>OX411552.1:34659775-35322275 GCA_948146395.1 Fragum whitleyi | reverse complement strand
TAGAAGCATCTTTTGTCACAAATACATTACATACTAATGGCATTTATATTTGGACCAAGGACTGGTGGGAGGTATTAGTCTGCTTTTTGTCAGCTCTAGTTTTTTTTTTCAGATTTGATTTTGAATATGATGGAAGTTCACTTGTTAAAGGTAAGTTAAATAGATGTAGGATATGGAGTGTCAGTGGTGATGGTCGCCAAATTTATCAGTCAAGTATCTGATGGCTTACTGTCACAGACAAAAGGGAATTTTTCAGCGAATTTTACTCCTTTATTATGATCAATCTAGTATTTTATTTTCCGGCTAGAATAAAATCCTGCTCATTTACATATTTTGCCCAAATTCCTGCTGAAAATTTCATTTTGTTTTAATATAATATCTCTGGATGGAAAATCTTTTTCTGGGTGGATTCTGTGTCTCAAATCCTGCCTGATTCTGTGTGAAACTTGTATCCAATGCGGCTTTTAGGGTATATTGTGAAATCCCATCAAATACAAAATTCTAAAACATCTCAACAAGTACCGTTTTTCTGGTCAACCCATGGTCCTTCAGAATTCACAAGTCCAATAAATGATCCATTCTTATAATTTGTCACCTACACCACGGGAGTGAAAAAACTCTGTTGAATATTTTTGATATCACATAGGTGTTATTACACTAGTGGAATAACTATTCAAATGGGCTAAGATCATATAGCAATGTTATTTTTGCGTTAGGAAATGAACATCATAATGCATCTGATGACGTCAATTTGCAAACAGCAATATATGTTTTGCAGAATAACTTAAATCCATTAAGTTCTTGAATTCCCTTGATTTATCGCAAAAATTTGGGTCACATTGTAGAAAGAATATCAAATTTGTACTCATGAAATACTGAATTTACTAAACTTGTCATCTAAAACAGATAAAAAACTTGGCCCAGCCTAGTTTTTATCTGTTTAAAGATGACTTGATTAATAAATTCAGTGCTGGACTTGATTTCCTACTCTAATGAACAAACTTAAAGAAGGTCTCATATCAATCTAGGACACTTTATCATAAAACAAGCACCAAAAATCATGTTTTTAAACAGCAAAGTAAACATTTCCTTAAATTTTGCTCAGAGAATTTCTATTTGGTCCCCAACAAAACCCTGTAAATTGCTTTCAGATTAGTCAATTCATACTGTGTTTTGGGGAGTCTTTTATATACAGGTATCAAAAAGAATTCCTTAAATATATATATATTATATATTCTGTAGGGTCACATTTAACATAAAGGTCATAGAAGAAGGACTTCTGAAAGAGGTCTCTTCAAAACCTTTGGACCTAAAATTTTGATGATATTGAAGTCCGAAGAGGAGGTTGGGTAATATTAAAGCATGGGGTTCTATTAGAATTTTTACAGTATTGTTGCTACACAGGGCCTTTGTATTCTGTCTTGTCCGAAAGACAATTAGTCTTTTAGTATCCCAGCCCTTGAATTGAATCAACAATATCCACCTTCATTATACCCCCACCTACGAAGTAGAGGGGGGTATATTGGTTTCACCATGTCTGTCTGTCTGTCCATCCATCCATCCATCCGTAGACCTTTTCGTTTCGGGACTCTAACTCAAGAACCAAGTGACCTACAATCATGAAACTTTATACAAATGTTCCTTAAGGAAGTGCCCTATTGTTTTAGGGTCACAAAGGTCAAAGGTCAAGGTCACAGTAAGCCTTTGTTCAATTTTTGTTTCCAGACTCTAACTCATGAAACAAGGGACCTAGAATCATGAAACTTTATGCAAATGCTGCTTATGACCCAAGGAAGTGCCCTATTGTTTTGGGGTCACATAGGTCAAAGGTCAAGGTCACAGTCAATTTTTGTTCTTTTTTCGTTTCCAGACCCTAACTCATGAAACAAGCTACCTAGAATCATGAAATTTTATGCAAATGTTGCTTATGACCCAAGGAAGTGCCCTATTGTTTTTGGGTCACATATGTCAAAGGTCCAGGTCACGGTCAATTTTTGTTCATTTTTGGTTTCTGGACTCTTACTCAAAAACCAAACAACCTTGAATGATGTAACATTATGCAAATGTTGCTTATGACTTAATGACATGCCCTATTTTATTTTTAGCTCACCTGAGCACGAAGTGCTCATGTGAGCTATTGTGATCACCTTTCGTCCGGCGTCCGTCCGTCGGTCGTCGGTCGTCGGACGTCGGTCGTCGGTCGTCGTCCGTCGTCCGGCGTCCGTCAACAATTTCTTTAAACGACATCTCCTCCTAAACTACTGGGCCAATTAACACCAAATTTTACAGAAATGTTGCTTAGGTGGTCCCCTTCAAAAATAGCTAAAAGAATTGAAATCCATGAAAAACTCTGGTTGCTATGGCAACAAAGGTGAAATTTTAAGAAAATCTTAAAAATTCTTCTTCTTCTCAACCAGTAGTCCTACAGACTTGAAACTTGGCATGGATGATCAGTTCATAGACCTTAATTAAAATAGCTAAAATCATATCTTTTGGGCCACCAGGTGCGGAGCACCAGGGGGGAGGGGGTAGTACTTTGGGTAAATTTTGTAATCTTTAAGCTTCTTCTTCTTCGGAACCAGGAGCCCTACAGACTTGAAAATTGGCATGGATGATCAGCTCATAAACCTTAATATAAATAGCTAAAATCATATCTGTTGGGCTGCCAGGTGCGGAGCACTAGGGGGGAGGGGGTAGTACTTTTGTGAAAATTTTGTAATCTTTAACCTTCTTCTTCTTCTGAACCAGGAGCCTGTCAGATTTGAATATTGGCATGGATGATCAGCATATGGACCTTAATAAAAATAGCTAAAATCAAGACTGTAGATACACCAGGTGCAGAGCATCAGGGGGGAGAGGGTAGTACTTTGTGAAAATTTTGTAATCTTTAACCTTCTTTTTCTTCTAAACCACAAGCCCTACAGACTTGAAAATTGGCATTGATGATCAGCTTATAGACCTTAATAAAAATAGCTAAAATCATATCTGTTGGGCTGCCAGTTGCGGAGCACCAGGGGGGAGGGGATAGTACTTTTGTGAAAATTTTGTAATCTTTAACCTTCTTCTTCTTCTGAACCAGGAGCCTGTCAGATTTGAATATTGGCATGGATGATCAGTAATGGACCTTAATAAAAATAGCTAAAATCAAGACTGTAGATACACCAGGTGCGGAGCACCAGGGGGGAGAGGGTAGTACTTTAGTGAAAATTTTGTAATCTTTAACCTTCTTTTTCTTCTAAACCAGGAGCCTGACAGAGTTGAATATTGGCATGGATCATAAGCATATAGACCTTAATAAAAATAGCTTTAATCAAGACTGTAGATACACCAGGTGCGGAGCACCAGGGGGGAGAGGGTAGTACTTTAGTGAAAATTTTGTAATCTTTAACCTTCTTTTTCTTCTAAACCAGGAGCCTGACAGAGTTGAATATTGGCATGGATCATAAGCATATGGACCTTAATATAAATAGCTAAAATCAAGACTGTAGATACACCAGGTGCGGAGCACCAGGGGGGAGAGGGTAGTACTTTGTTAAAATTTTGTAATCTTTAACCTTCTTTTTCTTCTAAACCACAAGCCCTACAGACTTGAAAATTGGCATGGATGATCCGCTCATAGACCTTAATATAAATAGCTAAAATCATATCTGTTGGGCCACCAGGTGCAGAGCACTAGGGGGGAGGGGGTAGTACTTTTGTGAAAATTTTGTAATCTTTAACCTTCTTCTTCTTCTGAACCAGGAGCCTGTCAGATTTGAATATTGGCATGGATGATCAGCATATGGACCTTAATAAAAATAGCTAAAATCAAGACTGTAGATACACCAGGTGCGGAGCATCAGGTGGGAGAGGGTAGTACTTTTGTGAAAATTTTGTAATCTTCAACCTTCTTTTTCTTCTGAACCAGGAGCCTGACAGAGTTAAATATTGGCATGGATCATTAGCATATGGACCTTAATATAAATAGCTAAAATCAAGACTATAGATACACCAGGTGCGGAGCACCAGGGGGGAGAGGGTAGTACTTTGTTAAAATTTTGTAATCTTTAACCTACTTTTTCTTCTAAACCACAAGCCCTACAGACTTGAAAATTGGCATGGATGATCAGCTCATAGACCTAAATAAAAATAGCTAAAATCATATCTGTTGGGCTGCCAAGTGGGGAGCACCATGGGGGAGGGGGTAGTTACGTTTGTGAAAATTTTGTAATCTTTAACCTTCTTCTTCTTCTGAACCAGGAGCCTGTCAGATTTGAATATTGGCATGGATGATCAGCATATGGACCTTAATAAAAATAGCTGAAATCAAGACTGTAGATACACCAGGTGCGGAGCACCAGGGGGGAGAGGGTAGTACTTTAGTAAAAATTTTGTAATCTTTAACCTTCTTTTTCTTCTGAACCAGGAGCCTGACAGAGTTGAATATTGGCATGGATCATAAGCATATGGACCTTAATATCAATAGCTAAAATCAAGACTGTAGATACACCAGGTGCGGAGCACCAGGGGGGAGAGGGTAGTACTTTTGTTAAAATTTTGTAATCTTTAACCTTCTTTTTCTTCTAAACCACAAGCCCTATAGACTTGAAAATTAGCATGGAGGACCCGCTCATAGACCTTAATAAAAAAAGCTAAAATCATATCTTTTGGGCCACCAGGTGCAGAGCACAAGGGGGGAGGGGGTAGTACTTTGGGTAAACTTTGTAATCTTTAACCTTCTTCTTCTTCTTCTGAACCAAGAGCCCTACAGACTTGAAAATTGGTATGGATGATCAGTTTATAGACAGTAATAAAAAAAGCTAAAATGATATCTGTTGGGCGTCCAGGTGCGGATCACCAGGGGGAGAGGGTAGTACTTTTGTGAAAATTTTGTTATCTTTAACCTTATTCTTCTTCTGAACCAGGAGCCTGACAGGTTTGAATATTGGCATGGATGATCAGCTCATAGACCTTAATAAAAACAGCTAAAATCTTATCTGTTGGGCTGCCAGGTGCGGAGCACCAGGGGGGTGAGGGAAGTACTTTTGTGAAAATTTTGTAATCTTTAACCTTCTTCTTCTTCTGAACCAGGAGCCTGACAGATCTGAATATTGGTATGGATGATCAGCATATGGACCTTAATAAAAATAGCTAAAATCAAGACTGTAGATACACCAGGTGCGGAGCACCAGGGGGGAGAGGGTAGTACTTTAGTGAAAATTTTGTAATCTTTAACCTTCTTCTTTTTCTGAACCACAAGCCCTACAGACTTGAAAATTGGCATGGAGGATCAGCTCATAGACCTTAATAAATATAGCTAAAATCATGACTGTAATGCCACCAAGTGCAGAGCACCAGGGGGGGAGGGGGGAGTACTTTAGTGAAAATTTTGTAACTTTAACCTTCATCCTTTAATGAACCAGGAGCCCTACAGACTTCAATAATGGCATGGATGATAAGCATATGGACATTAATTGAATTAGCTAAAATCATGACTGTAGATTCACCAGGTGCAGAGCATCTTGGGGGAGGGGGAGTGCTTTGTTGAGAATTTTGAATCCCTACAGCCTTTATATTTGACATGGATTGATCAACTCCTTAAAGAAAACTTTAAAAGTCTCAGACTCAGCCTGTATATCTGGCATAGATTAGCTGATCACAGACCTTTTATGAAAAAAGCTTAAATGAATAATGACCAGGGGAGGGGCAGAGGGAGGGGGGGGAGAATTATTTCAAATGTTATCTAATTGAATAAGTGAAAATCTCTTTTTCTGTGGTTGCATGGACATCCCTAGGTAATGAAGCTTTTTTCTCAGGTGAGCGACCCAGGGCCAATGGCCCTCTTGTTTTTTTTTGGGGGGGGGGGGGGGGTCAGATAGGTCAAAGGTCAAGGCCACAGTCAATCTTTTTTTTTCAATGGTCATTTCTTGACTCTAAGTGGCCTTGAATGATGAAACTTTATTCAAATGCTGCATATGACCTCAATATTTGTTACAAACACATCCTGCACTAATAGCACTTGCATTCTGACAAAGTGCTAGTGGGGGTATAAGTCTGCTCTGCCACAGTTCTAGTTAGTTTTGAAGTCAGGTGCACTATCGACTGTGCCAATTGGGCTGACCTGTGATCCTTAAAGCCCAGTAAGACATGGGTCTACTACCTTAAGCAAGACAAGGGTTAAATATCAGCAATCTCTTATTTAACTTCAGGTTTAAACTATCCAGGTGTGATATGCAGTCTGACATTTCCTCTGTTTAGACAGGGAATTATTGAGGACACTGGGGATGATGAAAATCTGGATATTGCATCCCAAATACTTGCAGCGTATGTATTATTATTATTTTTATGGCTCAGTGTGAAATGGTTGTTACTCCGTATAAACATAAAGGGAGTTACAACTGTTTCACGCTGAGTCACTGATCTGCAAATTGCTGGCCCACTTAGTGGCCAAAGTCATGGCTTAGATAGAATGTTCAAGGAACTGACATATGGACAGACCAATTTACTGACAGATACACAACAAGAAAGATCTTATGATTGGTTGATTACAATATTTTCATAGGCTAAAGAAGAAATGTTTTGTGTTTTATTTTGGTCCAGGTTGCTAGGACTAGTTGGGTTTTTAAGATTTTTCAACCCCTGGGGTCAGATCAAAGAAAAATTGAACTTGAGTGGATAATGTTGCTTATGAAAAGGCCATCTTTATGAAACATACACATGTGATAAGAGGCTAATTTATTGCTGCATTGGCACAGTCAGATCAAATAAAATTTGGCTGTCATATCAATCGGGTATGCAGTCATGCATAGGGAAAAATAACAAAACTCTTAAGAAAAGGCAATTTTATGATACATGCATATCGAGGGGTCAGCAGAATACTATTTTACGTGCCTATATATTTATAGGCACTTACAATAGTGTTGCACTGACCCCTCGATACATGCTTATAGTGGATATTAACCCTTATCATGCTGAATAAATTTTGGCTAAAAATTGTCATCAAAATCAAAGGGCAAAAAGCACTGAAAGTACCAACTGTTGGTCAATTTTTATTTGAAAAACTAAATTTATTGACAATTCCGGTTTGAAAGTGAGAAACAGGTGGTGTAGACTAACATCAGACTGCACATAGGTGCAGACTGATGTTTGTGTATAGCTCCTGCCAAAGCAGGAATATCCCAGGTTCAGCATGACAAGGGTGAATTTTAATATGTGAACTATTCTGTTAAAAAATTGCAATATAGTAACAATGGCTCTATTATGTACAGGGATGATAATCCAAATTTAGATACCCTTGTCATGTATTTGAAAGAAATATGAGCCTGTGCATGAGATTTCCAACAATTTTAAATATGCGCGAAGCAAAGACTCTGACCAGCCTGTGCATCTGCACAGTCTGACCAGAGTCTTCACTGTGCGTTTAGTAGATAGATAAGGTCACAAAGTATCTGTAGACCATCAGGTAGCTTTATATTTACAGTATGTGGCTGTCTACGCTACTCAATGTTTGCATGTCACAAACACTTCAAATTGTTGGAAATGTCACGCACAGGATCATATTTGAAGCATGTAATCCTATTACTTGAAAACTGGGTGTTTGATCTTTTGTTAAGTTTCAATGGTTCTCTAAACAATCTAACCATTTTGTCTTTCATTGATAGTTTCTTCAAGTTCCCTATAGAATAATAGAGTTCAAAGTAAATGAAATTCTTAATAACTTTGACAGAGTTTGTCCAATTTAATACCTGTGTATGCTTGTTTTCTCTCGGAAATTCGTTGCTGTTGGTTGTTGAGCATCAAAATGCAACACATCTTTTCCATTCAGTAGTGAATTCAAGTTTCAAGATTATGTCATATTACAATGAATGAATCCATTTAAGATAAGATATGTTACTCTTATTTCAATTTTTATGACTAAATACCCATGAATCAATCAAAATCACTTTTATTGTTGAAAATTGTTGAAAAAACGACTTGATTGGCTGACATTAATTCTGGT
The DNA here is from genome assembly GCA_948146395.1 of Fragum whitleyi. Classification (NCBI taxonomy): domain Eukaryota; kingdom Metazoa; phylum Mollusca; class Bivalvia; order Cardiida; family Cardiidae; genus Fragum; species Fragum whitleyi. The sequence continues at coordinate 35,314,297 of OX411552.1, read as the reverse complement.
TTGACTTCATGTTTGATAAGATATATTGATTAACCCTTTGCTGTTTAATTCCTGCTTTTTACATGCCTGTGATTTTATGATTGAGAAAACATTGTGAAAAAAGAAGAAATTGCTTCTGACAAGCAATTTCTTCTTTTCCCACACTATTTTCTACCCTACTGAATGGTTCTTTTTCAAATTAAACGCACTTTAAATTTTCGGCTGCAAAACCTTTGAATTTGGACAGGTCCAAAATTTTGTAAAACAGGAAAGGGTTAAGACCAACTAGCCCCTTATCTGTTTTTAAATCGTACTGCGAAGCAGTAGATTTATATCTACCGTTTTCCAGAAATCCAGTCTGTTTGACCCACTACATTTTTACCATTATCTTCTGAGCAATGTGTTCAAACCAAATTATGTGTTTTCAAACACCGAAGAAACGGCCTTTTCAGTCACAATCTACAAACTTTGTTTATACCTTATTTACTTTTCGACAAATAGAGAAGAGGCTAATACAAAATTTGATGTAATTTTCGCTTTTAGTAATGACCAGTTTGTATTTTCAGTGTTTATAACAAGATTTTTGCGGTTGAGTAAAGGAGTTGAAACGTACAATAGGTTAACTGTATAATTAATTTGTAGCACTTACAATATTACTGCTCTGAACTTTCTCGAACGGTCATTTACCAGTTGTAGGGCTGACAACCAATCAAATTCTGTTATGATTATCACTCGGTCAAAACCCACGCGTAAATTCAGACCACGTGGTAGATTTCGTCTGCTCGAAATGTGTCAATTAACTTGTTTGTCATTAGTCAATAGTCGTCTGCACTCAAACAGGGAGCGTGGGAAGTTTACTTTTTTTCGCATGTGTTAACAAATAGAAATAATTTCGTAATTTTGAAATATTTGATTTCAATGAGCACTCTGATCACGCTCCAATCCTATTTTCATTAAATTCAAATTTGAGTATGAAGAAAAATTATTCAACAACAAATAAACCGACAAAAACATACGATAAACTGATATAGGGGTAAGTTCATATCGGACTCGGTTTCGACCCGAGTTAACCGGGTTTCCATCAGAACGGCCTCGGTTTCGACACTAGTGATGTCATTGTAACCTTTCAACCTCGACGCTTCTGATCCTTGGTCAGGCCGGTGTTACTTGGGTTCCAAAATGGCGTCGAGAATAGTGCACAACAATTCGATTACAAAAAAATAAATATTCTCTATTACTTTAAATAACAAATACTTTTTTCTTATTTTATATAGTATTTTGCACGAGTTTATCACATTTCTTAATGGGATAACGATATTTCATGGTAAATTAATTATTGTAGCGGTAAATGAGAAGTTTGTTTACTACCACCAGTGGGTAACTCCGTTCACACGAATGTCTTTTCTGCGCATGCATATTACAGTCAATTTTAGATTATTACATCATCTCACGCGTCTCTCGGGCTGCCATTTGAATTTCCCCTAGGATAGCAGCAAGAGCGATCTATTTTTAGAACAACTCATGAATAATCATAGAGTGCTGCTAGATTTAATCGATTGGTCAGAAACCAAAGATATAAATAGCATAGTTGGCGATTTCACGTGTTTCTTGAGGGAAAATGCATTTACAGTATTTGGGAAAACCCAATGCTTGAAATACAAACATGTTGGTAATCAAAATTGTAAATAGTTTAATGAAAAATGTTTGTTGCTAAACAGGCTTTTAAACTCTATAGAGAGAGGAATAATATTAACAGACAAGCTTTTAGCTTGGCGCGTGCTCATTATAACAACGTAAAAATCTGCTAAGAAATAATTTAGACTAGCAGAGGGCTATCGAATCAGCAAACTTTCAAAATCGGACCCACGAGGTTGGATGAGCTGGCGATGTCCTCGAAAAGATGGAGTGTTAAGACAAAAACCTCACAAATTTAAAGATTTTACCAACTTTTATTGTCCAAATTTGAGCCCTTTTGATTGGCGAACTATTGCACTATCCCAGCCTCTCAATGATGTACGATTTACAGTGCTGACAGCACTTTGATTTTTTTTTAGAACTACTGTTACTGCAGATACCAAAACTCGACCGGAGCCTGAGTGTAACTCTACCCTTCTCTTTATTGGAGCTGATGTCAACGACCCACCAGTCGATCCAAGTACAATCCAGAATCCATGGAGGTTTTCAAACTGTTCAATAGAGGAACTGAAAGCCTTCTTAGATGCAAGGTATGTTCTTTTATTCCATTCTAACAAACAACAGAAAGTCAGCTACTAAGAGCATAGCTGAAAATAAACAAATGCAGGCCTGAATCTAACCCACCGGAAAAGACAATATTTATATAATTGGTTTGTCAAATCAATGCCCTTACCACAGAGCTATTAAGCAGATAACCCTAGAAGCTATAAAGGGAGGTTAAATTGGTAAGTGCTGATCAATGTACTTACCACAGAGCCATTAAGCAGATAATGCCAGATGTAGGTGCCAGGTATTGTATTTAAACCCTAGAAGCTTTACAGGGAGGTTAAATTGGTAAGTGCTAATCAATGTCCTTACCACAGAGCCATGAAGTAGATAATCCCAGATGTAGTTGTAAGGTATTGTATTTAAACCCAAGAAGCTATGCAGGGAGCTTAGATTGGTAAGTGCTGATCAATGCCCTTACCACTGAGCCCAAGCAGAGAATCCCAGATGTAGGTGTTAGGTATTGTATTTAGTCGTAGAAGCTATGCAGGGAGGTAAAATTGGTTAGTGGTGATCAATACCCTTACCACTGAGCCAAGGCATGTTGTCTTTGAAATAGATGTCAGTCATTGAATTTAAACCCTAGAAATTACATGGACAAAGCTAGGATTTTAAAATTTGTAGGCACACGATTGGCCACCACCCAAAAATATATAGGTGTTTGGGAAAAAATCAAATTGACATCCATCTGCTCCTTTTGGCAAGAAATTATGGACAGACTGAGGGGTCTGGATAAATGAATATTTTTAATGATTTCAACATTGCTGATTGTTCAAAATATCGTTACTACAGCTTGAAAAAGCTGAAGTGATGATTTTTTGATCATTCATCATTGAGTTTCTTTTCGACAGACTTATTTTATATTATGCATGTGTGTAATGTGCGTAATGGGAGGTACACCCTTGAATTATGCATGGGGGGGAGGTTAAAGTTGTTAGCACTGAACAATGCCTTTACCACTGACCCAAAGTAGATTGTCCCTGACATACTAGAAAGAACCTTATTACCATAATTGCAAAAATACTATTTTACTTCAACTTTAATTCTTAAGTTTTTGACTTTATACTGTGCATATGATGACAATCTAAGAACATAACGCTATAACTTGTACTTTTTCTCATTTGATAATAATGTTGTGTCCGGCTAGCTTAGGGGTAGTGCTTAGGGCTGTCAATGCTGGGGTTGTGCGTTCATACCGTGGCTAAGCAAATTTTCAGCCGAACTTTAACAAAATTCAATATGATGCGAGTCATTTGTCTCCCTCAATTTGGCTTAACCCTTTCCTGTATAATCCCTGTTTTTTACATGCTTGAGATTTTATGATTGAGAAAAAATTGTGGAAAAAGATGAAATTGCTTTTGACAAGCAATTTCTTCTTTTCCCACAATATTTTCTAACCTACTGAATGGTTAGTTTCAAATTAAATCCACTTTAAATTTTGATCTTTATAACCATTGAATTTGGACAGGTCTAAAATTTTCTAAAACAGGAAAGGGTTTAGTTCCTCTAAAGAGTTTGCTATCTCATGACACCTGCTTCAAAAACAATGGTTACGTTTGAAATTTTAAATTTCTTAATTTTCAGTGGTAGCTGTCTCCAATCTGGCACTATTGATGAAGATGATTTTGAAGCCTGGAGTCTAAAACAGCCATTTCCTGGGAAGATATTTGACCTTGATTACCAATGTCAACTTACTTATGGATTGTCAAGTTTTGCTGTTGTAGGACCGGGTGAAACATCTGTAAGTTCTCTATAGCTTTACAGAAAAAATATTTATAATTAGATCTTTTAAATGGATTTATTCGCTCAAGCTTAAACAGAATAAAAAGGTTTTAAACGAATTTTCAAAGATGTGTTTTCCCATAAGTATGGAGGCATTTTGTTAATAAGAAATAAGCTAGCAATGAATTGGTAATTTAGAAAATATTTTGAAAGTGCAAAATTTCTTGAAAGTTATTCTCCTAAGTCAAAATTTCTCAATCTAAGAATCATTTTTTTTTAACTCACCTAAGCACAACATGTTCAAGTGGAGCTTTTAGTATCACCCTGAGCCTGTTGTTGATTGTGTCACCTGTTGTGTGTCAACCGTTGTCACATTTCTTAAAGCTTCTCCGTCCATCATAGAATATCTGCCTAGTCACAAGGATGAATGCCTTTGAAAATTTTAGCATCACATGCAGGGAATATTTATGAAATATTTGAATGAAATCACCTCTTAAACCATGTGAGGAATTTCAAAGAAACTTTGCCAGAGTATTCCTTTGGTGACCTTTTTCAAAAATTGCTCACTACATACTGATTGACCCGTAATCATGGGCATGGTAGGGCTGGTCCTAATTCATTTTGTATTCTCTGAATAAAATCTCAACCACATCAACTGGACCAATTAAATTCAGGTGAGAGGTTAAGGTTCTTTCTGGCGGTATTGTTGTAAATGCTATCTCAAATTCTTCTACAATAATGTCTACTGCTGTAATCAAACCAACAGGTCATATTGGCTGTTTCTATACATGTGTTGGGATCGCAACTTTTCCATATATACTTTGTTTTAAGCTAGGCTATTTTTGAAAAAATCCTGAGCTATTGTAATTAACTTGGCATCATTGGCATTGTTGTGAGCATTGGCATAAGTGTTGGCATGACAATTTTAACCCTATATATATATGTGTTTAATAGAAGATATCCTAATGAAACTTGACATGTTTGTTCACCATCACAGAGCTATCCAGACTATCAAGGGGAATAACTGTGAAAGCATTTTGTAAGAGTTATTCCCCTTTTTCGACTTTCAATTTTTGCATCATACAGCACCTGCTGCAGAGTCTTGGTGATGCTTATGTCATCCTCAGGCTCAGAGTATTTTTTGCTAGTTTCAATGCACCATGATACTGCTATCAACTCTTTCATGGCAGAAATATCACAAAAGAATTAATCTTTATTGTACCCCCGACCTACAAGGTAGAGGGGGTATTTTTGTTTCACCATGTCTGTCTGTCCATCCATCCGTCCATCTGTCTGTCCTTAGTAGATATTTTTGTGTCTGGACTGAAGTGAGGTAGAATCATGAAACTTAATACAAATGCTATTTAAGACCCAAGGAAGTGCCCTATTTTTTTTTGATCACAATAGTTAAAGGTTAAGGTCACAATCAGCCTTTGTTCAATTTTCGTTTTCAGTCCGTAACTTGAGAGCCAAGCAAACCTAGAATAATGAAACTTCAATAGCACTTATATTTGGACAAAGCCCTGGTGTCATTTAGATAGTGATCCTCTCTTATTCAAGACAAGCATATCTCTGATGGCTGATTACTGTGGCATACAAGAAAACTATGTAAAAAAAAGCTGATCTTAATCTTGTCTAAGGCCAAAACTTACTTAATTACATCTCTATTCTAGACTTGGTTCAGGTATTGGAACCGTAATAGTTTTGAAACATTTCGGAGCTCATGATCTTTCACAATGTTGACAGAGGTTTCCTAATGAATATCATTAGGAAACCTCAGTTAACACTGTTAAAGTTCGTTATTCCCGAAATGTTGCGGAACTATTACAGGTCTTTTTCTTTAAGATCAGCTTTCCTCAAATAAAATCTGATGTCAGATCCTATATGTCAGTACTATTAATACATTTCAGATTTTTGATGTTCATGACATTTGCTACCGAGGTGTATACTGTGATGTTAATGGAACTAATACCCACAGAAGCCGTGTTTATAATGGGTCACCATGTGGATGTAAAGAGGTAGCAATAAATTACCAAACATAATTGAGCCTGTGTATGACACTTCCAATAATATCACATGTGTGCAAAGCAAAGCTTCTGGTCAGCCTGTGCAGCCGTACAGTCTGACCAGAGTCTTCACTATGCACTTTATAGATATGTAAGGTCTTAATCACACCTCAGGTGGTCAGCATATATTCTTATTCTATTGTGTCATTGTCTAATCTGCTCAAAGTTTGTCCCTCACCTATGTGTGAAATTGTCGGAAACATCACACACAAGCTCAATTTTGTTGCTTCAAGTTCTGGTATAAAGTATTCGCAAAAATCACTTTCAGAAACCACTCTGTTAATATCATTTAGTGCTAGTTTTGAAAAAAACAACAACCAAACAATTATGTCACCAGTCAAATACAAGTGAGAAATGAAGGGTGAAGCCTTTTGAAAATGGGAAGGATCCATTTAATATCATAAAATGATAGCCCTAATGAAATAGGCCACAAATATGACTCTATCTTTATGAAACCTGTTTTGAAATATGACACTGAGTAAGCCTCTACTGAAACCAATTTCTTTTTAAAGAGTTGATTTTCTGGGGTTCCTAGATGGCTTCTTCTCACCTGACTGATAAAGTGTTAATTCAAGTTTTTTAGGGCGTTAATATTTGCAGAGATCAGAAAAATGGTTTATCACCCAAGTGCAATGCACGAGGGCATTAAAGCATTTGAAGGTCTCTGCAAAAGTTAATGCTAAAAAAATGTGAATTGACACCATTATTGCATAAAAAAAATCTACCAACAAATGAGCCAGAAATTTACATAATGCATTACCTTCTCACTTTTTGTTTATACTGGCGTTGCTTGGAAAACTTATGATGTCACAAAATTTTACATGGGAATAACATCAACGTCTTTATTTATGCTCTATATTTATGTTAGATCCAGAAACTGATAAAGTATATAGGTCCAGTTATAGAATATTTAAATAAAAAACAGCTGGGTATTAGCAGCACATGAATTTACTTATTAATGGACGTTTTCTCCCATCAACACTCAGGTTTTCTTTCATTATTGAATGCCTTTACCGACCCCAAGGAGTACATTTTGTGCAATAATGACATTTATATTATGTCCTAGTAGTCAAGGAGACTCAGGTAAGCCATATAGGACTATCATGGTCCTCTTGGTATATCATTGTGACATGTTTCTTAAATTGTCATTTGTGTCTCCTTTTTGGATTGGTTTGTGTGTAGTTTGGAACATTCATTCCATCTTTTATTTCTTTCAGATTTGTGAAAAGAATTTATGCGTCAGAGAATTTAGTAAGTGTTACATAAATAAAGGATATTAGGTGGTCATGAAATATTTATGTTTTTTAAACGAGTCATCTTTAAACAAATTACCAAAAAAAAAAAATATCTAAGCCTTAAAATTTTGCATTTCATTAAGGTGTATCTAATTGATATTTTGTTTATAACTCAACTGAATTTTATCAGTCAATTGATGAAATTCTTAACCCTTGTCATGCTGAATGAATTTTGGCAAAAAGATTTATAAAAATCAAAGGGCAAAAAGCACTGATGCACAGGCTAATATTTGTCTATAGCTCCTGCCAAAGCAGGAATATTCCAGTTTCAGCATGACAAGGGTTAATACAAGTAAATTAACATTCAGACAACTTAAGTATAGTCTGTAACTAATTAAATATTGATTTATACGTTTTCTTGTCATAAACAATTCTTTAATCACAATTCTTTTACAGAAGAAAACATTGTGGGGCACTTATTAAAAAAACCCCCAAATATTGCAGAAGAATCAAATTAATGGTTTATCTATATATGTGAAATTTTGTGCATTTCATTTCAGTTTGTAAATCAATATCTAAAGTCAGTTAGAAATCATTGTCCCACATATTTCTTACAATCATTTCCAACTTTGTGCTGTTTTTAGATATTCCATTGGGTGGTGATTGTCTTGGTTGTTGTGAGTGTGCTGACAATAATTCAATCTGCGACTGTGAAACAAAAACTTGCGTCTGTGATGAAGGTTTCTACGATGACAATCTTGGCATGCCTAATGGAACATGTATACTATGTAATTATCCAGAGAATTGCTTTATAGATATTAGAATACTGTATTTCTCCTAAAAAATGTGCCTGGGAACTATACATTTCACTGTCAGGGAGCTTTTATTTAGTATGCATTTTCTGATTTTAAAAAAGAAATAAAGATTGATGTCTTTTAGGTACTTTTCCCTTTAATTTGAGGTGAGTTTCCTCTGAACAATCATATGAAAGGTTGTTTAGAGGAAATTCGTCTAAAATAAGAGAAGTCTCTTATAGTTTTAGAGTATATGCCATTTATTTGGTACTTTCAATAATTTGATTTTATTCTAATAGCTATCAATCTAAATTGCATGTTGTTAAGACAATAGTTGTACCTAGTATATCTAAATAACAACTTCTTTCCTATACTATGTTTTCTAAGTATACAGAGTAGAAATACTGCCTTTATCACCTTTTTTCATCCAAGAATGGATAGTCCAGTTTGTTTATTTTTGGGTGGGGTTTAAACGCTACTTTCAACAGTATCATAGTTATAATGACACCATTTCAACCCCTACATTTCATCCAACCAACCAGCTTTCTGCCGTCTTTAGAGTATTAATCAGTTATTTGTGTGTCAATTCAATGAAGTCACAAAGCATTTTTGTCTGTGTCAGAAGAAAGCTGGCCTAGTATTGAACCCCAAAATAAGGAGCCAAACGCATAACTGTTAGGTAGTACTGTATTAAAAAAAGCTCTGTAATGACACAAATGAATATAAGTTAAAAGTTCTTACTATATGATTAGGTACCCTGTTTATAAAATTTTAATATTAATGAGTATTCTTATCATGTATACAAGACAAGCATATAGTTGCCGGCTTGTGCATAAAAACTCATAGTTGGCCATATCATTTTATTGGAATGAGAAATGGTCTTCATATTTCACACGTGCTTTGTTTTGTGATAAGACCTTTCTGTTGGTACCAATTTCAATGTCATCAGTCAAGGTCAAGGTCTTTCAGTAGGTATCTAAGACAAGGTTTTAAGTCAAGATCAATGATTTCCATCATTAGAACTCTTAATTGACCCAACTTTTAATTGGAATGAGAATTAATCTTTATATTTTACATGTTTATTGTTTGTGAAAAGATCTTTTTGTTGCTGCCGAATTCAAGGTCATCTGTCAAAGTCAAGGTCATTTCTCATGTCATGGTAAACTGTTTTAAGTAAATTTTGACTGCTGATTTAAAGCATAGTTAATTATCAAGCACTTATTTGGGGAGCATTACCCATCATTGACAGCTCTTGTTTATCTTGCCTTGACTAATATGTCAATAAAACTTTGATTTGTAGTAAAGGCGAATAATGAATCCTGTCCATTTGATGAGGCCTGTGAAGATGAGTTTGCTGTCTGTGACAATGATACACATATTTGTGTTTGTATCCAAGGTTACACTCTTAGAGATGGTGTCTGTGTTAGAGGTGAGTCTAAGATATCTGTATTACATAACTGACTTGCAGTAAGTCTAATAATGAATTCTGACCATTTGATGAGGTGTTTGCTGTCTGACATTATGACACACATATTTGTGTTTGTTTCCAAGGTTACACCCTTAGATATGGTGTCTGTGTTAGAGGTGAGTCTAGTACATCTGTATTACATTATTGACTTGCAGTAAGGCTAATAACAATTCTGACCATTTGATGAGGTGTTTGCTGTCTGACATTATGACACACATATTTGTGTTTGTATCCAAGGTTACACCCTTAGATATAGTGTCTGTGTTAGAGGTGAGTCTAGTATATCTGTATTACATTATTGACTTGCAGTAAGGCTAATAACAATTCTGACCATTTGATGAGGTGTTTGCTGTCTGACATTATGACACACATAATTATGTTTGTATCCAAGGTTACACCCTTAGAGACAGTAATCAAATGTATCACATGATTGACTTGCAGTAGAGGTAATATTAAAATCCTGTCCATTCAACGATGTGTTTTCAATCTGTGACAATGACGCTCATAATTATGTTTGTATCAAAGTTACGCCCTTAGAGACAGTATCTGTTTATAGATGATAGTTTATGTTTTTCTTATTGCACCTTTATCACATCCTTCCTTTTCCTTTAAATATCAAGGTTTTATGAAGAAAATTTAATGTTACAGAATAAGAAGAATAAGGGAACGCTTTTGAATGGAAGACTTCCAATGGATGGATCTTGATAAGGTCATTTTGATAGCTTGAACCTTTTTTTTTCTAATTTTTGTAATGCATACATGACATAATCTGCCTATTTGACATATGAGCCTGTGCGTGACATTTCCATCAATTTGAAACATTCGTGAGGTGCAAACATTGAATAGTGTAGACAGCCACATCCTGTAATTGTAAAGTTACCTGATGATCGACTAATACTTACAGACCTTATCTATCTACTGAATGCATAGTGAAGACTCTGGTAAGACTGTGCGGATGCACAGGCTAGTCAGAGTCTTTGCTTTGGGCTTACTTGAAATTGATTTAAAACAATTTTGTTTCAGCTGAACTTAAACCTATCAAAATATTAATATTAGTGCTAATCAATACTGATAATCGCCACAAATTCTTTGAAACTGCTTTTGAAGGAAATCTTAACCACTATTTCATTTGAGTGATATATATCTTTTATTTTTAATACATCAGTTTGTTCAAATGGCACATTACCAAACATAGCAAATGGAGTGTACATGACTCAAGACATCATTGAAGGATCTATTGCCAACCTAAAATGTGAATAAGGTTATGTGAATGTAAGAGGTCTTTGTAGGACTACATAACAACTGCTTCATTTTAGTGACAAATAACTTATATCTTTTATCTGACAGTTTGTTCAAATGGCACATTACCAAACAAAGCAAATGGAATGTTCATGACTCAAGACATCATTGAAGGATCTATTTGGAACCTTAAATGTGATGAAGGTTATGTGAACGTAAGAGGTCTTTGTAGGTTTACGTAACAACTGCTTCATTATTATGACAAATAACTTATATTTTTTATCTGACAGTTTGTTCAAATGGCACGTTACCAAATATAACAAATGGAATGTACATGACTCAAGACATCATTGAAGGATCTATTGCCAACCTTAAATGTGATGAAGGTTATGCTGCCACTTCCATAGACACATGCTCTGTCTGTCTTCCTGATGGTAACTTTTCATCAACAACGGTGCATTGTCAACGTAAGTTAACGTTGTCCTTATATTAACCCTTGTCATGCTTAATAAAAAACCTTGGCAAAATTATATAAAAATCAAAGTGCTGAAACTCTGTATTTCCTAATTGTGAGCCAGCATTTGATTTTGAAAATGTAATTTCTGAAACTTTGCTGGTTTGAAAAGGAAAATCAGATAGTATGGACTAAGATCGGACTGCACAAATGTGCAGGCTGATGTTTGTCCATACCTCCTGCCGAAGCAGGAATATTCCGGGATCAGCATGACAAGGGTTAAATATCTTATCTATCATCAAATACAGATGTGTATAACCTGATCTGCAAACTTTTTGCATATTATATCCCTCTTTGCATGCAAAGCTGGGTATAAGTGATTACGGCACATTTGTATACAAGCACAAGTGAAAGGCGCATTTTCTAGGGAAATTAGTAGATGGGTTACATGTATTATTTTCGAATGGTCAATTGATAAGTGACTTTTTTTTTTTTGATGAAAGAGCAATTGATGCAAGTCTGAAGGACAGCTGCCTATGAAAGGATAGATTGACCAATGGAATCATTCAGATCTGTATGCAAAATTTAACTGATATTAATTTATAACCGTTCATCCATTCGTAACAAAAAGTTCAAGATATCTGATTCTGTTTTTTTTCTGGGGTTAAATACCATTTTAAGAGTTTTTCAATCATATTGTGGCGTTCAAGATATCTGTTACTATGTGCTTACCGGAATGCCCCATAAGAGAGTTTAGCAGGAATCATTCTTCAATTTTGCATGACATACATATTAAATTCTGGCTCCACCACAAAACGTCATAAAGAAGATAATCCTTAGACTTATCTTTCATTGAGTGAAAAACAAAAGCTATATCTTTATAAATAAAAATAAAGCTTTAGTTATTCAAGAAATGAAAGTTTAATTGATATTCCTCAAAAACAAACAATAATTCTACTTCTTTTATGATTGAATGGAAAATGGAAAAAAAAAAGTGAGATTTTTAATGAAAATTTTGATTAAAGCATCTGATTTTGCATTTGCTACTAGGCAATGTCAGCATAATGTCAGTAAGATTTGTTCATTGATCTCGGCTCTGATAACGTCAAATAGAGTGAAATGAACAAAAGCAGGGTATAATTTTTGATAATTTCACTGGTTTGACAGTGATAATTTACAGTTATTCCTGATAATCCGCTGGGGAGCATTAAAGAATATCTATTATTCTAGATGCTTTGTGGTTCTTTTTAACATAAAATTAGTTATTCCAGCAAACTTAGGCCGTATAACTTAAATTTTGTTAAAAGGAGATTATAAATGCCAAACAGAGATGCCCAATGGACAATTTGTACTTGACAAGATGAGCAATACAACTTAGTGATCTACTTCCATACTTGTGTGTACTGAAGGGTTCTCTACTAACATAACAGTAACAATTACATGTAAAATATGTTCTTTTTCCAACAGGAGATTGTGGGTGCCCCCCAATGACACCTAATGGACAATTTGTACTTAACATGATTAGCAATACTACCGAAGGATCAACTGCCACACTCATCTGTGGGGATGGTTATTCCACTAATATGACAGTAACAATAACATGTGAGAATACCCCACAGGGCTGGTCCAGCGCATCACAGAATTGTACAATAAATGGTAAAGTATTATAAATGCTTTTGTTTTTCTCCATGTTGTTTTTAAATATTTCTCTGCTTTTTTTACCATTTTTGCAAGTGGACTAGTGTAATTAGGTCTAGGCTTTGCATATTTCACCAAAAGAGCTGGGACGAGAACTCAAGTACCCAGGTATCTGGTGGGATAACATTCCTAGCTGGGTCCCGCATCACTACCTGTTACCTGCATATTATTTTATATGAGCCTGTCCATGACATTTCCAACAAATTCATATGTGCATGACAAACAGATGTTGGACAGCATAGACAATGATAAAATGCAACAAGGATATATGCCAACCACCTGTAGAGGTATAAAGACCATATCAATGTGTATAGCGCAGAGTGAAGACTGTTCAGACTGTGCGGCTGCACAGGCGGATCTGAGTCTTAACATTGCGCACATGTAAAATTGTCAGAAATGTCATGCACTGGTTCATATAAGTTCTATGTTCCTTTGGTGTTCAACTTCAGAAAAGAATTGAAGGCTGTTTAAAAACAATCTTCAATTCTTCTCTAGAGATGATTTTCAGATGGTCCTACAGACTTACATAAGATAGCTTTGAGAGCCCTGGCTACTTATTTGTTAGTCAAAGATTTGCAACACCATTTCCCCGTTTAAAAATAAATATATGGACAGTAATCATTGGGTAATCAAGTACCCAAGGGTAATGATATCTAGGGTACCCAGGTACAAAATTTCTTCAAAGCTCAGTTCACAAATCTTACAAGCATTGGTGTTGCAATTCAAATCAACATCATCAGTAGCTTCTGGATCACATATCTATAGCCTTAAGGTAGTGGGCCCTAAAAAGTTCTGCAACGTTTTGGAAGTCTTGAACTTTTACAATATTAACAGAGGTTTTCTTAATATTTTTTCAGCAAACCTTGGTTAACATTGTGAAACATGTTGAGTTTCCAAATGTTTTTGCAACTATTACGTGTCCATTACCTTAACCATTACACCATGTGTGACATCTTATAAAAGCATCAAAATTCCTATCACAGTAAATTCAGTCTTTCTATATAGTTCATATTTACACGTTTTTAGCTCAGCTGTTTTTTGAGAAAACCCAAGCTATTATCATCACCTTGGTGGCATTAGCATGACAAACTTTAACATTGGCCATAACTTTTGAAGGGTGAGTGATAGGGCTATCATATTTCACATGATTGCTTGGGACAAGACCTTTCTATTGGTACTAAGATCAAGGTAGTGGGTCAAGGTCATTTTTTAAGGTCAAATTTGTGAAAAAAATAAAACTTTAATATTGTCTTTAACTTTTGAATTGAATGGTAAGTGAGAGGGCCTTCGTATTTCAAACAAGGTTTTCAATGAAAAAATTTCAAGGTCATCTGTCAAGGTCAAAGTTTTAAAAAAATGCCATGTTTAGGGCCTTTGTATTTCACAAACATTTTGTTTTTTTTCTGTATCTAAATATAGATGAGGTCATATAATATATTGGTGGTTAGAATTATACGAAATTCTTTTTTTAAATGACAACATTTTGCTTTCAGATTGTGGCAGCCATTTACCTACAGTAGCTGATGGCATGTTTGTGGCAAATGAAGGAACAACAGTTGGTAAACCAGCATCACTTGTTTGTGATCATGGTTATACTCCAATGTCAACAGATACATGTATTGTGTGCTTGACAAATGGTAGTTGGTCTGCTCCAATGACTGGATGTATTCGTAAGTTTTGTGTCTTATGCCTACCATTTTATTTTGCAAAGGATATTTGTGTTTTTGATGAATAATTAACATGGTTCCATAAAGCAAATTGTGTGCTTTTTGGTATTGCACGTATGTACCTTTTATTGGTGCTCAAGGATGTACTTTTATAATGCAATGAAGCCTGTATTGACCTGATATCACCTGTCTGATAACATTACATGATATCAGGCAGTCTATTTTTAGAAGAAATTTTACATTCTTTCACTGATTTTTTAGCTCCACTGGCCGAAGGCCAGCGAGCTATTGTCATGGCAAGGTGTCCGTCGTGCGTCCGTGCGTCCATCCGTGCGTGCGTGCGTGCGTAAACTTTTCTTTAAACATCTTCTCCTCCTGAACCAATGGATGGATTTTGATGAAACTTGGCCAGAATGTTCCTTGTGTGACCCTCTTCTAAAGTTGTTCAAGAAATTTGGATTGACCCCCAAATATGGGCGTGGCAGGGGGGGGCATATTTTGACCCCAAATTCTTTGAACGACATCTCCTCCTGAACCATTGAGCCGATTTCAATGAAACTTTACCAGAATGTTCCTTGGGTGACCCTCTTCTAAAGATGTTCAAGAAATTTGGATTGACCCCCAAATATGGGCGTGGCAGGGCAGGGCTTATTTTTGACCCCAAAATCTTTGAATGACATCTCCTCCTGAACAATTAGGCCAATTTATAGGAAACTTTACCAGAATGTTCCTTGCGTGACCCTCTTCTAAGGTTGTTCAAGAAATTTGGATTGACCCCCAAATATGGGCGTGGCAGGGCAGGGCTTATTTTGACCACGAAATCTTTGAACCTCAACTCCTCCTGAACCATTGGGCCGATTTCAATGAAACTTTACCAGAATGTTCCTTGGGTGACCCTCTTGTAAAGTTGTTCAAGAAATTTGGATTGACCCCCCAAATATGGGCGTGGCAGGGCGGGGCTTATTTTGACCCCGAAATCTTTGAACCTCATCTCCTCCTGAACCTTTGGGTCGATTTCAATTTAAATTTTACCAGGATGTTCCTTGGGTGACCCTTTTCTGAAGTTGTTCAAGAAATTTGGATTGACCCCCAAATAAAGGCGTGGCAGGGCAGGGCTTATTTTTGACCCCGAAATCTTTGAACGACATCTCCTCCTGAACCATTAGGCCAATTTTAATAAAACTTTACCAGAATGTTCCTTATGTGACCATCTTCTAAAGTTGTTCAAGAAATTTGGATTGACCCCCAAATATGGGCGAGGCAGGGTGGGGCTGTTTTTGACCCCGAAAACTTTGAATGACACCTCCTCCTGAACCATTAGGCTTATTTCAATGAAACTTTACCATAATGTTCCTTGTGTGACCCTCTTCTAAAGTTGTTCAAGAAATTTGGATTGGATGAGATCCACTGGATCAATAAAATTCAGGCCAGCGGTTTATGGCCATTCTGGTCCTCTTGTTTCAAAGTGATATCTATATAGTTTTCTTCCTTGTAATTTTACATATTAGTTTAATAAGTTCATTTCTTCATAAGTTAGTTTCAACTTAGAAAAAGTCAGAATTCCTTTTGAATTCTGTTCACTTTCATTACCTTCTATTTTCAATATCTCTCTTTCAAATCTTGAGATTTTTAATCCAGTGGAGCGATACAGGCCCTCTTGGGCCTCTTGTTTTATTTTAAGGGTTTGTTATAATCAAGCACTGAAAAATGAATGCATGATAAATAGAAAATCATGCTAGTGTCGTAAGATATCTATGTTATCTGGTCTCAGCTGCGAAAAATTATCATGACCCGACAAAGCCTTGTCATGATAAATTCTCCCAACCTCAACCAGATAACATTGATATTTTAGGCACTAACATGTTATTCTCTTTATAATCACATCAACTAGTTTTTTTTATTTCATATACTTCTTTCTTTTTTCATTTTTTTTTTCATGGTTTTATTTTTTTGGGGGGATGGGGGGGTAGATTGATTTGATTATAAGCTATTACTTCAAACCAATTCATTTAGCAGGGTATCAAATATCTTCGAAAAGATAGAACATTTGTAAAACAGGAACTGTCCAAGTGCTATAAAGAAATGACAGTTCAAAATTGAACTGAAAAGAAAATTCATTAAATTAATATTATAAAAATGAATCTTTGCCTAGTGGTGGCTATAATAGTGTCCAAAATTTGTGCAACAGAACCTTGTACATAGTTCTGAACAATTTCATGAATTTGAAGAGGTTTAAAATTCTATTTAAACAAATGTTAGAGTAAAAAATTTCTTTCCATCAGGCTGATATGAAATGGTCTCAAAAGTTTGTGCAAAGTGTCTCAGTATTATCTTAGGGAGAAACATTTACAATATACAGCAGTTGAATATAAAAACTTAACCAAGAATAATGATGTCTGAATAGGGTTGAAATTCCTCTTTATTAAATGCCACAGTGATGGGACTACTATGGTAACAGAAAATTGTGCAAAGTTTCCATGGAAAAACTTTTGTACAAAAAGAGATATTACAGATATACATCTATTGTACATAGTAACTTAACTTCTTAGTATGAAAAAGGATTAAAATTCCATTTTTTAAAAGTCAAAGTAATGAATCGTTGATACTTTGGTCACACAAGCAAGTGCAAATTTACAAGCAATTGCCTCCAATGGGAATAAGACATATAACAGATAAACATAAGTTTCATGTAAAAACTTACAAAGATTTCTGAGAACTCTTAAAAAGGCTAACATTTCACTAATTTAAATGTCAATTCTTGTCTAAAGGCTAGAATCCTGGACACATAAGCATGAGCAAAGTTTCTGACCTATACCTATAACTTAATGGAAATAGACATATTTTCAATACACACCAGTTGCACATAATAACTTTTAAGATTAAGTCCGAAAAGGGCTAACATTTTACTAAAAAAATGTCAAGAGTGATTAAACCTTGTCTATAATGAATATAGTAGCACATGGTAAGTTTTAGAGCAATAGTACTGGTAAACAAATATTTGAGATATATAGGATCTGTCATGAGTTTTATTTAAGACAAGCTGAGCTTAACAAAGTATATAATGGAAATGTTATTAAGCTAGCCTTGGTGAGCCTGATAACTTTCTATTCTAGACGAGGTAAAGATCAGCTTGTTTCAAATAAAATCAAGTAAAAGGTTCTTTCTCACATTTACAACATTTGAGGTTTTAAAAAAAACAATTTTTGAAAGGCTCTGATGACAAAAACTCTAAAAACAAAAAAAAACAACGTTGGGATGACATTGAATTGAGCCTGTGTGTGAGATTACCAACAATTTCAAATTGTTGGAAATGTCACGCACAGGCTTAATTAGAATGCAATCTAACACATGTATAAGACAAGGATATCTGATGGCTTTTTGTAATAGAGGACAAGGGTAACCATGTCAGAAATGAGCCTGTGCATGACATTTCCAACAATTTGAAATGTTGGTATGGTAAAATTATTGAGTAGCATTGACAGCCACATTCTGTAAATATCAAGTTACCTGATAGTCTACAGATATTTTGAGACCTTATCTATCTAAACGTATAGTAAAGACTCTGGTCAGACTGTGTGGATCATGCACAGACTGGTCAGAGTCTTTGCTTTCTGCATATTTGAAATTGTTTGAAATCTCACGCACAGGCTCAAATGACAGTTGAGCATTCACTTTAAAGTTATGGCATAACAGATCTAGTGTTGCAGTGCAATTCCTAATGAATTTACAGTAATTGTTCCTTTACTGAAGTCTAAGTATACAAGAGTCACAATTTAATGTAAATGAAAAACCTATTAAATTTTCAACTAAGACAGTAATAAAGCGGATAATTGTTTGCTTCAGTTCAAGATTGATTTATATTTCATTGAGTGAACAGCAAAAGCTATATTTTCATGAGTGTCAGAGCCACAAGTGAATATATAGCTTTTGTTGTTCATGAAATTAAATATTGATTGATCTTACTGAAAAACAAATGATGATTCCATTCTTTAAAGAAAAAAACAGACAAAATGGAAAAAATATAAGGACAAATTTTCCTAAAGTGTGTCAATTATATTTTATTTATGCAACATTTATGATGACACCACTTTTTGGGCTCTGCTTATATGACATCAGATAGGGTGAAATAAACAAATGTTATTCCTCAATAAACAATTGATATTCATTTAACTCTTGTCATGCTGAACCCGGAATATTACTGCTTTGGCAGAAGCTTTAGACCAACATCAGCCTGCACATATGTGCAGACTGATGTTGGTCTACATTACCTGTTTCTCACCTTCAAACCAGAATAGATTTAGCTTTTCAAATAAAAATTGACCTACAGTTGATACTTTCAGTGCTTTTTGCCTTTTGATTTTGATGAAAGTTTTTTGCCAAAATTTATTCAGCATGACAAGGGGTAAGAAAATTGTAAACTTACTTCATTTCAGGTGACTGTGGCTGCCCCCCTGTTGCCTCTAATGGAGATTATGTACTTGATAATGGCAATACAACTAAGGGATCCACGGCAACACTCAACTGTTGTGAAGGCTACTCCGTAAATGGAACAATTAAAATAACTTGTGAAAACACGCCACAGGGTTGGTCAGATTCTTCAGAAAATTGTACAATAAATGGTAAGAAATTTCAAATCAAGTATTAACCCTTTGCTGTTTAATCCCTGCTTTTTACGTGTCTGTGATTTTATGATTGAGAAAACATTGTGAAAAAAGAAGAAATTGCTTCTGATAAGCAATTTCTTCTTTTTCCACACTATTTTCTACCCTACTGAATGGTTATTTTTCAAATTAAATCCACTTTTAATTTTCGTCTGCAAAACCTTTGAATTTGGACAGGTCCAAAATTTTGTAAAACAGGAAAGGGTTAAAAAATTTTCAGATGAAAACTCTTCAAAAGGACTGTAAGATAACAAAAGTAAATTAAATAAATTGCATTGATCTTAAAGTGCTACTTATTTATGATAATTCATATCAGTTTAGATAAAATAAAAGATAAATAGTTTTGACCGGCCACATGGTAATCAATATCATTTCAATGTTTATTAAAAATACATATATATGTCAAGGACCAATTCAGATTTCTGGGTGATAACATTGCAATTTGCAATACATGAATCAAAAACTTATATTAACCCTGTGCTGTTTAATCCCTGCTTTTTATGTGACTGCGATTTTATAATTGAGGAAACATTGTGAAAAAAGAAGAAATTGCTTCTGGCAAGCAATTTCTTCCTTTTCCACACTATTTTCTACCCTACTGAATGGTTATTTTTCAAATTAAATCCACTTTTAATTTTCGTCTGCGAAACCTTTGAACTTAGACAGGTCCAAAATTTTGTAAAACAGTAAAGGGTTAACATATAAAACCACTAAGCCTTGATCTTGTCCCATGTATAGATTGTGGCAGCACCTTACCGACAGTAAGTGATGGCATGTTTGTGGCAAATGAAGGAACAACAGTTGGTAAACCAGCATCACTTGTTTGTGACCATGGATATACTCCAATGTCAACAGATACATGTATTGTGTGCTTGACAAATGGCAGTTGGTCTGCTCCAATGACAGGATGTATTCGTAAGTTTTTCCGGTTACCTTGTTTTGACAATCATTATACTCCTTGATTAAGGTAGTGGACCTGTAATAGTTTAGCAACATATTAGAACTAAAGAACATTCACAATTTTGACAGAGGTTTCCAAATGAAATCATTTGGAAACCTTGACTTACACTGTTAAAATTCATGGCTTCCGAAATGTTGCGGAACTATTATGGGTCCAATACATTAACAGATATCTGTTTGTTGTTTTTACAAATCCTAATTGATGCCATCCAAACATACTATGTATTCTGTCAGCCATCTTTCTGATATGATAGACCAGCTTACCCTAAGTTTTTCAAGATATTTTTTAAATTCATTTATCTCTGTGACAAGAATGTCGAAGAGTGAGCTTGCAATTGCAGGTCGAATAAAGTAAATGTGACCCGTCATGCGAAAAGGGACCATCTGGGAACTTCTTAAAATAAATACTTGAAAAAGAGATTGGTTCTAGAACAGGCCAATCAGATGTGGCATTTCAAAAATTCTTTCATAGGAAGGTAGAACGATATTTTAGATTCAGAAAATTAGTAAAGAGTGAAAAGTTTCCATCCCAGTCAGTCTGCACAATTCACACAGTCTGACTAGGGTCGAAACTTTATGCTCTACCCAGATGGTCCCTTTTGGGATAGATGGGACATATATACATAATATGTATAGGATAAAGTGGTAGTGCTTGAATGAAATATACTACTGACAGTTAGTATTCCCTTCCCTTGTAGAAGAAAAGAATGTAATACTGTTCAAAACATAATTCTGTACAGACAGCTTGTGCAGTCTGAACTAAGTCTACACTTCTGATTTCTACTTTTTGTGAGAAAAAAGATTGAGCTAGACTGGTTTATGTCCAGAATATTGGCCATTTGTTTGAAACAAAATTTATATTCAGCAGGATAAGACCAGGGGCATTTCATAAGAACAAATTGTTTGACAATCTTATCTCATTTAAAAATCAATATCAATCTTTGGTGAATGTTTAAATTTTTATTGGTTTAAACCTATTTATTTTACATTGATTGGGAAACAAGTTCTTACAACTTAGATTAATCCCTCTCAATTCTGCTTCCTGGAAAATTTATCAGTACTCACGTCGAATGTGTGGGCCAATGAAAGAACCAAGATCAATAATGAGGAATCGAAACTCAGAACCTTTTGGTCAAGAGGCTGAGGCTCTACCTCTAGACCGTAGGCACCACAAATTCTATTAAAGCTCACCATGGCAGTAAGATATTATTGAGCTAAGATATTATTGATGATCATTTGTCTGATGTCCATCTGCCTACATGCTAGTCTGCCTCTCAGTTTCTCCTTCAAACATAGCCATCAAATTTTGATGGAACATCCACAAGTGATTCAATAATTGTAACTTTTGAATTCCCCTAAACCAAATAGCCTATAGCTCCCAAAATTTGTCTAGCATTGACTAGTTGGCAATAATAACCATGGGATATGAATGAGGCATTTGCTATATTCAAAGAACTGCTTTATTTACACACAAAGGTTCACCTTTGTCCCATAGTAATGCTTTCAAATTCTTTTGCTTGGATAATTATAGGATCCTTGACCAAATTTGAAATAAGTCACCTTTGAACAAAAAGAGCCCTTTATTGAGGGCTCCTGGACTAACAATGAAATTTAAGATAAGAAATCTTTGAAATTCTTCTCAAAACATGATTTTAATGTGTTTAATAGAGAATAACATGTTAGTTTCTATAAATATCAATGTTATCTGGTTGAGGTTGGGAGAATTAAGCACGACGAGGCCTTGCCACGTAATGCTTTGGTTTTTGCGTGCAAGTCTTTAAAATCTCTGTTTCTACTACAGGTATAGCTTTGAAACTTTGCACATACTTCTGTGACCATAATATCAGCCTCCAGACAAAGATTCATGACTCTGATATTGAATTTAGGGCTTTTTTAATGCTTTTTGGACCATAATATCAGCCTCTAGACAAAGATTCTTTTCTCTTGACTTTCATTTAATTGAACTTTCCAATGTAGATATTGATTTGCTGTTACTTTCCAGCACCAGGAATAGTCAAACTTAGCTATCCTCCAACAGCTCTATTTTTTTCTTTTTTTTTTAAATGTTCTTTGATCAATTTATGAGGCAAAGAAATCCGGGCCCATAGTTATAAACCTTTTTTGTGCTCATCTGAGAATTTTTTCAAATTAAGAATTCAAATAAATTCATCACTATAGAAGATAGTATAAATTAATTGTTATTCATGACAAAATTATTTATATTATTACTTATGTCCTAACATTTATATTAGTACTGCAACACAATTATGGCTGTAATCTCAAATTTGAATTTAGAAAATTTTGAGTTGAGAACGAGAATAGGTTTATAAACTCAGGCCCAGATGATATCTATGTAGCACCATCATGCTTCTTGATTTGAGCTCACCTAAACAGAACATGCTCAAGGGGAGCTTTTAGGGCCACCCTGAGTCCATCATCCGTCGTCAACCTTCTTAAAAACTACTTCTTCTCCTGAACCACTGGGCCGATTTCAATGAAACTTTTGCCAAAATGATCCTTGGGTGACCCTCTTTAAAGATTGTTCACAGAATTTTGATTGTCCAATAAATATGGGAGAGGCAGGCAGGGCATTTTTTCACTTTGAAATCTTTGAATGACATCTCCTCCTGAACCACTGGGCCAATTTCATTGAAACTATACCAGAAGGTTCCTTGGGAGTCCCTTTTCAAATATCGTTTGCGAAACTTTGGTTGGCCAATAAATTTGGGTGTTGCAGGGCAGGACTTATTTTGACCCCAAATCTTTGAAATACATCTCCTCTTTAAGCACTGGGCTGATTTGAATGAAACTTTACCAGAATGTTCCTTTGATGACCCTTTTTAAAATTTGTTTGCAAAATTTTGATAGGCCAATAAATATTGGTGGGGCTGAGCCCAAAATCTTTAATCGACATTTCCTCCTGAACCACTGGGCCAATTTCAACAAAACTTTACCAGAATGTTTGTTTGGTGACCCTCTTTGAACTTTGTTCATGAAATTTTGGTTGGCCCATTAATATGGATGTGGCAGGGTGGGGCTTATTTTGAGCCCAAATCTTTGAAAGACATCTCCTCAAGAACCACTTGGCCAATTTCAATGAAACTTGACCAGAATGTTCCTTGGGTGACCCTTTTCAAAAATTGTCAACAAAAATTTTTATTGGCCCACCATAAATATGGGCGTGGCAGGATGGGACTTATTTTGAGCCTGAAATCTTTGAACCAAATCTCTTCCTGAACCACTGGGCTGATTTAAATGAAACTTTACCAGAATGTTCCTGTGATGACTCTCATCAAAATTTGTTTCCAAAATTTTGATTGCCAGTAAATATGGGCGTTGCAGGGTGGGGCTTATTTTGAGTCTCCTCAGTAAGGAGTAGGTGGGCAGGATCTATCACTTTAAATTCCTGGAATAACATACCCTCTTCAACAATTAGGCAAATGTGAATGATACTTAACCAGAAAATTACTTGGATGAGATCCAATGGACCAATATAATTCAGATGAATGGTTAAGAGCCATTCTTGCCCTCTTGTTTCTAATAACCTCTATTTTTGTGATTTCATTAGGTGATTGTGGCTGTCCCCCTGTGGCCTCCAATGGAGATTATGTACTTGATAATGGCAATACAACTAAGGGATCCACGGCAACACTCAACTGTTGTGAAGGCTACTCGGTAAATGGAACAATTAAAATAACTTGTGAAAACACGCCACAGGGTTGGTCATATGCTTCAGAAAATTGTACAATAAATGGTAAGAAAAATAAATTGCAACATAATAGCTCTGTTTGGTGCACAAAGTCATTTTTTTTATGTGACCCATCACGCGAAAAGGGACCATCTGGGAACTCTGTAAAATAAACATTGAAAAAGAGATTGGTTCTAGCACATACCAACCAGAGGTCGCATTTCAAAAATTCTTTCACAGTAAGGTAGATTGAATATTCTAGATTCAGAAAATAAGTAAAATGCTAAAAGTTTCCACCCAAGTATATCTGTGCAGACCCCACAGTCTGACTTATCAGGGTCAACACTTTACGCACTGACAAGATGGTTCCTTTTTGTGTGACAGGTCACATATTTTTACAGAGTTTATGTGTCAAATTTTGTGAAGTCAAAATATTAAAGAAAGTAAAATACAGAAATAAAAATGTCTTACAATTATTTGATTTCCAAAACCAAAAACTTTTTAATTAGTAATAATTTTCAATTGAACTGATTCCTCGTCCTTTGCTTAAAAAGTGTACAATAATTTTTGCTCATCTGACAAAAAGGGCAGAAGAGCTAATGTAATGGTTTGGTTCCTGTCTGTCAATCTGTCCATCCATATACAATGCTTGATTTCTTTAGTTGATATTCACATACTTTTCTAAAAATATCAATTAAATTACATTCTAGAAAATTGGCCAGATGAAAGTAGTTCAAATTTTGATATTTTTTTCTACATCTCTAGTCCGATAAACAGGAAAATTTTAAGAGCTTTCACAGTGCAGATGTTTTATAAATCTTGGTTAAAAGTTTGACACTTTGACATTAAGGAAGGTTTCCTGCCTTTTTCCTACTATTAAACTTTTCTTCAAACTTGATTTTTTTGAAAGATCTTAATGTTTTATTTTAATTATCAAAAAGAAATAAAAGCTCCCAAAAATTGGTGAAAAAAATGATTTTTTAGACTTAAACAACATGCATGTTTTGTCAATCTTAAATGCTGCTCTATCAAAAAACATAGTTTGAACTTTGATTCATAGTTTAATATCAATTACACAAACGCAAATGTTTTTTAATGACAGAAAATCCAAAACTGAGGAAAATTTCATTCCAATACACTCAAAACTTCACCTTGCATAATGAATTTACTTTACGCAAGTATTGCTGATTGATTACTTCAATAAGTTCTATGTGACATCGTTAATAATGAAAACTGATTTTTGTAAGTTTATTTCACAAGCTGGACGTAATGATGTTACCATCAAGTAGCACATTTAAAGATTGTTTGAAAGGTGCAGTGATAACATTTCAAATAAGATTAGAAAATCTCATTGCATGTTTATGAAAAATAAAGAATCTTTTGGCCATCTAATTTTTGTATATACAGAAATCTATTAAATACTTTGTCTAATTTCACCAATTTTTTGACGTTTCACATTTGTCTTTTTACAACTTTTGACGTTAGGTAAATATACTTGATCCCCAATTATGGAAATACTGTATAGTAAAACGTCACAAAAAGATGAGTGCATACACAACGGAAGCTGGACTATGAATATCAAATTTAAACAATTTTCATAGGGCCAATTTATTTAAAAATTAGTTTAAAGCTATTTTTCAGGCCGCAAAAAATTGAGCATTTAACTTTAATTCAATCTCATGTATTTATCTTAAAATATAACAATTTCCTAATTACACACCAATGTTTCCATTTCATTCAACTTCCAGGGTAAGGGTAAGTAGGTGTGAAAAAGGCAGGAAATTTTCATTTTTTTGACATCGTGGTCACATAAAATTCTAAATTGAATGTTAAAAAATACACACCATTGAGATCACGCTAACACAATGTTTCCATACATACAAATATTTATGCACTTATCGCATAAAATGCTTTTGTCCTCTTCCACCTTAAAGAGTTGGATTATAGCTAAAAAGTCAAAAGAAGGCAAGAAAGTCTGGGTTAATTTTAGATTTAAAGCAACTAGTACTTGAAATTTCAGATTGAACTGAGGAATAATTAGATTGTTAGAAGAATGTCTTATTCTGGACCTTGTCTCATGTATAGATTGTGGCAGCACCTTACCAACAGTAAGTGATGGCATGTTTGTGGCAAATGAAGGAACAACAGTTGGTAAACCAGCATCACTTGTTTGTGACCATGGATATACTCCAATGTCAACAGATACATGTATTGTGTGTTTGACAAATGGAAGTTGGTCTGCTCCAATGACTGGATGCATTCGTAAGTTTTTCCCATTAACCTATTTTTGACCAATGTTGTACTCCTAAATTAACTATTTTGTATTTTTGACAAATAGAAGTTGGTCTGAGGCTAACAAAGGTTTTTCCAAATGTGGACATGATTGAACAGCAGACCTTTAGTTTGTGTCTTAAACCAATGAAAGTCCGACTTTTTTAGATTGTTCCAAATTAGGGAGGTTTGGACACCATTTTAATGGTGGAAGAATACTTTATTGACAACAAAGAAATTGCTGCCATATTTGAGGGTGTATGTATAATAGCACCAAGTCTGTGCTTCCATTCCGACGATATGCGCATGTCCACCCATCCCATTTCTATTAACATTTACCTTGTTATCACATCTCCCACATGTATAGAAGGTTTTGGTTTTTGATGAAAGTTTCACAAAATTTTCTTTATTATGTTTATTATGAGAGTCTGTGTGTGACATTTCCAACAATTGAAATGTGCATGAGGTACAAACATTGAGAGACCCAGACAGCCACAAACAATAAATATAAAGTTACCAGATGGTGTACAAACAATTGAGACCTTTTCTAGCTAATAAGGGCATATTGAAGACTCTAGTCAGACTGTGCGGATGCACAGGCTGTTGAGAATCTTTCTTTTGCGCATATTTGAATATGTTGGAAATGTAACGCACAGGCACATGTACCTTCTTCCTTAAAATTGTCACAGTCAGAATAAGGTATGAGTTAAGTATTATGATATTCTGAAGTAAGACTCCTTTTTCAGTAAAACAATATGGAAAAATGATAATATGCAGAAGATGACAAGCCAAACTTGGTCAACATGCACAATGTGAGCTATTGTGATTGTCCAATGTCAGTTTTTCATCATCTGTTGTCTTGGTTTCTTTTTACATCTACTCCTAAAACAATTAATTGTGATGAAACTTGACAGGAATGTTCCTTAGATAAAGCTCTACCAAATTTGTCCAAATAACTGAAATTCACCCTTAACTCTGTGTTCCAAGGCAACTAAAATGGGGAAAATAGGAAAATCTTAAAAAATGTTCTTCTCTGAAAGCAGAAGACAGACATCTTTCATATTTAGTATGTAGCATCATCTAGTAGACCTCTACCAAGTTTGTTCATATCATGCCCCTGGGGTCATATTTAGGCACCACCTGGGCGCATGCTTTTTAGCTCCACTGGCCGAAGGCCAGCAAGCTATTGTCATGGCCGTGTGTCCGTCGTGCGTGTGTCAGTGCGTAAACTTTTTCTTTAAACATCTTCTCCTCCAAAACCTATGGGCAGATTTTAATGAAACTAAGTAGAAATGTTCCTTGGGTGACCCTCTTCTAAAATTGTTAAAGAAATTTTGATTGACCCCCAAATGTGGGCGTGGCAGGGCATGGCACTTTTTCACTTTGAAAGCTTTAAAAATCTTCTCCTCCCAAACCGTTGGGCCAATTTCAATGAAACTTGGCATGGATGTTCCATGGGTGACCCTTTACCTAAATTGTTCAAGAAATTTTGATTGACCCCCAAATATGGGCGTGGCAGGGCGGGGCTTATTTTGAGCCCAAAATCTTTGAATGACATCTCCTCCTGAACCACCGGGCCGATTTTAACCAAACTTTACCAAAATGTTCCTGGGGTGACCCTTTACCTAAAATGTTCAAGAAATTTTGATTGACCCCCAAATATGGGCGTGGCAGGGCAGGGCTTATTTTGAGCCCGAAATCTTTGAATGACATCTCCTCCTGAACCACTGAGCCAATTTTAACCAAACTTTACCAAAATGTTCCTGGGATAACCCTTTTCAAAAACTGTTCCTGAAATTTTGATTGGCCCCCAAATATGGGTGTGGCAGGGCGGGCTTATCTGAGCCTGAAATCTTTGAAGGACATCCCCTCCTGAATTACTGGGCTGATTTCAATGAAATTTTACCAGAATGTTCCTTCTGTGAACCTTTTCAAAAATTTGAACGACATTTCCTCCTGAACCATTGGGCCGATTTCAATGAAACTTTACCAGAATGTTCCTTGGGAGACCCTTTCCAAAAGTTGCTCTCAAAATTTTGATTGGCCCATAAATATGGGTATGGCAGGGTGGGGCTTATTTGGAGCCCGAATTCTTTGAAGGACATCTCCTCCTGAATCACTGGGCTGATTTCAATGAAATTTTACCAGAATGTTCCTTCTGTGAACCTTTTCAAAAATTGTATAAATAAATAAATAAATATTAATTAGCCCTTAAATATTGGCATGTCAGGGTGTGGCTTATTTTGAGCCCGAAATCTTTGAACTACATCTCCTGATGAAGGTTGGGCCAATTTCAATGAAACTTGAGAATTTTGGTGCAATGTGAGCCACACCCAGTTAATTAATATAAAATAGGTCTTAAGAGATTTCAAAGTGTTGTTTTCATTCAAAGAAAGATTCATTTAATGCAAGTCTAATGATGTTAAAGCCAGTGGAGCGATACAGGCCCTCTTGGGCCTCTTGTTTAAATTGAATCAAGAGAAAAATCTTCAAAAAAACTTATTCTCTGAAACCAAAAGGCAGCCAGCTTTTATAATTGGTATGTTGCAACAACTAGTGGACCAATACCAATTTTGTTCATATAATGCCCCTGGGGTCATATTTGGGCTCTACCGGGATGAATTCAGGTTTTCAATTAATAAAAGAGCAATCTTCAAAAACCTTCCTTTCAGAAACCAGAAGGCAGACAGCCCTTATATTTAGTAGCATCTAGTGGATGACTACCAAGTTTGTACATAAAATACCCCTGGGATCATATTTTTGCTTTGCATGGGTGCATCTAGATATTATATTTGGTGTGCAATATGAACTTGATGGATCGCAAGTTTATCCATATGAACCTAGGTCAAATTTGCGATCATCCTGGCTATACCCTGTTTTACATAAACAGAATGAAATCTTAATAGATCTTTCATTGAAAGCAGAATGTAGACAGCTTTACATAGAAACAAAGTAGGAAATCCCTCAATGATAATCTTCTCTGAAATCAATCCAGGGCATTGAAATAGATACAACTTATCTCCTTAGAACAGAACATCTGCAAATCTCATTCATATGATGTCCACATGGTCAAGAAAACTCATGTGAGCCACCTAGGACCGTCATGATCCTCTTGTTGTGTATAATCAAAGTTTTGCCTAATTGTCCTGTGTCATGAAAAGCAGCAATAGGCACTGATTTCAGAATGACACAACTGTCCAAACTGTTTTCAAATTATGCACAAGCACTTGCTTGAACGGTTTTGTTGTCCTGAACTCGAGGCAGGTAGAAATTTCCTGTGGTGGCATATGTTTTGCTTATTCTTGTTACAAAATTGATTCAGAATAAAGAAAAAAAGACTTTTTCAGGTGACTGTGGTTGCCCCCCTGTGGCCTTTAATGGAGATTACGTACTTGATAATGGTAATACAACAAAGAGTTCTACAGCAACACTCAACTGTTGTGAAGGCTACTCGGTAAATGGAACAATTAAAATAACTTGTGAAGACACACCACAGGGTTGGTCAGATTCTTCAGAAAATTGTACAATAAATGGTAAGTAACCAATAATTGTAAGCATATAAATAACCAGCTGTACAAGAAGTGAATAAAATGGTACAATTTATAGTAAGACCCCTTGGTTGTCAATATGTAAATGAATCCAATATTTCAAGATGTGAAAACAATTCTTACAAACTTCAAGAATTTGATTGCTTATAATTTCTTTCTAAGACAAACAGAATCAGTGGTATTCTCCTTTTAATCTTTGACTGAACATTAAAATCATAGAATTATATAATTTACATAATCAGACTTGCTTAGATAACTCAAAATTATCAGGTTCTAAATATGATGGGTTTATTTGATGTAAAATTATTAAATGACAATACACTTAGGAATCTTAATTGTTCAATGGAATAAAATCTTGTTTATGCAGATTGTGGAAGCATGTTACCAACAGTAAGTGATGGCATGTTTGTGGCAAATGAAGGAACAACAGTTGGTAAACCAGCATCACTTGTTTGTGACCATGGTTATACTCCAATGTCAACAGATACATGTATTGTGTGTTTGACAAATGGTAGTTGGTCTGCTCCAATGACTGGATGCATTCGTAAGTTTTTTCTGGTTGACTTTTGACCACCCTTAAACTCCAAAATTAAGGTAGTGGACTCTGTCACTTTATGTCCAATTTACTTGAAATTTGGTAGTAATATTCTTCTTCTGATAAAAGAGTGCAGTGCACAAGAACAATCACTCAACCTGGCTTATTTTTTTAGACTTTGCTCTTTTTTTTAGCTCACCTGAGTACGAAGTGCTCAAGGTGAACTATTCTGACCGTAGAATGTCTGTTGGCCGTCGCCAGTCGTGCATCGTCCACAATTTCTTTAAACATCTTTTCCTCCTTAACCAGTGGACCAATCATGATGAAACTTGGCAGGGATGTTCCTTGGGTCAAGCTCTACCAAAGTTGTTCAAATAATTGAAATCCACCCTAACTTTCCTTTTACCATTAACAAAAAAGTGAAAATCTTCAAAAATGTTCTTGACTGAAACTAGAAGGCAGACAGCTTTCATATTTGGTATGTAGTATCATTTAGTGGACCTCTACCAAGTTTGTTCATATCAAGACCCTAGGAACCCTTTTTACATAGAATCAAAGACCAAAAATCTTAAAAAATCTTCTTCTCTGAAACCTGAAGGCAGGCGGCTTTCATATTTGGTATGAAGCATCACCAAGAAGGCCTCTACCAAGTTTGTTTATATTTAGACCCTAGGGTCATATTTGGGCTTTGCCCAGGAGCATCCTTTTAAGCTCTTCTGAGCACGAAGGGTAACAAAATGAAAATCTTCAAAAACTTCTTCTCGGAAACTAGAAGGCAGACAGCTTTTATATTTGGTATGTAGCATCATTTAGTGGACCTCTACCAAGTTTGTTCATATCAAGACCCTAGGATCATATCTGGGCTCCATCCGGGCACAACCCTTTTTACAAAGCATCACAGAGAAAAAATCTTTCAAAATCTTCTTTTCCAAACCGGAGGGCACACAGCTTTCATATTTGGTATGTAGCATCATCTAGTAGGCCCCTATCAAGTTTGTTCATATTAAGACCTTAGGGTCATATTTGGGCTCCACCTGGGCGCATCGATTTTAGCTCATCTGAGCATAATTGGTGAAAATAGGAAAAACCTTCAAAAATCTTCATCTCTGAAACCAGAAGGCAGACAGCTTTCATATTTAGTTTGTAGCATCATCTACTAGACCTCTACCAAGTTCGTTCATATCAAGACCCTGGGGTCACATTTGGGCTCCACCCAGGTGCAACATTTTTTACATACAATCAAAGAGCGAAAAGGCATATCTGTCTTGCTCTTGGCTGAAAACATTTCATGGTATTGATCTTATGTAGAAATTGTCTCCTTGTTGACATCTGCCTTTTCAATGAATGGGATGTCCCAGGGATCAAATAGACTCAGGTGAGCGATCTAGGACCATCATGGTCCTCTTTTTTTTTTTCATTTTTTCATACTTAGATAATGTCTGAAGCATATCTCTTAAAGTATACAAGCCATGACCATGAAACTGCATGGGTAGTTAGATCTCATAAGGAGTGCAGTGCTCAAGAGCCATTACTCTACCTTGCCTTATTTTAGCTTGGCTGTTTTTTGTAGAAAACCCATGGTATTGCTATAGCCTAGGTGTCATCGTCGTCATTGTGCGAAAACTTTGACATTTTGTAATAACTTTTGAATGGTAAGTGGTAGGGCCTTCAAATTTCACATGATGATTGTCTGGGACAAGGCCAAATTCTAGGTCATCAGTCAAGGTTATTTTTCAAGGTCAGTTTTTTGAAAAAAAAACCACAAAAACAACTAACATATGCCAAAACGTTTGAATGGTAAGTGATTGGGCCTTCATATTTCACATGATGAATACTTAGGATATTATCTTTTTGTTCAAGGTCATCAGTCAGGATTGTTTGTCAAGGTGAAATTTTTATGTTGGCTATTATCCCTTACATTCATTTTGATAAAATCTAGCTAGGGATTTTCTTATGCTAGCCTATGCCTTGTAATTTAAAAAAATAGTTTAAGAGCTAAATTTTATTTTGCATTCAGTATTCATGTGATTCTGAGTAATACTTTTTTATTGATAGATGATTGTTTGGCATTTCAATGTTAAGATGTGTATTGTGTGTTTTCAAATGCTAAAATACACTCATCTGAGTACAGCATTTGTACAAGTACATGTATTTATGTATATTATGCATTTTTGTGTTGTTACATGTATTTGTATGGGTTTCAATGCCACTTTCAGCCAAACTGTTTTTGTGTTCTTATTACACTTGCTTAAAGTACGTATGCTTGCATTTTTAGAAATGCTTCCATTCACATTCTTGTCAAATAGAAAATTGGCTCTCTGAAGAACAGAATTCCAAAAAATTTCTATAAAAATTGTTACTAATTTATCACTCTATTAACATACAACAATATATTTTTCATTCATACTAGAGCTCAGTATGTAGGTACCTACGTTCAGCTACAGTGCTTGATATGGGATAAAAATCCCTAGCTAAAAATGTGCAACATTCAGTGGCAGATCCAGAGGGGGTCAGGGGGATTGAATGAGCCCCCTTTGTATCCAAATTACTTTGTAGTGGACAAATTCAATCAAAACTTTGCAACAAAAGAAATACAAACCCTTTTTAGCTCACCTGAGCATTAAGTGCTAAAGGTGAGCTATTCTGATCACTAACCATCCACCGTCCGTCTGTCTGGGCATCAACAATTTCTTTAAAAATCAAAACCTCCATAACCACTTGGCCAATCAAGCCGAAACAGGGATGTTCCTTGGGTGTAGCTCTTTGAAAGTTGTTAAAAGAATCTAATTCCATCAAAAACTCTGTTTGTCATGGTAATAAAATGGCTGAAATTGCTAAAAATCTTAGAAAAAGTTCTTCTTCTCCTTAACCACTTGGCCAATCAAGCTGAAATTTGGCAGGGATGTTCCTTGGGTGAAGTTTTTTTAGAACTTGTTAAAAGAAGTTAATTTCATTGAAAACTCTGGTTTCCATGGTAATGGAAAGACTGAAAAAATGGCCTAAAATTACCGAAAATCATAGAAAAAATTATTTTCCTCCTAAACCACTTGGTAAAACAAGCTGATACTTGGCATGGCTGTTCCTTGGGTGTAGCTCTTTTAAAGAAGTTAAAAGAATTTAATTCATTCAAAAACTCTGGTTGCCATGGTAACAAAATGCCGAAAATTGCCGAAAATCCTGGAAAAAAATCTTTTTCTCCTAAATCATTTGGCCAATCAAGCTGAAATTTGGTTGGGATGTTATTTGGGTGAAGCTTTTTTAAAATCGTTTAAAGAAGTTAATTTCATCAAAAATGCTGGTTTCCATGGAAACAGAAAGACTGAAAATTGCCAAAATTTCCAAAAATCATAGAAAAATTTCTATTCCTTCTTAACCAAATTGGCAAATCAAGCTGTAACTTTGCAGGGATGTTTCTTGGGTGAAGCTCTTTAAAAGTTGATAAAATAATATAATTTCATCAAAAACTCTGATTTCCATGGTAACAGAAAGGCTGAATAAGCCTACGGGTGCCTATGCTCGGCTGTCGAGTGCTGGATGGTTGGAAAAAATCTAAGTCCAAAAAGGGGTATAATTTCAATAAAATGCATCTAGAGTTATCCCCCTTGATAGTATAGGTTGCTCTTTTGATGGTGAACATGTGTGCCAAGTTTCAAGTGAATGCCTTCAGTAGAACCAGAGATATATTAAAATGTCAAAGTTTTCGCACGACGACGACAACGACGACGACAACACTGAGGCTATAGCAATACCTTGGGTTTTCTCCAAAACAGCCAAGCTAAAAATGGCCGAATATCTTAGAAAAATTTTTTTACCGCCTAAACCATCAGGCCAATCAAGCTGAAACCTGACAGGAATGTTTCTGGGGTAAAGTTCAACTTAAGGTAGTGGACCCGTAATAGTTCCGCAACATTTCGGACCACATATTCTTTCACAATGTTAACCGAGGTTTTCCTAATGAAAATCAGGGATGTTCTTTAGGTAAAGGTCTACCAAAGTTGTTAACAGAATTCAATTCCATCAATAACTTTGGTTGCCATGATAAGAGAAAGATTTAAAATTTTACAAGAATTTAAATAAATCAAATTGCAGTAGGATGTAGACTGTTTCTTTCAAAACCACCCTAAATGTACATCAAACAATCTCTGGTATTTATAACATGGTTGATTTACTCAGGTGAGCAATATTGGACCATCACAGTCCCCTTGTTGTAGTGGTTAAATCATAGGAACTTGAAATTCTACAAATGAAATATATCTAATAAAGTTTGAGCAATTAGTCCTATAATATCCCTATCTGTATATGAGACTTTTTACTCGAATTCAAGGCCATTATTGAAACCACCTCTAGTCATTTTTAGATCTATCCCCTTTATATTACCTGCAGCTACTCTTTTATTATCAGGCTGTTAAATTGAATGCCTTTTAAATGCCAGAGGTATTATGAATTATTTTATAATGTAACAAATATCCATGTCATAACACCCCATGCAATATTATTTATGCTATCACATGGATATTTTTAGAACAGTGACATTATGAAGTTACTTTTAGCATTTCTGTAAAAAGCATCGATGGAAACAAGGCAAATAAATGTTAGAAGATAAATTTAATTCATACCTAGTTTATTGTATGAAAAAATATCTAATTTGGTTGTGGGAATTGAAGATTTTCTCGGCAGAGCATTGACAAATATCAATTTGCCCCAATCTTGTTAGATACTTTTTTTCATACAAAACACTAAGTATGTATTATAAAATCTCAAGTTTGTGCATGACACTGGCAAATTGTTGATAACAACTAACATGATATCGACATGCTCTGGACTTATTAAACATGTGTCTCTTAGAATAATAGAGAGTTGATCAGCTATACTTTATATTTACTTGAACTTCTTTATAATGTCAAATTTGACATGTTTTATGTGCTCATTGTTATGCATAATATAATATAATTGGTTTCCTTCAAAGGAGCAGGTTCACTAACTACAGAATTTGGCCCTAAAAATTCCTGATTTTTTAATTTTATTTAATTATTGATTTTGATGTATCATACATTCAAGTGGTGATTGAACTTCAAAATACCGACATCCAAGTATATGTCATGTGTCTCCTTCTTGTAGTAAATGGAAGAGAAACACATGCTAATTATGCTAATTCCTAGAAAAATGGTGAAAATAACAACTTTAGACCCAGTAAAACCATTGGCACCACTGCAGAACCAACTTTATTTCATTTAAAGTACAATTCTTACAATTTTTAAAAACTAAAACTTACAAGCTTAAAAATTAACTTTTTTCCCCTCAGAGGTCAAAGGTCAAAACTCGGGTGTGATATTTATTTTTGGTCAATATCTCTGGCAATTAACAATGAATTTCCACATAAGTTGGCAAAATTATTCATAGGCATAAGACATTTTGTTTTTTTCTTAATCTCATCTTTTGGTCTCAAAGGTCAAGGTCACAGCAAGAGGTCAAAGGTCAAAAATTGGGATATAATATTGATTTTTGGTTGTCACTCTCCAATCTATGGATGGATTTTCACCATAAGTTGGCAAAAATATCCATTTTAAGCATGAGAACAGTAGTTATTTGTTAGTATCCTGTTTTGATCACAAAGGTCAAGGTCACACCAAGGGGCAAAGGTAAAAATTGACATAAGACTTTCTTATTAGCCAATTACTTGTGTCTATGAATGGATTTGCACAATACTTAGCAAAATTAATAATCAAAGTGCTGTCAGCACTGTAAATCGGACATCATTGAGAGGCTGGGATAGTGCAATAGTTCGCCAATCAAAAGGGCTCAAATTTGGACAATAAAAGTTGGTAAAATCTTTGCCCAATTTGTGAGTTTTTTGTCTTAACACTCCATCTTTTCGAGGACATCGCAAGCTCATCCAACCTCGTGGGTCCGATTTTGAAAGTTTGCTGATTCGATAGCCCTCTGCTAGTCTAAATTATTTCTTAGCAGATTTTTTTACTTTGTTATAATGAGCATGCGCCAAGCTAAAAGCTTTTCTGTTAATATTATTCCTCTCTATGGAGTTTTAAAGCCTGTTTAGCAACAAACATTTTTCATTAAACTATTTACAATTTTGATTACCAACATGTTTGTATTTCAAGCATTGGGTTTTCCCAAATACTGTAAACGCATTTTCCCTCAAGAAACACGTGAAATCGCCAACTATGCCATTTATATCTTTGGTTTCTGACCAATCAATTAAATCTAGCAGCACTCTATGATTATTCATGAGTTGTTCTAAAAATAGATCGCTCTTACTGCTATCCTATATCAGTTTATCGTATGTTTTTGTCGTTTTATTTGTTGTTGAATAATGTTTCTTCATACTCAAATTTGAATTTATTGAAAATAGGATTGGAGCGTGATCAGAGTGCTCATTGAAATCAAATATTTCAAAATTACAAAATTATTTCTATTTGTTAACACATGCGAACAAAAAGTAAACTTCTCACGCTCCCTGTTTGAGTGCAGACGACTATTGACTAATGACAAACAAGTTAATTGACACATTTCGAGCAGACGATGTCCATTTGCATCTACGACGTGGTCTGAATTTACGCGTGGGTTTTGACCCAGTGATAATCATAACAGAATTTGATTGGTTGTCAGCCCTACAACCGGTAAATGACAGTTCGAGAAAGTTCAGAGCAGTAATATTGTAAGTGCTACAAATTAATTATACAGTTAACCTATTGTATGTTTCAACTCCTTTACTCAACCGAAAATCTTGTTATAAACACTGAAAATAAAAACTGGTAATTACTAAAAGCGAAAATTACATCAAATTTTGTATTAGCCTCTTCTCTATTTGTCTAAAAGTAAATAAGATAAAAACAAAGTTTTGTAGATTGTGACTGAAAAGGCCGTTTCTTCGGTGTTTGAAAACACATAATTTGGTTTGAACACATTGCTCAGAAGATAATGGTAAAAATGTAGTGGGTCAAACAGACTGGATTTCTGGAAAACGGTAGATATAAATCTCCGATTTAAAAAGTATCAGATTTATAGATATTTCAATGCAACTCATATTGATATCAAATGTTAAGGTCATACTAAGGGGTCAAAGATCAAACTGAGGATGACATATTTGTATTCCATTTGTAACACTTATGTGTTTCGATTAATTTACAAATATCTTGGTACTTGAGTCATCAGGATCAGGTGCGCTGTATTCTTATCTGATTTATACCATCAAAGTCAAGATAAAAGGCTAAAGGTCGAAGGTAAGAAATTGAGTATGATATTTGTGACCACTTCCTAATTTGTTAAATATATGGTAGGAAGAGATAAAGTGTCAGATTGGTTGCAACATTCAATAATATCTGCTGAATTCCAAAAGAAATTGTGCACTTTCATTCTTTTTCAACTTCCAAAGTTTTCATAAATTTGACACACATTTTATACAAACCTAAATCTGTATTGTATCTAAAATGGGTGAAAATGGATAAATTTGTACATCAAAGGTTTATGGTTGCCATGGCAACACAAGAAAGAACTATCATATTTCTGCTTGCATTTTACATATAATAGATCAAAAACAAACTCTTGGGACACATTTTTATTAAAATTTGTAAAATGGCCACAAATGCCACTTTCTGAACCTGCCCCTTTGGTACATTCTGTTTGGCTAAAAATTAGTTTTATTCTTCAATGAAAACAATATTTAGTATGTACCTTTTTTCAAAATTGTGCAAAAAGTAGTCCCTATTATGCAGATTAAACTTATAATTCTATAATATTTGGAGAAAAGTCCATGAAAATTATAGTACTTTCATTGCAATAAAAATGAGAAAATGGATATTCAAGATAAACAGTATCATTATCTTCTCAAAACTGGCAAAGGAATTGAGGATCTAATGGTAAAAAAAAAATCAATATTGTACATTTACTTGAATTTTTATGCTTCCCGAAGGGAGAGCATATAGCCGCCGCTTTGTCTGTCCATCCGTAATTCTGTCCTTCCGTCCGTCCGTCTGTCCCCACCTATTTCTCCATAACCCTTGGGCCAAATCAAATGAAACTTACAATGAGAACTCCCTATGATATAATGATGATGTATCTGTGACAGTTTTTTGGTTTGAGGCCTTGTCACGGGAAAAGGGGACTTAGGGTAAAAAACAGTTTTTCCCAAATTTCACCTAGTCTAACAGTCAGAATTTAGTGAAATTTTATATTTGAGTAGCAAATCAGATGCCCTTTACTATAATTAATTTGAAATTAACATAAAAAAAATATATCATGGAAAAAAGGGGGCTAAATGTTTGTTACCTTTACACTAGTGTGTAAAATACAGTTATTCTTTCATTTCTCCTAGTCTTATGCGCAGAATTTGATGAAATTTCACATTTCAGTAGCAAATCAGATGCCCTTTACCATAATTTATTTGAAATGTGTGTCTAAAAATATTTCATGCAAAAAGGGGGTTTAATGTTTGTTACCTTTGTGTTAGCTGTATAAGATAACAGCTAATTTGAGTCCTTGCAATCTGACCACAGAGCATATTTCCTAAAGTATAATAGCTATCATCTTGAAACTTTATGGGTGGATAGATCTTATGGAGGAAAAGTGCAGTGCACAAGAACTACGACTCTTGCTTGCATAATTTTGGAGTTATTGCCCTTTGTTATTTTTGATACTTAGATTATGTCTGGAGCATATCTCCTAAAGTATAATAGATATCAACTTGAAACTTTATGGGCGGATAGATCTCATGATGAGAAGTGCAGTGTACAAAAACTACAACTCTTGCTTGCATAATTTTGGAGTTATTGCCCTTTGTTATTTTTGATACTTAGATTATGTCTGGAGCATATCTCCTAAAGTATAATAGCTATCAACTTGAAACTTTATGGGTGGATAGATCTCATAGAGGAGAAGTGCTATGCATAAGAATTACAACTCTTTTTTGCATTATTTTGGAGTTATTGCCCTTTGTTATTTTTGATACTTAGATTATGTCTGGAGATTATCTCCTAAAGTATAATAGCTATCAACTTGAAACTTTATGGGCGGATAGATCTCATAGAGGAGAAGTGCAGTGTACAAGAACTACAACTCTTGCTTGCATGATTTTTGAGTTATTGCCCTTTGTTATTTTTGATACTTAGATTTTGTCTGGAGCATATCTCCTAACGTATAAAAGTTCTCAACTTGAATCTTTATGGGTGTATATATCTCATGGAGGAGAAGTGCAATACACCTGAACTACAACTCTTGCTTGCATAATTTTGGAATTATTGCCCTTTGTTATTTTTAATACTTAGATTTTATAGGAAGCAAATCTCTGACACTACAAAAGAATCTTTTATCTATTAGGCTTCAGTTTACTATCAAGCTTTCTTAGCGGGGGATGTCCATGTCCAATATGGCTCTTGAATTTGTGACAATCCCTTATTCAGGGAGCATAATCCGTCTCTAACGGCTCTTGTTTTAAAAGATTTTAGTATTATTATTTCTTACATTTATTTAAGGTGATTGTGGCTGCCCCCCTATGGCCCCCAATGGAGATTATGTACTTGAT
Source organism: Fragum whitleyi (assembly GCA_948146395.1). Taxonomy (NCBI): domain Eukaryota; kingdom Metazoa; phylum Mollusca; class Bivalvia; order Cardiida; family Cardiidae; genus Fragum; species Fragum whitleyi. The sequence continues at coordinate 35,274,533 of OX411552.1, read as the reverse complement.
GATGGCAATACAACAAAGAGTTCAACAGCAACACTTAACTGTTGTGAAGGCTACTCGGTAAATGGTACAGTTAAAATAACTTGTGAAAACACGCCACAGGGTTGGTCTGATCCTTCCAAAAATTGTACCATCAAAGGTATGTAATCTTCAATAGTTCACATAATATAATTCAGGGGTGTGGAAATATGGATATTCTTGACCTACACTGGAAAAGTATAGTGTGTTTTTCTTCTTGTCCAGGATTAAAATAAACTTGTCCACAAAAATAGAATAGATAGATTTTGAGAATAACATTGTTTTAAAAGAAGAAAATGCTGTTTCTCAGCATTTTCTACAGTAAAAACAGTGTTTTCTACTCCTTGATACAAACAAAAAGGTTACTAATCTCTAAAGATTTGTCCTGGTTTTTACTTGTCCATGAATAAGTTGCCTTGCACAATATACTTGTTTGCGGGTAGAAAAGCCCATGTTGGACATTTCGGGCATTGGAATTCCACAACCGTGTAAAATTGATTTAAACTGTAGAGATGTAAATAAAATCAATTAACTCTTGGTCACATTAACTCTTGAAGACATCAAGTATAAACGGCATGGGTTGTTCCCACCTAGTCTAATCCCATTTGGTCTAAAAGTCAAATTCCTATTTTATCTAGAACCCATATTTTGATAAATTCCCATTTGGTCTAAAAGCTCATTTATTCATTTGTATAAAACAAAATACACTGTAATTGGTTTTTTATCGTTTCTTTGAAACTATTTTAATCTTATCTATCTTTTTATGCAATAATAGTGTCAATTCACGCTTTTTCAGGCTTTAGTATTTGCAGAGTCCGTCATAATGCCTTAAGGCCCTAGTGTGAACCATTTTTCGGGTCTCTGCGAATGTTAACACCCTCTAAAACATGATATTAGAATGGATTGAGTCATTTTTCAACTTCTTACAGATTGTGGCAGCTATTTACCAACAGTAGCTGATGGCATGTTTGTGGCAAATGAAGGAACAACAGTTGGTAAACCAGCATCACTTGTTTGTGACCATGGTTATACTCCAATGTCAACAGATACATGTATTGTGTGCTTGACAAATGGTAGTTGGTCTGCTCCAATGACTGGATGTATTCGTAAGATTCTGTTTTCAAATCTTGATATTTGAAGAAAAGATTTCATGATATAAGGTCACTGACAATTATCTTATGTGTTTTTGACACTTTTAAATCATAATATACTATAATTATTTTAAATTTTGATTTCACATTTCAGACTGTTGCAAATATTTACAAAGTCATTAATTTGACTAAACACAAGCTTTGCAGTATACCACAACAAAAGCATTTATATTAGCAAATATAATGTGACCTTCGTTGGGGGAGTGACATAACCCCATTGAATATTTTCTATATTAAAAGGATGTTATTACACTGATGGAATAACTATACAAATGAGCTGTGAGCGGATATCATCGTTATATTCTGTTGAGAAAATGATGTCATAATGGATTTGCTGACATCATTTCACAAATGGCATTATAGGTTTCGCAGAATAACTTTAATCAATAAATATTGTTTTCCTCATTTTATCACAAAGAATAGTATCATATTATGAATAGAATATCAAATTTGTGCTCATTAAATACCAAATTTATTATACCCCCGCAAAATAAATTTTTTTGGGGGTATACTGGAATCAGCCTGTCTGTGGATCCATCTGTCCCTCCGTCTGTCTGTCCTTCTGTGGACATTTATACATGTAATTTTGTGTCGCAAACTCCTCCTTCAATTTTTCTGCAAAAGTTTTGAAATTTTATTCAAACATTTATTACATGATGATGTTATGCAAGACACAATTTTGAGGTCCCAACTCTCCCTTGTTCAAGTGTTATCTGCCCTTGAACTTAAGACATGTTTCTTCTATTTGTGCATATGTACTAGTAATTTTGTGTCGCAAACTCCTCCTTCAATTTTTCTGCAAAAGTTTTGAAATTTTATTCAAACATTTATTACATGATGATGTTATGCAAGACACAATTTTGAGGTCCCAACTCTCCCTTGTTCAAGTGTTATCTGCCCTTGAACTTAAGACATGTTTCTTCTATTTGTGCATATGTACTAGTAATTTTGTGTCGCAAACTCCTCCTTCAGTTTTCCTTCAAAAGCTTTGACATTTTACACAAATATTCATCAATTGTTGAAGTTTTGCAAGACACAATTTTAAGGTCCTTACTCCTCCTTGTTCAAGAGTTATCTGCCCTTGATGAAAGGACATTTTTTTCTTTTGATGCACACATACTAGTAATTTTGTGTCACAAACTCCTCCTTCAGTTTTCCTTCAAAAGCTTTGACATTTTATACAAACATTTATCACATGTTGAAGTATTGCAAGACACAATTTGTAGGTACCAACTCCCCCTGGTTCAAGAGTTATCTGCTCTTGAACTTAAGACATTTTTTTCTATTTGTCCACATATACTAGTAATTCTGTATTGCAAACTCCTCGTTCAGTTTTCTTTCAAAAGCTTTCAATTTTTTTAAAAAATAATCATCACATGTTGAAGTTTTGCAGGAAGCAGTTTTGAGGTCCTTACTCCTCCTTGTTCAAAGATTATCTGCCTTAAACTTATGACATATTTTCTTTTTGTACACATATACTAGTAATCTTGTGTCTCAAACTCCTTCACTTTTCCTTCAAAAGCTTTGACATTTTATACAAATATTTATCACATGTTGAAGTTTTGCAAGACACAATTTGTAGGTACCAACTCACAATTTGTAGGTACCAACTCCCTCTGATTCAAGAGTTATGGTATTAAGTCACATTCTGTAACAAGTTCTAGTTTAATTCGTCATCAAAAACAGATAAAAACTCGGCACAGCAAACATAATGTATACATATAAGTCCATATGGACAAGGATTTATGGATCTACAAATAGAATGCATATAAGTATTTACATGTTTAATTTTTCTGGCGATATTCATCAATTGAAATAGTGTTTTTTTATGCAGTCAGACTTACTTGCATATAGTGGTCGCCGGCAATTGGATCGTCACAACACCAAATCCCTGAGGGTGAAAAAGTAAACCCATTCATGATTTTGATCCCAAGAAAATAATATCAGACTGAATTCCAGCTACCCTGATTTTTGGTGAACAATTCCAATTTCAAGGCAAAATTTCCGTTTTATGAATTTCGACATTAAAAAAGATGGGAAAAAAAGATTTTGAACGGCGCCATATAATGAACACAAAATCAAAAGTAGTCAGCAACCGTTTTTAAAGGGAATGCAATTGAGACAATTGTGTTTTGGAGTCACTTCCCTTATTCAGACAGGTTTATTGTTTATTTTTAAATCCTGAGTCAAGGGTTCTGCCAAGCCCTGGCCATTAGAACTAAAAAGTTGCCAACAGCGAAAAAAAATCAAAAGGATTGGCCCTACCTCGCGGCGAATTCTGAAATACGATGTTGACAAAGTCCAAATTCTGCAACGACCTTGCCATTTAAGCCTATTCCAAAATAAAAATCATTATGGTACCCTGCACAGGGATATGAAAATCCAGGCTGTATTATCTAAAATCAAATCTATTGAACCCGGGCTGAGTTCACAGGGTCCAAGAATGGGTTCGTTATCTGTCGATATTACACAATCACCGGAAATCTGTCCCTCTAAAATTTCATTGGCCGATCTAAAAACCCAAAGAAAAGCGGGGTTTCTTCACCCAATTACTTGAAAAATATAACTGGCTTAAGTCTTGCTTAAGTTTGATGAGAAACCCAACATGATGACATGTTCACTGTGTATAAAAAAAGAGAATAGTAAAGTTATATAGTTAACAATATCTTGTTGATTTGTAGACTTGAGTTCAATAATTGGGGTAGTTTTATGTCTGTTGCTATATTCTGTAAAACTAGGCATGAGTATTAGCAATCACAGGAGCTATCCCTTTTATCAAGGTCCATGACGATGAAAGATATAAGAATTAAGCCTTTTTTTTTACTTATTGTTTTTTAGCCTCCTGAGCACAACGTGCTCAAGGGGAGCTTTGAGGATCACCCTGAGTCCTTTGTGTGTGGTGCGTCGTTGTCATAGACAATCTGTAAAAACTTCTTCTACTGAACCACTGGGCAGATTTCAATGAACTTTGCAAAAATGTTCCTTAGGTGACCCTCTTTGAAATTGTTCGCAGAATTCTGATTGGCCCATAAATATGGGTGTGGCAGAGCAGGGCATTTTTCACTTTGAATTCTTTGAACGACATCTCCTCCTGAACCACTTGGCCGATTTCAATTAAACTTTATCAGAGTGTTCCTTGGGTGACCCTTTTCAAAAAATTTTCTCCAATTTTTGATTGACCCATAAAATATGGATGTGTCAGGGCCGGGCTTATTTTAACCCCAAATCATTGAACAACATCTTCTCCTGAACCATTGGGTTGATTTCAATGAAACTTTACCAGAATGGTTCTTAGGTAACCCTTTTCAAAAATTGCCTGCAAAATTTTGATTGGCACGTAAATTTAGGCGTGGTAGGGCGGGGCTAAATTTGAGCCTGAAATCTTTGAACAACATCTCTTCCTGCACAACTGGATGATTTTAATTAAACTTTTCCAGAATGTTCCTTGGGTGACCCTTTTTAAAATTGTTTGTGAAATTTTGATTGGCCCATAAATATTGGCATGGCAGGGCGGGGCTTATTTTGAGTCATTATTTATAAATGAAAGGTTAGAGTAGAAGGCCAAAATTCTGAAGGGTAAATTTTAGCATTAGATTTTAGAAAATTTGTTATAATTGAAATATTTCAATACTCAAATATTGTTCAGTCCTGAATGCATTCAGGCCTTTCAGGTCATTGATTTGATCTACTGACCTAAATCAAAAGAGCTAAAGCAATGGCATGGTTCCCCTCTGTCTGTCCATCCATTCATATTTAATAATTGAGCCAGTGTGTGAGATCTTCAACAATTTTAGATATACACAAAGCAAAGACTCTGACCAGCCTATACATCTGCATAGTCTGACCTGAGTTTTTGCTATTTGTTTAGTAGATAGATAAGCTGTGTCAAAGTATCTATAGACCATCAGGTAACTTTATATTTACAGCTTGTAGCTGTCTTCCCTGCTCAATGTGTACAACTCACAAACATTTTTAATTGTTGGAATTGTCATGCACAGGCCCATTAATGTAACTTTTTACTTAAGGAATGAGTCCACTGAATGGCGACCAAGTGATCAATAGTCACTTAAATGTAGTGAACTTATTGAATATCCATAACAAATATATGCATTTTTATGCCCCCGATAGGGAGGCATCATAAATTTGACTTGTCCGTCCGTCCGTCTGTCCGTCCGTCATTCCGTCCAAAAACTTTAACATTGGCCATAACTTCTAAATCAAAGCGGTGTCGGGGGCATTGTCATCTTACAGTGACAGCTCTTGTTTTAAATAGGTTTTATTGTTGAAGCCTCTTCCTTGTCCAAAGTAGCAATAATGTGCTAAAACAAGAATTCACTTCCATGAGCAGTGGTTACAGCACATCTGTATACAGACCACATGTCAAATAAGAGAATTGGTTGTAAATACAGATAAATCAACAAGGGATCTTTTGTAGCCATTTCAATCTGATACCAAAAATCTTTATTCAATCATCTGTCATACTCTTAGAGGGGCTTCACAGAGATAACATAGCTTGCCAGCAGGTATCAGAACGAGGCTGCCACTTGCAGGGACAACAGCCAGGTGTATTTAGGGTCCATTATATTCATTTAATTTCATGCACATTAGTCACACCATTTGTTAATCTAGTGAGGAGTATTTCCTAGTGTTTAGTGCTTATTTAGGAATTAATTTAGAGGTCAAGCAAGGTAATGTTTTTTTTAGTTCGTTTGTATTCCCATTTTGGTCACCTTATTCCCTTTGTTTTTTTGTTTATGTCCCGAAAGGATATGTCATTGAGCTCTGAATGATCAATTTGAAAGGCCTAGGAATAAATTAATGCCTGGTCATCTAACTTGGCTTCTTTGCCAATATGGTTGTGTATATGATATTGCCGATCTGACAAAACTCAAGATTTTTGCCTTTATGGCTGTCTATATGACAATAGATCCACAACATAATTGCCTACATGGCTGTCTATATGACATTAGATCCACAACAAAATTGCCTACATGGCTGTCTATATGACATTAGATCCACAACAAATTGCCTACATGGTTGTCTATATGACATAAGATCCACAACAAAATTGCCTACATGGCTGTCTATATGACATTAGATCCACAACAAATTGCCTACATGGCTGTCTATATGACATTAGATCCACAATAAAATTGCCTACATGCCTGTCTATATAATTTTAGATCTACATTTACAAAATTGCCTACATGGCTGTCTATATGACAATACCAGTATTACAAATTGCCTACAAGGCTGTCTATATGACATGGTGGATCTCAATATTGAAATTGCCTATATGGCTGTCTATATGACATATTTGATCAGAAATAATGAACTTGCCTCTAATGGCTGTCTACATGACATGGTGGATCATATTCTCATTGCCTATAATGGCTGTCTACATGACTTGGTGGATCATATCAAATTGCCTATGATGGCGGTCTACATGACAGGGTAGACAATATTATCAAATTGCTTAAAATAGCTGTCTACATGACATAGTGGATTTATATAGAAAATTGCCTATATGGCTGTTTATATTGTGGCATTGATCTAAATGAAGCTGTCTGAAAATGATATGAAATCATTTATTCCAAAAATTTATTATATGATAAACCTCAATTGAGGAACTATTTTGTTCTAAGAATGAAGTCAGAGCAGCAAACCAGACACATTTTTACATTTATTGTTATTTCGACGCTTATCCATTGGTTTAAAAAAAAAAAATGTGTTAGTTATTGATCATTCAAGCTTCTGAGACATTTCTCTATTGATTTTCAGTTCCCAAATGGAGGGCTTAGCCAAAACCAAGGGCCACACCCCAAAGAATACCACAAATGCTGAATCAGAGAAGCAACAGAAGGAATTGGCTTCTTTCCTCAAACGTGGGGAGGAAATTCTTGATACTTTCACACAATCAATTCGTTCCTTTGATTCTCACTCCCTTCAAATCAAGGAATTATCAAAGGCTGTTGGCTCTATCAAGGAGAATTTAAAACGTAAGGGGGATGGATCTGAGACTAACACTAACCAGGCATCTCCTTCAAAAAGGCCAAACGCTTCCTCAGTTTCTAAAGACAATGTGGAGCCAAGCACCAGTCAGGTCACGTCACAACACAGGGCCGATTCCCCCAGTATTTCTGTCCAGGAACAAGTTGATTCAGAGGATGAAATAGACCAGTTGGGGGTACCCTCTGACCAATCAGATGACCAAGCCATTTCAGATTGTCTGGAGGAGCTGGATTCTTTCTTAGTTGGTGAAGATCCAGCTAGTGTGGATGTTTCTGCTAAAGTCTCTGAGGCGGTGAATAAAAGCCTTCGAGGAAAGCCCAATCCAGAAAAATTGAAGGCTCTTTTGGAGTCATATAAACGGCCAGGCAACCTTCAGAATTTACAGGTCCCACGGGTGGATAGGTTTCTTTGGGATCAACTCAATGCTTCCACAAGAGCCAAGGACAACTGGGCGCAAAAAACTGTTGCACTCCTTAGCCAGTCCCTTGTTCCCCTAGTTAGAGTGATTGACCATGTCAGCACTAGCAAAAGTCCTGAAGCTGAGGTCTTCACAAAACATATCAGGGATGCAGTAAAGATGTTGTGTGGATCAATTTCTCAGCTCAATCAGCAGCGGCGTGATAACATAAAGAAAGAGCTCTTCCCAAAATTCCGTGAAGTTTGTACAGAAACTTATCCTATATCTGCCACAGGCCTATTTGGTGATAATCTAGCAGACTTATCAAAATCAATGGATTCGTCAAAAGCAGTTCAGATGACAGCCCAGGGCCCAAACAGACGTTCTTTTTTGTTCAAACAAGGGGGGAGAGACTGACGGATTGGAGGAACCAAACAGACTGGAGGAACCAACAACACAAACGGTTCTAGAAACAACACAATCCTCCCTCGAAACTGCAGACTGCAATGCCTCTCTGGAAAAAATCTGGACAAAAGTTCAAGAACTCAAATCCATGGAAAGGAAACAGGAGACAGGGGAACAAATACTAGATGATGTAAGTTACATGTTACCAAGTGTCCAAATTTCAAATACACTGGATAACTTCAGAGCTGGGAAAACTAAGGAATATTTAAAACAATGGAAAACTATAACCTCTAATGAATGGATACTTCAAACTATAACTGGCTATCACGTTGAACTAGATCGCAAACCAATTCAAAAATTTCTTCCAAATCAAATACCATTTAACAAAGATGAACACTTTAAGATTCAAGAGGAACTCGAGCGTTTTCTGAAATGTGGTATCATTGAAAAAGTGTCAGACTGTGTCAATGGGGAATTCATTTCAAATATCTCAATCAGGCCTAAAAAGAATGACAAAATCAGAATAATTCTTAACTTGAAACATTTCAATGAGAATATTGATCCTCCTCATTTCAAAATGGAAACATTACAGTGCACTATTAATTCAATGTGCAAAGATTGTTTCTTTGGATCTGTTGACCTATCAGAGAGCTATTACTCAATTCCAGTAACAGAAAAACATAGGAAGTATTTCAGGTTCTGGTTTGACAACAACAAATATGAATTTACGGCTTTAACCATGGGTTTGGCACTTTCCCCTTTTGTATTCACTAAAGTACTCAAACCAATTTTTGCACATCTTAGGGAAAAGGGTTACATTAGTACAGCATATATTGATGACTCATGCCTTCAGGGTCAGACTTTCTTGGAATGTTATGATAATATATCAGCCACAGTTAAATTGATGGACAGTTTAGGGTTAACAATTAACCCTGAGAAATCAGTTCTAGTCCCCACTAAACAAATAATCTTTGTGGGGTTCCTCCTCTGCTCTGAAACAATGACCATTAAACCAACAAATGAGAGAGTCCAGAAGGTCATTACCTTGTGTCAAGAGATATTTGGATTGAGATTTATCACCATACGGAAATTTTCTCAAATGATTGGCATGTTAGTAGCCTGTGAGCCTGGTGTACAATATGCCCCACTCTTTTACAAACCTTTGGAAAAAATCAAAGAGAAAAATTTGGTAATTTCAATGCATTCATGAAAGTTTCAGAAGAAATTAAAACACACATAAAATGGTGGATAGATAATTTGAATGACAGTTTTCAGAATGTATCTGAAACAAGCCCCGATTATGTTATGACCTGTGACAGCTCAAAACAGGGGTGGGGGGGCAGAGATCAAGGAAGAGGGAACATTTACTAAAGGCGTATGGTCAGAACTTGAACAGTCTTTACACATCAATGTTCTTCAACTTAAGGCATGCAAACTTGGGCTTATGGCTTTGGCAAAAGGGAAAGAAAATATTCACATTAGGGTTTTGACAGATAATACAACAACATGCTCATACATAAATAAATTTGGGGGGAAAATAGAAGACTTGAATAACATTGCTCAAGAGTTATGGCACTGGTGTATAGATAATAAAATTCATGTAAGTGCGGCTCACATACCAGGTAAAGTGAACGAGAACGCGGACAATCTGTCGCGTAATTATAAAGATGACCTTGAGTGGTCCTTAGACAATTCGCTTTTTCAAAAATTCAAGCATTATATCCATACATTGAAATTGATTTGTTCGCGTCGCGACTAAATGCTAAGCTAAAAAAGTATGTTTCCTTTTACCCTGACCATGAGGCCTTGGCTGTAGATGCATTCTCTATGAGCTGGAGCAATAATTTGTATTATGTATTCCCTCCTTTCAGTGTCATTGCGAGAATTCTCCAGAAAATAGAACGGGATCAGGCCGAGGTCATATTGGTAGCTCCAATCTGGAAGACACAAACTTGGTGGCCTCAGCTCATGAAATTACTGTGTCAAGACTGGCATCTTGTTTCCTCAGCACACAAATACTTGAAACTTCATCACAGACCGAAGACAAGACATCCATTGAAGCATCTAAAACTTGGGTTTTTTCATATATCAGGGAAGCCTTACAAGCACAAAACATACCAAATGCATCGATTGATATAATCTTAGCGTCCTGGAGGCTATCTACAAAAAAGACTTATACAGTTTACCTGAACCGATGGATTAATTTTGCAAATGCTAGACAATTTATTTTTTTATCCCCTGCTCCATCTCACATAATCACCTTTTTAACTCAAATATACAAGAAGGGTGCAGGGTACAGTGCCATAAACACTGCCAGATCAGCTATAAATCAACTTGTCAATACTTGCTCTGGGAAGAATTTTGGGCACTGCTCATTGATAAACAAGTTCATGAAAGGTGTATTTGAATTACGGCCGTCATTACCAAAATATGATCAGATATGGGATGTGCAAACAGTTCTGGATTATATCAAGTCCCTTCCCAAAGACTTGACACTGATAGTGCTATCTGGGAAATTAGCTGTATTGTTTTTATTACTGACTGCTCAAAGGTGTCAAACATTATACTTGATTAATTTGTCTGATATTTCTTTTGTTGAAGATAAAATGATTGTGAAGCTTAATCATTTACTTAAGCAGTCAAGGCCAGGTCATCACCCTGGACCCTTGATATTAGAATCATACAATGTTGATGAGAGCTTATGTATTGTAAAAGTTTTTCAGGAGTACATAAGTAGAACTGACAGTTTACGTAACAGTGAAAAATTATTGGTTAGCACCCAGAAACCTCACAAAGGTATTTCTAAAACAACTCTTGGTCGTTGGGTCAGGCTTTTCTTAAAAAGTGCAGGTGTTTTGGGAAATTATGGTCCCCATAGCATTAGATCAGCAGCTACAAGTAAAGCAAAAGCTAGAGGAATCCCTCTTCAAAATTTACTCAAAACTGCTGGATGGAGCAATGTTTCTACTTTTGCTACTTTTTATGATAAGGTAATTGAAAAAGACATTTCTCTACAAAGCACACTGTTACAGTAAAATAACTGACTCGAGACATACATGGCATATTTACATTTCCATCATATATGTATGTTCAAATAGGTGTAGACTAGTTGAATAGTAGATTACATATATCACATTATCATATCTATGGTTTTAGTTATTCCTTTTAAACCAGCTTGAACAGAGTTATCTCTAAAATCTCTGTGAAGCCCCTCTAAGAGTATGACAGATGATTGAATTAGATGATTAAACGAGACTTACCGAGGTAAGGCGATGTTTGATCTGGATTCAATCTTCTGTCAACTCTTGGATGGGCTTACACACCAAACCCATCCCGACCCAATGCATTTCTTACTCTGTTCAACCTTCCAAAACATTGTCGTCAAGTTTATAAGATGTGCAGTACTTAAAATAAAATCTTGACCTCCAATGGACTCTAAAGGCTGATACCTGCTGGCAAGCTACGTTATCTCTGTGTAAGCCCATCCAAGAGTTGACAGAAGATTGAATCATCTAATTAAGCGTTCACCTTCTTATTCTATACCAGGCAATTGTGGATACCCACTAAGGCCCAAAATGGTAATTGTGTACTTGATACTTGCAAAACAACTGAAGGTTTTTATGGAAAACACCTAAAGTTTTGATATAGTATACCCAAGATGGATGCATTTATGGATGGATGTTGAGGTGTAACATGTAAGAAGAGTGTTCTAACAGGACATTATATATAATAAACCTAGCGTTTACCTCTTATTTACTTGAAGGTGACTGTGGTTGTCCCCCTGAGTCCCGAAATGGAGATTATGTTCTTGATAATGGCAATACAACAAAGAGTTCTACTGCAACACTCAACTGTTGTGAAGGCTACTCGGTAAATGGAACAATTAAAATAACTTGTGAAGACACGTCACAGGGGTGGTCAGATTCTTCAGAAAATTGTACTATCAAAGGTAGGAACAAATAATTTATTTTTTTTAAATAAAATATTGATTTCACAAAGTGGATCATTATACTTGTCATGGAGTTGGTCTGTTTGTTTGTTTGTTTTTTTTGAATCTATGAATTAGACCGAAATCTTTTAAAATATTTTAATGTAAAATAATTTTCCTTTTTTTTCATACACACACATGTGCACCCAAAGACCATTAGTTACAATCCAATGGAATAAAGAAATCAGTTTGAATCATATTACATGACAAAATTTCATACACTCTATAAAATGCAATAGGTGTTATAACACCTCATCACTTTGATCGGTTTAGAAAAAGGTAATTTTCTAAAGATTTTTTGTTGCGTTATAAGCGTGCATGTCTGATTCAGAGCTATCTTGAGTGAGTCAATGAAAACCATCAAATAACCCTTTAAACTGCTCTCGGCTGCATCGATTTCATTTTAATAAATAAAAATACTTGGCAAAATTAATTGTTTGCTTGTATAGGTCTAGGAATATCAAAACTGTTAACTGTTGGTGCACAATTTGCTTATCTTTATGTCAGCATCTTCCATAGCAAGATAACAGTACACAAAATATGGCAAATTTCAAGATAATTTTTTGTATTGAATAGACTTCAACAGACTGTAGCAGAGTATTTCAATAGTTGCTTTATAGATTTAAGGCCTTCTATTTTATGGCCAAGTGTCTATTTTACTGCCTTTATTGAATTATGAAGTTTACATGGCTTCATAATTGAGGGTTTAATTTGCCATGTGCTAAAGTAATTTCAGTTTATACAGTTAAACTTGTATTAAGCAGCCACTAACGGGATATGGTAGCTTAATAGACGTGGTCCCATTAGCAAGATACACTGTACTTGAATAAACAAATAAAAAAAAATACAATTTCCTATGATACAATACTTGATCTGTCCAAATCATGTTTGAACCTTAGTTTTTAGCTAGTACCATTTATGTACAATCAATGGAACAGGTTCTAACTTAATTAATCAAAGTGCTGTCAGCACTGTAAATCGAACATCATTGAGAGGCTGGGATAGTGTAATAGTTCGCTAATCAAAAGGGCTCAAATTTGGACAATAAAAGTTGGTAAAATATTTGCCCAATTTGTGAGTTTTTTGTCTTAACACTCCATCTTTTCGAGGACATCGCCAGCTCATCCAACCTCGTGGGTCCGATTTTGAAAGTTTGCTGATTCGATAGCCCTCTGCTAGTCTAAATTATTTCTTAGCAGATTTTTTTACGTTGTTATAATGAGCACACGCCAAGCTAAAAGCTTGTCTGTTAATATTATTCCTCTCTCTAGAGTTTAAAAGCCTGTTTAGCAACAAAACATTTCTCATTAAACTATTTACAATTTTGATTACCAACATGTTTGTTTTTCAAGCATTGGGTTTTCCAAAATACTATAAATGCATTTTCCCTCAAGAAACACGTGAAATCGGCAACTATGCTATTTATATCTTTGGTTTCTGACCAATCGATTAAATCTAGCAGCACTCTATGATTATTCATGAGTTATTCTAAAAATAGATCGCTCTTACTGCTATCCTATATCAGTTTATCGTATGTTTTTGTCGGTTTATTTGTTGTTGAATAATTTTTCTTCATACTCAAATTTGAATTTATTGAAAATAGGATTGGAGCGTGATCAGAGTGCTCATTGAAATCAAATATTTCAAAATTACAAAATTATTTCTATTTGTTAACACATAGTCAACAGTACTCATTCCACCAGTAGACTTCCCACGCTCCCTGTCAGAGTGCAGACGACCATTGACCAATGACAAACAACTTAATTGACACATTTCGAGCAGACGATGTCAATTTGCATCTACCACGTGGTCTGAATTTACGCGTGGGTTTTGAAATAGTGATAATCATAACAGAATTTGATTGGTTGTCAGCCCTACAACTGGTAAATGACCGTTCGAGAAAAAAATCAGAGCAGTAATATTGTAAGTGCTACAAATTTATTTTACAGTTAACCTATTGTACGTTTCAACTCCTTTACTCAACCAAAAATCTTGTTATAAACACTGAAAATACTAACTGGTAATTACTAAAAGCGAAAATTACATCAAATTTTGTATTAGCCTCTTCTCTATTTGTCGACAAGTAAATAAGATAAAAACAAAGTTTGTAGATTGTGACTGAAAAGGCCGTTTCTTCGGTGTTTGAAAACACATAATTTGGTTTGAACACATTGCTCAGAAGATAGAGGTAAAAATGTAGTGGGTCAAACAGACTGGATTTCTGGAAAACGGTATAAATCTCCGATTTAAAAATAGAAAAATCAGAAACTTTGTCTGGCATATGTAGAGAACAATTGATCAATTTGGTCATATTTCCTATAGTAATGAATTTGATTGTTTTTTCAAACAAACTGTCATTTATTGGCACATTTAAACCAGTCTGACTCTATGATTGACTATCAATCTAGAGGTTCCAAGTTCAATCCCTGATGGTGGCACTCATTCTTTCTGACTATTTGTCTTGCATCAAATGGGTCAATTATCGTAGGAATGATGTATGTAATAGTAGTAATTGTGTTACAAATAATAGGAATCCATTTTTAGGTGCTCCAGTCATTGCTATGTAACTGATAGATTGTTGAAAGCGACATAAAACACATTCAGACAATGAACAAACTGACTAATTAAGGTAGATAGCACAAAGTGAAGGCTGAGATTAGAATGCATGTCTATGCAGGCTGAACTTAGCATGTATTGTCTGCCAAACCTAAGTGTACAAGAGGAGAAAGCATTGAACAGGAGAAGTGTTAAAATTGCATTTACTTTATTCAAAGTAAAAACTATCGTTTGGCAAGCTGTTTCAAATCACAATCAATAATCCGTGTTTAGTTGGAAGAGTAAATCAATTAATGATTGATTGTACAATTGTTTTCTAAGAAATTAATACAGCACTCCAAGTATCATTCTTTGAAGAATTGAATTTGAAATTTAAGATTAAACTCATTTATGAAAGACTCATTCTTCAGATTTTTCTACTTACCCCATGGCTAGGACATGAGACACTTGTAACTGCTTATAAACATATAAGCAGTTAAAACTGTTTTGAACTGAGCCATCAAACTGATGTCAGTTTTGAAAACATTATATAATGGCTATCATTTATGAGTTAGGAACTCAGATTAATTGATTATGAAATTTCTTCGTCGATTATAACAATCGGGAGACCAAACCAAATGATTATTGATTGTAATCAATCAATCTGCAAATGACTAGTAAAAGCTTTAAAAAAACAGGAATTTGTGGAATTTTCAGGAATCTGTGGAAAGGTAGATTCGCAAATCTGTTTACACATACAATACTGCAGGTTTTGGAAAAATTAATAGCAAACATTGTAACAAAGACATTGCTGATGTTAAAAAAAATGCGTTCATCTAGTTAAGAGTGCACTACTGACCTCATATCATAGAAATGCTAGTTTACTAGGTAAATTTTTCCTGACTTAGATTTTATAGTGATTTTCATAATGCTTTTGTCAACAGCTATAAATTTTGAAGACAAATCAGGTAAAAAATCTAAATCAGTCAGCTATGCTTGGGTCAAGAGGCAGGGCAAGAAACCATTCAATTTCAAAATTAAGGTAGTGGACCCGTAATAGTTCCACAAGGTTTAAGATGTAAAGAAATTTAACAGTATTAGCCTAGGTTTCCTAATAATTTTCATTAGGAAAACTTGGTCAACATTGTGAAAGTGCATGAGTTCTGAAATTTTGTTGAACTATTAATGGTCCACTACCTTAATGTTGATAGTGTGTTTCACAAAAGGAAACACGTTGTTTGAGTTGTTCTTTTTCAGATTGTGGCAGCTATTTACCAACAGTAAGTGATGGCATGTTTGTGGCAAATGAAGGAACAACAGTTGGTAAACCAGCATCACTTGTTTGTGACCATGGTTATACTTCAATGTCAACAGATACATGTATTGTGTGTTTGACAAATGGAAGTTGGTCTGCTCCAATGACTGGATGTATTCGTAAGTTTGTTTGCATTTTTTTCAGGGGGGGGGGCTGTTTGTAGCTCCACATTTTCCTTGGGTGACCCTCTTCTTAAGTTGTTCACAAAAATTTCTTTGAATCCCCAATTGTGGTTGCGCAGGGCTATTTTTCACTTCAAAATCTTTAAACATCTGCCCTTCCTAAATGGACAGATTTTCATAAAATTTGGCATGAATGTGTCTTTGGTGACCCTCTGTGTAAATTGTTTGAAAAGAAATTTTGAGTGACCCTCAAGTAAGGGCTTGGCAGGGGGCTTGTTTTTAATTTAATATCTTAGAAGTCTTTATTGGCAAATGATCAAGTCAATTTCAACAAAATTTGGAATGAATGCAGGATCCAAAGAATTCTGAAAAAGGCACTCGTCCTGCAGGGCAAGTGACTTGAAAAAGTAACTCGTCCTGGTTTGACTGTCACTCGCCCTACAATAGGCGTAGAGATTTGAAGACCATGTTTTGTATTGGAAACGACTTCTTGAAGTGCAGACGAAATGAAAGTACAATTCAAATTCAATAAATTCCGGGTAATAAATACCTGTAAAATGATCGGAGAGGTTAAATATATCTCATTTGTAAACATACAATACCATGGATTTTTCGGGTAAAATTCAATAATTGTGTCTATATGCGACAAAAGAAGTAGTAGATATGAACAAAAAAGGGGAAGATTTTTTTTTATTTTCGATACTTTTCTTGATCGTGAGATCGATTTGTATTCACGAATTTCGGGTACCGGGTTATATCATGCGAAAACCGGAAGTTTTATTTTTAGAAATCAAAGTACATGACTGTTTACAGTTCAAGTTGTTGCGAACTTCTATCACTGCGAACAGTTTCGAAGCGTCTTTTTCATATTTTTTCTATCTTTATCCTTACACTAGACATAATTACTTAATGCCTTTCATTTTTCACTCGTCCAGGAGGACGACTGCCTTAGAATATCCACTCGTCCTCCGGGATTCATTACTCGAAAATGCGAGCGGACGAGTGGATTCTTTGGACCCTGGAATGTTCCTTGGTCAAATCCTTATGTAAATTGATCAAGAAATTTTGATTCACCTCTATATATGGGTTTAGCAGGGCAGCTTATTTTCACTTTCAAATCTTTTTAAATATTCTCCTCCAAATCATTCAGACAATTTTAACTAACTGATTGTTTCTTGGGCGAACCTTTTTATATGTTGTTCAAGAAATTTGATTGAACCCAAAATATGGGCTTGGCTAATTTTCACTTTAAAATCTTTGAAAATCATCTTCTCCCAAACCATTGGCCCAATTTCAACCAAACTTAGCATGAATTTTCCTTTGGGTAAATCTTTTCTAAAGTTGCCAACCTGAATTTTGATTGGCCCATATAAATGGACATGGAAGGACGGGGCTTATTTTTACATTTTTTATTGTCATTCTACCATGCTATAGATAGTATTGTATTATTATTAAATATCCATCAAGTCTTCTCTATATAATAGAAAAAATCCTTCTTAGAAGAAATATTAATATAAATTTTGAAATAAGGCTTTCTATATAAGGTTTAGCCTTTTCTGTCCAACTTTTGCCCTTTTACTTATTTCCTTGTAAAATTCCATATCTGACTGAGTTCTGTATGATAGATATATTAAAGCCAGTGGAGAGATACAGGGCCTCTTGTTTTCTTTCTATTAAATCTATTACTTGGAAACTTTACATATGACTCTGTGACCATTATATTAGCCCACAGAAAAAGGTTCATTATTCTTATATTGAATTTAGTGGAATTTTAACCCTTTTCAGTCTTAGAAATTCCTGGTCAAGTTTTTATGTATATCAGTTATATCTATATTTTTTCTTAAGCCAATGCTTTGAAATTTTGCACATGCTTCTGTGACCATAATACCAGCCTCTAGACAAAGATTCTTTTCTCTTGACTATCATTTAATTGAATTTCCAATATTGATATTGATTTGCTGTTACTATCCAGCACTAAGAATAATCGAGCTTCGCTGTCCTCTGACAGCTCTTGTTTTGTCTGACCTGGAACACGTAACAACTATTGTTCCAATAGGAAATTATCTATAATAAACCTAGACTTTGTCTCTTATTTACTTGAAGGTGACTGTGGTTGTCCCCCTGAGACCCATAATGGAGATTATGTACTTGTTAATGGCAATACAACCAAGGGATCTACAGCAATTCTCAACTGTTGTGAGGGCTACATGACGAACTCTAAGATTACAATTACATGTAAGGACACCCAACAGGGGTGGTCAAGTCCTGCTGAAAACTGTACAATTAAAGGTGAGGTAAAGGTTTGAGCCTTTGTAAATATATAATACATGCTTAGAGTTTTGTATGAAAAAGAAAAACAACGAACAAGGTTGGGGGAATTGATAATAGCCTTGACAATTATCAATTCCCACAACCAAGTTAGATATCTTTTTCATACAAAACACTCAGTATGTATTATATTCATCTTATAACCTCTGTTAGCCTTGTTTTCTTTGATGTGCAAGTTTCTGAAAATAGTTGCATTATGTCATCGTTCTTAAATCATAAAAAATATCATAAGGGATGTGATCACTTGGATATTTGTATACTTATAAGATAAATTTAATTACTGAGGAATCCGCTTAATAGCAACTCCTATTTGTCAGAAGAAAAGTTGCTTTTTAGTGGATGTATCTATTATAGTCCGGCAGCAAAACCAGAAATTTCACTTTAACCGTGAAATACCGTCTATAGAAAATGTTTTTACATTTTTAGAAAGGGGAGATATTGTACATCATGAATCCGGTTGATGCCACCTTGGCATCATCGGGCAACTCGCTAGAAACAAGATGGCATCCAAGCCAATTGTCAAAGCGATTTCGCCTGCTATATTGTTCTTTTTGTAGTAAAGGCTTTTAAAATCACCCCGTAATTTCTTAAATGAGTAAGAATATTTGAAATGATCATTCAAAAAATACATTTTCAGCATGTTAACATATAATTTCTTGAAATTTAGTTAATAAAGGGAGATAATTTCACAAGAAATAGTAAGTATTTCCATATAAACGTATAGCTTACAAATTGATCCTCGGTTTTATAAATATTTCCTTGCTTTTATATGACATTTAGACACTTTTTAAAAAAATATATCTTACCAAATGAATTGTCTATGTATTACATGCTAGATATGCTTGTTTAATCACACGAATTGTTCTGCTTAACTCATCTTTTGCGGTGCGCAATCATCCATACCTATTCATAATATATAAATGTAGGATAATGGGCCTTGAATTTTCAAGGCCTTTAGAGGTAGAAGACGGTTTGCTAGTAACCCCCCTCCATTTCTACTCAAACCTCCCCACCAAATTCACAGGCACAGGGAAGAGATCAGACGCATATTCATTTATCCATTCATATGCAAAAGATTGAAAAGAATTGGGATTGCAATCTTTGATACTCTGATGCAAAGGGTGCTTTATAATTACCTATAACTAAAATCTTTATAAATTTTCATTCTTAGTTTAAAATATTTCAAGTAACGGATTTCGTTTAAGTATAACACCATATTAATCAGCGACTGTTACCATTTTCAGTATGATAATCATTATATGTATAAACGTGTTTATTGATTATATACTTAGTTCCAAAAGAAAGTGAACACTTTTAAATTTCGAAAAAGTACGCTATTTACCGTCAACTAAGGATCTTTTGAGAATATATTACAAGATTCGCAAACATTTCGGCTCGGCTGAAATTTTTGAACATGCGCGTTTTGAGTTTATCACGAGAAATAGATTAATATTTGATCTGAATTTGCATTCAGCTGAATTATTGCGGATTGCCAAATTAAAAAAAATTGCATCTTCATTAAGTGCACATAATGCACAGCGTGAATATACACTCAACGCGGATGAATAACGCCGGACCACGATTGATCATGCTTCGAAAAACTTAAATAAGCATTTGTGTATGAATAGAACGAAGTCACCACTTTGTACCATGTAGCTGCTAAGCAACATGGGATTCTCTAGGATGTCATTGCAGTTAACAAAGCGATTACTAACATTGTCGCATTCTTATCTGTATTGAAACTCAAGTCTTAGTTTGTAAACAGATTTGGTAGTCTAGTCAAACTCTACAATGTCATATAAGCACATAAATCTTCTCAGAAGAGAAGCTGTAATGAAGGGTAATCTCAAAACAATATGATGCAATATTTTGGCGAAATCTGACTTTATGTCCCCTTTCGACAAATCTCATCTTCATTTAAAAGTTAATAACCCCCTATATTTCTTTAAACTTTTCAAAAGTCTAGAGAGACACATAAAATAAAAAAAGAGAAAACGGCTTTTTGTTTTTGCACTCAGAATATTGTCTCTCCACGTTTTTATCGAATCTGTCTCACAAAATGCGAAATTCCTTCATCCAGATATGTACATTATCTGCCTTGTGTTGTAACAAACATGGATTTCACTAAAGACCCCAAAATGGTCCCCTGTGACCTGAGTGCTTCAAGAAGCTCTAGCTGTTTTTCTTGGGTTTTAAATCAAACTGAGCAAACCAATTCAGAAGAAGGATTAAGCCAAGGAAAGGCTATTCATAGTTATCCTAGTTCATATACCAGAACACATCAAATACACCGGAGAGAATGGATGGATCGGTAATAATTTTTAACAGTACTACCAACTTTAATAGACAGCTGGCCTTGCTGAGGCTCAATTAAGTTTCCAGCCAAACAACATGACCATTCTCTTGGTGGATTCTAACCCACAAACAGCTAAAGGCCTGGTCCCACTGCACTTACGGATGCATTGGGGATGAAAAACGTATGAAAATATTTACATCCGTTGAAAAGACGCTTTGCATCTGTTTCTTACCCTGTACATACGCTTTGCATACGTTCTGTCCGCCATCCATTGTGATTTCATCCGCGCATAAAGTTTTGAGTTGCACAAAGTTTGTGAGGATAAACTTTACGCTGTGTACGGTGTAAATGCGAAATAATACGAGGAACAAACGCTGCGTATACGAAAGCATCCATTATACTTTAGCTGTATCCCCAATCCATTCGTTGGGAATCCTGGAAACTCTCATCCGTTTTGGATGTAAACGTACACAGGATGGATTTATTAAGTATATAGAAGGGGAGTAACACAGATATTAAAGTATGTAAGCGTATGCATCACGTTAAACTTAATGATCCGCGCTGTATCTGTTTTCCTTCTGCTCAGCATACGTTGTGTATACATCCAATGCTTTATGCATCCGCTCTTTCCTCTATTAGTATACGTTAAAATTATACCGGGTAACCTCTTCTGAGCTGTCATACGCTCTTATCCGCAGGGCTCCCGATGAACATCCACTCAACATCCAGGCTACATACTTTACGCGTCCGATATTTTCCGTTCTGTTTTCGCAAAGTTCTGCCACTACTATCAGTTATTTTTTTAAAAATGTCTTTGTTTCTTTTTAAGGATAAGTGTAATCGGGCAGAACCCTAATGAAGTGACATACAACATATCAAACCTTTAGGACTAATGGTTTTGTAGGAGAATACTTTTAAATATTTTCTTTATTTGTGGCATTTCGATAATCAAAATTTTGAATCGACTTAATTATTTTTACAACTATCGCAGAACTTCATCAAAGGTACACCGCTATAAAATGTTATCCTGATCGGCACAGTGGTGTCTGAAAGGACGTTGAAATAAATTGCTGGACGGATGACAGACGAATGTCGTTGACTGAACATAATAGCCCACCCTGAGACTTTAAATTGTGATTCAATGACTGTTTTGACTGTTTTTCATTAATTTCCATCTCTTTCGCTTTTCTTTAATAAAATCAACATTCAGCCTATCTATTGAGCCTATTTTTGTGTATGTACATATATTAGAGTATTGGGTTATGTTACTTCAAGTGCACAAACGCGACTAGATTGCATTGAACTGATACAACAGACTTAATGTTTTTCAGAATAAAAAAAAAAAAAAAAAACATTATGAATTTGATAGTCATGAAAACTCACAGTATTTGAAATACGCGCATTATCCGCGCCATTTTAATTTAATCGTCTTGCAAGTGATAGTAGATAGCAAACATAGTTATATATATAAATGTGTCTCATCTGGATTAAATGGATTACCTTGCATTTGAATCATGTCTCTCCAAACTCATCCCTTATCCATCCTGTTTGAATCATATTCCCTTTTATCCATTTTTGCGGCCATATTATATATGATTCATGCTTATTTTTATACAATGTACATCTTTTTTTGAAGTATAAATAACGCAAGTATGATATTTATGTAATTTTGAATATCATTTTGTAGTATTTTGAATTATGTCTCGACTACATATGTAACAATCATTATAGAACAATACTAATTTTGGCAGCCATCTTTCATTTTGGCGGACATATTGTAATTCCACTGCATGATAGAAACATGAAAATATTCTGAGTTTGAGTTTCATGAAATTCAGATACCATTTTGAATAAAATCTCTACTACATAGGATAAGCACAGTAGAAAATCAATTTCTTTGGCTGCCATCTTGAATTTTGGCGGCAATATTATATTTCTATTTCGTAACTGAACCAATAAATATCTGAAGTCCTACCCTTCTGCAATTTCGATACAATTTGGATCATTTTGAGTCATTTCCTAATCTCATAGAATAAATATTATGGAAATGGTACTTATTTTGGCAGCCATTTTGGATTTTGGCGGCCATCTTGGATTGCCCAATGATGCCAAAGTGGCATCAACCGGTTTTCATATCTGAATGACCATATCTACAACTTTCAGCAATAAAACATTCTATAGACGCTATTGCAAGGTCATGCTCTGGTACTGGTACCGGACTATTAACCGATAATCGTGTTTCAGTCAGTTTCCAAATCTCAGAAGTGTACGAGTATGTCGTCGGCATTAGGATCAACGCATACATGTATAAAAGACCTGTACATTTTGCCAGTTCCAATTGATTGCTTATTTTTGTGTCCCCTGTTAAGTGTATGAACATTGAAAAAATGTAGTTTTGATATTTATTTACATCTTTACAATCAATCATCCAGAGGACCAACGGCTTTCAAATCTCAAGGTTGCCAATCGTAAGATCGTTAAGTTCCAACGTGAATATGGTTTGCGAAAAAAAATTAGATCTACCTTTTTAAAGAAGTCATGCTATATGTTAAATTCCACTACTTATGCGATTTAACAAGGCTTTCGAGTACACACGGAAGAAAAGCATGTCATTGTGAAAACACAGATGCCCTCGACTGGGCCAGGAATTTGGTGGTACGTTTGAAGTCGGGTCATTCCCCAGAAATTTATAGAGTGATGTCATATAGAAAATGGATCAGACAGGAAAGCTAATGATTTTCTCATGTCTTTATCACTCGGATAATTTGATAATTAGGATTATAATTTTAAATTTGAAGTAAGTAATATTCCGGCGCTATGAAATGACTTCATTACTTTTTTTTCTTACCATGGCGATATTTGCAGTTGCTATTTGCTTTTATCCAAAAGATTGAAAAAAAAATGAATAAGAAGACAGGTGCGATGAAATTGGTTGTCTGAATAACTGTCGGCAAAAATCGAAAATTAAAGAAAATGCTAATCAGAGCATTAGTTTAAACACTTAATCAACAAGATCAAATAACAATTACGAATCGGGTAAAGGTGCGATCAACAAGTTGACATGTTGATGCGTCTATGTGTACTTTCGGACTCGTGGCAACACCGGGAAATCAAAGTAAAACTCCTTAATTTGTATGTAAATATTTCTATGACCCGATGTAAACTCCTGATAGTTTCTTATATCCAATAAAGAAGGGTCCTGGTGCAAATAATTTGTTTCTATTATCCGGGAGTTTCTATTATCCAAATTGCGATTATCTAACAAATTTTACATAGGCTAAAGAACAAATGGTTTTGTTCTGGAGGAAAAGTTGCTAATAACCAAAAATCCCTATTATCCGAGTTGCTAATAAAAGGATTCTACTGTATCATAACCATTTTCTGCATTTGTTCTTGCTCCATAAATAAGTGATAAGTTAAGATTGTTTCAGTGTTTCAGAAAGTTTTTGGAAGAATCTTGAAATCATCATTATTTCTTATGGCTACTTGGAAAAATGTGAAAAACATTTTTCAGCTTAAAAAAAGTTTTAGTTCCCCACACAGTATGGAAGTGAAATCCATATTTTTGCTGCAAATGTCCAGGCTTAGTCCAGCCTTTATCGAACTAAAGAATTGACAAAAATGTTCCATATAACATGAAAAGAGCCCCTATCTTCATGGACTTCAATTGAAATCTGCTCTCCAAAATTGTTCATTTTACACTACATAAAATTGAGATACTCCAGCAGAGAGCACACCTCTTTTTACGCCAAGCTTAACAAAAAGCCAATTATTTTGGTTGTAAATTAAATTTGGCAAATTCGAAGAAGAAATGTCCGTCAAAGAAGGATCCCTTTTAGATTTGGTATGTCTCAAGGGCTGTATATAATAAAAATTGTCTTAAATTTTAGCTTGAACTGTAATTCTGTTGTGATACTTACATTTATGTGTGAACATAAAAGAAAAAATATATAACAACTTATTATACCCCCCCTCCAGACTAAAGAGGGGAGGGGGGGATATAAGAGTCAACTTGTCAATCAGTTGGTCCATCTATCTGTCTGTTGGTCAGTTCATCTGTAGCTTTTTCTTGTCTCCTCAATTTCTCAGCAGCTAATTGGTGGATTTTATTGAAACTTTCAGATGTGATCAGCATAAGGCAGAGATATGCAAGTAATGTTTTGGTTATGATCAATTGTTTTTTTGACAGAGTTATGGTCCTATGATGGGAAATGGCTTTTCATTACTGATAAGTGCACATAAGGGGGTATTAACCCGGTTTGCCACAGTCTAATTAATATTATCTTTTATGTTTATAAATTTATTTAAAATTTAAGTCTGATAAAATTCTTAAGAGCCTTAAGAGACTTTTTAACCTACCGTTTCAGATTGTGGAACTTCCTTACCAGTAGTTACTGATGGATCCTTTGTAACCACAGGCGATGGTGGGACCACTGTTGGGTCATTAGGAACACTTGTTTGTGATTCTGGCTACGTCCCTATGTCCGAAGACACATGTATAGTATGTCAGCCTAATGGTACTTGGTCTCATCCAAGTACAGGATGTGTCCGTATGTATTTTATAATTCAACCAAGATACAAATTAGTTTAGGTGGGGGAAAGTATTTATACTCTGCATCAAAGCACTTTGAAATGTATTAATGTATTAGCATTTGGAACATGGCTCAGTCTTTTCCGTAAACTGTAAAGTATGTCCAATTTAACCCTTTGCTGTTTAATCCCTGCTTTTTGCGTGTCTGTGATTTTATGATTGAGAAAACATTGTCAAAAAAGAAGAAATTGCTTCTGACTAGCAATTTCTTCTTTTTCCACACTATTTTCTACCCTACTGAATGGTTATTTTTCAAATTAAATCTCTTTTAGTTTTCGTCTGCAAAACCTTTGGATTTGGACAGGTCCAAAATTTTTTAAAACAGGAAAGGGTTAAGTGTAGTAATTTTAGGTCATTTGTAGGTAATAAGGCTTCTGATACTACTTAGGTCAAATCGTCTTGGAATATTTTATGCATGTTATAATTCAATGACAAAATGCAGTAAATCACTGCGTTTTTCACCTTATTATAATATGCCCAGTTTTATCTTTCCTTGATTTTTGTCTAACTCAAGACATATTGATGTTTGTAATGTCATGTAGACTCACATGGGTAACTACACGCTTTCATGGTGCACACTTATTATTCCAGAGGTCATTTCTGTAATATGCCAAGGAATGTGGATTGTTGTATTAGACGTACACATGTCTAATACTTGGCTTTGGATATAGGTTAGCCTGATAACTTCTTCCTGTTGAACAATTTAGGGTCGTTTTTCTATAAAAACATTTTAAGTACTTAGAGTCTGTCATTTGCCTTATTAGTTGGCATTTATTTGTGACAAAGACCAAAGCAAACTCTGAAATACATTTAAATATACATGGATAAGTTAGAGGTCTTTTTGAAAGGGTTTGAATTATAATTTTTACCATTATCGCCTTGAAAAGTTCCTCTTTAACAATGATTAAATTAAATAAATTACTGTTTACAAGACATATGTGTTGGCCAATTTTCCCTTATCTTAAAATGTTTTTATTCTCCCCTAAAAAATTTCTGAGTAGCATACAGTCGCAGGCCTGTGTGCACATCTTTCCATCCAATGTCATATCTCAGAACCTCTGGGCCTAATTGGTTGAAACTTTATATGTAATCTTTCTACAAAATTTCCAAGAACAGTTTCTTTAAATTTTATCAATTCAAGGCTATGTCATGGAAAAAGGGGCCTTTATATAAAAATTAGTTTTTTGCCAATTTCTCCTAGTCTTATAGTCAGAATTTCATGAAATTCTATATTTGGCTGACAAATTGAAAGTTTTGACCTTAACCTATCGAAAATTTACATTAAAAAAGGTGGCTTGCAAAAACTTAAATTTGCCATCAATTTTGATTGGGTACAGATATAGTCTTTATATTTCACATGTGCATTGCATGTGAAAAATCCTCTTTATTGGTACTAAGGTCAAGGTCATCAGTCAAGGCCATGTGTCAAAGTCAGAATTTAAAATTTAAAACTTTAAAATTGGCCATAATTTTGCAATAATAAGTGAAGAAGACTTTTCGTTTCAAATGTTTTATGCCCTGGTGCTTGCGACAAGACCTTTATTAGAAAACTAAGGCAAGGACCTTGCCCAATGTCACAGTCAAATTGTCAATAATTTCCCTCATAAAAACTCAAAGTTGGCCATAAATTTCTATAGTATGAGATAGGGTATTCATATTTCTCATGTGTTTTGCTTGTGATAAGATCTTTCTGTTGGTTTCAAGTTCAAGGTCATCAATCAAGATCATTTTTTAAGGTCAAATTTGTGAAAAAATAAAACTTAAGCATTGGCTTTTAAACCTTTGATTGGTGAGTGATAGGGCCTTCATATTTCACATGATGATTGCCTTGGTCAAGGCCTAAATTTCTGTTTGTACCAAGTTAATGGTCATCAGTCAAGGTCATTTCATAAGGTCAAATTTGTGAAAATAATTCAAAATTTAACATAGGACATAACTTTTGAATGGTAAGTGATGGGAGCTTTCATATTCCACATGATGATTGCCTGGGACAAGGCCTTTCTGTTGGTACCAAGTTCAAGTTTATCATTCAAGGTCAAAGTTTTTAAGTCAATTTTTTTGTAATTAAGACTTATATAAGCCATAACTTTTGATTGGTAAGTCATAGAGCCTTGGAATTTCATAAGTGCATTGCTTGTGATAAGACTGTCACATGCATAACAATGTTAAGGTCTTTGGTCAAGGTCAAGGTCATTTGGTGAAAGTCCCTCATTGATAGCATTGTTTGTTTATCCATCAAAAAGCATTAAAGAAAATGTTAAATTTGCCTAAGCATGAGCTACTGTTTTATTAATTTACTAGTGACAAACACTGGTTGGAAATATATATCCAATAAACATTTTTTTTAAAGGGCTTGATGTGATATGCTTTTATAACCTACATACAAAAGATGTCATGGTAAACTGATTTAAAAGCACACTTAATTATCAAGCACTTAATTTCGGAGAGCATAACCTGTAACAGAGGTGTGTTTTTTTACATTAAGATGAACATTTCCGCTAAATAAGATTATTAAGACGTCACCAGAAAGGATTTTCAATATTTTGAGAGAAATCATTCAACGTCGTCAAGGTTACTCATTTTAAGCCAATGCAATAGCATCTTCGTTTCCTCATTAAGATATCTTAAGATTCTTATTAAGCCGCTTAAAAATCTTGATCTAAAAAACGCTACATCTTAAAAATCTTAATGAGATTCTTAAGAATCTTAATCAAATACTCGCACCTCTGCTCTTTTTTTTGCTACATATAGGTGTATATTGAAGAAGTTTGTCCCTCTTTTTTTCCAGATCCTACACACTTTAACTAGCATTTACACATTTTCTTATCTTATTAAAAATTAGGGGAGTTATAATTAAAATGATAAAACATCTTTTTTCTTTAACACTTTCTTGTTTTACAAAATTTTGTACCTGTCCAAATTCAAAGGTTTTGCAGACAAAAATTTAAGTGGATTTAATCTGAAAGATAACCATTCAGTAGGGTAGAAAATAGTGTGGAAAAAGAAGAAATTGCTTGTCAGAAGCAATTTCTTCTTTTTTTCACAATGTTTTCTCAATCATAAAATCACAGGCACGTAAAAAGCAGGGATAAAACAGCAAAGAGTTAAACAAGGTGATTTCCGTTGTCCACCAGAGGAAGCTTTTGGTTTGTTCACTCTCACATATCCTTACGATACATTTCTCATTCTATGTTTGAGAGGGAGGGTTAACAATTAGGAAAAATAGTTTAAAATGTTTTATTTCTTTTCACAAGGTAATTGTGGGTGTCCACCCGAAGCAGTTTTTGGTTCCTACACCCTCACAGATCCTAAGAATACAACATTAGGTTCAACAGCAGAATATAATTGTTGTCCTGGCTATGAACTTCAATCTGTAGTCACAATAACATGTGAAGATACATCAGAGGGCTGGTCGAGTCCATCAGAAAATTGTACACTTAAAGGTTTGTTTTGACTTACAATGTTATTAAAGAGATGAAGAGAGTAAGGGTTGATTTTATTGACGTAATTATTGAAACTAAAAAGATACTCACACTGATCGAATACATGAAGCAAAAATGTAAATATGCAATCATTAAAACATGGCTGGTTTATGGTTATATACTGGCCAAAAGTCCTAACCGGCCACTTTAAAAATGACAATAACTTTTTTTAAAAGTTATATTATTTAAATGAAATTTCATGTGTGAATTTTCAAGCAGAATGTATGTGGGTTTCTATTATGATTTACCAATAGTTATCAAATTTAGATGTGTAATAAAGGAAAAGCTCAAAAAGCTCTAAATCTATACATAGCTCGAGATATTACACTTTCAACAAATCAAAGTCCACAAATCGCTAGCTGCAACCCAGACAAAGAAAAAAATTGGAAAACATTGTCAATTTTGTATGACCCTTGACTACAGGAGAAACAGAAAGAATAGGAGAAATGGTAAAATGGTGTTTAAATTCAACCATTTTATCAAGTGAATATGCTCAAATATGGTCTGGTGTGAAAAAACGATGTATCAAACTGTTTTTTTTCACAAATCCTACATTTTGTAGCTCAACGGGAATTATCAGTCTATATTTTATGAATTTTTGAAGAAAAAGTGTTTTAGGTGTTGTTTCTAGGAACCGTTTTTCTGCATACATAAGCTCTATCACTTTCTTCTAGGGCCATATGCCGCGCAGAATCATCGAACATTTTCATTTTTTTTTTTCCTAGTCTATGTTGCAGCTTACGACCCATGAGACAAAAATCGCTACATTTACAATATTTCGAGCTCTGTGTGAATTTAGAGCTTTTTGAGCTTTTCTCATGTTGTGCTTTAAATTCAATGAAATAACGGTAACTTTTTGCCAAAATCATCTGGAAAGTTGCTTAAAAATTCACATAGCAAATTTCACGAAAATCCAACCACCACAGAAAAAATATCTTTGTTTTTTAAGTGCCAGTTAGAAGTTTTGACTAGTAAACTTTAAGCATAAGCTTAAAAAGCTGCATATTCAAAAAAAGTTTTCATAGAGTAATATAACCAATTTTTCAGCCAATCAGAATGCATGAATCTTTGTGAACACAACTAGAATTAAATCATTTGTCAATAAATAATTTTCAACTCCTTTTTACCATTTAGCAATGTAAGTTAGTGTCTTTCTCAGACTGAAGTTATGTTTATTTCACCATACACCAAAGAATATATGAGCCTTTGCATGACATTTTCAACAAATTCACATGTGACAGAGGTGCAAACTTTTCTCAGTCTAGGCAACCACACAATGCAATAATAATGTTCTCTGATTGCCTGAGGATGTCTAGGACCTATTATCCATCTACAGAGCCCATAAGGAAGACTCTGGTATGCTTTTGTAGATGCACAGGCTGGCCAAGGATTTGCTTTGTTCACATGTGAAATTGTTGGAAATGCCACATTAACCCTTTGATATTTAATCCCTGCTTTTTACGTGCCTGTCATTTTATTATTGAGAAAACATTGCGAAAAAAGAAGAAATTGCTTCTTACAAGCAATTTCTTCTTTTTCCACACCATTTTCTACCCTACTAAATAGTTATTTTTCAAATTAAATGCACTTTAAATTTTCGTCTGCAAAACCTTTGAATTTGGACAGGTCCGAAATCTTGTAAAACAGGAAAGGGTTAAGGCTCATATCAATTCAAAACAAGATGCAAAACACATGGTCAGTGGGTGATCAAAACTTCATAAGTCCAGCTATTTGATATTCAAGCTATAGTTATGAGGTTTTGATTGCCCATTGATGACATGTTTGTTAGTCTACTGATCGCTTTCCTCCTACACGGCAGAATGCCTCATCAATTGAAAAGTCTGAAACTTGTAAAGATGGTCAAATCATTCTAAAAATGGCTTTGTCCCCTTATATGAAATGTAGTTATGTTCAATTTTAAACTTTTGTGCTTAAAGTCTCATACATGAGGCTGGGTTAGATCTTTTGAAATCTATATAGCTGAGAAGTTACCACATTAATTCAAGAGATGAAGAGAGTATATTTTTAAATCATTGGGGTATGAAACTGAAAACCTAATCAAACTCTATGAATATATGAAGCGGATTCATACACGAGTGTGATTAGGTTTTTAGTTTCATTTCTCTGTGAACTCTTCTAATATTCTTTTCATCTCTTATAATTAAATGACAAGAAGCACAAATCTAAAGATTTGTCAAAAAAGAAACAGAATTCTAACAAGACTATTTTCTGTGGATACTTACTGAATGGCTGTGTACTGCTGTGTTTTAATTTATTAATAAAAACGATTTTTCACCCAATCAGAAGGCAATAATACTGATTGACACAACTAAAACTAAATTATTTCAGATTGTGAAACCACTCCCACCACAGCAAATGGATCATTTGTAGCGAGTGCTGGTTCAGTTGTTGGATCAATTGCTACCTTAGAGTGTGACTATGGTTTTACATCTACCTCGTCAGATACATGTATTGTATGTGAACTCAGTGGAAAATGGTCCACTCCAATGTCTGAATGTATTAGTATGTATATCTTATATAATTTTACAGTATGATATGGGACATTCTTTGTTTGGCTGTATATGAATGAAAAATCTCTTGATTCAACCAGTACCATTCCAAAATTGAATGAGTAAAGGACCGTTTTTAAAGGCTTTAACATTTGTTTTTGTTCAATTTTTTTTTTACCATTTTCCACTATAAATATAAACTTATTTTGAGCTTTGTCCCTATATAAATAAAAATTTGCCTTTGTGATGTTGATCACTAATAGTACGTTTTATTCACTTATAGTATGTTTTGTTTTTAATTCATTAATTCTACCTAGTATAGACTATATCATACAAAACCATTTGTTTGTTAGGATACTTTTTAGCTCCACTGGCTGAAAGCCACTGGGGCTATTGTCATGGCGCTGTGTCCGTCGTGCGTCCGTCTGTCCGTCCGTGCGTCCGGCTGTAAACTTTTCTTTAAAAATCTTCTCCTCAGAAACTACTGGATGGATTTCAACCAAACTTCACAGGAATGATCCTTGGGTGACCCTCTTTCAAAGTTGTTCAAGAAATTTTGATCCAATGAAAAACATGGATTTAATGGGCGTGGCTAATTTCCAAATATGGTAAAAAGTGAGTTTTCTCCGATTCTAAAAGATGGACACCAATTAAATTTTACATGAGTGATCCTTGGGTGACCCTTTATAAGTCTACAAAAAATCATTTTGATCGGATGGAAAATATGCATTTTATGGGCGGAGGTCATTTCTCTATATATGCTATAGTGGAAATTTTGAAAATCATTTTCTCAGAATCTAATTGATAGATATCAACCAAATTTTACATGAATGATCCTTTTGTGACCCTTAATCAGTCTACAAAAAATTATTGTGATTGGATGAAAAATATATATATTTTTGGCAGAGATCATTTCTCTATATGTTATATAGTGGAAACTTTGAAAATCATTTTCTCAGAATCTAATTGATAGATATCAATCAAATTTTACATGAATGATCCTTTAGTGACCCTTAATCAGTCTACAAAAAATAATTGTGATTGGATGAAAAATATATATATTATTGGCGGAGGTCATTTCTCTATATATGATATAGTGGAAATTTTGAAAATCATTTTCTCAGAATCTAATTGATAGGTATCAACCAAATTTTACATGAATGATCCTTTGGTGACCCTTAATCAGTCTACAAAAAATTATTGTGATTGGATGAAAAATATGTATATTATTGTGGAGGTCATTTCTCTATATGTTATATAGTGGATAATTTGAAAATCATTTTCTCAGGATGGAATTGATGGATATGAATCAAATTTCACTGGAATGATCCTTGATTGACCCTTTATCAGTCTACAAAAAATTATTGTGATTGGATGAAAATTTTGTATTTTATGGGCAGAGGTCATTTCTCTTTATGTTAAATTGTGGAAACTTTGAAAATCATTTCAACATCCAGAGAACCCAAAATATCTAAAATCTAGTCAAAACTTAGATTTTCTATTACGAGAATTTCAAGCCTGTGGAGCGACTCAAGCCATTCATGGCTTTCTAGTTTAATGCACCTGCTAATTACTGTCCAAGGAAGGGTAAGAAGTAGATGTACATGAAAATGTGTGCAATTTCAATTTTTCTTGAATTTAAAGACTCTATTCAGATTGAGCAACTGCATAATTTGGGAACCTTGGAAAAATGTGCGCATCTGTTTTATTTTATTACAACAGGAGATTGTGGTTGTCCCCCTGAAGTGAAAAATGGTGAATTCCTTCTTGAGGAAGATGAAAACACGACGCTTGGGTCAACAGTAGAACTCGAGTGTTGTCCAGGGAGCTCCATTTTGTCTCCCCCTGTCATTATCACGTGTGAGAGCACGGGATGGTCCACTCCATCTGGAAACTGTTCTATAAATGGTAAATAGAGAGTGTGAGGTTATGGTAGCCAGACAAGTCCTGCTTTCAGGAACTAAAGATGTTTGAAAACCTTTTGAAATATTACTCCACTTTGCATGTAAGTCTACGTGCAAAGTGGGTTGTTATTTGATATTAAAAAATATTACCCCATTTTGTGTATAAGATCATATCAAGGGGTCAGTGCAACACTATTGTAAGTACCTATATATTCATAGGCACTTACAATAGTGTTGCACTGATCGATTGATATGCAAAGCAGGCTATCATTTCTTAAGCCTTTTATTAACATTTTCGTCTTAAGGTAGTGGACCTGTAATAGTTCCATTACTTTTCGGAACTCATGATCTTTAACAATTTTAACCGAGGTTTCCTAATGAAATAATTTTTTCAACACTGTTAAAGTTCATATCTCATGAAATGTTGCGCAACTATTATGGGTCAACTACCAAAATCGTAGATGAACACCTTGTAGGTGTGTTGAATTGATCTGTTGTGAAAAGATTCCATTTATCACAAGTCTGTAGTTCGGGATGAAACAACATATTTCCTCTTCATTGAGTTATTAAAATGTTTGATTGTTATTTTAACTTAATAGTCTTTTGATGATATATATAATATACATTTTCTTCAATTAAAATCAATTAGACATTGAAAAATCAATAAATCTCTGAGTATTTCCAAACTATGTTTGGGGGGTACATATTTGTCGGCTTGTTTGTCGGTTTGTCAGTCTGTTCGTCCATATGTAGCATTTTCTTATCTGCTCAATTTCTCAGCAACTTATTGGCAGATTTCATTGAAACTTTACAGATGTGATGAGTATCAGGCAAAATTGGTATTTTGATTATGATCCATTGACTTTTGACAGAGTAATGGCCCTTTGATGGAAAATGGCTTTTCATTATTGACAAGCACTTGAAGGTGGGGTGGGGTGGGGTTGGGGGGTTCGGGGGGTGGGGGGGTTGAAAACCACTGCGCAACATTCTAGTTCTTTACAATTTTATAACATTCTTCACATCACAACTTTGTCTTCAGAAGAATTTTTTTATTTGATATGAAAAATAAACTCTTGCCAGAGGCATTTCCCATGATGTCAACCATAAAATTGTCTATTCTGTATTCTTTGAGATTGCGGCAGTCCACCAAGTGTATCCAATGGAGGGTTTGTAGCACTAGGTGTGACTACAGTTGGCGGTTTGGCAACACTTATATGTGATTCAGGATATACAACGTCAGACCTTGTACCAATTATTGTCTGTACCAACAAGGGCAATTGGTCAATTTCAAATGCAAGTTGTACACGTAAGTACAATGTCAAAATTGTCATATCCGATAGAATTCAGATTTATATAATACGTACTTAGTGTATTATATGAAAAAAATATCTAATGAGGTTGGGAGAATTGAAAATTGTCGAGGCTTTGCCGAGACAATTATCAATTCTCACAACCGAGTTAGATATTTTTTCATACAATACACTTAGTACTTATTCTATTTATCTTATAACCTCTATTTGTCTTGTATTCTTGGATGTTTCTTACTGAAATGCAAGTTTCAAAGAATAACCGCATTATATCTTTGTTCTAAAAATAACTATGTGATATCATAAGAAATTTACGGGATTTTATCATACAGATATTTGTATAGTTATAAGATAAAAATAAATCCCTCAATATAGCGAGGACATCAAATGAGTGGTTATGAAATATGAAATTTATTAAACAAGTCATCTATTAACAGATTTTATCTCTTTAAGTTAACAAGTTGATGAGTTTAGTAATCTCAGGTGGATAGATCTCACAGGTAGATAGATCTCAATGAGGAGATATGCAGTACACAAGAACCATATCTCTACCCATCATATTTTCTTAGCTATTGCCCTTTGTTGGTTGACAAAAAACAGTCTTTTGAGCTGCTCTTATTGGGGGGAGGGCACAAATGTTTTACAAACATCTTTTGTTTTCATCTATTTAACCCTTGTCATGCTAAATAAAAACATGGCAATTGGTAATTGCACTATAAGTAAAGTACAGAAAGCTCTGCAAGCCTAAACCATGAGTAAGTATCCCTTTTGAAATTACAAATTTTAAACTAGCTGGCTAAAAAAAACAAAAACAGTTGGTATATAGACTAAGATCAGATTGCACATATGTGCAGCCAGATCTTTGCCAATAACTTCTGCCTAAGCAGGAATATTCTGGGTTCAGCAAGACAAGGGTTAATAAATTAATTCAGTAGATATTGAAGTTTTTTATGTAAAATTGCATCTCAGTCTCCATATTTTCATTATTCTTTTCAAGCTATAGTTACACTCCTATGCACAAAAAAGATTAATACAAAATGGTGGAAAATGACAGGAAGTAAGCAGTGCAATCTACTTTAAATGAATGATTTGAAAACTTTCAAAACTTGATTGACAGCTGCAATATGTTAATTTCAAGACAATACACCACTTGATGTAGAACATAACCTTATTCATCTTAAAATGCAGGTTGAAAAATAGAAAACGTGTACCTGAAAAGCTTATCAAGCTGAACCCAGAATATTTCGGCTTTGATAGGAGGTATAGACAAAGATTAGCCTGATCTCAGTCTATTCCACCTTATTATCATATCTAAAACAGAAAAATGTAAAATTATATTTACAGAATAAATAATGTTTCACAATTAGTACTACCATTTTTTTCGGTACTTTGATTTTAATGCAATTTTGTCAAGTTTTTTTTTTATTTAGCATAACAACTTGTAAATTGCAACTTGATAAGAATTATAATAAAGAACCAATGCAATTCATCACGTTTTTCTTAACATAGGTGACTGTGGGTGCCCACCAGAGGCAACTAATGGCCAATATGTACTGGACATATCTAATTCAACAACTCTTGGAGCCATCGCAACATTGTCCTGCTGTGATGGGTTCTCGACATCCACTACCGTCAAAATAACGTGTGAAGGCGATTCGCAGGGCTGGTCAACCCCGGGTCAAACCTGTACTGGCAACGGTATGAAATATTTTGATGTTATGCAATGTGCGTGGTCTGGAGTTAGAGCAAAAGCCTCTTGACCTAAATGTCTTGAGTTTGATTCTCAGGAGTGGCTATCATTCTTGGTTCTTTTATTGGCCTGAACATTCAGCATGAGTACTGGTGAATTTTCCAGGAAGCAGAAACAGGTGGGATTTAACTAAGTTGTAAGAACTTGTGTCCGAATCAATGTAAAAATTGTGTTTAAACAAAATGATTTGAAACTTTAAAGTTCCTACTAGAATGCACCAGATTTATGACTTTTAGAAGCAAATAGTTTTTTATCAACCATCATTCAGGGTGGTACAATTCTGCAAAGGCATAAAATTTACAATGTAGTTTAACTTTAAACTTTAAATCTTAAAAATTATAAAGCCTAATCATTTTAGCTCCACTAGCCGAAGGCCAACCAGCTATTGTCATGGCAATGTGTCTGTCGTGCATCTGTTGGTTTGTGCGTAAACTTCTTACATATTTTCGGCTCCTAAACCTATGGGCAAATTTTAACAAAACTTGGCAGAATTGTTCTATAGATAACCCTCTTTAAAGTTGTTCAAGAAATTTTGATTGAGCTCCAAATATGGTCGTGGCATTTTCAGGCTTATTTTCACTTACTAAATCTTTTAAAATCATCTCTTCCCAAACTATTGGCCCAATATCAATGAAGCTTATTTTCACTATATAAATCTTAAAAATCTTCTCCTTACAAACCAATTTAAACTTGGCATGAATGACTCTTGTTTGACCCTCTTATAAAATTGTTCAAGAAATTTAAGAAATTTGGATTAACCCCCAAAAATTGGGGTTGCAGGATGGGGCTTATTTTTGCTATAACAATTTAAAAAATCATCTCCTCCTAAACCATTGGCCCGATTTCAATGAACTTTGGCATGAACAATCCTTAGTTGACCCTCCCTCCAAAAATTTGATTGACCCCAAATTATAGGCATGGCTGGATGGAGCTTATTTTCACTATGTATATCTTTAAAATCTTCTACTCCAAACTCATTGGTTAGATTTCAATGAAACTTGGCATGAATGGTCCTTGGCTCCCTTCTTTTATAGTTGTTCAAGAAATTAAGATTGACCCCAAATATGGGCGTTGCATGGCAGGGCTTATTCTCACTATAAAATTTTTAAAAATCTTCTCCCAAAACATTGGCCCCATTTCAATCAAACTTGGCATGAAAAATTTGGTTGACCTTCTTTTCAATTTGTTCAAGAAATTTGGATTGACGCCCAAATATAGGCATGGGTGAGCAGGGCTTTTTTTCACTTTATGAATCTTTAAGACTTTTACTCCAAGACCATTGGCCAGATTTCAATGAAACTTACATGAATGATCCCTGGTAGACCCTCTTATATAGTTGTTCAATATATTTAGATTGACCCCAAAATATGGGTATGGCAGGGCAGGAGCTTATTTTCACTATGAAATATTTAAAAATCTTCTCCTCCCAAAACATTGGATCAATTTCAATGAGACTTAGCATGAATGATCCTGGGGTGAACCCCTTCTTAAGATGTTCAAGAAATTTGGATTGATCCCAAAATATGGGCGTTGCAGGGCCGGGCTTATTTCACTTTAACATGTTCTCCACCCAAACCTTTCAACCAATTTCTACCAACATAGCAGGATAATATTCCTTGGGAAATTTCCCCCTAGCATAATTTTGATTTACCCATGTATGGGTGATGGGGCTTATGTTCACAAAAATGATTGTCGTTTTTCATGCTATACATAGTATTATTTATGTGTAAGATCCATCAAGACATATCTATCTTTTAAAAAAAGAACTTTTTTATATGAAGAATTTATAAAAATATATATTTTGCAAAACTGTTTTCCATATAAGGTTTAGCCTACGCTTAAATTGGCCTTTCTTTCCATCTTTTGGCCCCTTCATTTTCAATTTCCTTGTAAACTTCCATATCTGACTAAGTTCTTCATTGATAGATATTTTAAAGCCAATGGAGCAATACAGCCCTCTTTGCCTCTTGTTTAATTTCTGTCCAAAGAAAATCACAAATCATTATGAAAAATACAAATGTAACGAGATTTGATTATTATAATTACTTTAGTCTCTATAATGCTTTTTGAAGATTAATTTTAGCTTTGCACAGAATGATCATAGCATTATAGTGATGGTTCCACTCGGAGATGGGTCTGAGATGTTAAACCTTTACTGTTTAATCCCTGCTTTTTACGTGTCTGTGATTTTATGATTGAGAAAACATTGTGAAAAAAGAAGAAATTGCTTCTATCAAGCAATTTCTTCTTTTTCCACACAATTTTCTACCTACTGAATGGTTATTTTTCAAATTAAATCCAATTTAAATTTTCGTCTGCAAAACCTTTGAATTTGGACGGGTCTAAAATTTTGTAAAACAGGAAAGGGTTAAGTATCATTTTCAAAAAAAGGACATAAAGAAGATATAATAGGAGTATATTGAATGAGTGGTCACTGTATACCAATTTTAGTAAACAAGTCACCTTCAAATAGATACAAACAAGGGTTTGCCTAGTTCTATTTGTTTTAGATGACGAGTTTAATGAATTCAGTCTTTAATGATCACAAATTTAGTATTCTACTTATAATACTATCTAAGTTTTTGTGATAAAACAAAGACATTCCAGATATTTATCAGTTAATCCATGAAACATATAACGCATTTTGTGAAATGACGTCATCAATTGCATTACATGTCATTTCATAACAAAAAAATAACATTTATTGTTCTTAGCTCATTTACATAGTTATTCCACTATTGAAACAACACCCATGTAATATTAAGAATATTCAACAGGATTATTTCACTTCCTTGAAGAAGGTCATATTATAACTAAATTTTCAATGAATCCATCTATTTCAAATGACTGAAAAATTGGTTTTATTACGCAACAAAAATAATTTTGAGTATGCAGCTATTTTGTAAGCTTCTGCTCAAAGTATTCTCAAAAGTTATCCATCCAATTTGGAGAAATATTTATATATTTTGCTTTATAACATCAAAATATAAGATAGAAAGAGAGCATTTGTTGATTTCATAGTTATATGAAACTAAATCCTAATCACAATCATATATGAATCCGCATATTCATACAGTGTGAGTAGGTTTTAAGTTTCCTTACTCCATGAAATCAACAATTACTCTCCTCATCAATTAAATGATTGAAATATCCTGTCCTAAATCCTTTGGCTATATTTACCCTTGTCATGCTGAACCTGGAATTTTCCTGCTTTGGCAGGAGGTATTGACAAATATCAGACTGCACCTTTGTGCAGTCTGATCTTAGTCTACACCACCTGTTTGTTTCCTTTCAAGGCAGAGCTGTTCATGAAATTAATTTTCAAAGAGAAAGATTACCCTACACCCTAGGATTCTAAGGCTTTCAGTACTTTGATATGAATGCAATTCTGAAAGTGAATTTTAATTCAGCATGACAAGGGTAAAAAGAGACCTCTTCTTCTTCAATATTTTAAACAACACAGGATTATATCTTTACTGAAATATTATGCCTTAGTATTTTCTGTGACAGTCAGTTAACCCTTTGCTGTTGAATACCTGCTTTTTACTTACCTGTGATTTTATGATTGAGAAAACATTGTGAAAAAAGAAGAAATTGCTCCTGACAAGCAATGTCTTCTTTTTCCACACTATTTTCTACCCTACTGAATGGTTATTTTTCAAATAAAATCCATTTTAAATTTTCGTCTGCAAAACCTTTGAATTTGGACAGGTCCAAAATTTTGTAAAACAGGAAAGGGTTAAATGCCTGGCAGGTCCACATGGGTATCTTTCAGCTGCAGATCTACAGACAGAGAGGGTATTTTGGATTTGAGATCAAAGTATTTTGATAATGATAACATAAACCCTATATTGTTGGCACTCATTAGAATCGTCTCTTTGAGGCGATTCAAATGAGTACTCACAGCATAGAGTTTTATTAGGAAATGAAGATTTTATACACTTTAACTTTTTTCCCCCCTTTGTCTTTTACTGTGTTGCTTCTTTTTGTTTTGTCTTACTTTGATATCATGGGAGATATCAGCACCATTTTTGTAATCCAATATCTCTCAACAGTGTGTCCCAGTACTGCGTTGCCGGTGGTGCCGTTTGGTGCTTTCAAACCCCAAGCCAACACAGTCGGATCTCTGGCTGTGCTGAATTGCGATGATGGTTTTGCACCTAACTCCGAAGATGTATGTGTAGCATGTCTATTAAATGGTACATGGGATTCATCCAGTACAGCCTGCATCAGTATGTAATGATATCCTTATTCTTAACGGCTTGCACTTATCTTAATAGGGAGATGGACCTGTAATAGTTCTACAATACTTGGGAAGTCATAAATTTTGATAGTGTTTTTTGTGGTTTCTAATAATTTTAATTTGGAAATTTCAGTTTACAGTGTGAAAGATCGTTGCAGAACTATTATGGTTCCACTACCTTATAAAAACATCACTTTACTTGATTTGACTGATAAGATCTTTGTGGTAACACTTGACCAAAATAAAACAAATAGTGTTCATCTGGGTATTTCAATAGAGACAGAGGCAAAGTTGTTAATCATCCGGGTCCCGTTTTACTAAACGTCTTACAAAAATTTTGATCGTGAGTCAAAGCCACAAATCGTACCTGGTGTTTTCATTCAGTTATCAATACTGCCTTTCAATAATGCATTGGAATCGTCTTTAGAAGACGATTTCAATGAGATGTTGCATGGCAGAATTTCATATTTAGATACCACTGTAGAAGCGACTTTAATTTTTGACTTACGCAAGAAAAGATAGTAAGATGTTTAGTAAAACAGGCCCCAGTCTCTGAAAGGAATTGCAGCATTCTATTATTAGGATTTATATATTGTTTGTATCCAGCAAAGCTTCCCAAAACATATATTATCCTGGAACTTTGTGTGAATGTTAATACACATGCAGCAGATTTGGTAACGCTGTAACTGGCGGAAATGGATTATTTTTTTTATCACTTTTAC
Source organism: Fragum whitleyi (assembly GCA_948146395.1). Classification (NCBI taxonomy): domain Eukaryota; kingdom Metazoa; phylum Mollusca; class Bivalvia; order Cardiida; family Cardiidae; genus Fragum; species Fragum whitleyi. Next base: position 35,233,460 of record OX411552.1, on the reverse strand, counting down.
ACTTACACTTACACAGATTGACGTCATTCAAAATGAAGGTAGTTGATAACAATAAGTTATCCCATAATTTATATCCATAAACATGTCAATGATTTAACAGTAAAAAGGTAGTGGATCCGTAATAGTTCTGCATCTTCGTATCTCATGATCTTTCACAATGTTAACCAAGTTTTCCTAATGAAACCAAAGTTCCTGGCTTTTGAAACGTTGGGGAACTATTGTGGGCAAACTACCTTAATCCAAAATGTTCACTAGAATAGTAAAAATAATGAATTGCTGGCAACACCCTATGACCTCTGTAACCAACTATCTTCTAATGTTCATTTAAAAATAAAATCGAATGAAGTTGGGTTTGATTGTGTAGTAACGTAAGAAGTTATTCAATATCATATACGAATGATGCATAATTATGGAGCATAAGCCATACCTACATATCACCACAAGTCCCTTAGACATAAGATATCATTTATTTGCAAAATATATAACCATGAACAATAAACTTGCAACAAATCTTACGTGGGTGACCTTAACCTAGTAACTACAGCTTATTCAAGCTGTAGTTATGATGTTAAAGCAGCCATTTTACGAAAATATATAAACAAAATGGTAGAGTTCACTATCATCTCATTGTAAGTGAGTATATTGATTGGACGATATATTTTTGATTGACAGCAGATATCTTTTAGTAATGGATCTGTTTTACATTTTCAGCTACAGTGGAATTTTGTAAGAGATCAGATAAAAAAAAGCCTGGCTTGTTTAATTATTCCTTTTTTTGGTATGCGCAATGCTAATATCAAATTTGCAGAAATTACAGTTATAAATTCATTTATTATGAATTTCATTTGTTCATGGAAACATGCCAAGCCCATCTAGCTCAATAGATCAATCCCATCCTGGGATCATGAGTTAGAATCCTGGCTGGGCCAACTTTCATACGACATATGACAAAAGTCTTTTTGACAAGGGTCATTCGTCTCCCACTGATGAGTGAATATTAAGTTGTATGCCCAAGTGGGGTGCGCAGCTGTTGGCTTGGATGCAATACTGTGGTTGCACCAGCCTCCCCAATATAACTTCAATAATGTGAAAGCGGAGTTAAATTAGATAATTAAACAAGACTTACTTAAACAACCAATCAACCAAATCATGAAAACTATTTGCTCATAGTCTTTTTAATGTACAAACAGTTTAAGCCAACTCTATTTTTAAGCCGACTGTGGGATCCCACCAAACACTGCTACTCATTCCTTTAATGTGACATCTGGAACCCTCTTGGGCGCTACTGCAGAAATAATATGCTGTGAGGGCTTACTTCCAGTTGAGACGAATATAACTTGCACTGCAAGTGGATGGGATGATCTTACCAAAGCAGTCTGTCGAGGTAATACAGAATTAAACATTCTTATTGTTGAGCCAGGTTTTTTTTCTCAGGTGCCCCTGGAAAAAAGTTCAACAAGTTGAACATAGTTCATTAGAATTATGTCATTGGTACACATTAATGTTAAAATTAGCTTTAACTTTTCATGTTCTAAAACTTAAAAAAAATATTCAAATTTTAACATCAATGTCATTCAATGATCTTTGTTCATATTTTTTTTCACAAAATAATAATTAATTACAGCCTAAGCAGCTCAAGAATAATTAACACTTTTTATTTCCTTGATTTTAGATATAAGATGGTTTGATTTCCTAATAAAATGAGAAGTAATTTAGAAAAAGTAGTAAAAAGATGTTAAAGAGTTATTGATTCTTTGGAGAAGGTATAGATTTTAATCCTTTTATTAAGGTTTGTCTTGATTCGTATGACTCCTTCAACCAGACAGACCAATCTTACATTTCTGTATTGCCCAAAAGCTGTGTATATTTGTTAAATGTATATGCAAAGGCAATTTTCTACGAAAGTGTTTTAAATGAAAGGATTTTTTTTACAGTAACTGTCAAAAGTGTGTGTTAGCAATTCTGAGAAGGTCTGTTAGCACAGTAACTAGAATTAACACTGAAATTGAATGAGTAAACTGTTTAAGAATTAAGGCAAAATATCTTTGTTGTATATTTGTTGACTCATTGTTTTGGTAATGAAATGATAATGGAAATGAGCCTGTATGTGACAATTCCAACAATTTCAAATATGCACAAAGCAAAGACTCAGGCCAGCCTGTGCAAGAGTCTTTACTATACACTTAGTAGCTAGATGAGGTTTCAAAGTATTTGTGCAACATCAGGTAACTTTATATTTACAGTTTGTGGCTGTCTGTCCTCTTAATTTTTGTACCTCATGCACATTTCTAATTGTAGGAAATGTCACGCACAGGCTCAAATAGTTTAACTGGACAAAGTTTAAAGGTGTTATTTCTATAGCCCATTATCAATTTGGTATTTGGTATGTGGCATCATCTAGTAGATATTTTTTCCAATATCAACTTTGTTAGTATCAAGACTCTGGAGTCGTTTTTGGCTGCTCCTAGGTGCATCATGTTTAACATAGAAACAGAGAGTGAAATCTTCAAAAGTCTTCTTCTCTGAATCCAGTCAGACAGCTTTCATACTTTGTATGTAGCATCATCTAATAATAATAATAATAATAATAACTACATTTAGGCAAAAGAGTACAGAACATGGTATAATAAGAATAACATTACAAGAATATTGCACAAATTACATAAGAAAGAAAAAAAAAAGAACCATGTTATGCGCCCCATTACCAAGGATAGCACAAAAAAGAAGAAATTTAAATCTTCTTATTTCCATTATGGTCCTGGATCTAAGAGATGTCTTCCAAGTATGTTTGAATCGCGACCCTGATGTAATTTTGTGCTCCACCAGGGTGCATCTAATGTTATAACATAGAAACAAAGAGCAAAAATCTCCAAAAATCATCTTCTCTGACCCCATAGGGCAGACAGTTTTAATATTTGGTATTTAGCATCATCAAACAGACCTGTTCCAAGTTTATTTGTATCATGACCCTGGGCTCCACCTGGATGCATCCAGTTTTACTTAAAAACAAAGAGAAAAAATCCTCTTCTCTGACCCTCTCAGTCAGCTTCCGTATTTGGAATGTAGCATCATCTTGTGGATCTTTGCATAGTTTTTTGGTATCATGACCCTGGGGATATATTTTCGTCTTTGTCTAGGGGCATTACTGTTGACATTGGAACAAATCTTTACATTTACCTTCATATCATGTTTGTTTGAACATTTATTTGGGCTCAGCCCATATGCATCCAATTTTACAAAGGAACAAAGAAAGGAATCTTTCAACACTAATCTGAAACCAGTCCTGAGTATAAAAACAAGATACAAATTATCCCCTTAAAAGCAGACTTCAATCTTATTCATGTGTTGTCCAAGTGGTCAAGAAGACTAAGGTCAGCAATATAGGGCCATCGTTGTGCTCTTGTTAGAATTATTTCACAACTCACAATAATGGCATCCAGTGCTCTCGAAACATTTATTATGCCCCCACCAGTATATTGTTTTACATTATTTGATCAGTTGGTTTATCAGTATGTTGGTCCATTTTGTCCAGAGCATTTCGATGGCTCAGCGCGAAAAAGTTGTAACTCCCAATATGTTTATAGGGAGTTACAACTCTTTCTCGCTGAGCCATAGATTTCTCAAAAAGTTTGCAAGCAAGAATCATGTTACTTCACAGCGAGATAGCACTAAATGGGGAGAAATGCAGTGCATTAGAACCTTAACTACTTGTCATGTTTTTGAAGTTGCCCTGGGGGGGGGGGGGGAGCGGGGGGGACAAAATCTCTGGTTTAAATGCATTTTGCCTGGGTTATTATTCAGCAGTACAAGGGTTCATGGATGATGCTTGGTATAAAAAACAATGAGCCTGTGCATGACATTTTCAACAATTTGATATGTTCGTGAGGTGCAAACATTGAGTAGCCTTGACAGCCACATACCGTTAATATAAAGAGTAACCTGATAATCTAAAGATACTTGAAGACCTTATCTATTTACCTTTAATTTACAGGTTGTCCACATGGATGGATACGATTTCTGGATGCATGTTACCTGCTAGGGAATAGCACAATCACAAACCAAGCTGCAAATGTGAGTAGTTATATTATTTGTTATAATCAGCTTGTCTTTTTTTTCGGAGAGAAAACCAGGTATTGTAATCACATTAGTGTTGTTTGAGTTGGTTTAGGTGTTGGTGTGACAAACTTTAACCTTGGTCATATATCCATTGTTTTTTAATATATTGCCATGAAACTTTGCATATGTGTTTGCATGTGTGTTCAACATCACAAGAGCTTTCGAAATTGTCAAGGGGAATAAGTCTTGTAACATTTTAAGCTCACCTGAGCACATCGTGCTCAAGGTGAGCTTTTGTGATCATTGAATGTCCGTCGTGTGTCGTCTGTCCTCCGGCGTCAACAATCTTAGTGTTTACACACTAGAGGCCACAAATATGGCCCTATCTTCATGAAACTTGGTCAGAATGTTGGCCAGGTCACAAGGATGAACCCTATTGAAAATGGGAAGGATCCGTGCCATATCACGGGAAAAGGGACTTAATGACAATATTCTTGTTTACACTCTAGAGGCCAAAAATATGGCCCAATCTTTATGAAATTTGGCCTGAAGGTTGGCCAAGCCACAAGGATGATCCCTATCGAAAATGGGAAGTATCCTTGCCATATCATGGGAAAAGGAGCCTTAATGACAATTTTTTTGTTTATACTCTAGAGACCACAAATATGGCCCAATCTTCATGAAACTTGGTCAGAATGTTGGCCAGGACACAAGGATGAACCCTTTTGAAAATGGGAAGGATCCATGCCATTTCGAGGGAAAAGGGGCCTTAATGACAATTTTCTTGTTTACACTCTAGAGGCCACAAATATGGCCCAATCTTTATGAAATGTGGTCAGAAGGTCGGTCAGGTCACAAAGATTAACCCTATTGAAAATGGGAAGGATCTGTACCATATCATGGGAAAAGGGGCCTTAATGACAATTTTCTTGTTTGCACTCTAGAGGCCACAAATATGGCCCAATCTTTATGAAATTTGGTCAGAAGGTTGGCCAAGCCACAAGGATGATCCATATTGAAAATGGGAAGGATCTGCGCCATATCATGGGAAAAGGGGCCTAAATGACAATTTTTTTGTTTACACTCTAAAGGCCACAAATATGGCCCAATGTTCATGAAACTTTGTCAGAATGTTGGCCAGGTCACAAGGATGATCCCTTTTGAAAATGGGAAGGATCTGTGCCATATAATGGAAAAAGGGGCCTTAATGACAATTTTTTTGTTTATACTCTAGAGACCACAAATATGGCCCGATCTTCAAGAGACTTAGTGAGAGGTTGGACAGGTCACAATGATGAACCCTTTTGAAAATGGGAAGAATCTGTGCCATATCACAGGAAAAGGAGCCTTAATGACAATATTCTTGTTTACACTCTAGAGGCCACAAAAAGAGCCCAATCTTGATGAAACTTGGTCAGAATGTTGGCCAAGCCACAAGGATGATCCCTAATGAAAATGGGAAGGATCTGTGCCATATCAAGGGAAAAGGGGCCTTAATGACAATTTTTTGTGTACACTCTAGAGACCACAAATATGGCCCAATCTTTATGAAATTTTGTCAGAATGTTGGCCATGTCACAAAGATGAACCCTATTGAAAATGGGAAGGATACGTGCCATATCATGGGAAAAGGGGCCTTAATGACAATTTTCTTGTTTACGCTCTAGAAGCCACAAATACTATTCAATTTTCATGAAACATGATCAGAATAATGGCTAGGTCAAAAGGATTAACCCTATTAAAAATGGGAAAGATCCATGTCATATCATGGGGAAAGGAACCTAAATGACTATTTTCTTTTTTTAGAGGCCACAAATATTGCCCAATCTTTATGAAACTTGGTCAGAATGTTGGCCAGGTCACATGAAACTTGTTGAGAAAAGGATAGAAATTTATGCAGCGATTAAAGAAATAGAGTCATGTTTTTCTTTGAAAATTTAATGATCATTTAATGATCTTTCAAGTATTTAATTTTGCTAAGGAAGAAGTCAAAGAGACGAAGGTGAGCGATATAGGACCATCATGGTCCTCTTGTTTAAGAGTTATGCCTCTTTTTCAAATTTCAAAAAAAAAAATCCCTTTTTTTTTCTATTGCTTAAATTCCTAAAAAATGAAGAAATCAGGGGAAATCCCCAAAAAAGCCCTATTTTTTCTTAAATTTCCTAATCTACCTTGTCAGTCTTCCAGGGTTGACCCTCTATGTCTGAAAGAACATGTGTTGATATAAAAGTTTCTCAAAAATCCTTCCCCCAAACTTTTCTTACTGTTTTAAATATCTAAAAAATACATGAATCGATAAACAGATTTATTGAATAACGAATATGTCAATGTGCTATTCACTAATATATCAAGCAAAGGTGTTCCAAATTATAATTTCCGCATTAAAACTCTAAAGACAACAATTTTGGCTCGGTCTTTTTCCAACTAGCTTTAAAATTGCATGACTATGTCAGATATCTCTACTGAATATTGGGGCTCTTTTTTGTAATAATTTTTAGCTCCACTGATAACACTATTCAGGCCTCGCCGATTGTTCATTCTAATTGATTTTTAGCTCCACTGGCTGAAAGCCACTGGGGCTATTGTCATGGCATTGTGTCCGCCGTGGGTGCGTCCGTCCATCCATATGTACATCTGTGCGTCCAGTCGTAAACCTTTTCTTTTGAAATCTTCTCCCCAGAAACTACTGGATGAATTTCAACCGAACTTCACAGGAATGATCCTTGGGTGACCCTCTTTCAAAGTTGTTCAAGAAATTTTGATCCAATGAAAAACATGGATTTAATGAGCGAAGCTAATTTCCAAATATGGTAAAATGTGAGTTTTCTCAGGTTCTTATCAATGAATACCAATTAAATTTTACATGAACGATCCTTTGGTTACCAGGCTTTATCAGTCTACCAAAAATTTTTGTGATTCGATTAAAAATATGTATTTTATGGGCGGAGATCATTTCTCTATAAGTTATATATAGTGGAAACTTTGAAAATCAGTTTCTCAGAATTTAATTTTTGGATATCAACCAAATTTCCCTGGAATGATCCTTGAGTGACCCTTTTATCAGTCTACCAAAAATTATTGTGATCGGATGAAAAATAAGTATTTGATAGGCGTAGGTTTTTTCTTAATATGTTATATAGTGGAAACTATGAAAATCATTTTCTCAGAATGTAACTGATGGATAATCAATCAAACATTTTTGGTAGGTCTTTGGGTGACCCATTATCATGCAGCCTGAAATTATTTTGATTGGATGAGAAATATGTCTTTTATGGGTGGAGGTCATTTCTCTATATGTTATGTAGTTGAAACTTTGAAATCATTTTTTAACATCAGTAGAACCCAAAATATCTAAGAATTTAGTCAAAACTTTTTTATTGCTTTTACAAGAATTTCAAGCCTGTGGAGCGACTCGAGCCATTCATGGCTTTCTAATTTTGAACACTCAAAACATTACAAAAATGACACAATCACACTATTTTTTTAGGCTACCTGTAACGGGTTTGACAGTCATATTTATGACAGTAACCTAGTAAAGATAGACTCAGTTGCAGAGCGTGAATTCCTCAGGCAAGCTATGAAAGACGTACATCCACAACCTTCTGGCAATGACGTTGGTAAGTGATCATTTCACTTGTTACAATTGATTGGTTTTCTGGTAAAACCTGGCTAAATAACATTACTTGGTATTTTGGCTGTTATACCCTGATTAGATTTAATAAACAATATTAGGCAAATTCAAAGCTTTTGAGTATAAATTCAATGTTTGTTTATATTGAAGAGACTGAAATATAATGTAGAAAATCATGAGAAAAAGAGAGAAATTGCTTGTTTTAAGTAATTTCTCTTTTTTTCCTCAATGTTTTTCCTTTTAATTGTCTTCAGTGAATAAGAAATCTGGTTTTTACGGGAAATGGGAACATAAACAGATACAAAGCATCTAATTCTATTTGATAATTCCTTTTTATGATCTTTGAAAAATTTTGTGGGAAGTATATAGTCAAAGGCTTGTGGGCCCTTCAGTTCAGCCGGCAGTCCGTTTGTCCAAGGTAATATCTTAGGAAACCCTGGGCCTAATTGGTTTGAACTTCACTGAAAACATTCCATGGTATTGATCTTATTCAGAAATTATGTCCTTGTTGACATCTGCCTTTTTAATTGAATTGATGTCCTAGGGGTCAAAGAGACTTAGGTGAGCGATATAGGACCATCATGGTCCTCTTATTTCCAGTAATCGGTCCTAAACTTTTTCTTCACAACCCTGGGAACCTTTAAGCATATGCTATTATAACCTACATACAAAATATGTCATGGTAAAACTGTTTTAAGTAAATTTTGACTCTTGATTTAAAGCATACTTAATTATCAAGCACTCATTCAGGGAGTATAACCCCTCACCAACGGCTCTTGTTTTTCTTTTTATTCATGAATAATAATTTTATTGTTTTAAGCTTGACTGTTTTCAGAGAACACCCAAGGTATTGCTATAGCCTTGGTGTTGTTGTCCTGTGAAAACTTTGATATTTTGTGATATCTCTTGTTGAACTGAAGGTAAATCATGCACACATGTTCACTATTAAAAGAGCAACTGGTACTATCAAGGGGATAAGTCGAGATGCATAATGCCCCTTTTTCAACTTCATTTTTTAGCTCCACTGGCCGAAGGCCACTGGGGCTATTGTAATGGCATTGTGTCCGTTGTGCGTCTGTGCGTCCAGTCTGAAACTTTTTCTTTAAAATTCTTCTTTTCAGAAACTACTGGGTGAATTTCAACTAAACTTCACAGGAATGATCCTTGGGTGACCCTCTTTCAAAGTTGTTCAAGAAATTGATTCAATGAAAAACATGGATTTAATCATTTTCTCCGAATGCTATTGATGGATATCAACCAAATTTCACTGGAATGATCCTTGCCTTGAGTGACCCTTTATCAGTCTACCAAAAATTATTGTGATGGGACGAAAAATATGTAATTCATGGGTTGAGGTCATTTCTCAATATGTCATCAGGGCTGGGGTCAATTACATGCCAATGTAATTAATTAAATTACAAATTACATTGAAATATCTCAATTACAATTACAATTATAATTACAACAAAATATTAATGTAATTAATTAAATTACAATTACTTTTCAAACGTAATTAATTACAATTACAAATTACATTTGAGGTATGATAAACCAGTCAATAGAAAATGGAATATGATATCAACAGCTTTATGGTCACATTAAAATTGTAGATACATTGTAAATAACTTTAAAGAGACAATTTGGAAATCATAAGCATTTCAATTAAGGGCAATATATAAACTTGTTTGTGTTTTGAAGGGCTATCACACTTGCTTGGATAGTAAACAACTTGATTTTAAAATTTAGCCCACAATGAAAGAAAGTCTTACACTTCATAATTCAGGAATGTTCAGGGCATGTTTGCAATCAAGGTTTTGAATTAAGATGAATAAAACTTGTTTGACACTCCTAAAGTGACTAGGATTGATAAAACGCATTTCAATTTAAGCACCATGCAAGTATGCTGGTTTGTTAATATACATAAAATCCATTGTTTTGATTAAAATACTTCTGCCTGATTTGTTATTTCTGAAAAAAATGTACTGTATAACTGTTATTTCATTCCCTCAATGATAGTGTATCTTACTGTAAAGTGTTAATGGCCACCTAGTGAAAGACAATCAAAATTTTCACACCTTTACCTGTCCATTCAGGAAGTGTTTGTCATCTTATTGTTTCCACATTATGGCAGGGAATGTGTGATTTTTACAATCAAAACATCTTTGTTCTTTGTTTTTGATCAAAAGTATAATACAATGAATCCATAGTTTATATGTTGATCAAGAATTATTTCTTTCTCCTTTTACTTCATTGTTATTTCAAAAAAACTCAATACTTTGAACTAAAATAGCACTTAAATGTCTTAAAAATCATACTTGGGGCCTAACAATTTTGAATTAAGACACTCATATGACTGTATCATTAGACTTCCATTATAGAATATAGATGTAATTGGAATGTAATTGAAAGTAATTGTAAATTACATGTTGATTTCATTTGTAATTAATTACAATTACAAATACTTGTAATTGAGAAAAGAGTCAATTACTAATTACATACAATTACTCCACAATTTGTAATTAATTACAGCTAATTACAATTACATTTTTCAATTACCCCAGGTCTGTATGTCATATAGTGGAAACTTTGAAAATCATTTTATCAGAATGTCACTGATGCAGCCAAAATCAAACTTCATTGGTATGATCCTCTGGTGACCCATTATCATGCAGCCAAAAATTATTGTCAGTGGATGAAAACTATGTCTTTTATGGGTGGAGGTCATTTCTCTATATGTTATATAGTGGAAACTTTGAAAATCATTTTCAACATCAGTGGAACCCAAAATATCTAAAAATTTAGTCAAAAATTTGATTTGCTTTTACAAGAATTTACAAGCCTGTGGAGCAATTCAAGCCACTCATGGCTTTCTAGTTTTATCCAGCATCTAACAGAGAGTGTTACTGTGCGCACCCATAGTAATTGGAGTTTTAGTCTATTAACTGTGTGTTGTCAATTTTATATTCATTTGAACAGCTTTTCACTGATGATGGCACAACGATTACTATAACTATCATTTTTATTATCATTACTATTTTTATCATTATCAACACTATCTTATCTGTTTGTTATTTAGGTTTTTGGCTGGGACTTTTCCAAACTGGTCCTACTAGAAACGAAGTGGAATGGTTACCAAGTGAAGAACCTTTAGATGCTGGAGGTTTGTTTTACCCCCTTTTTATACGCCTAAAGGGTCATAATATGTTATCGTCTGCATCGTCTGTCTGTCCGTCTGTCTGTCCGCTAGCAAATTCGTGTCCGGTCCATAACTTTCGGACTATAAGGCCTATGGTCTTTAAACTTCACAGGTGTATAGATCTCATAGCTAGGGTGTGCAGAGCGAAAGAACCACAACTGTACTATTTGTAATTTTTGAGTTATTGCCCTTTGTTTGATTCAGTTAGCAAATTCGTGTCCGGTCCATAACTTTGAAACTATAAGTCTATAGTCTTGAAACTTCACAGGTGTATAGATCTCATAGCTAGGGTGTGCAGAGCGCAAGAACCACAACTCTACCATTTGTATTTTTTGAGTTATTGCCCTTTGTTTGATTCAGTTTGCAAATTGGTGTCTGGTCCCTAACTTTCAAAATACAAGGACTACAATGTTGAAACTTCACATGTATGTAGAACTCATAGCTAGGGTGTTTGATTACATTATCTCAATCTGATTGAATTTGTGAATATTTTAGTAGTTCTTGGGTACATATAATTACTTGAAGAATAGTGGTGATATCCATAAGTAATCCACAAGTCTTTAATTGCCTAAGAACACATTTTCCCAAAGACAAAAAGGAAAACAAAACAAAATTAACACTACCATCATAATGAATACAATATACTATATTGTTTGCTAGAAAATACATCCTAAGGATCAATAAAAAGTTCAAAACATCACCCATTTATTTCTGAGCTTCGGGCGTATAATGCCAGGCCCAGCGTTGCTCTTGTTCAATGAACATCTTATTTTTTTGAGCACAATAAAAATCAAGTAATGCAGGTATGTTTGCATGCATATTTCTTAACCCTTGTCATGCTGAACCGGGAATAGTCCTGCTTTTGCAGGAGCTATAGACAATCATCAGCCTGCACATATGTGCAGTCTGATGTTAGTCTACACCCCCTGTTTCTCACTTTCAAATCAGAATTGTCAATAAATTTAGTTTTTCAAATAAGAATTGACATACAGTTGGTACTTTTTGCCCTTTGATTTTGATGAAAATTTTTAGCCAACATGGGTTAAAATATTTCCTCCTCAAAACCTGATGAATTTTTTGTACACTTTCTACAGGCACTATTTTTGACTCAAATGACTTGAAACTTGGTCAGAATGTTTGTCTAACTAAAATCTTGGAAAAGTTTGAAATTGGGGCAAGTGGGTTCAAAAATGAGGTAATGTGGTCAAATTTTAGTAAACCTTGTGTGTACTCTAGAGGGAAAAAAATCAGTGACGCCAATGTCTTGAAACTTTGTATGAATGTTTGTCTGCATGAACCTCGAATAAAAAAAGGGGGCAAGGAGATAAAGCTAAGAAAAACCTTGTGTACACTTTAAAGGCATTATTTTTTTTTTTTGGGGGGGGGGGGGGGGGGGGGGGGAACTCAAATAGCTTTAAACTTGGTCAGAATGTTTGGTTTCACAAACTCTCGGGTGACCTTGAAATTTGGTCAAGTGGGATCAAGAATAAGATCAATGTATCAAGTGTTTGTGGCTGTCTACACTGCTCAATGTTTACACCTAACCAACATTTCAAATTGTTGGAAATGTCACGCACTGGCTCAAATACTCTCTTCATCTCTTAAATGGGTGAAAAAATCTCATTGTGGACATTAGGATACCTTATTCAAGGGGAATGAAGCAGTAAAAATTAAAAAGTTTCATGTAAGGGTTACCTCCCTGCAGTATTTTGGCAAATAGTTCTGTGCAAAACGTCTGGTTCACTGTACCTTATTCTCTCTACTATTTGTAACTCCTTTGACAGGAGCTATAGACAAATATCAGCCTGCACATATGTGCGGTCTGATGTTAGTCTACACCACCTGTTTCTCACTTTCAAGCCAGAATTATCAATAGATTAGTTTTTATACGCCGCCGGAGGCGGACGTATATTGGCGTCATCCTGTCCGTACGTCCATCCCTCCATCCACTTTTCTTGTCAATGCAACTCCTCCCAAGTTTCTGGGCGGATCTTCTTGAAACTTAGTCAATGTTATCACCTCAATTGGTAGATGTGCATGAAGGAAGGATTTTATGGTTTGTTGATTTTTGCCTGAGTTATGCCCCTTAAAAACTTAGTCTCTGGTCCAAATTTCCTTGTCAACGCAACTCCTCCTAAGTTTCTGACTGGATTTCTTGAAATTTGGCCAATGTTATCACCTCAATTGGTAGATGTGCATGAAGGCAGGATTTTATGGTTCGTTGATTTTTGCCTGAGTTATGCCCCTTAAAAACTTAATCTCTGAGGCTTATTGCCTCAGTTATGCCCCCTTAAAATTTAGTCTCTGGGGCTTATTGAAATTGCGGCCTTGTGAATGCAACTCTTCGTAAGTTTCTGGCTGGATCTAAATGAAACTTGGTGGATGTTATAACCGAAATTGGTAGATGAGCATGAAGTTAGGATTTTATGGTTCATTAATTTTACCCTAAATTATGCCCCCTTAAAACTTAGTATCTGGGGCTTATTGAAATTGCAGCCTTTTGAACGCAACTCCTCCTTACTTTTTGTCTTTATTTAAATGAAACTTGGTCAATGTCATCACCATAATTTGTAGATGTACATGGATCAAGGATTTTATGGCTCATTTATTTCCCTGAATTATGCCCCCTTAAAACTTAGTGTCTGGGGCTTATTGAAATTGCAGCCTTGTGAAGGTAACTCCTCCTTACTTTTTGTCTTTATTTAAATGAAACTTGGTCAATGTCATCACCATAACTTGTAGATGTACATGGATCAAGGATTTTATGGCTCATTTATTTCCCTGAATTATGCCCCCTTAAAACTTAGTGTCTGGGGCTTATTGAAATTGCAGCCTTGTGAAGGTAACTCCTCCTTACTTTTTGTCTTGATTTAAATGAAACTTGGTCATTTTGAATTTGGTTCTGTCAAAATAAGTAAGTATGGCACTCTTGTTCAAAATAAAAATTGACCTACCGTTGGTACTTTCAGTGCTTTTTGCCCTTTGATTTTGAGAAAAAATTTAGCCAAAATTTATTCAGCATGACAAGGGTTAATAGAATGTAAGTTTGTCAAACCTGCTCAATGAAGATCTTGTATTGTGTTTGATATCTTCCATAGTTGCTGACTGGAATCCAGGCTCATCCGAACCAAATAGCGACACTCAGAGATGCGCAACTGCCTTTAGAACTTTCAATTATAGATGGACAGACATTGAATGTGCTAACATTTTCAACAGTGTGGCTGATGGAAGAACTGCGTACCTACTATGTGAAATTGATCTTTAACCCTTCCCTGACCATGTCCAGAGGTTTACGTCCATATGATATTCTACATAAGAACAATATGTGAAAAAAAAAAAAAGAAATTGTTTGAAAACAAAGCAACTTTCTCTTTTTTCTGCATTATGTTTCTTAAATATATGATTGTTTATTTTCAAACTACATCACAGCTTCAGTACAATTTGCATCCTCATTGATTTCAGACCAGTCTAAATGATTTTTGGGAAAAAAAGGGAAAGGGCTAACCCTTTATCAAATGATAAGTGTTGATTTATGCTTAAAACATTAGATGCAAATGTCAATTTACTTGATGTAACTGAATGTATAGAAAATAAGTTTAACTTAGGATACAAAATTTTGGGGAAAATAGTGCTGAAAATAGGGAGTCAAAAGTGGATTTCAGGTGTAAAAAAGTTTTGGATCCGCACATGAACTGCTGTCTTATATTTTATTTCTCCATTAAATTGCATATATGTGACACATTGCTCACGGAAAAACCATCTAGAAAAACTTAAAAGCAAATACTTGTATAATTCCAGCAGAGGTGGGCCTGAGGTGTGTTTCATAAAATTAAGAATATTAAGATTTCTCAGGACTTCTTATTGCGATATCTCATGTGATTTTGTTGAAATTCTGCAGCACCGTACAAGATGGCTGCCCAAGATTTTCCTTTTACAAATCTTAAGTAATCTTACAATTCTTAATACCATGAAACGCACCTCAGGTATCATATTTCAAAAACAATATAACAGAATTATAGATTTATATTTATCTATTCTAAAATTCAAAAACCAAAAGTGTTGATACTGGTCAGTGTGTCGAGAATCATGCAGTTTCAAGAGGGTGACATGTTTTACACTTCTTAGATGGTTCTTTTTCATAGGATGAGCTGTTTTCAGCCAATAGACTAAAAGTATTCTTTTTTTTCTTTTTTTTTTTTTCAAAGTTAATTTACTTTCTTTCTTTTTCTCGTTATTTTAAAGATAAAAGTGGGTTTCAAGAGGAGAAAAAGTGTTCTTATCTTTTATCACCCTGAATACATTCCATTTGGCTTGTTGTTTTGGCCCAAATGTGACCGATTTAGAAAAAAAGGACCTCCTAGAAAGTCTGTATGAAATGATATGAGCCTGTGCTTGAGAATTCCAACGATTTCAAACATGCGCAAAGCAAAGACTCTGACCAGTCTGTGCATCCGCACAGTCTGTCCAGAGTCTTTACTTTACCTTTAGTAAATAGATAAGGACTCCAAGTATCTGTAGACCATCAGGTAACCTAATATTTTCAGTATGTTGCTTTCTTCACTACTCAATGTTTGCACCTCATGAAAAAGTCAAATTGTTGGAAATGTCACACACAGGCTCATATTTTGATTAAACAGAGACGTCAACCCGAGACCGGATTTCATAATAATTCTAGATTCAGAAATCAACCAAGTGCTTAAATTGTTGACTGTAGACAGCCTGCGCAGCCCATGCCGCCTGAATAAGATCCAAAATTTTCACATATCCCAGATAGTCCCTTTTTTCGCAACGGCTTACTTATATAAAATGTGATTCTCAAGAGAACCTTGCTTAACACTTTTTGGCTTACCTAAGCATGAAGCGCTCAAGGTGAGCTTTTGTGGTTGTGTGATGTCCGTCATGTGTCATTAATATTTACCTTGTAGACAGTCTAGAGGCCATATTTTTTTCTCAATCAACCTGAAAATTTGTCAAATTGATTGTCCAAATGGAATCTGGATCAAGTTCAAAATCTGGTCAACTGGGGTCAAAAACTAGGTCATAAGGTCAAATCTATGTAAATCCTTGTGGACATTCCAGAGGCCATATTCTTTACTCAAACAACCTGAAAACTGGTTAGATTGATTGTCTTGATGAAATCTCGGTCAAGTTTGAAATAGGGTCAAGTTGTGTCAATAACTAAATCACAAGGTCAAATCAAAGGTTCCCTTATTTTCTCAATCAACCTGAGGTTGGTCAGAATGAATGTCTTGATGGAATTTAGGTTAAGTTCTAAATTGGGTCAAGTCAGGTGAAAAATAAGGTAACAAGGTCATATCTTAGAAAAAACTTGTTGGTACTCCAAAGGCCATATGTTTAGCTCAATCAACCAGACAATTGGTCAGAATGGTTGTCTTGATGTAATTTAGGTCAAGTTCAAAATAGGGTCAAGTGGGGTCAAAACTAGGTGGAACCTTAGAAAACATTGTCTACACAGCCCCTCTAGAGGCCTTTTTTTTGCACAATCAACCTGATAATTGGTCAAATTGATTGTCCTGATTAATTCTAGGTCAAGTTTGAAATTGGGTCAAAACTAGGTCACAAGGACAAATATTAGAAGACTTTGTAGAGACTCTTGAGGTCATTTCTTTTGCTTTGAACGGATTATTGATCGTTTGATTAAATCTTGATTATGTATGGAATTGGATGGAGTAGAGTAAAAAACTAGGTCACAAGGATCAAATCAAAGAAAACTTGTCTAGACACTCCAGAGGCCATATTTTTAAGTCGCTTGCGCTCGCGCTGCGACTTATTGTGGCCGTACGAAGTTTTCTGGACAGGTCAAACAAGGTCAAAGACGGACCTCTTAACGTCTTCTGTATCTCTGTTTTGAGACAAAGTAGATCTCTGATTTCTTGTCCGCACTTTATGGTAATAAACATAACGAAATAATGCCACATTTTGCGATCGCATGAAAGTTGTGGAAGAAACATACACCATATTTTTTAAACGCCATATGAAGCAGAGAATGAATTTCAAAAAACAAAAACAAACGAAAAACACCGTAACCACACCTTGTTTAATATGCAGTTACGAGTTTTTTCGTAAACCATTGAAAAAATAGTGCACTACGCGCAGTAATGCAGACGCAGTAGTACAGACACGTTTAAGAAAAAGAAAAACATCGGTTTTCAACGAAAACCTCATAACCACAATTTGTTTTTATATACAGTTGCGGGTTTTCGTTGAAAGCAGCGAAAAAATAGTTCGCGCAAGCGCAGTAATACAGACGCGCTCCCATATCGTAGACTGGTTCTACTGTCGACTCATGTATGAAGCCGACAGGTAAACACCGATTCCTTCGTCCATAGTCTAGAGACCTATCCCTTCATATTTTCTAGTCTATAAAAATGAAAACGAGGCTCCGGTTCGTTACAAAGTTAAAGCGTTTATGGCGTTTTTTCATTAATCTACGTGTGAAAAGATTACATACTGACGAAAAAAATTTAGTTTGATATAGATTATCTTTGAATGTATACTTTCTTTACGGACTTTACCTTAAAAAACAAACTTACGCGAAAGGCAAAATGGCGCCCCCTCCTGGCTTGTTGTTTACAAACAATTCATTAGCCAATCAGAAGTGCTAGGTGCGCGTACGTCATCAAATATTGAAAAGCCAATACCGTGTGACAGTATTTTGATGACTACCTGTCGGCTTTTATGATAGTCGACAGTGGGACCAGTCTACCATATCGATCCAGCAGGTAGACTGGTCCCGCTGTCGTCTATTATAAAAGGCTTCATACATGAGTCGACAGCAGAACCAGTCTATCCAGCAGGGCTCTCGGAGACGATAGTAGTGTCGTCTGAGACGACAACTTCTCTCAGCGGACGACAAAAAATCCTATCAAAGGATTCCACCGGACGACGAGTTTCTCTGAGGCATGCATCCCGACTTGTAACCTCTCAGCTGTGTATAACATGTATTAACTGTCGCGTGAAAAATCGATAATAGCCATATCTGAAGTCGGATAGAGGTATTTCACGTAATTATCTCCCTTGCGTACTCTTCAGTCAAAGGGACATAACAATGCAAACGAGGGGGCATCCTTCTTTTCTCCACTCTTTATTTCATTGAAATTTATCCGGATGAATCAGTCGATTTCAACTATTAATGACAATGACAAAGTTTATTAGCAATATATGGCCACTGGCCCAAAATACCAACATGTATTACAATGTATAATATAGTCAACAGTCAATGTTACTTAATATCTAAATACAAAGATCATATTCTCTCATATTTTTCAATGACTTTTGTGATAAAACAATTTGATTATCGAATTTGTGTGTAATGAAATAGATTATCAAACTTTTATCACTCAAAACAAAACTTAAATGCCATTAGAAAATATTTCGATCGACTTTGGGATTTTTTTATTTGAAATACTGAAAAAAGCGGCGTTTGATTTTAGTTGGGTGAATAAATCGCTGAGATATCTCTTCGGAGTTTTCTACTTGATGAATTCATATTTTTTGGTCGAAAAAGATATCCTTCACTTAAAATCTACTGTTTTGAGAAATCACTTTGATTTGATAAGTTTATTTGGAATTCTTTCATTTTGACTATTCATTTTCATTTTTCCATAATAGTAATTGCATTATTGTTCGACACAAATCGATCGTATATGATTAACTAAAGAATTACAAAAAATAAATAAAATATAATAAATAACAATAAAGATAAAACCAGACAACAAAAACGACATACGACAGAATGCAAGTTCAACATAGATTGATCGAATGGAGTTAAACGCCGCTTTCAACATCATTTCAGTTATATCGCGGCGGCTGGAGCACCTAACAATGGATTCCAGGTATTTCTCTCACCAGTACAACCATCACATTCTTTCCTAGCCTCCAGCTGCTATCTCACATAGGTCTACGATTATCAACCCATTTGGTGAGAGACAAATAGTCGGAAAGAATGAGTGCCGCCGTCTGGGATCGAACCCGGGACCTCTTGATTGACAGTCCGACATAATGTTTTACTCTAGTGAAAAATAAAAGACGAAACATATCGAGAGATAGAGACAATTTAAAAAAAGGAGAAATAATTCCATCGCAGCTATTTACGAGTCGCTATTTCATTTGGTAATTATTCAAATTTGAACACATGCTTATATTTGGAAGGGCTTTTAAATACATTGAAAATGCGCACTTCACTGTTTCAAAATCAATGATTTTGTAGTTCTGAGTTTCACTTGAATATCTTTCTTTTTGTGCACCTTTTTTTAAACACTTACCTCTTACGAATCCATTTAATTTTCCAAATTCATGAATTATTGAACGCACAATTAGAATACCCCTTTATGGATATATCTTCATCATGAAGATTTGATAGAAGTTAAATACGATTACGTAATACCATATGTCACGTACGACGCTTAATTGACACCAGTACAGTGTTTATTTAGCGCACGTGTTGTAACTTCTGCTTTAGTGTTTGACCGCTCTTTGATCTGGGGTCTATGGTATATTGAAAAACCCTCTCAAAAACCATACACACACGACCCTACATGTTTTTTAACACTTAAGTTTTATCAAGCAATATGAAAAACAACAGTGCTACAAGGCACTTATGCTAAAATATTTTAATGATTCTAAATGAGTATCAGATATATGGCCCCTACACCATGAAGAACATGGATCGAACTTTAACCAAGTCTGGTTTTAATGACAAGATCTGAATAAAAAAGGAATAATATATGAATAAAACTAGTTCATAGAGAAACTTTAATAATACAATTTAAAAAAGTCAGAATATTATTGCCAACAAGAAATCAAAATACCTCTTCATAGGTCAGGCACACTAGATAGAGTTAGATTAAGATAAGTTAATCAAAAGCAAAAAATTAAAAAATGACAAAAATAGGCATGAAGAATTTAAGCATTAAAACTAAATTTTATCTTATGTGCAAAAATAACTTTGATAACCTTTATAACGACGAGTATTTTGTGGTTTGAAATATACTATTTCACTATAAATTTTTACTGGACTAAAATGAAATGCCCCCTCGTTTGTAAAAGGGGCGGAGTCGAGCGATTTCCGCGCATGCGCAGACTTATGTGAAATACCTCTAATAGACGCAAACAGTCAATCGTAATCGGTTTACGTAGACCTTGTAGGCAAAGCTTGAATATCAATGAATGGAATCTAGACTCTGCCCGCCGATGTGGTTTGGCGATTATTATGTACAAATGAAAGATGTGAACCATTAATAAATTGATTGAAGCTTTTAATTAACTAATTATATACCGGTAATTGAATTCGAGCAGGGCCCCAATTAGACGAAGGCAATAGTAAGACAACATAATTGACCCGATTTATTCGTAACAAGTAAATAATTAGTCCGTGTCCTTCGAACTGTCCCGAATCTTTTTTACCTTTTGTAAAATCGGTAATTTGAGTAAAAACAATTATTAATTAAAGAAATGTTCCGGAAAAATACGAAATGAATTATCACTAGCGGTGAATTTCTGAAACGCCGAGCATGTGCTTAATTCCGTTTGATAATGTATTTCGAAAATAGAAAGCTCCGGATCAGCCTACTGATCAGACATGTGTTGAAGTAAAAAAAAAAATTGAACACAAATCAAGAGACAGTGGTTCGGAAAGTTAAATTATTATTTATTTATAAAAAAAAGAAAAAGAGATAATCAATGCAGTTAAATCATACAATCTTTTGTAATGAATATCAATTCTGAACCGTTTTTCTCTCAATAGACAACATCTGCACAGAGAATCGTGGCATAGACTTACCGGTATATGTTGAGATCTTGTAAAGTCTAAATAAATATAATAACATTTTTTGACATCTTTTTAACTTCTAGCAAAAAGATATGACTGTTTCAAAGACTTGCTTCTGTACTAGTCAATGGTTTTAAACTGAACCGGGAAAAGTTTTGTCATCTACTGAGCCCATCTCCAAAATTGAATAAAAAAATGTAAAAAGCATTGGGATAAAAGAAGAAAATGTTTTTTACAAGCAATTCCTTCTTTTCAACCAATGTTTTCCTTTAGATGATCATTCTGGTGACTATAACCTTGGATTGTGTAGT
Organism: Fragum whitleyi; assembly: GCA_948146395.1. Lineage (NCBI taxonomy): Eukaryota > Metazoa > Mollusca > Bivalvia > Cardiida > Cardiidae > Fragum > Fragum whitleyi. Next base: position 35,212,476 of record OX411552.1, on the reverse strand, counting down.
AAAGGGTTAATAAATTGTAGTTTCAAAATCATGACTTGAATGACTAAGACAGTGAATTGATGAAGTTATTGCCTGGTGAAAAACGTTCTTTGGTTACTTTATGACTATAGAACAACGAATGTAAATGTCCGATATCTACTAAGTCCGACTTTCGTTTTCATTCATAATTTTCAAACGGATTTTTTTAAAACGCAGTAGCGAGTGGACGAGTCCACCCGATTGGGTAATTAATGATTCCAAAACAATCCCTATAAAGAAAAAAAAAAGAACGGCGAATGCATTGATTTCTTAACTCGCCAAAAAACAACACATTAGTTTGGGAAAACATTTAGAGGAGAAGAGAAAATTATTTTTAATGCTTTTCAGTTTGCAAAATAATGAAGCATTGGTGGTCTTCTTAAGGTAGATCTAAAAATATTCACAGCTGTTTGGGGGTATTGCTAAAATCATTCATTGTTGTATGAACATTAAAAGAAGTTCTTCTATTACCTGTTTACTGAATTTGAAAATTGTATTCTGACTAATTTTCATGAAATGTATTCTGACATTTTCTTTGGATTAAAGTCAATTGCAGATCCACACCCCCCATGTAGCCTTTTTTTCATACAGACATTCAATCACAAAATAGTGGAATTATCATCTAATCAAAGCCTAATGCCCCCCCCTCCCAACCAGGAACTCTTGAATTTTTTGTTATCCTAGATTCATATCCTTATATTCTTGCACAGGAGTTTGAAATACATTCTGGAGTGAACGACAATTATTTTCTTCCTTGAATTTTGTCCATACTCAGGAGTTTGAACCCCATCCTTATACAGGAGTTTGAAATATATTTCCTTACTTTTCTTGAATTGTTGTTACACAGCAGTTTGAAATATTGTATTCCTTATTAATCTTGAATTGCATTTTTATTAATTTGTATACTCACTCACAGGAATTAGATATAATTTGAACTGAACATTAGATTCTTCACTTGCATTTTTCTTGTTTAAATTAATCTGAATTTATTGGGTTCTAGTCCTTAACCCTTTCCCAAACAAGACCTTGTTTTGACGTCCCTAATAGAAACGCATTTCACCATTACTCTGCTGCTCATAGATCTAATTTTTAAGAGACAAACATCTCTTGTTATCTACAATTCAATATTAATTTCATTTCCATCAATACTTTTTAAAGCCTTCTCTGATAGGGTCATAAAAAGCAAGTCTTGTTTAACTAATACATCTGTTGAAGCGACTTTCAGGCCCTTCAGGGCTTTGATTATACGCCCAAGGGTCGTATTATGTAATGGCCCCGGTCGTCTGTCTGTCTGTCCGCCGTTAAAATTATTTGTGTGCGCAAATTTTCCTAAACTATCAATGGGAATGAGCTGAAACTTGGCACAATTACTCTCTATCATGTCTGGTTGTGCCTAAGACCTTTGAAATTCAAATCGCTCAAGTCATTCCTGAAAAATCTTGAATTATCTGCCCTTGAATTTAATGAAAATCACTGTTTTTTGTGTGCGAAACTCCTCCTAAACTATACATGGGAATGAGATAAAATTAGACACAATCATTCCCTATGATGTCTAGTTTTGCATAAGACCTTTGAAATTCAAATCGCTCCAGTCATTACTGAGAAATCTTGAATTATCTGCCCTTGAGTTGAATGAAAAAACAAAATTTCTTGTCAGCTCACTTTCTCCAACATTTTGGATGGGAATGAAAGGAAACTTGTCACAATGACTCTGTAGGTTGTCTTTTTGTGCTTAGGACTAAATATTTTTCACATGTAAAGTTGTTCCTGATTTATCTGCCCCTAACCGAATACTTCACAAAATAGTTTAAAATTACAGATTTTTTTTTTTGTGTGTGCCCAACTCCTACAAATTTGATTGGATTGAAATGAATCTTGCCACAATGTAAACCTGATATTTGGTTGAACTTCAGACTATCAGATAATTTCTTCGGTAGATAATCAATATGACGTAACTATAGTTTTTTTATTTTCTTATGACTGAGGTTCTCCAAAAGGATTCAACTATTATCAGCTCGTTGGTAACATGAGTCTTGGCAAAATAGATTCAAAATAAAAGTGCTGAAAGCACTGGACGCACTTACTGTGAGTTGGTACTCATTCTAGAAATAAGATTTTTAAACTTTTCTTGTTTCAAAGAAAGGAAAACAGGTGTATAGACAAAAATAATTCTGCACTCATGTGCACGCTGATGTTTGTCTATGGCTCCTGCCAAAGCAGGAATATTCCGGGTTCATCATGACTAAGATTAAATATTACGGAGGATAGAGCCAGGAAGCAGGACGAAGTTACAGCGGTGCGTTCAGTATGACAGAACATGACAAACAAACTGTTTGAAAATTATATCTCGTTTTGCGCGCAACTACACGCACAGAGAACGATAACAAGATTTCAACCAGAAGCCACATTTCAAAAAAATCTTTTAAGGAAAGGTAGATTGATGATTCTAGATTCAGAAAATCAGCAAAGTGCGAAATGTTTTGATTCTAGTGAAACGGCGCAGTCCGAGTGGCGGATTAACTCGAATCGACACTTTACCCTCTACCAAATCGTCATTTCTTGCTTGACAGGTAACTAAGTTTTGTTTTTTCTCTGTTTTTAGAAAAAAAATATATTGAAAACATCATAACCTACAGCTACGTCTTAAGGAGAATGTCCCAAGAGAGAGATAGACTAATGACATTTATGTCAGTCTAAAATATACAATTAACGATCAATGTAATGGAAGTGACAATTCTCGTCGAAATAATTCCAAACCAAGATTTCTCAGCAATCCCATTAACGGCATTTCGCAGTAAAACAGAAATCCTTTATTAAGGAGAACACCATTTTTGTCCATTGCAGTACGCTTTGAGATCTTTCTTAGCGTACGGGAAGACAAAATTCTGAAACTGTGTTCAAAATAAAAAATGTCTCAAACTTAGGACTATGCTTTGTTTGAATGCTTTACGCCGCTTTTTTACATTTTTTCAGTCATATCATGCCGGCAGTAGCACCTAGCAATGGTGTCCTAGTATTTTCACACCAGGACTGTATAACACTACATCTTTTCCCAACCTCCAGCTGATATCTCACATAGGTCTACAATTATCAACCCATTGGTGTGAGACAAATACTGTAGGAAAGATTGAGTGCCGCAGTCAGGGATCGAACCCGGCACCTAAGGATTGACAGCCCGACATGCTACTAACCGCGCTTTGACTGCGGATACGCCTGGTATGCAATGTCAACAATTAAGCCTTTCTCAAGTAGAACTTTGACAAGTATAAATTTCGTACCCGGGTACTCGAGATCTCGTTCCTCGCACAGGGACTCTGCACATGATAAATAAGCCTTATACAATGATTTCGCTTTAAAAAAATAAAAAGAAATGGTATATAAATATAGTCTATATTTATATACCATTATTTTTTTTTTTTTCAGCCAAATCATTGTATAAGGCTTATTTATCATGTGCAGAGTCCCTGTGGTTCCTCGTGGGTACTAGTGTATCCCATGATTACTGTCCATATATTTATCAACTATATATATCTATCAATATTTTATCAACTAATTCAAAGGCCGATCCAGATTTTTTGTAAAAGGGGGTTTGAACGTACAAATTCAGACATGGGTTTAAAGGACGCAGTTTTTGCAAGTCTGTGACTCGAAAGTAAGTAGCGAGGACTCTCAAAAGTAATTAATGTAAGTCTGTAGGACCATCTGGAAATCAACTCAAGGAAAAGAATTTAAGACTGTTTTAAATAGTGCTCAATTCTTTTCAGAATTTGATCCCCAAAGGTACATAGTGTCTATGCAATAGTCGGGTAATGATTCAGGACCTGAATAGTCCTGAACGTTACCCTACACGACCCCCGGTTACTCGAGTTCTCGTCACAGCTCTAGGTCTAATTGAAAGTTATAGTGGTTTATTTGTGACCAGTCACGCAAAAAGGGACCATCTGGGAACTTTGTAAAATGAATTCTTGAAAAAAACGATTTGGTCCAGCATTTGGTCGCATTTCAAAAATTCTTTTACTGGAAGGTAGATTGAACATTCTAGATTCAGAAAATAAGCCCATTGCGAAAAACTTCGACCCTTGTCAGCCTGCGCATAGTGCGCAGTCTGACTAGGGTCGACATTTCACGCACTACCAAGATGGTCACATTTTTATAAGGTACACAACCCTTGTCACTCCAGCATATTTGAGAACAAGTTACGAGATTTTGGTCCCAAAGTGACGACAGGTAGGTAACTATACGAAAAAGTAGATATCGAAATAAAAACATAACAGACAACTATCCAATACTCACCAAGAAAAATTATTTTGGAAACGAAAGTACACAGAAACGAACTTCTAAACGGCCACCTTGCATTTGCCACATTTTAACACATCTATAGTCATTTGATAAATTATCTTTTATTTTCATATAAAAGGCCGTTCAATTTGGCGTATTCTCAAAGAAAAGTGAATTGGAATTTTTGTCCTTAGTGTCTGTAGCAAACGATCAAACACAACAACCCTCCATTTCGAAAGTCACAAAAGTTGCACATTTTCGAAGAATTTCAAATTTTCGGTCTCAGAAATACTCGGCGATTAATCCTAAAAATGACAAACATCGATTACCATTGCGTATCAGACACCAAATCACTGAATAGAATAACATTCAGACTCTTTTGTTTCTCACACAAGGACAATATGTTAAAATTACCCCACCCACCAATGTTAATTTTGAAATCAGGGGTACCCTTTGATTCCCGTCAAATTCGATGCTTTCCTCGCAATTTTCAAGTCGATGTTGATTGAAGATTCCGCATTAATGATTTTTCTAATAGAATTGACCTACTTCCCATTTCAGATACTAAAGAAACTGTCACTTTTTCAGCAAAACCATGTGGCCGTTTAGAAGTTCGTTTCAGTGTAAATTTCTGGAAGAATCTACTATTTTATGACATAATTAACACGGAAGACAGAATCTGTGACAAGGTCAAACTTATTTATTTTGCCACAACTTCAACAAGACCATAAATTTCGTCATTTCGTTTTATTACAATCCGCGATTCAGTAGATACTTAGTTGATTTGTTTGGTTTTGTCTAGTTTTTGCAACACAAGCTTGTACGTTTTCTGTGTGTCTTTCTTAATTTTGATGGAGTGGCAAATCTTGGTTGTAGATCGTCGAGACATGTAGGACGAATCGCACGGAACAGTTTTAAGGTAGTAGACCCGCAATAGTTCCACAACATTTCGGACCACATATTCTTTTACAATGTTAACCGAGGTTTCCTAATGAAAATCATTAGGAAACCTCGGTTAACACTGTTAAAGTTCATTACTTCCCAAAATTGCGGAACTATTACGGGTCCACTACCTTAAAATTGACTAGACATTCGAATATATCTAAACGACTTAGATCTGCCGAAAGTGAGTCCTGGGGCATTGGTCAGTTCATGATCTGAGATCTAGCCAAAAGTCAGATTTAAAAAAAAAAAAAAAAAAAAATGGCCAATTTACGACTTTCTGCAACCTTGATCAGGACAGATCTAGGTTGAAGAGTTCTACCCCGCTTCTTTGTACAAGAGTACAACTCCCCCCCCCCCTCCCCCCCCCCCCCCCACACACACAATTCTTTGTACAAGAGCACAACTTTCCCCCGCTTCTTTGTACTAAAGTACAACTTCCCCCGCTTCTTTGTACAAGAGTACACTTTTCCTCCGCGTCTTTGTACAAGAGTACAACTTTCACCCGCTTCCATGTACTACAGTACAATTTTGGGTTAAATTTGCCAACAGTCTGTGTCGTTCTGTCAACCTGAATACAGGGTTGCATTGAATATTAACGTTTTCAAAGTTGGTAGAATTAACATTCTTTTTGATTTGGTCTATTAATTATAAGTTACGATACAACACATGTATGAATGCAAATACTTTCCAACACCCGAAATCGCCTCAGAAATAGCACCCTGCATTACCGAGTGTAGAATGTATTATGTTTGTTTTAAGGCGGTGGCGCTCGCGAGCGATTTGTTACCCTGGGCGTAAGACTGAATTCCATTGGCTTTCTTAGCACGAAGGGGTTTTTTTTGTTTTTGTTTTTTTGTTTTTGATCAGTCTACAATGTTAAGATGTGAGGTGAGTTCGTTTGATGACTGACGCAGGTCTGCCCTGCGTTCAGGTTCACAAAACGGTGCAAACTGTTTTTCAAATTATACTCCACTTTGCACGTGCAAAGTGGTGTATAATTTGCAAACAGTTTGCAACGTTTTGCAATCCTGAACGCAGACCCGGTTGTGATGAATACTATAAACGAATCTTCTGTTTCTTACACTTTGAGAAGAGAAGAGTATCAAGTAACCCTTATAGGGGCTGTAAATCAAAAAAAAATCGATTGACTAATCAAAAAGATCAATTAGTTATATAGACGATTGTACTTCTGATCTCTAGCTCTCTTGTCTGTCTTTCGCCTCCTCACAATCTACGAAGTCAGGGATATGCAGCAATACAGTAGAAACTAAGCTCGTTTACGGAGTATTGGAGTTCCTTTGTGGTCACACGGAGTATAATAACGTTACAAGCAACTTGAATATTTATGGGAACTATTGAACTTCACAATTAAAGGTAGGATTTGTCTGTCTGTCTGTCTGTCTGCCTGCCTCTTGTTTGGCTTTTCCGACTTTTATTCACTATTTACTTTTCAAGTTAACATGTTTTTGAGTTTTTTTTTGTTTGTTTGTTTGTTTATACAAGACAATTAATGTTATTTTTATTTTCGTAAAGAAATAGTGAGGTAGTATGTGCTTATTTTGTTCTCCACAGCCTTTCTAAAATATATACCGAAAACTTGAGTGTCTCAGAGTTTTTGCATTTGAATTTCTTTGATAATGACACACTTGATTTTAAGTAAATATAAAAAGACAGTTTCGCGTGCAAACAACACTTGTTTTCCGTCCACCTGAATTTAAAAAAGACAGCCTATTTTATTAACAAATACACACACAAAAATGAAGTTTAATGAAGGAAAACCTTAATTTTTATTGGGCTTTCATAAAAATGTATTTTGTCATTATAAAATATCGATAGCTACCATAAGATGCTTCATAGTCAATGAATATAGTTCCGATATTTTTCTTATACGCTCAATAAGAATATGTGACATAATGAAGAATATTAAGGTCAGTAGTAGAGCTGAAACTTTGCTTGTCGTTCACTATCTCTGAATACACGGAAATATGGGGGAGATGACCTACAAATTCAGCGAAAATGATTTATTCATTCTTTTTATTTCGCGCGTTTCGTCCACCTTATATTGATGGCTCAGTGCAAAACAGTTGTAACTGCCTATAAAAAGGGCCTATAAAATTAGTTACAGCTTTCCACGTTGAGCCATCGACATGTACTGGGTGAAAAAACATTGCTTGAGTTCGGATTCTTACTTGCATGGCGATCACAAGCACGCGAACGACGTTTGTTTTGCTTTTGTTTTGTTTAGAACGGGGGAAAACCAATAACCTGTCGAACGAACGTCCTTGATGACAGAACTTGAGTAAAAAACAAGAGCTTCTGCTTATATTCAAAGATTTGTTAAGCTATGTAATAAAATTTCATAGGGAATGGTATAAATGCTGCCAAGTACGTTTAATATTTGGCAAGGACCTTCAAATGTGGGTAACTATACCAGTAAACATCCGTGATTCAAGGTGTAGAGAAGTAATGAATCAATAAAACAAATTACTTTACCCTGAGATTATTGTAGTACAAATTCAGGGTCTAACGCCAATTAATTGTAAGTGTAAATTTTATTCGTGGACACTTACACTATTTTTGCATTTGCCCATTGAAATGTATTTATGAGAATCATATGTGTTTTGGAGATTTATTAACAAATCTGCAGTAACGATTTAATAGTCAGTTGTAAAAGATCACTAGTACAGTGTAGTTCCGGTTCATATACCGTTTCTTATTCATGGGCTAATGAAACAAAAATAGATTATCACGCTTCTGAAGTAATTCGCTCCGCGTAATTATGTGTAATCCGGTTTTAAGTTTCATATTAGTACATGAAGTTGGCAGTATTTTTTCATTAAATAGCCAAGTTCAAATTTAATATGTGCCTGTGCGTGACATTTCTAACAATTTGACATCAGTGTCTTGAGTTGAAATAATGAGTGGCCTGGAAAGCAGCACAGTGCAGTAAGTAGAATGTCTGGCTGTCTAGAGATAGTTTAAGACCTTGATATTCATAAAGCGCAAAGTGAAGACTCTGGTCAGACTGTGCGGAAGCACAGGCCGACCAGAGTCTTTGCTTTGCGCAAATTCGAAATTGTTGGAAATCGCATGCAGAGGTTCATATAATATTAGATAAAGTGATATCACACTCAGGAATTACATTGCTTTGCTTCACCACAGTGGCAGATCCGCAAGGAGTTTGAAGGATCGCGACCTCAAGTGCGCTGAATATGATTAGTTCATATTCATGAGAGTAATTCGCCTTTCCCTATCCAAATTGTGCATTAGTAGGAAATCGCCCCCTCCTACCTTCGCCCTACGATTTTGTAACCTCGAATCCACTTTTACTGAAAAATGAGCAGTATAATCCAATCCAAGTTTATCTATAAACAAAGATTTATTGTTTATAATTGTCTCAATCGTGTATAGATCCACAAATTTGAGTGGGTGGTCAAGGGTCAATTTTGTCTATACCTGTGTAGACACAATTGGCCTTTGATCACTCACTCAAATTTGTGGATCTATACATACAAATGTAAACACTGAAACATTAGTGAACATGAACAAATATTGGGCGGAAAAAAACTACATGTGTCGATTGCTACATAAATATAGCAATACGTGTTATTTATAAGCAACAAAAAATGTGACAGGAAACGTATAAATCGTCATTGGACTACAAAACCTCGTAACTTCAGCTTAAATTGAAGCTGTAATTACGGGGTTTGGGTTGCCCATCGACGACATGTGCTTATGTATGACTTGATAGCTTGTCAGTTCCCTAATCTACCTTGCGTTCAGGATGTAAAAACGTTTTGCGAGCGTATTGAGATGATACCCCACTTTGCACGTGCACATACGTGCAAAGCGGGATATCATTTCGAAAAAGTTTCGCTAACGTTTTCATCCTGAACGCAGGGATGGGTTTAATAAGGTGACCATGGATAATTCATCATTTGGGTGTAAAACACACAGCTTCATCTTATTTCATTTGTAGATACGATGTTTTTGAAGTCAGTGCTGCGGAGATCTCTGTGACTGACACCCAATTGGTTGTGTTCCACTTGATCTAAATGAGCCTGGCTAATTAACAATAGATAAGAGACTGGCACGAGACAACCACCAAAATACAACGAATGGTCCCTTTCAATACTTCTTGGTCAAGTCAATAAGTGCGCAGTGTATGATGTAGTTTTAATTGCATTCGCAAGTGACAATCAATGCTTATTTTCGATTAGTAGAACGTTCGCAACCCATGGTACGATTAGATGCCACTGTTACATATCATGTCCTGAATAAAAGAAAATGCACAATCCAATTTGTCCTACGCCGGTCGAAAATCAGGAAGTGTGTTTTTTTTTATCTTCTTCGTCTTCTTTCTCTCTTCTTTCCGCAATCTCATCAAATTTAAAGAAGCGAATATGAAATTTATTTTACCTTCTTGGGGGCATAAAACGTTTTGACCTTGAACGCTTGTTTGAGACCGAATGGCGCATTCGTCATACACGGTAATTAGTTTTTCCTTGTTTCATTCCTCCTAGAAATTCACTTCTTTCTTTCTTTCTATTGGCGGACTCTTCCTCTAAAAAAGTCGGCAACCATATTTTTGAATAATATTCTTTAAGTAGTAATTATTTTTTTTAAAAAAATTAAGTCAGAATAGATTTTAAATCGTGAAGACGCTGGTTAAGTGAGGCAAAAACCTTGTAGGTCCAGCTTAATCATTTTTTTTTATTTATTTATTTATTTATTTTTTTTTTTTGACAGTATCTACGATTCTGGTTAAGTCGACTCTGTAACGTGTAACATCAAACTTGGTAGTTTAACACCAGTCATGCTGTACCAAAGTTTCCTTTCTTTATTAGAAAGAATAAAAAAGAACAGATCTTATTCTGTACAAGAAAGTTTTATGATTGTGTTTTTTAAGTCAATACTGCCTGAAAGATTAGTGCATTCAGTGCTTTATGTAGCCTAAACTTTGATTATATGACAATGCCATTTTTTTCTTAATTCAACATGACATATACATGTAGTTGGGATAAGATATTATGTGTGAGGTGAGCACGCCAAGACTAAAGATCCTCTTGTTTCATAAGTCTAAAGGCTAGCCTGATTGTAAGGTCAATTTCCTGAGCTACGTTTCCGACAAGCTAAGCGAAGCATTAATCTATTATTCATTCCTGTATGGCGCTGTCTATTTCGTTTTTCTTTCCAATCTGTGAAAACCACTTTAATCCAGGCTTGTAAATTGTACGGCATGAAAGGTTTACAACTCCTTATAATCATCTACACGTTTTTGCGAAATTGAAAGGCGCGAATTAAGGTTAGTTTAGGACGAAGATTAGACCGTAAGGCTGTGCAGATTGTACCGTATCTATACAGCCGGCATATACAGAAATAATCGCGGCTCAGAAATCACCGAAATAAAGGGAAATTATGTTTTGGAAGTCGAATGCAAGCCGGGGTCAGCAAAAAAATCGCGAGTATTAATATACATGTAGCAGCTTATGGCATCGTGAAGTTGACATGTGAATGAATTTGAATGATTGGGAGGGGCTAGTTTTGAGTAAAATTAAGGGGAGGTAACGTTATATCGCTGAATTAGTCAAATCAAAGGACAAAATCAACAATATTGAATTACCATCCTTCATAAAAAGATCCACGCAGTCTCTGTTTGTGTGTCTCCGTGAGTCGACCAGGAGCTTAAAGGTCCTCATCAGCCAAAAAAATCGCGGTCGGTTTAATCAATTTGAGTAAAATGATTTATCGTTTTTAACAATTTCGAAGAGATTTTGAACGATGATTTTGATTTGTCATTTAGTTAGTCTTTTGACGTCATTGAGCGATCGATCTAGAATGGTATTGATGGAGGTGAATGTCAATTTCGCGATGTTTTAATCCATGATTACTGCCCTGGCAGGGCGGGGTCTTAGTAACGGATCGTTGTAGGTAAATCAACGTCGGGTAAAGGTAAATCAACATCTTTTACTATAAACTCATTTGTGTAGAAGTCAGCTATGTAACTCTAAACATTAAACCGTCTTAGATAAGCTGAAGTTACGAGGATTTGGTAGCCCAACGATAAAATGTGTTCACTTTTGCCGCTATTGAATTTTAAGATACAGTTATTTACACGCGATTCACGATAATTGTTGACTCCCTTTTATAAGAGCCCAAATTTTTGAAAAATAAACTCGCCAAATTACGTCACGGCTAAGCCACGCCCTGCCAGATCATTTATAACGCAGAATACTAACTGAGGATATGGTTTCTCTTATTGTGATTTTTCCCAAAATCTTTGCATGCACTTGTAAGCCATACTGAAAGTCTGACCCAACCAGATTTGGGACCTTCTTTGTTCTATATAAAATTGGACTTTTTTTCCCGTGCTGTGGTAGGTTCCACAGAAAGAATTACCCTTGACCTCTTTAAACCTTCATCTTAATTCAATGTCCTATCTTGAAGTAGAAAAAAATCTAGGTAAAATCCATTCAACTCTCGGGCTACCCAAACTTAAGAAGAGATACCGTCTTTTTTCTACCTATGAAGAGGACAGCTACTTTGGGTACGACCCCCATCCGTTATCCGTCCTTTCGCAAAGGAAATCGTAAATAGAAAAGTTCAAATCAAGCGTGAAAACAAAGAAGAGATACAAAACTGGATGAAAATGACAAAAATGAGCACATGGGTTACTATTTTACACTCAAAAATAACGTTTTAATGCCGCACTACTTTTTCTTAAGGATCTACTTTTACCTACTTATACAATGACCACCGGATGTAAATTCCAGTGAGGTCACTCCTGAATTAATATGTAGTACATGCTGAAGGTCAGACCCCACCCGATTTTAGGCCTTTTTTGTTCTATATAAAATTGCTCAACTTTCAGGTGCTGTAGCGCATTCCACAACAATACGTTTATATATTACGTCATCAGCGCTTCATCTACATTCATTTTTCTATCATTTGAGACTAAAATTATTTGGGTTTTTAGGTTTAACTGTTGTGCTATTCAAGCCAGAGAAAAGGAACCGTCTTTTTTCAACCTATGAAAAGGACAGTTAGTTCGGGCACGCCCGCCGTCGCTCATCCGTCCCATCGGAAGAGAAATCGTGCACAAAAAAGATCGAGCCGAGCCTTATATTAAGGCGTAAAAGAATAAATGTTGTGTTTCCGCTAACCCGACCGACCCTGTTTTTGACCCCCGACTCTGCTGTTTTTATCGGCAAAATGAAAAAAATAAAAATTTAAATGTCCGACCCATCCTTATTTTCGCCCGACCCACGAAATTTTCGAAATGTTCGTTTTAACTACATTTCTTCAGTTTTTTCCGTTTGCTTCATTCAAGTAGCTCTTCCTGAGTTACTCAAGCGCTTTATGGAAGAATCATCACCGTAAATGCAAGTGTCAAGATGATTATGAAGAAAACTGTCAACCCAGAAATTAAGAAAACAAATACAAGATACAAAGTTTTAATTATAGTCGGTTCATGGGTAACATAACAACATTAATGGTGTACTGCTATTTACTGACATAAAGCGTGAAAGTCGAAAGAAGATGGCTTGGTCACTGTTGGCAATCAAATTGGACAAATGTGATTTCATCAACTTGAAATTGGCGTCTGCAAAAGCTTTCAAATTGGGACAGTCCAAAATATTCTGTCTGGTTATGAAAGGTGCGTTGATGTGCACTTTGATTTCTTATCTGAACTCTGGCACTGTTATTGTTTGATTTATTGTCCTTTGTCATTTAAAGCTCCACTGGCTGTCAGGCCAGTGGGCTATTTGTCATGGCCCTGTGTCTGTCAACCATGTGTGTCCGGTGGTAAACTTTTTTTCAAAATTCTTCTCCATTGAAAATACTGAATGGATTTCAATCAAGTGCTTCCGGTTGTAAAGCTTTTCTTCAAAATTCTTCTCCACAGAAACTACTGAATGGATTTCAATCAAACTTCACAGGAATGATCCATGGGTGATCCTCTATCGGATGAAAGCAAGTCAACTCGACACGGCAACTCGTACACTTTTTGGTCAACTCGTACCCTTTTTGGTCAACTCGTATCCCTTGTGGTCAACTCGTACCCAATTTTTCGGTCAACTCGTACCCACGGCAACTCATACCCTTTTTGGTCAACTCGTACCCAATTTTAGGTCAACTCATACCCTTTCCAAAAATTATGGAGTCAACTCGTACCCACTTTTGATGTGCTGTCAAAATAAGTGTTCTTTATTACTTACAACATTATTTCATGTTGGACATCACTTTTTAGTCTGGCATAGACTAAAAAAAAGTTTTTTAATAAAAATAGAATTCCAAAACAAAATCCTCATGGCATACATTTTATGTGTTTTTTTTCCACAGTATATGTTTCAAATACTTCAAAAATTATTTTTGACCAGAAAGTCTGGAGTTACCTGCCATTGAATGTCAATAATGGCCATTTTGACTTAGCTTTCACTCCAGTTTGCTTTGAATTTTGTCATGGCCATATCTCTTAGTATATTGCAGCTAGCGTATCTAAACTTAGAACATTTACAGATTATATTATGAAGATGTGTCATTAGCAATTGGTCATTGTTAGCATAAGGCTGACTTTGCATATCCAAATCAACAATGTTAAAAAAAAAAAAAAAAAAAAAACACATTTACCTACCTACCCTGTATTTTTCGCAGCAAAAATTTAGAAATAAAAAAAAAGATACGCCTACCTACCTACCCTCTTTTTTTTCGAGCCCGTTAGCGGAAACACAGCTATTTTTTTTTTAGGCCTAAAGAAGAGATGCAAAACTAGCAAAACATCAAATAAATATGCACGTGGAGCACTTTTATCCACTTTCAAGCCGCACTATTTTTTCGTTAAAATCTACTTTTACCAGACAACGACCTCCGGAAGTAAATTCCAGTGAGGTCACTCCTGAAGTATGCCGGCAAAATCGCGTTTCAGGACTTTCGGTCCTTTGATTTATATTTATACTCAATAAAGGCAAAAGTCACGGTTTTCGCTTGATCTTTTTATTGAAAGTTACGGTCGTATCGTAAAGGATAAATTGATTCAGGATAGAAAAAAAAACCTTGAAGAAATCTGACATCTTTTATCTTTTAATTAATCAGCTTTAATTACAAGCAGCAGAACTTTTACGGTAAAAAAATCAAATTGATTCCTTAACTTTGTAGCATTAAGAGACTTTTTAACGATTTTTACGTCACTGGTAAAAAATGAAAATGTTCATAATATTCATAAGATTGTTATATATTGAGCTTCCTTTCTTAATTATGTTCACCCAAGCTATGGGTCACTTTTATTGTATGCACAAAGATTAAATTTGAGCCTGTGCCTGAGATTTCCAACAATTTCAAATATGTGCAAAGCAAAGACTCTGACCAGCCTGTGCATCTGCACAGTCTGACCAGTGTCTTCACTTTGTACTTGGTAGATAGATATGGTCTCAAAGTATAAGTAGACTATCAGGTAACTTTATATTTACAGTAAGTGGATGTCTACTCTTGTCGACGTTTTCACAACATGAACACTTCAAATTGTTGGAAATGTCACGCACAGGCTCATTTAGTACGTTATCCAGGAGACCCTGTCTTAATGACGTCGTTTGGTAATTTCAGCTACAATCTACTTTATGCTGTGCTGTTATTCAACTGGCAGGGCGTGGCTTAGTCGTGACATAATTTGGCGAGTTTACTTTTTCAATATAATGGGTTCGTAAACGCGTACAAATAACTGTATCCAAAAACCAAAAGGATTCACATGCTAAGAGAAAGTGAACGCGTTTCATCGTTTCGTTACTAAAGCCTCGTGACTTCAGCTTGGACACGCTGAAGTTATAGAGGTTTGGTGACTAACCCACGATTTAAGGTTTAAAGTCATTTATGCCGACTTTCAATTGAAGTAATACGTACGTAATAGTAAATGAAAGCTTATCTTCATTAACCTTAAGTGCAACGAATATTGAACAAAAATTGACAATGACCTTGACTTTTGATCTATGTGACAAAAAAGCAATAGGACACTACCTTGGGTCATAAGCAACATTTGCATAAAGTTTCATGATTGTAGGTCGCTTGGTTCTAGAGTTAGAGTCAAGAAACGAATATTGAACAAAAATTGATTGTGACCTTTACCTTTGACCTACGGGATCCAAAAACAATAGGGAACTTCCTTGGGTCATAAGCAACATTTGCACAAAGTTTCATGGTTGTAGGTGGCTTGGTTCTCGAGTAAAAGTCAGGAAACGAAAATTAAGCAAAAGCTGACTGTGATCTTGACTCTTGACCCATGTCACCCAAAACAATAGGGCACTTTCTTGAGTCATAAGCAGCATTTGTAAAAAGTTTCTTGATTCTAGGTCATTTGGTTTTTGAGTTAGAGTCCGGAAACGAAAAGATCTACGGACGGATGGACGAACGGACGGATGAACAGACATGGTGAAACCAATATACCCCCTCTACTCCGTAGGTGTGTGTGTGTGGAGGGGGGGGGGGGGGGGTGTACAAGTATAAAAATCCGCTTTGTCTGGAATTGATACCATTAACATTTTCGAAGGGTCTAATTCTTTTTATCATTTTTTTATGAACATTGATTTTGCCTTTTTTAAGAATCGGAGTTCAAGGGTATTGTAAATTTAATTGTCATTTAGGCACCATCAATGGGTTGATAATCGTAGGCATATGTGAGATAGCAACTGGTGGCTAGGAAAGGATGTGATGGTAGTACTGGTGAGAGAAATACCAGAAATCCACTGTTAGGTGCTCCAGCCGCCGCGATATAACAGAAAAATTGTTGAAAGCGGCGTAAAACTCCATTCAATCAATCAATTAACAGTATATTTATTCGAAATATCACATGAATAATTGCGGAATGAAATTGAATGAGTGGGAAGAGCAAGTTTTAAATGAATCTAAGATTTGGTGTAATATGATATCGCCAAATTAGCGATATTTCGTTACCCTCATTTAATAACATCTACGCATCTTTCTCTTTATTTATATTAAGGACCAATTAAACGATTTAATACCCATATTAGCATTAAAATAAAAGTCATAGAATGATTCGATCGACGTGAATGAAAAATTGAGCGTTTTAAACCATTTGGATGTGTGTTTGAACTATGGCGGATCGTTCTAGAGTTAAATGAGTAAGTGTTTTGAATGCGTTGAATAGAGCGCCGGACGAGTGGGTAAGAATGGTTTCAGGTAGTGGAACCGTAATAATTCCGCAACGTTTCGGAAGTAATGAACTTTGACAAGGTTGGCCGAGGTTTCCTATTGTAAATCATTAGGAAACCTCGGTTAACACTGTTAAAGTTTATTACTCCCGAAACGTTGCAGAACATTTGAACTATACGGGTCCACTACCTTAATCGAGGTGCTGTGTCAATTTTACGATGTAACTTACTGTAGATGTCTTCATTTGTATAGAATCGTTCCATGAAAGATACATTTTCGCAAGTTTCATTTGATACATGATACAAACGTCTAGTTTCAATTATGCATTGAACAATTTCAATTATGCGCGTTCACAACATAAACCAGTCAATGGTTGTACCATTCGGAACATCACTCGGCCATTTCCGTAAACTGTAACATACCTCGGATGTATGTAAGGCGGATGGGTATGTAACAAAATGCACTGTAGATTTATATCTTTTACAAAAAATAACGGCTGAAAAATTTTAATTTTTGAGAATGACGAATCATTCTCAAGAATTAAGATTTTTTCAGCCTTTATTTAAGAATCTAAAGATATTTACATTAGGATACGATGATTTCACGTCAGTGACTAAAACGAGTAGCATTGGCGACGTCGAATGTTTTCAATCACAGTTTCGAGGGCTAACGTCTGTTTAACTGACGTCATCGAGTTTTTGCAAGGTTTTCCCGTAATTTTTAAAAATAGTCCGTCTATGTACATCGGAGGTTGATCGTGAGATTGGCCGAGTGGTGTTCCGAACGTGGGTGTACTAGCTTGAAGTTGGGGATATATGAAATCGAGAATGCACGTGGTTCTAAAACTCTTCGTGAATTTTTATTTTTTATATTTTCTCTACAAAAGCGGCGTCGGACTGTCAATCTAGAGGTCCCGGGTTCGATTCGGGACTCATTCTGTCCGACTATTTGTCTCTCACCAATGGGTTGATAATCGTAGACCTATGTGAGATTACAGCCGGAGGCTAGGAAAGGACGTGGTGGTTGTACTGGTAAGAGAAAAACCAAGAATCCATTGTTAGGTGCTCCAGCCGCCGCGATATAGCTGAAAAATGTTGAAAGCGGCATTAAACTCCATTCAATCTACAAAAGCGCCCCGTGACTGAATTATCATTGCAAATTCACATTTTCACAGATTTGATACATACTTAGTTCCAAAAGAAAGTCTGCACTTTTGAATTTTGAATATCTCAGAAATTACATAATCTATCGTCATGAAACGTCGTATGACTATCCCCAAGAGTATGTGCAAACAATTTTGAAAACAAAAAGTGCGTGCTGAACAAAAATTTTCTGCTATATTGAGACATTTGATTTTGCATGTTTTGCATGAGCATCAAGCGTTAGTCGAATAATTGGTCTGAAAATGCATTCATTTTAATCTCTGCGGCTTTCCTTAGCATAAAATCACATTTTTATTACAATTGTGCATGATTCTACCAATGAACGTCGTTGAACAAAATCGAACCTTGTCCTCGTTAGGACGTCATCAAAATTGATTGAGCATTCATGTTCCAATAAAAATCGAAGTCATAATTTTGCAAGGCCTTTAATAATCAAATCGAGATGTCAAAAAACATCACAGCACCATTCAACGATAAGTTACTGGCCTAACAATGTAGCAATGTCTAACGTTGACGTACACGTAACGTCTGCATTAAAATTAAAACTTTTGTTTAGAAATGGCTTGGATTGGCTTCTAAAATTCTATAATGCAATATCAACACACATTTTTCTTAATAAAGAAAAGTTGAAAGGAGGTCAAATCTCAACAGTCTAAGTTCTGTCTGCGCTAATGCAGCGTGTGATACTTTATCCAAATCTGATTTGACTTTAAATTTCAAAAGGTCTTGACTAAAGTATTGTACCATATTTGCTCCATAATTTTCTTCCAACTTTGTAAAAATCAAGAGAAATGCATAAGTGAAAGTGCACACTTTCTTATGGAACTCAGTATATGTTCATGTAGATCTACATGTTATTTGTATTATGAAGAAAATAATTTTGCATCCTTCAATTTATCATGAAAACCAGCCTTGCGTTCAGGATAATAAAACATGACAAACTTTTTGTAGATTTTACCCCACTTTGCACGCAAACTTGTACACGAACAACTGGAGCGGACAGTGTGTGGAGTTTTGATGACAGTTTGACGTTTTGTTATCCGGAATGCTGGGGTGCTGTAATCTTACTTTCGTACTCCATCTGACCTGCAGCTCCGAAATGAATCGATAAATTGATTCGTCAATGACTTTTCGAGCAATGCGCAAAGCGAATGGTAAAATCGCTGAAATAACCGAGGCTACTTTTTTTTATTTTCAGAGATGGAACACGCTGTGACAGTCTGTCTTGGTTTATCGCTAATCGGATTTACGATCATTTCTCAGATCACCTGCTTTACATTAATGACATGTCTGATAAGAAAGCATCGTGGAGGACAGACAATCGCCATGAGATCTTGGCTATTTATAGCATCAGCGCTGGATCAGACAACATCTCTGATATTCCATATGCAGTATCACAACCTCATCTTTCCTAGTTCTAATATCAAGATTTGTATCTTAATGAGGGTAGTGTCATCCTTTTCCTCGACTTGTACGATGATGTGGATTGTCATGTTGTCCATGTTCTACCTCATCTCAACGATGACGAAAGCAAATCGTGTGTACTTAAACTCTCGTTTTCTCTCGCACTGTGTCACATGGTCCTGGTCCACCGTTGGATCTGCCATGTACGCCATTGTGATATTTTTAACCACAAATGCCGGGAAGTCGTATTTCGAAGAAAAATGTTGGAGTGGGATTGGCGATACAGTTCATTTATACCTTACACACGGATATGAAATCATTGCATTAGTCTTCCTTTTGGCAATCATTCTGATAACACGTTGTAGAATATTCCTCGGGTACCATCTGAACTTTAAGCCGACAAAGACAAGACGGCAACCTGAATATGACCTTATCTATGACGTCAATATATTACTGTGCTTATCTCTATTTTTTACTGCGTATTATTGTGCTTTATTTACAAGACTCATATTGTACTCCCCAGGATCTGATTTCTCGCTGATGATCATACAATCGACGAAACCACTTTTGATCGCAATATCTATGTGTTGCTTGAACAAGTATGTCATTGCCCTTATCAAGTGTGATCTTCAATCTACACCATTAGATAATCACCGATCAAGAAGGAGCCAGGGATCGCTTTTATCAAACAGCAGTTTGCGAACAACACGGTCTAGTAATACCAGTCGATTCATTTTCGACTAGTGCAACGTGCGCTCCGTCAGGTAGCCTATTACCTGTGCAAATCACTTTTCGCTGGTATCAATCAAGAAATCAATTGCCATTCAAAACGCTCGTCTATGGCTGGCGAGATGTCTGTTTAACTCCTTCATTTTCTGCCATTTTTTTTCCCAAATATTTTCGTGGTTGACGGCTTCAAATACGTCCTAGGCTACTACAGATTGAACAAGTTCTTGTTCCGGCGCAAAGGTTGCCTCCTAACGATTTTCTGTTTATTTTATGTCTGTTACTATATGTATGCTTGTATGAGACATACAAGGGCCTGTTTTCTTAACATCTTACGGTCATATTTTATCCAAAGTCGAAAATCACAGACGCTTCTACAGTAGTAAGTAAATATGGAATTATGCCTTGCACCATCTCGTTGGTTTCGTCGTCTAAAGACGATTACAATGAGATATTGCAAGGCAAAATCTTACGATGAGTGAAAGCATCAGGTACGATTTATGAGTTTGTATTACGATTAAATTTTCGTAAGAAGTTTATTAAAACGGACCCAGATATTTAAGTGATGGTTCTTGACAGAGGTCAGGGGTCAGCGGCCAGCAATCCACTAACCGGGTTGACTAGATTTAAACATTCCGTATCAAATAGAAAATCTCAAAAAAAGATTCACTCCCGAAAAAATGTTTGGTATCTCAGGGCTTAAAACTATCTTTAGTCCGATTTTTCATACTTGGGAGAACATTGTGGAAAAGAAAAAATTGCTTGTTTAAAAGTTTTTCTGCTACAGTTCCTGCCAAATGACAAGATATTTTCATGATAACTAAAAGCTTTTCAATGAAAAGATCTGGCATTTTGACAAATAGAGTAGGGTTAGAATTTATGAAATTTCTCTGATCAAATGTTTGGGAAAATGTTCATGACCACGGAGTCCATTGGACTCCTTACTTTTAAAATAAAGGTGTCCTACCCACAAACAAGTAGTATCGTACTCCTAGACCCCCTTTGTTTCGGTGATAAATTTTAATTAAAATCGGATAAGATGTGTTGAAAGAAGACTAGTCCTCGATTAAAATGATAGACGACCATTTTCCTTAACCACTGAAAAAACTCGGTCATCGTAATAAATCTATATAACCAATGAAACCATAGAATAAAACATAAAAGACGAGTCTGTCCATCATTCGGAACATTGCTCGCACTTTGCCGTAACTTTGTTATCAAATTATGAAATGCCGAGTTGAAGTTAATTGTCGTTGATTTTGTTTTATAACATGACCTACGTCGCGGGAGTGGATAACCCCGTTGAATATTTTTGATTTGCGAGTATAGCAACGCTATTTTGTAATCGCAAAAATGACGTCATAATGTATATCTTGTGACGTCAGTTTAAAACGGCGTTATAAGTTTCGCGGAAAATTGAAATTTTGAATATTAAGAATTTCGAAGAATTTTCGTAAAAGAATCGGATCATATTATAAAAAGAATATAAAATTTGTGGTCATAAAATACAGAATTTATAAAACTCGTCATCTAAAACAGATAATAACTCGGCGCAACCTCGATTTTATCTGTTTATAAATGACAAGTTTAATACCGGGGTCGAATAGAATTCGACACCGAATTACGGTATTGTAGCATGTGCGTATCAACCAAGCCAAGTACGTTTATTACTGAATTCACCGGAAGTTGTCAAATTTGTTTCACTGCATGCGGATTGCATCTGCCCTATACGACTAAAAGCAACTGAATTTGTTCTCGGTATTTTCATGACGAAAAAAAAAAGCCCCGTCCATCATGAAATTTTCAATATGAAGGGAACCCGTCTATCTTCCTCGCTTCTGTGTTTGATGCTGCGCTTTCTAAGATTTTAAAATTTAATTCAGTATTGCATGACCACTCATTCAATATCCTCTATTTACACAACGTAATCTTGATGATTGTGGCGTCATATAATCAGCCACTCATTCGAAACGACGCACTTTCATAGCCGTGCCCTTATTATTCCTGCGGTCTATTCCGTAAAATCGCCGAGGATTCCTGATTGCATGTACGTGACATGTCCAATTATTTGACATGTCCTTAAAGCACAGGTAATACTCGAAACTTGTTCTTTTCGTCCTATTGTCGTCCATCGATGGGTTGATAATGAATCATCGACGATGAACCTATGTGTTCAAGTCGTATTTCTGAATAAAAATCTGTTCTGTTCTGTTCTGTTCTGATAATCGTAGACCTATGTTGGAAAGCAGTTGGGGGCTATGAAAGGATGTAATGGTAGTTCTGGCTCAAGCCGCCGTGATATAACTGAAAGATTGTTGAAAACGGCGTAAAACTGAATTAAAAAAACCTGCGCATCATGCGGACAACCGTGCTTTGTGGTTAAACGATATTCTGTCATCGAAGGTCTAACATTAGGTCATTATCTATCTACAGAGCCCAAAAGGATGACTCTAGTCAGGCTGTTTTGGAAGCATAGGCATAAGTATTTACTTTGAGCATATGGTAATTGTTGGAAATGTTACGCATGAAATTTTTTTTTTGTGTAAAAGAAATACACAAACAGGGTTTTAGTCTGACATCAACAAAATAGGGTCCAAAGGAATCGATCATTTGGATCTTACGGGGTCCTTTCTTATATTGCCGGAGTTCCTGCTTTAGGTAAAGACTTTTTCTTTTAGGTTATTAATCTTGTATTTTGTAGATTTAGAGCTATTCCCTGGTAAAAGGTAAGGAAATTGATAGAAGTATAATAATATTTCGGGCTCAACTTCAGGGAAGAATTGAAGACTGTTTTAGACAGTCTTTAATTCTTTTCTGAAGTTGAGCTCCAGAGAGTCTATGGGACTTACATCACATAGTTTTGAGGGTCCTGGCTACTTATGTTGGCGTCTAAGACGCGCAATATCTGCGTCCTTTAAAACCCTGCTCATTGACCAATTTAATTAGCTTGTCATGTAGTGATGAATTAAATCACCATATGGTAAGTTTGCAATGTATTTAGAACTGCATACATCCTCTCGATGATTCAGGAGGACTATGTTACCCGTGACACCATTCGACGTCTCGGAGAACCTTTTTGTGTGTTAAAAAATAGAACAGTTTACTGATCGCATTTTTTGTTGTTGTTGAAGTTGCTAAAATAACCCCTAGGTTGAATACACGATAATCGAAAGACAAGGCTTCCGGTCCCAATAAATAAACAGTCAAACTTCGGTATCTCGAACAGGGGAAATCTCGAACACTAGGGAAAATTCGAACAAGGATCTCAGTCCCGGCATATTTCGCTCATAATTCATAGTGTTCGACCTCGGAAAACTCGCACACCGGGACGGTCGAACTCTCGAACACATTTGTCAGTCTGGAAGTTAAAAATGCTTTATATTTCGACTGGAAAAATTCGAACAGACGGTCTATCGCTAATAACAAGATGTCATGTTTATGTGATTTTCACACTTTTCAACTCGTAATCCTTTTTTGACACCTTATTGTCAATTACGCACCGTGCGTTATAATTACCCATTCGGTGAAAAATACACTTTTATTTAATTCAATTAAATTGTTCACGGTTTGGCCATCTGCTGTTTACATTCATTACTATATATTGTCTCTTTATTAATATTTCGGCGACTAGTTAACTAAGTGATGTCAAGAAACATACAGACACGTAACGTCTGCTTGAAAATATGACGTGATGGGTCCGAACGATTAACTCGTGTACATTTTTTTGCTTTTAAATTTAAATGGATCTACATTTTCTAAAAGACTGACGTTGATTTATACAATGGAAAACGTTTCAGGTTCAACATTTGAACGGTGTTTAAATTTTACTTAAATATGTTTTTACTTTCAGTTGAGGCCGCGTACGTAACAGGATTAATAATAATACGGTAGCCATTTTTTGTAAATAAAGGGAATGCTACAACAAGACTCTTTAGTCTAAAGTTATTTCATCATTTTTTTATTGTATTCATTTTGAAACACAAATCCCTTTGATCAATATTTAGAAACCTAAAAAACAGTGAATTAAAAAGTGAAATTGAAGAACCGAATAAGTATACGTATATTCGGATACGATGTATTACCGGATGTGATGTTTTTCCATCTTCTAGTACCTTTACAGTATTTTGGATTGGTCAAACAACCGATCTCTCGAACAAATTATCAAGTCCCCAAGGTGTTCGAGCTACCGGAGTTTAACTGGAGGTTGTGCTATATTTTGACAAGAAGCGCGAGAGGGCATGTATCGCTCCACTGGCTAAAACATCTCCAGACTTTCATTAAACAAAGCATAACTTTGTCTGAAAATAACACTTTAGAGTCTCTTTAGAACTATTTTGTAATGATTTACTGGGTCTGGCCCACATTGCACCAAAATATTAAATTATCCATTAATTTACACACCTTTTATCCATCGTATTACAAATATAAAGGTATTTGCAAAAAGAAGACCAATCTAACCACGTTTTCAGGAAAAATTGAAGAAAGGGTCATTCATACCCAGATTCAATGAAATTATTCCATAGATTTGGAGGAGAAGGTTTTTTGAGATTTCAAATTGAAAATAATCCCCGCCCTGGCACACCCACATTAATGGGCCCATCGAAAAGTCATGATTAATTTAAGTAAATGTGCACCAAAGGAATATTCATCTCGACTTTCATAGAAATTGGCCAAAATGAGTGGGGAGGAGAAGATGCTTAAATATTTTAAAGTGAATAAAAGCGCTGGCCATATTCGCGGGTCAATCAAATTTCTTTAACAATTTTAGTAAAGGGTTACCCAAGAAACATACATGCCAAGTTTAATTGAAATCAAATGGTTTGTGATACTT
This sequence comes from Fragum whitleyi, assembly GCA_948146395.1. NCBI lineage: Eukaryota > Metazoa > Mollusca > Bivalvia > Cardiida > Cardiidae > Fragum > Fragum whitleyi. The sequence continues at coordinate 35,187,951 of OX411552.1, read as the reverse complement.
AAAAGGGAAAAACTTTAGTGAAAATAAGCCCCTTCCTACTATACCCATTTTCGGGTGTAAATCAAATTCTTTTTAGCAATTCAAGTGAGAGGGTGACCAGAGGAACATCCATGCTAAGTTTCATTGAAATCGGCCCAATGGTTTGGGAGGAGAAGATTTGAAAACAATTTAAAGTGAAAAAAAATGTCCCGACCTGCCACGCCCATTTTGGGGGGATAATCAAATGTTTCTCTAACAATTTAGGTAAAGGGTCACACAAGGAACACCCATGCAAATTTCATTGAAATCAGCCCGATGGTTTTGGAGAAGATTTTTAAAGATTTAAAAGTGAAAATAAGCTCCGCCCTGCCACGCCCATTTTTTTTCTTTTTCTTTTTTTCTTTTTATTTATTTATTTTTTTATTTATTTTTTTTTTTTTTTTGGGGGGGGGGGGGGGTCATTTTCTTTAACAATTTAGATAGGGGTGGCCCAAGGAACATCCATGCCAGCTTTTATTGAAATTCGCTAAATGGTTTGTGAGAGGAGTTTTAAAGATTTTAAAGTGAAAATAAGCACCACCCTGTCACGCCCATATTTAGGGGTATATCAAAACTTCTTAAGAAGATGGTCAGCCATGGAATATTTCTACCATGTTTGGTTAAAATCCTCATAGCGGTTTTGGAGGAGAAAATGTTTGAAGAATTAATTTACGCACGGAGGGACGGACGGGCGCACGACGGATATAACCTCCATGGCTATAGCTCGCTTGCCTACGGCCAGTGGAGCTAAAAACTGTTCGGTCGTTGTGCGGTCTCCGCTAGAGGAGGTGCTTGAATCAAGATCGCCAGGCTTGCTTGGATCGAATCGTGAAAACTTTGCATATATAGTTTGTCACTTTTGTTAAGCATACAGTTGACGAACCGAAACTTTCTTTGTTTAAAAGAAAAATGAGGTTCAAGAGTCAAAGGGTTCATGTCAGTTGAGATATAACTAACACAAATATACAATTTAGCAAAGGTCACGCAAAAAGAACGACTTGAAGGTGCGAAATGTGTTTGATATGGTCGATTGGGATACTTGTAAGTCCGTGCAAATTTTAGCGGTAAAAATAAGAATACTTTTGCGGTGTGTTTCCAAAAAATATAGAAGTGAAGACCCTGAATTTGTGGATATGTGAGTCAACTAAGATCGAAGGTGTTTGGCAGCTGACGTCGTTCTTTCTAGACCACTGACTGAACAGCGCAAACTTTGAAAATTGTTTGGTAGGAGATATAAAGCGCTATATTTTAAATTAAAAAGTTATTAGTAAATACTAAACGGTCCTGTGGCCCAATGGATAAGGCGCCTGACTACGGACCAGGAGATTCCAGGTTCGAGTCCTGGCAGGATCGGATTAATATTTTTACATTAGTGATTTAGCATTCTCTTGATGAACTAGTGTTCCCCCTTAATCAATTCAAGGTGACAAAGCCTCTGAGGATGATTTTTTTATTTTAAAGATTTTAACCATGTTTATATTACTTTGAATACTGCTCTGTATTTATGTACTTAACCAAACCACTTTGTTAAGACTTGGACGCTTTCTACCCAAAATTCAATTGTAAATGTTAATTATAGTTGCTCTTTAGATGTATCCCCCCCTAATTAACCCTTCTTACCCTTTCACAATATATTCCTCCTGTACACAGAATTTTTGCAGGCAGTATAAAGTAATATCAGCCTGCACCGAAAAGTATTGTAATTTTTTACGATTCCAGCTTTCGCGAGGCTTTTTAAACCTGTTAAGAGAAAAGCGTGTTACATACCGAGTGTGTGCTTCCTTGAGAATTGGTTTCCATAAATCGGTCATTCTTTCAATTGCATTATTCAAGGTTTTGTCCAGCATCAACATCGTTTGCCAACGGGACATCGACATCATCGATAGAGTTGGCCAAATGGTGTGTACTATAGATTGGATTATGCTCTTCCAATTGTAAGACATTTTGCAACTGCTGTTGTGGATGCTTTCTTTTAAGTGGGTGAAAATGGGCGCTCTTATAGGAATTTTGTTTCCAATCAGTACCATGCAATTTGAAATATTGTTGGAACAGTCTGGACCTGTTGCTCTAGACTTTGAGATTCAATATAGCGTACATAAGGCTTAATAATTCAAACGTAGCACTTTGCCCCGTGTAACACTTTTCCCCGGTCTCCCTATCTCTTTCAGCAATTTAATTGGCATTATATGCTTTAACAAGAGCAAGACTGGGCGTGGCATTATACGCCCGAAGCTCAGAAATAAATGGGTGATGTTTTGAACTTTTCATTGATCCTTAGGATGTATTTTCTAGCAAACACTATAGTATATCGTATTTATACATACATATGAAGTTTCAACATCGTAGTCCTTGTATTTTGAAAGTAATTGACCGGACACGAAAATGCAAACTGAATCAAACAAAGGGCAATATCTCAAAAATTATGAATGGTAGAGTTAGGGTTAATGCGCTCTGCACATCCTAGCTATGAGATCTATACACCTGTGAAGTTTCAAGACAATAGGCCTTATAGTTTCAAAATTATGGACCAGACACGAATTTGCTAGCTGAATCAAACAAAGGGCAATAACTCAAATTTTACAAATGGTAGAGTTGTGGTTCTTGTGCTCTGCACACCCTAGCTATGAGATCTACACACCTGTGAAGTTTCAAGACTATAGGCCTTATAGTTTCAAATGTATGGAACGGACACGAATTTGCAAACTGAATCAAACAAAGGACAATATCTCAAAAATTATGAATGGTAGAGTTAGGGTTCTTGCGCTCTGCACATCCTAGCTATGAGATCTATACACATGTGAAGTTTCAAGACCATAGGTCTTATACTTTCAAAGTTATGGATCAGACACGAATTTGCTAACTGAATCAAACAAAGGGCAATAACTCAAAAATTACAAATATTAGAGTTGTGGTTCTTGCGCTCTGCACACCCTAGCTAAGCGATCTATACACCTGTGAAGTTTCAAGACCATAGGCCTTATGGTTTCAAAGTTATGGACCGGACACGAATTTGCTAACGGACAGACGGACAGATAGGCGGACAGATAGACGATGCAGACGATAACAAAATACGACCCTTCGGCCGTATAAAAAGTAAGATATGCATCTATTTTAGGAAAGTTTTAAGGGAAAATGGTATAAAAAATATTTTGTAAAGAATTTGCCCTATATGGCGTGTGATATGTTGCAATATTGTATAAAAAAAATGTTTGTTCAATAAAAAAATAATTATGGTGTAAAAGCTATATATATGGACTATAATAAAATAATTATATTCTAAAAAAATATTTATTTGGTAAAAATATTTATTTTTGCAATAAAAATTATTCATAGTGTAAAAAAGAAAATATATTTATTCAATAAAAATGTATATTTATGAGATGAACTAAATATATATATATTGTAAAAAAAAAAAAATTATGGAGTAAAAAAATAATATATATGGACAATAATTAGAATTGTGGGATAGCAAGATTAGTTTGTAACAACGAATTTCATTGGTTCCTTTATTCAAATATACAGCCCGCATAGGTTGAGTAATAAAATACGTCATCCCTTACGTCATCGGGTATCCGTTATTACCGCTAGCTGTTTCAGCCACGAACGCAATCACAGGAAATACCGATGTGGTTTAACGTCACTTATAACAAAATTTATGCCTTATTGCGACGACTGGAGAACCATGGAATCCCGGAATCTCACACACTAGATGAACCAATATACCTTTCCCAAGCTGCCAGCAACTCACCCATTTAGGTCTATGAATACCAACGGTGACGTAAGTCGTAAATGATATACGCCGTGATCGGGGATCGATTCTAAGTTCCAAATCACAAAGGTTATGAATGATCTTAAGATGAGAGGTCAGAGCGTTTCTTCGCTTCATAATATTCTTATTTACATTATTTGTAGCATCGTGTATAAGATCCGCAAGAAAGAGTGAGGTTCAAGAAACCGTTATCTCCTATCTTTTTCAATGCAAAATTGATCTTTGATCAATCACTTGAAATTGCTAGTCTTTGAATTCGAAACCGATTTTTTAAAGCACGAGTTTTTCAAGTACGCGATTTCCTTCCGTTGGATTTATCCAAATAGGCGACGAGTTGATACGAGGGAAAGTGCAATGATGCAGGACGCAACTTCGACTATGATATGCCGCGTTCTTTATCTTTTTCGAAGGTAAGAAATGACACACAGGGCATCTTTTTACCGTCTCACCCTAAGACAAATAGTATGTTTAAGTGCCAACCCGGGGATTCTCCGCTTTCGGATAATTTAACCTGGGCTCTTCGAGACCGGAGCTATATATCGGAGTTGGTACTATTTGAATGTGGCATATAATGTCACTTTTTAAAGTTAGACAGTCATACAACAGAGACTGTGACATAAAACCATGGGGCACTTGTATTTCTTTTACCAGTTCTAGGAGTAATTCATTTGCCGATAACTTTCGTGTGTAGTGACGCTAGCGGAAATAAAGATGTCGATGACGTAGGATATGACGCAGTTTTTTACCGAGCTATCCCACAATTCTAATTATTGAATTAAAAATATGTTTTTTTTTATCAAATATATAATTTTTTTACCATATAAATATTTTCTATTGAACCAATATATCTTTTTTTTACAAACATATGTATATTTATTTTTTTCTCATGAATATATTTGATTGAATAAATATATTGTTTTTTACAAAATAAATATTTTTTTTTTACACCATAAATATTTTTTATTGAACAAATATATATTTATACCAAAAAATATTTTTTCAATACCATTAATAATTTATTTTTTGATATAATTAATTTATTTTAGTCCATATATGTAACTTTTACACCATACTTATTTTTTTATTGAACAAATATATTTTTATACAATTTTGCAACACATCACACGCCATAGTATGCCCTATGATAATTTTATATTTTCCGATTGTTTAAAAATCATTTTCCCTTCATTTGGTAAAATAAACTGCAATTTTTTCAATGCAAATAAAGTTTCTTGGTTATTTTGTAATGGCCCCTCCCAATAGAATGATATTTTATGTGTAAATATATTGTTAAATTCAATGTTCCGGTCATTCAAATTCAAACAGGCTAAAGACCCGAATTCTTGCGAACTGGGTGCATATAAGTGAATAATTCAAAGAACTTAATGCAAATCAGTTTAGAATTCTAAGAAGTACCTGGGGTAAAATATCAACTGCTGCGTGACGTCATCATGATGCATGCACTGTATTTGGCGATATCGATGGAGTGATATTTAATTAAGGTTGTTAAAAGCAACCTATTACTGGATTTAGGAGATAAAATATATGGGCGTAACTAGGATTTTAAAATTCATCCGGCACACAAAACTGGTGACCAACCGAAAATATATAGGTGTTAGGGACACTTTATCAGACTGACGTCCGTCCACCCCTTCTGGGGAGAAATTTGGGGCATAGAAAGGATCCCACGGGATAATTTAAATGATTTCAACATTGATGAATGGTCAATATATATTGTAACTACAGCTTGGAAAAGCTGTCACGAGTGACGATCATTCCTCAACGATATTTTTTCGACAGAGAATTCAATTTTGCATTACGCACGTGCATAATTTCCGTCACGTTAGTTACGCGTTAATATATGCAAATGCAATACATGATGGTATGAAAATAAGAAGGAAGTAATGATGTGAATGTTAGATTGCTTGAATATATGATAATGAGCTTTATGTCTGTATGAATGGTCAAAATGGAGTGACCTCATTGGAATTTACTTCCGGAGGGAATGGTCAAAATGGAGTGACCTCATTGGAATTTACTTCCGGAGGTCGTTGTATGGTAAAAGTTGATCTTAACGAAAAAATACTGCGGCTTGAAAATGGCATTTTGAAGTGGAGAACAGTGATCCACGTGCATATTTATTGGATTTTTTGCTAGTTTTGCGTCTCTTCTTTAATATAAGGCTTAGCTCGATGTTTTTTGTACATGATTTCCTTTCCGGGAGGACGGATGAGCGACGGTGGGCGTGCCCGAACTAACTGACCTCTTCATAGGTAGAAAAAAGACGGTTCCTTTACTCTGGCTGGAATAGCCCGAAAGTTAAACCTAAAAGACCCAGTTATTTTAGTCTCAAATGATAGAACAATGAATGTAGATGAAGCGCTGGTGACGTAATATATAAACGCATTGTTGTGGAATGCGCTGCAGCACCTGAAAGTTGAGCAATTTTATATAGAACAAAAAAGGCCAAAAATCGGGTGGGGTCTGACCAAATACGATAGGCCCTACACGTTTATATTAAGACCCAGGTCTGCATTGAATACCTATGATGAATTTCTTTTCCATTACTCACACGTCAGAATTGTTGGAAATGTCGCACACATGATCATTTTCAGTTCCTAAAAATATTGGTGATTTTTTTTCTATATTGTGAGCTTAAAAAAATCAAAGATCAACCGCATCCTTAAGATCAAGCAAAATACTGAGCACATGATGAACCATAAGCGGATTGCTGAAATCATCATGTTAATACTGAATCGGGCATTTGTCAGGTCTAACATAATTATCTAAAGGCCCTATAACAAAATTCGGATTAAGAAACCGTCGCATGTCAAGTGTTGAATACTAAATATTAAGATACACTGCCATAATGGTTAAAAAAGAAATGGACTTCGCTTCTTCATTCTAATCTGTTTGAAAAGGATTTAGCCCAGTTTAATTTATTTTATAACATTTTTTTCGGTCACAACGCCGCAGTCGGCGCACACCCTTACAATGGGTGCTTGGTATTTCTCAAACGAGTTCTACCCGATTATGTACATCTCTTCCTAGCAACCAGCTGCTACACCCGGCACTTTAGTCACAGGCGACTGATAATCCACCTGCATTGGTAGGAGAAAACTGACGGAAAATGTATGCGTCGCCACCGGGGATCGAACCCAGCGCATGCCGCATGTTTAACTAATGGCGGCTGTATATTTCTATTCCGAAACTTGTAGCCTCCAACCGTGAGTGACATTCAGTCTTCAATAAAGAACATGTGCTAAATGACTAATTAAGCATGATAGAAAATTGGCAATATATAGAAAGAATACAAGTCATAGGCATTGTATAAATTGTAGGAATAAAAAATCATATTTACAGGTTTAAAAAATTCGATCCTGCCAGGACTCGAACCTGGAATCTCCTGATCCGTAGTCAGGCGCCTTATCCATTGGGCCACAGGACCGCTTATTGGTCACTAGACAATTTTTGTATATAAACCATGAGTCACGCTGTCTTTAAGCCAATAAATTCTTCGTAAGATTAATGCTGCTTCTGAACATCAGTAATGATATGAACTTTTAAAAAAAAATGGCTCCTTTTTTTCATATTTCTTTTTCTAATCGTTTTTAGAAGCATATAGCATTATGATAAATAACGAGACTACACATCGGAAATCCCAATAATCTATTTATAGAAGTGTATACCGAAATTACTATAAATAGCAACAGTAAACAAGGAAGTCGGTATACAGCGGTTATCACACAGGTAAAAATTTCGTATACACAGTCTGTACATAGAGTCTAGTTACACAACAGACTTCTGCTGCAAGGGGAAATAGACCAAGAAACTGGTGTCATTGTTTCATAAAGAAGGTAATTATCATTCCCTGTGATTTTGATTGATCATCGATCGCCACTTTCAACTACCGGGTAGCGTTATTACCTATTAAATCCTCTATGTGTGTCGGTGAATAGTCATTTTTGCAGCCTGTGGCTTATGATCCTTCTGCTTGTTTTTTCTCTATTTATGGCGCTATTCTGTCAGTAAAAAGCTATATAACCCGAAAACGGTATTGTGACTTGTGATTACAGTAACGACACATTTGTCTTAGTCGACGAGTCAAAATAGTGAATTTATACATGTATTTACGATCACAAAGGTTTATTGATACAAACACGGACCCTTAAATATATATGTAAATTTAGAGTCCCTGATACAAAACAGATATACACTTCAAGTGAATATTCACAGTGTAGATTTGAACATTGCTTCTTGAAAATGTGTAGTATGTTTGCGGTTATTCCGAGTCTCAAATGATGGTTTTTAAATTGTTTTACATGAAATGTCAACTCTAAATTGGTCTCAAATATTTTCAAGCTCATAAAATGTTAATATCTGAAATTTTAATACGATATCATAGTTGTCTTTTTCTATGAGTCAGAGACAATGCCAGTAATACCCGAAAGGGGAGTCAGGCAGTATATATAGATAGATAGATAGACATAAAATAACGTTTATTTGCGTCTCTGCATAAGTGTATCAATTTGGTCATATTGTACTTTCGATTCCATTAAAATCCTTTGAAGTATTCCAGGTTTTACATCACTATTCAAAGCTCATAAGTCGAATATATTTACGTTATTAACTTTGTTGTGGGAAAAAGAATTGTTTATTTATTTATGTATATTTTTTTAGATGCCTAAATGCGAGACTAATTAGTTACCCGTCCGGGAAGAATATAAATGACGATGATTTTGTAGATGTAGCCTAAAGGTATAGATCTTAGTATTTTTAATGTTCTTTTAAACTAGAAATGGTCTTTCCTATCATGCTAGACTAGGAGATGATTTAGTAATCCAAATGCAAAACACGCACCATGCAGTCTGAGTAGAGTCAACAATTGTGTTAGGGTTGTCTGCAAGTGATTTCACACGAAACAAACCCGTTTAGTATTCTTGCTTTAGTCATGAGGTGTCCGCAATTCGATATACTTTATTTCGACTTGTGATCTTGTGCATGTGCATCGTCGAAAGACTAAATGTCCTGACTACAGCGAGAGATAATGAGAAAAATGGTGAACACTGGTTCCCTTACTACTTGAAATACATTTGTGGACATTCAGGTCTCACATGAATAATGCTTACTTACACAAAATTGGTTAGCATACCACTAGCCAGTCAGGGCTCATGTTTGACCCTTAAACCAGGGTTTTGACCCTCAAAAATCATACATAACTAAGTATTATCCTGTCAGATATTTGACATTTAGCACGGAATTATACTCAGTCTCGCCTCAGTATTCGGATTATTTCGCAGTTCTTCAAATCATATCGACCAGGATGACCCAAATGCATATACTGACTGCTGACAAATCTAATGTCATTTTGGGTTATTAGGGATGCAGGTTTTGTCAGTCTGAGACTGAAATAAGAAGCCAGGACTCACAAAACTATCTCACTTGAGTCAAAAAGAACATCCCCGGATCAGCTTCAGAAAAGAATTGAAGACTGCTTAAAACAGTTTTCAATTCTTTCCCGAAGTTGAGCCCCTAATAGTCAATTTACATCCAAAACCTTTTTTTAAACTTGAATCTGGGAATAGCTCTAAATTCATGTAATAATAAGTTTAATGCTGAATAGAAATTGTCTATCTTTAATCAAGGACTCCCATAGACTGGTTCTACTGTCGACTCATGTATGAAGGCTTTTATGATAGTCGACAGAGGGACCAGTCTAGGACTCACAAGCTTTAAGAAAGTACATGTACCCCTAAGATCTAAGTTAATGAGTCCTTTGGACCCCATTTTGTTCAGTCAGACAAAAACCCTGGTCACTTGAAAAAGCCAAAATGCCAATCACCTTTCTAGTTAATATTACTTTTGGTATAAACAATTATTTTGCTCTAGCACAATTCTAAATTTATCTTTATAAAAATGACGTGCCCTTTTCGTCCTGGATTTTACGCACTATGCAGCACCCAGGAGCCTAGCGTGGACACCCGCAAGCAGTTCTTGTTATTTGTTCATTCTTTGTTTCAGGCGGAGATAAAATGGCTTCCCTTGATCCATCCTGTGATTGGTCAAATTTACCTACCGATGTGCTAGTGCATATTTTGAGCTACCTGCGCCCCCAGGAGCGCTATCAGTCGTCACTTACATGCAAGTCGTGGTATGATGCGTTTAAACACCCCATACTTTGGCAGAGACATGACTTCTGGTTCTTTTTACCATCCCACGATAGGTGCATGGAAGGACTCGCCTTATACGGAAAGTTTATGAAACGTATTAGAATAGGGGTAAATCAAATGCTTCAACCAAACAGGACCAACGCGTGTTCTCTGTTACAGCAGTTATCCAAAGTAGACCGGAGACGACTGACGCATATTGAAATCATCTTCACAGGTGAAAATCCGTATTTTTATTCTGGACAGGAGTTCCTTGATAGTTTGACAATTTTCTTCTCGCCGCCAGCTGACGATATAGAACCGCCGTTAACGACTTTACAACACGTGGATTTAAGTGGAATCAGCGTGCCTTACGATGATCACGTCATTGACGTTCTGTCTTTAAATCACAAACAACTAAAATATTTGGATATTCAGAATAAAGTGATTGTATGTAAAGTAACACCAAGCTGTATTTTAAGGTTAGTTCAACGTTGCACGATGTTGAGAGATTTACGCGTGTATCATTGTAGTATAACAGATGACGTCATTAATGCGTTAGCGGAGGAGAATAGGTCTCCCATAGAACACCTGTCCATTGTTTGCAGACGAGACGAAAAGTACGGGGAAGATCTTTCAGCCGATTCATGGAAAAAGCTTACTAAGGCTGCTCCAGACGTGCGAGTAACACTCGGATTCGATCATACGTGTCCCTTTAACCTTATACCAGTTATTATTAAACCAGAAATACCTGTTAGGACTCTTAAACTGGAAACATTTGCGATGTGCTTCGACGAAATAAATATGGCAGCGAGCTATTACAAAGACACATTAGAGAAACTTGTTTTACAGACTAGGAACTCTTTAGAATTGGAAGACGCTTTACTTAACGTGGCTAGGAAATGTTCAAAATTGAAATCACTCCTCGTTTATTGCGTCGTTCGACGGGAGGTTATAGACGAAATCTTTAGTCTTCACCCTGTCATGAAAGAACGTGGTACTTATATACTAAAATCAGAGGTAGAACCGGAACCATGGGTTGTTGGGGTAGAGGAAGGGGACTAACAGCCTTTTCATGAATTTCACTTCAGAATAATCAGCTTATCATTCATTCGCAAGATTTTTACCTCAATGCTGTAGTTCAGTTCTAATATTGTCGATTTAGGTAGCAGGCGAAATTCTATAACTTGCCTTCTATAAAAAAGTAAAAAAAAAAAGGTCAAAAAGCGTCCGCGTTTTCATTTTTACTGCTATTTTATTTAGCTCACCTGAGCACATCGTGCTCAAGGTGAGCTTTTGTGATCATTGAATGTCCGTCGTGCGTCAAGTGTCTTCTGTCGTCCGGCGTCAACAATCTTAGTGTTTACACTCTAGAGGCCACAAATATGGCCCAATCTTCATGAAACTTGGTCAGAATGTTGGCCAGGTCACAAGGATGAACCCTATCGAAAATGAGAAGGATCCATGCCAACTCACGGGAAAAAAGGACCTTAATGACATTTTTCTTGTTTACACTCTAGAGGCCACATATATGGCCCAATCTGCATGAAGCTTGGTCAGAATGTTGGCACGGTCACAAGGATTAACCCTATTAAGTTGGGAAGGATCCATGCCATGTCACAAGAAAAGGGGCCTTAATGACAATTATCTTGTTGAAGCTCTTGAGGCCACAAATATGGCCAAATCTTCATGAAACTTGGTCAGAATATTGGCCAGGTCACAAGGATTAACCCTATTGAAAATGAGAAGGATCCATGCCATATCACAGGAAAAGGGGCCTTAACGACAATTATCTTGTTTAAGCTCTAGAGGCCACAAATATTGCCCAATTTTCATGAAACTTGGTCAGAACATTGGCCAAATCACAAGGATGAAGCCTATTGAAAATGGGAAGGATCCATGCCATATCACGGGAAAAGGGTCTTAATGACAATTATCTTGTTTATAGGCTCTTGAGGCCACAAATATGGCCCAATCCTCATGAAACTTGGTCAGAATGTTTGGCAAGTCACAAAATTGAACCCTTTTGAAAATGGCAAGGATTCATGCCATATCACAGGAAAAGGGGCCTTAATGATAATTTTCTTGTTGTTACTCAAGAGGCCACAATTTTGGCCCAAACTTCTTGAAACTTGGTTTGGTGTTAAAATTATCTCCTTCATGACACCTGCCTATTTAAATGATTTGATGTCCCAGGGGTCAAAGAGACTCAGGTGAGCGATCTAGGACCACCATGGTCCTCTTGTTTTTATTTGGCACCAATAAAATGATATGTGATGAGTTGCCAATCTTACGAATAAAAGCTAGGATTAAGGGCCACAAGCATCTGGTTGCGGGACGTCCGTCAATTTCAAATATTTCTTTAATCATCACCAAAGTTGGCAGAAATAATACTCAGGTGACCCCTTTTAAATAAGAGACGCTTGAGCACCTGATTTGCTTCATAGGCCTTAATCTCACTATAATAATTATGAGAGATTGATAATGCTTTCAATAAAATACTAGAAGCAGTTCACATATTTTTCAGGGTAATTAAATATCCACTAAGGACTAAAGACAAAAGGAGTGTTTTGGATTGCAGATCAAAATGTTTAAAAATTCATAACACAAATTTTATGTTGTTGGTACTCTTTGGAATTGTCTCAAGACAATACAAATGAGTACCCACAACATAGGGCTTCATTGATGAATTGATATTTTAGACTGGATTTAGCTGTAACTCGGAATAATTTTGTGATATTGTAAAGCTATGTAATTTATCCTTTTTAGCTCCACTGGTCGAAGGCCTCTGGGGCTATTGTCATGGCATTGTGTCCGTCGTGCATCTGTCAGTATGTCCGTCCTTCTGGTCGTAGACATTTTCTTTGAAAATCTTCTCCTCAGAAACTAATGGATGAATTTCAACCAAACTTTACAGGAATCATCCTTGGGTGACCCTCTTTCAAAGTTGTTCAAGAAATTTTGATCCAATGAAAAGCATGGATTAAACAGGCGTGGCTAATTTCCATATATGGTAAAAAGTGAGTTTTCTCAGATTCTAATTGATGGATACCATTTAAATTTTACATGAATGATCCTTGGGTGACCCTTTATCAGTCTACAAAAAATTATTGTGATCGAATGAAATTCATCCGTTAGTTTTTGAGAAGATTTTAAAAGAAAAAGTTTACGACTGGACGCACATACAGATGGGCGCACGACAGACACAACGCAATGACAATAGCCCAATTGGCCTTCAGCCAGTGGAGTTAAAAATTGTTCAAGACATTAATTAATTAAAGATGGTCATTTTTCTTTTTGTATTAAGAGATTCATATTCCGACACAGAAAAATCCTGATCCTGATATGTTACATAATAATTTCAAGGTCATTATTTAAAAATAGAAGCTTAAAAATAATTTGTTATTATAACTTATATCTAAAGAATGGCAAGTGACAGATTTTTCATCTTTCTCCGGTTTATTATTTCAACAAAAAAAATTCTATTGGTGTCAGCTTTTAGGTCAAATGTCAAAGAATCATTAGAACTTTGGAATGGTCAGTGATAAAGCCTTCAAGACATTTCAGTGGATATCAAAATGAAGGTCAGTCTTTTTTTAAGGCAATGTTTTTGTGGTCATGCACTTGCTTTCATTAAAGAAACATCAAAATTAGCAATAGCTTTTCAATGGTAGCTGATATAGTCTTCATCTTACAACTTCTTTTGGCACAATTTGTAAAATAAGAAATATCCCTGAAAATATTGTAATATTTAATTATGTAAATTTTCTATTATAACATTAATGAAAGTACACATACATTGTCAGATCTACAGATAGAAGGGGTAATTTGGACCTCAATTTTTAATATTTCCCTAGTCCTTGCTCAAACTCTATTTTAGGAGTACTCATTTGAGTCTTCTGGTCATGACAATTCAAAAGAATACCCACAACATAGGGTTTCATTGAAAAATTAAGATTTTAAACTGGGTTTACCCCCTCTTATCTGTACCTCCGATTGTGACAGAATAAACAAGTACATGGGAGATCTTCATTTTAAAACAAAAACATTCAAATAACTTGATATCACAGACACTATCATGTAAATAGAGGATATTATATGAGTGGTCATGGAATATCGAATTTATTAAACGAGTCATCTATAAAGAGATAAAAACGGGGCTTCACCAAGTTTTTATCTGTTTATAGATGACTCGTTTAATAAATTCAGTATTTTATGAGCACAAATTTTATATTCTATTTATAATATGACCCGAATTTTTGCAAAAAAACCAAAAAATCTTGAAATTCAACATTTCAATTTTCCGTGAAACTTATAACGCTGTTTAAAACTGACATCACAATATACAAATTATGACGTCATTTTCGCAATTACAAAATAGCGTTGCTATTCGTTCTAAGCTCATTTGCATAGTTATTCCACTAGTGTAATAACACCCGTGTAATATCAGAAATCTTTAACGGGTTATTTCACTCCCACGACGTAGGTCATATTATAATAGAGAATAACAAGTTAGTGTCTAAAAATAACAATGTTATCTGGTCTAGGTTGGGAGAATTTATCATGACAAGGCTTTGATGAGTCATGATAATTTCTCACAGCCGAGACCTGATAACATTGATATTTTAAGACACTTACATGTTGTTCTATTTCTCATGCAATCATTTTTTAGTGCTTAAGTATCATAAACCCTTAAAAATCAAAGAAATTCAGGTGGAAATGTATGGAAATTATTTCTAAAAATAGACTGTCTGATATCATGTTATGTTATCAGACATATGATATCAGGTAAATAAAGGCTTCATTGCATGAATCGATAATACATCTTCTACTCTATAAGATTGATTACTAAATCTCTTCAGCAGACTGGTCAACCATTGTCATGCAGAATATTCCTGCTTTAGAAGGAGCTTCAAGGAGGTATAGGCAAAGATCAGCCTGCACATTATGTGCAGTCTTAACTCAGTCTTTTCCTCCTGATTTTTCTATTACAACCAGAAAAGTTAAAAAATAGTATTTTTTTCTAAAATAAATAATTAATCAAAATGAATGTAATCAGTACTTTCAGGCCTTTTATGGCAATTTTTACTAAAGTCTTATTGGTTTAAACCTATTATTTTACATCGATTGGGAAACAAGTTCTTACAACTTAGATTAATCCCTCTTGATTCTGCTTCCTGGAAAATTCACTAGTACTCCCGCTGATTGTGTGAAATGCAAGAACCAAGATGGATAGCTGCTCCAAGGCATCCAACTCAGAACCTTTTGATCAAAAGACTGACGCTCTCCCTCTAGACCAAGGACACCACCACCAAAGTCTTATTCAGCATGACAAGTGTCAAAAGTATGAACTTAAAATTTAGAACATTCCAATTTGAAGATGCTACAGACTATATATTATAAGATCAGAATAAATTGTTTAAAATGAATAAGCATATGATTTGGTAGAAAATTGAGAAAAATGGAAGTTACATGGAACAAGCTTTTTTTTCAGTTCCTATGTATCCAATGCATTTCCTGTATAAAATCACATGGTCTTGAGGACATTTGATAATTCATATTGAATCAAGGCAGTCCTTTTACAGTTTTGATTCAAAATTAGGCAGTTGTCAATTGACAACAGTTACTGGTGTCAAGCCTGCATTGACCACAGCTCAAGATTAGTCTAATTCTAACATTAGACCTTGAGGTGTTACCTTGACCTTGGAGCTATCTGCAACTTTCCTTAGAGAGCAAATCCAATTATAAAAGCTTACAATTGTGCTAAGATATTAAGGAATCGATCCTTAAATGTAGCGGCTAAATTGGACAAATCAAATTTCACATTAGACCTACACCTGTGACATTCTTTGAAATAGCAATTCTGTACATGATGAAATCCATCCTTAAAGGTAGGGGTGATTTTCCAGACAAAATTGGACACTCTCAAGGACAGACAGACTTACTGAAAGATGGTCAAATTAATGCACATACACCAAGTCCTAATTGTGACAACTATGTCACACTCATTGCTTATGGGGAATATGGGCGCGACAAAAAGCTCTAAGAATTATTATTCTTGTTGTATTCTGAAGAATCAGACAAAAGACAAATTTTATGTTCCATAACATAATATTTCATAATTTACTGAAAGTAGGAAATTAAAGATTTCTAAAATGACTCTTAAAAGAAGGCTGATTTTTGGCAGTAATAAACAATGCCGCAAGAATAATTTAACTACCGGTAATATATATAAAAGCGAACAAAAGGTCTTTAATTTGCTAATGTTGTTTTATGCCTTTGAATTCCCAGAACAGTTTCTTCCTTGGAATCAAGCCACTCCTCATAACAGAAGTAAGAATTTCCTCTTCGACGATCGTCAAGTGAACGCAGGTAGGTCCGCAAGTAGCCTTCCTGTTTTGTATCGGTATTTGAGAGTTTATCAAAAGACACATTTTCTGTGGGTGGAATAATGGATTGTTGAGGTATGTTTGTGGTAGTCCTTTTCTCCGTTTCTTTGTTTGCTAGCCATGTTTCATAGGATTCACTTTTTTCAGCTTCTTGTCTTCTCCTGCAAAGAAAAATTATATCAGGGGTGTGGAATTCCCATGCCCGACTTGTCCGACTTGGGCTTTTGTACTTGAGGACAAGTAAATTTTTCTAAGCCACTTGTCCAAGGACAAGTAAATACCAGGGTAAATCTTGGAATGTTACTTAAAAGAATTAAGAGAGAAATTATCCTAATGTTCATATCATAGGGTAGAAAACATTGTTTTTAATGAAGAAAATGCTGGATACCAGCATTTTCTTCATCAAAAGGCAATGTTTTTTTCAAATTTTTCTATTTACTCTTTAGCGTACAAGTTCATTTTGGTCCTGGACGAGTAGAAAATCCGCTTTTACTTGTCCAGGGACAAGTGGAGAAAAATCATATTTCCACACCCCTGTATATTTACTAAATACATACAGTATGATACATCAAAATACTAAATATTGATTTTCTTTTAGAAAGAGCATCCCCTCCACATTTTACTAAGAAAATTGACCCCATTTCTGTTGATTGATTGTTTCATAAATTCTATGTTCATATTCGATTTCCTCTATACAATAATTATTTTAAATGATTGTTTAGAGGAAAGTAACCTCAAATCAAAAGAGAACATGATGGCAAATCGTCACAAGATACATGGTTACACTGCTGGATGTCAAAGTATGAAAACGGTGAAAGTAATTGTTCATTTCATAGAAGTATGAAACTAAAAATCTAATCACACTGTCTGAATGGGTGTGATAAGGTTTTTAGTTTCATATCTCCATTTTATACAACCAAAAAATACTATCTTTTTATCTTATAATTTAATGTCATGATGTAGGAAGATTTAGAACATTCATAGTTAAGCTTAAGAATTTTTTTTTATAAAATGGCCTAAGATCAGCTTAATTATTTAAGACACCTTGTTACCATAGCTTGGTAAAAACCAGTTCATTGATAAGCTTGTCAATTAAACAAACAACTTGCTGGTTCTTTATTAACCAAATTATCATTAACAAAATAACTTAAAGACCTGGTTTAATCCTTCTTTATTTGACCCCCCCCCCCCCCCCCCAAACGAGATAAACAATTAACCACCCATTGTTATCTTAATGGTTTTATGGCCCTTATCTTAATCACTTAATCACCTTGTATACTCTATGTTGAGATATACATACAGAGGCTGTCAGGCATGTATTGATTTTTACTTTTTGAGAAAATTATTTGGTTAATTTGTAACAATGCTATAAAATGTGAAATCTTGTGTTGCACTATTTGGCATGATATTGCACTATTTGTCACAATATTTGAAAGTCTATAAAATTTGTCACCAGAAGCAATTTCTTCATAAAGTTTGATTGTAATCATTTGGCTTAATGGATAAGACCTTATCTAAACACATTGCCTGCTTAAAGCATTCTCTTCACAAAGATGTTTGATCATTATCATATGGTTTCTTGGATTAGAATTTTATCTATTAACACATTGTACACTGCATGCTGAGCTATCAGCCAATCTTATTAGAATGATAACTATTTGATCTCTGGAATTATTATCAATGCAATCACTCCAAGATTAATTAAGATCATCCTATGATGTTCTTGATGTAGATTGGATAATCATGTCTAAATTTTCATTGGTCAACATTTATCATCTTTATATCTTACAATTTCATTGGTTGTGTTTAGAATAATCTTTTAGGTTTAAATAATAAGAATGTTGATTGCTAGTCAGTTGAGTTGAGTTTGAGTTTTAATGTAGGTTAAGAGTAAGAACTTTGAATTAAGAAATTGTCAGTATAAATTATCAGTGCTTGTCTTACTGTAATAACATATGCAAAAACTTGTCTACTTGAATAAGAGAAATACAGAACGAAATTGGACTTTATCGAATTATTGTGTTGAACAAATACTCACACCAAACGAGTTATGAAAGAATGCAATAATAGTACAAATTCCCCAACCCAAACTCCCCAAAGCGTGATCGGGGAAACAACCCTCGGTCACAAATTATTGGTCAAATTATTTTACATTTCTAAATATCTCATTTATTCTATCATTAAGAGAATGATTATTATTTTTTTTCTTTTATAAACGTAATTCCTCAATCACAAAGTAGCTGTAGCTATGCTATTTAGAAAACTATTGAAAAAAATTGCATGGAATGATTGAAAAGCTATAAATAATGCCCTCTTTTTACTGCAATGTTTCAATTCTGTAGCAAGATTTTATGGGTAATAAGATATTTGGAAGGAGATAGACGTTGTTTTGTTTTGTTTTTTTTTAAAAAACCCAAACTTTTCTTTTAAATAAATTATTTCTTAACATTGCAGCAAGTTCAATTTTTTTTATGTATAAAAATTCCTAACTTTAATCAGCCTAGATCATTTTATCACTTCCTAATTTGTAGATTTAATCTAATCACAGTGTTTTTAAGTCATCAATAAATAAGACTTTTAACACTTTAAAAAAAATCACAAACTTTCTGTTTAAATAAAATATAAATATTCTATTTCTAACTCTTCTCCAATCAATTAATGAAATAATAATGACCAAAAATGGTCAATGTCATGTGTAGAATATCAAGGGTGATTGACCCCCTAGGGTGATTCAGAGAGATTAACAATTAGCTTATCAGTAGGGGTCCCGAATATACAACATTCCTTAAACCAGATAATTATATCTTATTCCATAATTCACAAGTGGTGATATAAAGCAGGCTCAGAAAGCCAACAAGATCAAGGCAAAAGAAACACCTTAAATCTTTGCTGAAACTTAATATCTAAAAAAAATCTGTATCTTTGCAAAAACCAACTACCATTTATTATAATATTGGAAACATAGCAACATTTACTACAATAAAACAATACAACAATAAAAGTTATTGGATAGTCAGGCCCCCAAAGTTTCAATTGACCACATTAGCTGGTAAGCAAAATCAGACAAATCCTAAGGTAAGAGCAATGCGTAGAGTTTCTATAAACAAACAAGAGCTTTGCAGAGCAGCCCATAACAGTTATTTTTGTTCAATTCAAGAGCAGATAATTCAAGATTTCTCAGGAATGACTGGAGCCGTTTGAATATGCAAAGGTCTAATGCACAACTAGACATCATAGGGAGTAATTGTGCCAAGTTTCAGCTCATTCCCATTGATAGATTTGGAGGAGTTGCACACACAAAAAATTGATAACAGACAAACAGACAGACAGACGACCGGGGCAATAACATAATATGACCCTTCGGACGTATATAAAGGGCCAGCTAAGAATATCGAGTAAAGAAAACACTGGTTATAACTAGAACCTTTAGGAGTTCTCAAATATCAAGTGAACCGATTCATGGTACAAGAAAATGATTGTTTGGTGAATGAAGATTCATCATTTATGTGTGTGCAGAGTTAGTCAAAAGGGAAAGCCAGAATGTTACTGAAAGTAGTGCCCATGTTTAATTCTTGAACTAGAGTAATCGATCCATAAAAGTTCTATTATATAATAATAAAAAATACACTTCAAGGCCTCAGTTTTTCTAAAGTTACTGATTTCTAAAACGTTGCTGAAATATTGAAGATTTTTAAAGAAATCTTTGTATTTTGTCTTTATGATTGAACCCTATAGCTCTTCATAAGTTTTGGTATATTAGATAAACTTTGATAACTAAACTTGATATTAAAAAGGAACCTTGGTACATTATTGGCCTATATCTTCTAATTGTTACCAGATCCAGAGCTGTAAGTAATGGATAAGAAGCAGCTGCTTCAAGTTTTAGTGTAAATATGAATATAAACCCATTTCCAACAAATTTCAAAAATGTGCTCCAAGCAAAGACTCTGGCCAGCCTGTGCATCTGCACAGTCTGACCAGAGTCTTCACTTTGTGCTTTGTAGAAAGATAAGGTCAAATAGTGGCTTTGGAAAGTCATGCAAACATCCTATTATACTACCAGGCAGTCAATGTTATCTAATGTTGGCCATTCACTCACATGTCAAATTATTGGAAATGTCAAGCACTAGCTCTTATTTTTTTTTTTAAAAGCAGACAAGTTTTTGTATTCTTACGTATTTGCTTAAACAGTCCTATTCAACAAACACTCTTTATAAAATTGCTGCTCTCAGTATAAAGGTCAAGATTAGGTTAAAATCATGTGAACAACAATTATGGTGGTATTATTTGGCTAATTTCGCCTGAGACTCTGTGCATATTCCGTATATCTTCGGAAGATTTCCGAGTTCTAATTACACAAACCATTAGTAACATATTTATAAAAACGCAATTTAAACAGTGAGGGAGAGCAAGAAAAATAGCTAAGTCGGATAAGGTGTATCGCTTCCAGTCTCACATGTGTGAGTTCAAGTCTCCGAGGCGCTTATTGATTTATTTTATTTTCTTTTTTATTTTTTTTTTCTCATACTTTTCTTCGTCCCTTTTACAAGTTCACATTAAGAGAATATTCTTTTTGATAAATTATCAAACGACCACTTTTTGCTGATTCATATCGCGATGTTTAAGATGCAAAGGATCTTTTGTTGTTGTATAAAAATGAAATATACACTGCACTTATTTGTCTTAAACCACGGGGAAAAGATTTTTCCTAATTTTCAGAAAACAGCAAAATTTCCTCATTAAGCCTAGTTTTGAACCTGTTCCAAAAAGGAAACAAACCGTTGCCAAAGTTACCACAAAGGCACCTTGTATCAGCAGAGCCAACTCTGCTGTTGATATTTTACATATCAAAAGTTAACTTAATACATATAAAAAAAATCAAAATTAAAAGAAGGTAGATAAACCCCAATAGACCCTCCTTCTAAAAAGAACATTTGTGATAAGACAGAATAAAAGAATCCTAGAAGCAGAAAATTATACTGTCTCTTACTCGGATTGAACTTGGGTTCTCTTGTATCAGAGGCAGATGACTTAACCTCTACACCACAGGTCTGGGTACTAACAATGCCTCAGTAAACAGTGAAATATTAATGCTAATTGGTGGAATCCGTCGATCATCGGTGATTTTCCGATTTCACTCACGGAAAATAAACAGAGTCTCAGGCGAAATTAGCCAAGGAATATTATAAATGTCTACAAGCTAGTTACAAAAGTGACATGAGAATTAAAACAAACATTCTCTACATTACAATAATCAAAATGAAATATTTGTGAAAATATAAACACATTGTGGTTTGTGTTAAGTGTTGCTATGGAGAATAGAAAGGTTACCTGGTTTCAGATTCCTCATTTCTAAATAATTGAATATGTATTACAGTTTAAAGAAATTGCAAACATTAAAACATAAACACTACATGAAGGTGTCTTAGCTTGGCTGGTGAGTGCTCAGAATAGTGGATAAAATGAGAAGTAAACAAGATGTGTTTGTGAAACACGAATGCCCCTGTAACGGCATTTTTTTTCAAAGTTTGACCTTGACAGATGACCTTTACCTTGTCACATGACCTTGACTTTGGTACCAGCCGATGCGGCTCATTGAGATCTATCATCATGCCAAATATTAGCTTTGTATCTTGAATAGGCTTGAAGATATTGGCAAGGTTAAGTTTGGTTAAGTTTTCGGACAGACGGACAGACAGACGGACGGACGGATGGACAGACAGACAGACAGACGGACATGAGTAAAACAATATGCCCCCGATCTCATGATACGGGGGCATAAAAAGGGACATAATTTGAACAAAAATCCATTAAGAATGGTCCCCTTTATTAGTATTAGTTACTCTTGATTGTGAACTTTAATTCCAAATTTCAAGTGGATAAATTTAGTACATATAATACCAGAAGAATTTGCAAAATTACAAAGATATGAGGGACATGGTCAACAGCAATAACAATACCCAGGCCAGAACAATAACTTGGGTTTTCTCTGAAAACAGTCAAGTTAAACAACATACAAATACCAAGCAGCAACCTCCAGATGGTGTCATAAACTGACAATTGAGCTTTAATCTTGACCTTGAACAGGTACTGAATGATGTTTAAAATTTGCACATGATTATTACAGAGAACAATCAAGGGACATTGAACAATTCTAAGAGCTCATAAACATATTGGCACTTAAAAAAGCTTCATGCTTACCCTTGTAAATTGTTTCTTTTATTTTAGAATTCATGTCTAGATATGTAGGAGTAGCAGTCTGGACAAATTTGGATATGTACGGCCATAACACTTATAACACTTACACAGCTAAATTGTTATTGGCTTTGTGTTGTTTCATCTAAAATTAGAAGCGTCAAAAAACCATTTCATTTATATTAACTGTTATTGCTTTAGTTTTACATCAATAGCACAGTCAGTTGTAAAAGAAACCTTAATTCTTTGACACAAATTATATTAAGGAACATTGGATTAAAGACAAAATTAATGTTATGTTGTATGAGTATCTGATAAGAAAAGCCCTTTTCATTAATTTTCTAACATTGTTCAAACTTGGTAGCAATCACCTAAAATACCTCAAAATGTCAATTCCCTGCAATAAAAACATCTGATATCTTAAAATATAGCATTGACATACAATTTTGAAAATACAAGATGTGTTTCTGAAACACAAAACATCAAAATCAGCTTTCTTTACAGAACGTTGGTAGACCTGGACCTTGTCAGAGTACTTGATATTAAAGGTATCAGAGGATGAGTATCCTGAGGGTTGTAAGGGATGCAGGTTTTGCAAGTCAGAGACCCTCAAATAAGTAGCCAGGACCCTAAAAAACACCTAATAAGAGTCCCAAGGACCCTCTGCAGCTCAGCTTCAGAAAATAATCGAAGACTGTAAAGTGAGCCCCAAAATGTCAAAATCTACCCAATACTTAAAATTTAATTGATTTGTTTGTTTGTTTGAATGGGTTTAACGCCGCTTTCAACAATCTCGCAGTTATATCGCGGCAGCCGGAGCACCTAACAATGGATTCCTGGTATTTCTTTCACCTGTACTATCATTACACCCTTTCCTAGCCCCCGACTGCTATTTCACATAGGTTTACGATTATCTACCCATTGGTGAAAGACAAACGTCAGAAAGGATATTTGCCGCCACCGGGGATCGAACCCACGACTTCCAGATTGGAAGTCAAAATTTAATTGAGGAAAAGCACTAAATTCATATAGAAATGAGTTAAGTGCTTGAAAGAAATAGTCTATATCTTAAGAAGGGACTCCCAAACTTTATGGACCAAATTTTGTTGAAGTCAGACTGAAACCCTGATCCTTAAGATCTTTCATCATGTCAAATATAAATATCATAGTTTGAATAATCTTGAAGTAAATAGAAATACATGTATTAAAGTTATTGGTAAAGTTTTTATCCCTTATTCTGTTGAATTTAAATTTTTTCTTCAGATCAATTGCAAATTTGTTGGCATTTCAATCTGTGTAGATCAAATTTTTCCAACAATTATTTGGTAGAAAGAAGGTATTGAAGGCTAAGATCAAACTCTTATTTGTACAGGTTGATCTTAGTCTATACTGTCTGCTTAAGCTTTGAGTTCAGCAGGAATAAATATGTTGTGAACAGCATGAGAAGGGTTAACATTGACCTTGAAGGACAATTTTGCCCTTGTCAGATGACCTTGACCTATCAGCAGTTTGTAGATACAAATAAATGAGACCTATCATGATGCCAAATTTAAAGGGGGGGGGGGGGGTATCCTGTGCGAGCTAAAATTAATCAGAAATGCTTAGTTTTTTTGGTAAATTTTGGAGAAGTTTAACCTTGAAAGAATGACCATTTCTGTGTCAGATGACCTTGACCTTGGATTCAGTAAATGCTCATCAGTGATATCTATATTCAAAGATTATTACAAAATATGGCCAAAAACTGGGGCTCTCCCAGTATCGTATTGACAGTTATTCTACAATTTTTACAGATAAATAAAAAATAAATATTTAAAAAACCTGATGCTAGATCTAGAAAGGAATGCCTGGTATTTACTAAATACAGCCTATCCAAGAAAAGCTTGTGATTAAGTCTCAACACTAGGATGTGACCTTGACCAAAATGTTTCAAGATTCAAAATGGAAATTGTGTTAAATCACATGTGCATTGTATCTTATAATGAAATGTGGTGATTTAAAGCTTATATATACTCAAAGGAACTCTACTTATAATGGAAATTAAAAGAATTTACATTGGAAAGATTATGGTAATAATATAGGTAACTGCAAGCAATTCGATACATTTCACCATTTCTTTTTTTTCTGTATTTTATTATTTTTGATTCATTTTCTGTGTTGCAAAAATGAATAATCAATGATCTAAACATCCCTTTGTTCTTTGTTGCAAAATAACTGATCAATAATAGAAACATACTACTACAAGTCTATAACTGGCTTATTCTAACTAACATAAGCTCATAACATTGGTACAAGGTGACTTTAACCCTTTTGAATCTTATAGTGAACAAAAAATTGAGCCCTCAGCAAGTCATATTGGTGTAAAAAAAAAACATAGAAGACAGAGAAACATTATTTATAACACAAAGGCATAGAGGGCATGTATGAAATAGAAGAAATTACATGGAACTTTATTTACAATACAATTCATGTGCCATGTGTTTGTACTGTATACACAAATAGCTTCACCTAAGAATTTACCTTTTGCATATAACTCCTCCCCCATCAGACTTTATTTATGGACAAATCAACACAAAAATGAAATAATTTCATATTTCATAAGTAACATGCAATCTCTCGAGTATACTCAAAATGTAACCAAACCAATATAAATGTAAGGGGTTGTATATGTCATTTCATAAAGCTGATATTCATAATGAAACTTTTTGGCACTATCCGTCTACAGAGCACAGAGACGAAAACTCTGATCAGACTGCAAGAAAGTGCAGTCTGATCCGAGTCAACTCGTTGTGAATATATGTAATTGTTAAAAGTGTCGCATTCAGGCTCAAATGATCTGAATCCTGAACTGTTTCCTGTAAGCTACCTACACAATGCACTCTTTCTTTGATTTTGTGCTGAATCTTTTGATTTTATCCAATCCCTTCATCAAGAAGCAATATAAATTCATGGACATTATTTCTATTTATGGAAAATATTCTTGCATTCCCAATCACTATGCTAAATCAAATTAAACGGGTTCTTATTTCTTGATATGATTTTTTTTTTCTGTTTTGAATAATTTCTCTTTTTCAAACCCTATAAAATTTAAAGCCAGTGCAGAAATACAGGCACTCCTGGGCCTCTTGTTCAAATAATATTTCAACCCCTCCAGCAGGGAATGTAGAGAGGATTCAAAGAAATAGTAGCCTTATTTTCAAATTTTCTGTGGGGAAAGTTCTATCAAAATTCTGTAAGAACTGGGAAAATAGAACAGAAATATTGAATACGTCCTAGTCCTTTTCACAATTTTTTGTTTGATAAGGGGATGGATAGAATCACATTAAAATTGGCAATTATTGACTAATAAGCTCTAATCATGCTGTACTTACAACTTTTGTTCCCTGATATGCCATAAGAATTAAAAACATAAAATAAATATAACATATCAATAAATAAATTATAATGATCGCTCAGCACAAAACAGTTGTAACTGCCTATATGTTTTAAGCCAGTTACAACTGTTTTGCACTGAGCCATTGATATGTAATTGATAGACTAAAAATACTATAAATTGTAAGCTATATAATACTTTAAAACTAAGACTGATAATATTGTTGCATATTACGGAATTTCCATCTCACACAGCACCAAAACAACCTTCATCACTTCAATACCACATCAAAGTCAAACACATACACTTTGAAAGTCTAACTTACATTGTATCAATTATTATAATTAAGAGATTATTTTTATAGTGCTTGACTCAAAATGAAGGACTATATGGAAAAGAGGCCTTCTCCTTTTATAAAATGATAGCTGAGTATTTATCTTATCATTTGTAATTGCTGATGAAGTTGGTTAAGCTTGCAGTTCGAAGTTTAAAACAAGACTGAACTTCATTTCTGTAAATTGTGCAAATTGACTTACATCCAATGTTCGAGTTTTGAATTGATAAACATACTTTAAGTATTACATCTTACAAGCTTTTTGGTGCAAATAACCACCACACATCAGTAAAACACGAAATTCAACAAAAATTGCCATAAAATCAGATATATCTGGCAGAAGTAAAGCAGATAATGTCATACCTTTCTTCCTCGGCTGTTTTCTGTTTTTCTTCCTCTGCTTTCTTTACGTTGATGATTTTTTGTTCTGCTGCTTTTTTCCTTCCCAACCAGTCATCGTATGAGAGACCGCTCCTTCTGCCGAGTCTGGCTGGCCCACTGTAGATAAAGATTGGAATAGATGATGAGACATTTCTCACTGAATGACTCATTATTTCCTCTGACAAAAATTGGGAATGAGTGGTCTCTAATCTCGAGATTTGTTTTCAAAAAGCACTTGATAGAGAATGATTGTGTACAGAATATACTCCTCATATTTGCAGCAAATTGCTGTTCAGTGGATATAGTTCTAAGATTTGAGTAAACCTATATGACTTTCTTCAAATTGTGCTTGCTTGAATCAAATAAATACATATAAATAGTAAATAGGATTAAATATTTGTCAATCAATTTGCTTAAGATTATTCAACAGTTAAACCAGAAATTGGACTATCACTGAAATGTAAACATTATTTAAGAAATATCATGCAGTCTGATCAATCATCTGGGTAATGTATGTTAATACTTGTCATGCTAGACCTAGAATAATCCTGCTTTGGCAGGGGGTATGGACAAAGATCAGCCTGCACATATGTGCAGTCTGATCTTTGTCTAGTCATCACTTGATTATTCATTTTGAGCAAGGAAAGTTTGAAAATTCCATTTTAAAAAGAAATACTGACTCACAATTTGTGCATTCAATTCTTTCAGTACATTGATTTTAAATCTTTTTTTTTTCAAGTTTTTTAGGGTTCAAACACAAATACAGTATAAGGATTCAAGTGCTTAAGTGCCCTACTATAACACTATAAGCTGTAATAAAAGTTTACTGAATATACAGCTAGAAAGCTTTTTAAACCTGTGATACTACTCAAATATTTAAGTTACTATGTCGAGCAGTAATTAATTATCTCCCTTGCAATATCATTTTGCCATTGTTCAGTGACCAACATATTGTGAATGCAGCTTTTAATCAAGCTTTTTCAACAATACTTGGATCCAACAACACTTCATACTATAGAAATGTATTCATTATAGTAATTTCTATAGTTGATTGATTGAATGGAGTTTTACGCCACTTTCAACATTTTTAGCTCCACTGGCTGAAAGCCACTGGGGCTATTGTCATGGCGTTGTGTCCGTCGTGCGTCCGTCCATGCGTATGTGCATCCGGTTGTAAACTTTTTCTTTAAAAATCTTCTCCTCAGAAACTACTGGATGGATTTCAAACAAATTTCACAGGAATGATCCTTGGGTGACCCTCTTTCAAAGTTGTTCAAGAAATTCTGATCCAATGAAAAACATGGATTTAATGGGCGTGGCTAATTTCCAAATATGGTAAAAAGCAACTTGTCTCAGGTTCTAATTGACGGATACCAATTAAATTTTACATGAATGATCCTTGGGTGACCCTTTATCAGTCTACAAAAATTATTGTGATCGGATGAAAAATATGTATTTTATGGGTGGAGGTCATTTCTCAATTTGTTATATACAGGAAACTTGGAAAATCATTTTCTCAGAATCTAACGAATAGATATCAACCAAATTTTACATGAATGGTCCTTGGGTGACCCTTTATCAGTCTACCAAAAATTATTGTGATCGTATGAAAAATATGTATTTTATGAGGGGAGGTCATTCCTCTATATGCTATATAGTGGAAACTTTGAAAATCATTTTCTCAGAATGTAACTGATGGATATCAATCAAACTTGGTAAGTATGATCCTTGGGTGATCCATTATCATGCAGCCATAAATTATTGTGATTGGATGAAAAATATGCCTTTTATGGGCGGAGGTCATTTCTCTATATGTTATACTAGTGGAAACACTGAAAATCATTTCAACATCAGTAGAACACAAAATATCTAAAAATATAGTCAAAACTTAGATTTGCTATTACAAGAAATTCAAGCCTGTGGAGCGACACAAGCCATTCTTGGCTTTCTAGTTTCATTTATATCTTGGCCGCTGGAGCAGTAATTTCAATGAATATGTGCTTATAATTATTATATGCTCAGTATTCAATCAGAAGTAAATTTGACTAGTGAATCAGGTAGAAACTTTTACAAATACTTGACTTAAAGGAAGATAAGACTAAAGAAAATCTGAAAAGTTCAGAAAATATTATTGCATTCTCATATAAAAAATGTAAAAAAAAGGGAAGTTAAGCAAATTACTTCACAGTAATGCGAAAAGTCAAACCAATAGAAATACATGTACTTAGGAAAATGCCATGCCATGAAAAGTCTACAACAAAACCATGCAATATGAAAACCAAATCTCTTGTTATTTTCATATAATAGAAAACTATTGTACAATTATTTTAACTAAAAGAGGATGGTAATTGAATGCTTTGCTACAGGGTGACAAAACTAGACTGTTGCACAAAAGACTAATACCCCCCCCCCCCTCCCTTTAAGTGCTTTTGAATAATGAAATGCCATTTTCTATCAAGGGGCCATAACTCTGTCAAAAACCAATGGACTGAAACTTGCACATCTGCTTGATACTCATCAAATCTGTAAAGTTCGAATGTAATCCACCCATTAATTGCTGAGAAATTGAGCGGACATGATAAATGCTACAGACAGACAGACTGACTGACTAACCGACAGATAAACCAAACAACTGACAAGCTGATTCCTATATACCTCCAAAACATAGTTTAAGGGGGCATGATAATGACATTTTCATGAAATTCTTTGACATGAATTAAGTTAAAGGCTAAATGTCAAGATTTGAATGTTTGTAATTTTGCAAATACTTTAGCCCTTGTCATACTGAGCATGGATTATTTCTGCTTTGAAAAGGAGGTAGAGACAAAGATCATCCTTCCCATATGCTTGATTTTCATTTCAAATCCAGATGAAAAATAATTCATTTTACAGAGTACCCAGATGGTCCCTTTTTGCATGACGGGTCACAAATACTAACTAGAAAATGATGCATTATTGCTTTCAGCTGCAATTCGGATAGGGATTTTATTCAGTATGAAATGGGTTAAATTTTATCAATTTATTTATCATAAAATATTGAAGAGATACTTCCATGAGAATTGTGATGTCCTTACAAATTCAGATCTATTAGGTCTTTTCAACTTATAAGAAACTTAGATAAGTTTATTCTTTTTGCATGGTTTATTGAATCATTGACTTAACAGGGTTTAATACTACTTTGACAGAATTTCAGTTTTGTGGAGGCTGGGGCACGTAACCATAACTACCACTACTTCCTTTCTGACTTGCTAAATGGACACACAATTGTTGTTAATTTATTGTTCAATTACTATCATTAAACACTTCAACTATCAGTTGGGGTTACAAATATTGAATAAATCATATTCGTATAAAATGTACTTAAAATTTCAACCCCATGCTTATTAATAACAAGATGTGTTTGTTTCACACAAATGCCCCTGAAACAGCAGAAATGCCCATAAAACATCAATATTTTTTTCAAAACTTTGACCTTGACAGATGACTTTGTGTGCATTGATGAGACATTTATATGCAAAATATAAGCATTGTATCTTGAAAATTCTTAAAGTTATTCGTAATGTTAAGTGGCTTTTAATTTATTTTACAGACAGATAGACAGACAACAGTTAATCAATATGCCCAGAACTTATCGATGTTGGGGGGGCATACAAATTTAAAAACTAATTCATTATCAGACGACAAAATTTTAGACCGGTTAAATTTCAAAGAAATTGCAGGCATCAATTTCAAGTTCACGTAATTTAAAGATCTCTCTTTAATTGAGAAAAAAAACAACATTGTGTAAAATGAAGAAATTGCTTGTAACAAGCAAATTTCTTCATTGTCCACAATGTTTTCAAAAGGATTTTACTTCAGGAGGCATCAAAAAGTAGGACTGTGTTGACATTGGTTATGGTTATACATTGCTTTATAACAAAGTTCCATCTCCAGTGGTATTTGAGTTATAATTATGAAGCTTCAAGATGCTAGCTAATTCTTTCAGTGACATGCTCCTGGCTTTTATGAGTTTGGAACATGCCATTTAAAGAAGCACTTGAGAATTGCTTAACAGAAATTTTGTTTGAATGCCTCAATGCCTATTTGTATGAGGGATATCAATAAAAGAACCTAAATCATACTTCTCAATAACATAATATTGTTGAAGTTAAATGTGTGCAAAGGGGTGTTTTTAGAACATGGACTGTTATCAATATTATCATGCAACGAAGCCTGTATTGACCTGATATCACCTACTTGATGAAATGATGTCAGGCAGTCTATTTTGAGAAGCAAATTGCATATTGATTATTTATGATCTTAACCAGAACCACTTTCACTCCCTTGATTTTAAAGGTTTGACAAAATTTTAAGCCCTGAAAAATGATTGCATGATAAATAGAATAATATGTTAGTGTCTTAAATGTCAATTTTATCTCAGGTCTCATGATGATAAATTCTCCCAACATTGACCAGCTAAAATTGATATTTATTTTTAAAAGTACTAACATATATATTATTCTCTATGAGGGATACGAGGGTTTTGTATCGCTCACCTTTGTCTCTTTGACTCCTCCCTTAACAAACAAAAATACATAAAGATATCATTAAATGACCATTATAGATGGATTTTCAGCAAAAGTTATTATTGTAGTCTATTATGATGGTCTAATAATCCCTGCATAGAACCTTGACAAGACATACATCCTAACCAATTTTCATTAAAACTGAACCAAAATGGATCCTTCTAGAGTATTGACAAGGGATTCATCATTGAAGCATCTTTTCCCATTGATTTTGAATGTATCCTTACCATTTCAACAAAATTTCACCAAGTTTTGTGAAGTTGTAATTGTGGCTAGTCTAGAGTGTAAACAAGAAAATTGTCAATATGGCTCCTTTTCCAGTGATATCACATGGATCCTTCCTGTTTCGAATAGATTTCATCCTTGTGACCTGACAAACATTCTGATCAAGTTTCATGAAGATTGCACCATAACTGTGGCCTGTAGAGTGTACTCTTTTAAAATGTTGACTTGTGACGAGGCACGATGGATGACAGACATTCATTGATCACAAAAGCTCACCTTAAGCGTTGTGCTCAGGTTAGCTAAAAAGGGTTACTACATGGGAAACAAACATCTACCTGATGTTTTTAAGATAACTTACTGTGCATTAAAACTGAAAAGTTTCAAATGAATGTAGGTCAAATGAAAAGCTAAGTATTTGAAATAAAGAATTCTCTATGACAAAATAAGACATTCAACAACCTTTATCTAAGATATACAAATCATATTCAGGGCTTGTGCTAGCTTTTCAATTTCAGGAGTCATCAACCCCTTAACCATAAAATTAAGGTGGTCGAAACTAGTTTAAATGGGGTCAAAAAGGGTGCAAACTGATATATATCATCGGTTAAACAGTTTCAAATGATCAACATAAATGAATCAACATTATCAATAAAGTGTCCCAAGACACTTTATTGTTTATGTTGATTCATTTATACATGTATTGTTTCCTTATAATAATATGAAGAAAATCCAATGACTTATATAATCTTGCATATGTTGCATTGATGGAATGAAGGTCAAAATGACCCCTAAAGGAAATTTAGAGGGTCAAAATGGAATGCTTAGGGGTTGTAACCCTGGTTTGAGGGTCAAACACGAACCCTGATATTTCAAAATACCTAACTACTCAATAAAATACAAATTCCTCAAAGGGAAATCAAATCTCGTAACTAGATTTTGAATATTGTTACTTAGGTTTGGGACACCTACCAACCACATATGGTTTCTAAGAGTAGAAGAAAC
Source organism: Fragum whitleyi (assembly GCA_948146395.1). NCBI lineage: Eukaryota > Metazoa > Mollusca > Bivalvia > Cardiida > Cardiidae > Fragum > Fragum whitleyi. The sequence continues at coordinate 35,155,557 of OX411552.1, read as the reverse complement.
TTAAAATTGTATATTTTAAGAAAAAACGAAAAAATAAATGTATAAATATATTTGTGTGCTAAATATACACCAGAAATGAAACTTTGCTACAGGTAAAATATATTATGCTTTATTTCTGTACACATTAATTCTGCTACAATTCTGAAGACCATTGACCATGAGTAAAATGAGTTTAGAATCCAGAAAACATCATTGCGTTTTTTTCTCTGACAACGTAATTAAGCATTTGATTGTATACGACAGAAATCGGCAATGTGGTTTATCAAATAAACCAATTTTGACAAGGAATCAGAGCTTTTTCATATTTGTCACTTCAATTTGTCATGTCTGAAGCAATTTCTTTTACAAACTTAGGCTTACCAAAAAGGAATGACCAAATATCGATGGCTCAGCGCGAAACAGTTGTAACTCCCAATATGTTTATAGGGAGTTACAACTGTTTCGTGCAGAGCCATTGATATGTATCACCATTCGTTTTGATAGATGTACGAGCTTTTTTCAGTTAATGAAGGAATTCATAAACATAAGAATCAATAACAGAAATCTTGACATATTTTTTCTTTATTTCTAATTTCTTTTTCATTCTACCCATGGTATGACCTGTATTCTTACGTCTTTTCTGAACCCCTTTCTGCTGACCCTAAATCAAACCTTACACTGGTACAACAAAACACAAGAAAACATATCACAATTACACACAAACACCTACAGTATATATAACACATTTAACATTTAGTTTTTTATTTGTACATGTAGGGAGTAAAGCACTGCTTTCAACAATTTTCCAGTAATAACGCTGCAACACCTAACCATGGATACCTGCTATTTCTCACTCGAATACTACCACAGCATCCTTTCTGGGCCTCCAGTTGCTCATCCAATAAACAGGGTTTTAGTCTGACTTCAAAGAAATGGGGTCTAAAGGATTCCACAATTAGGATCTTAGGGGTTTGAAAGTCCCTGTTTTAGATAAAGTTTATTTCTTTTAACCCTTTCCTGTTTTACAATATTTTGGACCTGTCCAAATTCAAAGGTTTTGCAGACGAAAATTAAAAGTGGATTTAATTTGAAAAATAACCATTCAGTAGGGTAGTAAATAGTGTGGAAAAAGAAGAAATTGCTTGTCAGAAGCAATTTCTTCTTTTTTCACAATGTTTTCTCAATCATAAAATCACAGGCACGTAAAAAGCAGGGATTAAACAGCAAAGGGTTAAGCAATAATTGTAGTTTTATGTGAATTTAGAGCTATTTTCTAGTAAAGGTAAAAAAGTGTTGGATATTTATGAATTTAGGGCTCAACTTCAGGAAAGATTTGAAGACTGTTTTAAAACAGTCTTCAAACTCACAAGACCTGCATCCCTGAAAACCCTGCACATTGTTTCAAGATTCATTGTGGGAGACAAATATTGGAGAGGATGAGAGCCACTGTCAGGGGTCGAAACTGGGACCTCATGATTTGCAAAAGTTTATCATGCTACCAACTATGCTATAACCACAACTTCAATATGTAGAAAAGAGTCTTAGTTATTGCTGAAAATACAAATGAAATTTAACGGATTTAAAAGCATATCATGCATCAAGTATTTAGATTAATACCATGTATAGCTTTCCATCAACAAGAGTTTTGCCTATATGTGCATATGCTTGGCTGCTGGATGCTTGATAGTCGATAAATTTTTAAGTAAAGAAAAGGTCTCATTCAAACAAAATTCATCCAGAGTTAAACCCCTTGTTAGAATAGGTTGCTCATTTTAGTGAACATGTGTGCCAAGTTTCAAGTTGATGCCTTCAGTAAAACCAGAGGTATCACAAAAAAGTAGAGTTTTTGCCCAAGGATAACAACAACAATACCAAGGCTAAAGTGATACCTCAGATTTTCTCCAAAAACAGCTGAGCTAAAAATACTTGAGTTGTATATGCATATCACAGAAAAATATACCTGGGTGGGCAAGCCAACAACAACTCGATACTCTAATTATCCCTTGTCATACTTAACTGGAATATTACTGTCTTGACAAGAGGAATAGACAAAGATTAGTCTGCACATTCCTGTAGCCTTATCTGAGTCTACACCACCGGTTTTTCCTGTGTTCAATTAGAATTTGTTTTTACATTTGATTTCAAGATGACACGCAAATGATACTTCCAATCTTTTAAGTCTTTTGATCTTCATGTATTTTTTTAGCATGACAAGGGTTAAGATGCTCTGAAAATATGTGAAGACAGCCTTTGTAACCAAACTTAAATCCAGGCAAAGATTTTGAATAAAGAAGGAGTGAAACCAGTCAAAACCTGAATGTTAAACAACTCAGTTTGTTTTAACCCTTTCCTGTTTTACAAAATTTTGGACCTGTCCAAATTCAAAGGTTTTGCAGACGAAAATTCAAAGTGGATGTAATTTGAAAAATAAGTGTTCAGTAGGGTAGAAAATAGTGTGAAAAAAAGAAGAAATTGCTTGTCAGAAGCAATTTCTTCTTTTTTCACAATGTTTTCTCAATCATAAAATCACAGGCACGTAAAAAGCAGGGATTAAACAGCCAAGGGTTAAGATTGCCTGCATTCTAGATGTTACAAAAACCTGAAATATTCATTAACCATGTCTATGAACAATAATGAAAAAGTGAGGGTTTTTCATTCAGTTACCTATGATCCCGACCTACTTGAAAAAAATCAAAGTACCATAAATAGTAAGTTCTCAATGTCTCAAGTTCCCCCCTTTTTTTTGTGGTTTTTGTTCTTTCATTTACATTTTGATAGAAAAGTACAAGTACATAACTTGAAATTATTCACCTTATAGTATAAGTAACAGTAGTTGACCACTTGAAAATAAATATGTCACCTGTCACATACATAGGTGGCCGTATCAAACATTGTTTAACAAAAATTTCTATACATTTTAAATATTTAATAATTATTCATTTTTTTCCTATGAGTTGTTTGATACTGTCATCTGAGTAAATGGGAGAGCATTTGGGTAGAGAGTCAAGTAATAAGATGCATGTGCATCATTATAGAAATGTTCTTAATTGTGTATAACCAGCATTACACCCATAAAAGAGACCTAAAACCAGTGCTGCATTTTTGCATTATTGCATTGTAGCTCTAAATAATGAAATTTCATGAAAAATAAAACTAAATTTCTTTTTTATATTCTGAAATTTAATAATTACAATAAACACACCAATAGTTCAATGTGAAACAGTGGTAACTGCCTAGGCAGTTACAACTGTTCGACACATGCCTATTGTATAATAAGCATAACAAGTGTGTGTAAACTTTTATTCATAGGTCTAAATGATAATAAACTCTGATCAACAATTTATTATTTTTTGTTGCGTAAAATTGAATTTTATCTTTAATTTACTCACAAGCCTATTGTGTAACTTAGCCTTACACCTTTGAAACCTTAAAACCTCTATATAATTTGCAGTACATGTATTACCTAATAGATCTTGATGAGAATAAATTATAATCAACAATGGGATATTTCTATAAAAAAAATTAAAATCATAAGGTGAAATTAAATGATTTTTTTTTTAATAATTTACCCATTGATGGTTCAGCAGTTGTATGGTAATTACTGAGCCATCTGTCAAGTGTGTTGTGCATATTCAGCATTATACCCTTGACACCTTTAACCATTCCTGTATATGTGCCCTTATATTACCTCATTGACCTTGATGAGAATGAACTCTTGGCTGATAAATATCTACCTCTGGTAGACACACCAGTTGTTGTGTAGTCAGTGCTTGTTTCACTGTATAATGGCAAATATTTTCATATACTTGTATATTAAATGAAACTCTCTGAATGTATTTATTTTAATCCTAAAGCTTTTCTTATCTAATCCATTTATTGAGCTGGTTTCTTCAAATGATTCCCCTCCTCTACCCCCAAGTTGTAAGAAGCAATTTGATAGCTGTAAAGCTGTAGTTACAAGGTTTTTGCATTTACATCAGTGAATTCTTCCTTTCCACATAGTTCTTCTATTAAACACATGTGTTACATTGAAGGGCCCAAAAATAGTTTTTATGAACTGATGTTGAAAGAACTATTTTAAGTGGCCTGTTTCTCATATGTTACATTATGAAAGTAGGTAATATTACATGAAACATTTCAACACATTTCCTATTAGCAAGCTTGCTTGACATTTTATTACTTATAATACAAACATGGAATGGGTATAAAAAACCATACCTCTTGGCGCGTAGCTTCTTTTCCTCCCTGATGGCAGGCAATTTTCCACCTAAAAATAAATATAATCTGATTCCTGAACTCATCCTTCAAATGTCTGTTACAAAATATGCAAAAAAAGGTTGAAAGCATGATTAAATTAAATTAAATAGGATTTTATAACGGATGCAATTCAACACCAATTTCAATTTAAAATGTTCAAGAAGAGTCTAGATCTTTTTCAGATAGTGAGTCATCCCTGTATGACCAAAATATTTTATCAGATCTTTTAATCTAACACTCATAATACTTTTAAAATTTGGCACCTTAACCAATGACTAACAGTTTTTATTCCAGCACAGACGCGCACTGCCAGTAATACCCAAAAGGGGAGTTAGGCAGTATATATAGATAGATAAATGGAAAGGAAAATCAGGTGGTTAAGACTAAGACCAGACTGCACAAATGTTCAGGCTGATCTTTGTCGATACCTCTCACCAAAGCAGAAATGTTCCGGGTTCAGCAGTACAAGGGTTAATATTTTGAAAGATTACGAGTTCCAAAAAACCGCAGAACAATTAAGAGTCCAATACCTTAATGCAATCTTCCAGAGTAGTTTACTCAGCATGACAAACAGCTGCACTCATTCTTTCCGACTATTTATCTCCCACCAATGGGTTGATTATCATAAACCTATGTTGGATAGCAGTTGGGAGGCTAGGAAAGAATGCAATGGTAATACTGGTGTGAAAAATACCAGGGATCCATTGTTAGGTGCTCCAGCTACCGCGAGATAACTGAAAAAATGTTGAAAGCGGTGTAAAACCCCATTAAATCAATCAAGCAGCATGGGTAAAGAAGACTTACCTCTGCCAATTGAGCCGAGATCATAATCCTCCAAAATCTCCTCATCTTCCTCCATTAGAACATCTTGGCGCTTCTTTGGAGAATCGAACCTCGTACCCTCATATTCTCCTGGCGGTAAAATGTTCATGAAATACAACTGACATTTGCCACCTTTCTTCCAGACTGGGAACGCTGAATCGTAATATTGATGGGCCATAAGGGCAGGTTCAGCACTGGGTCTACTTCGCTTGGCTCGTTCTTGCCATCGAAACAGGAAAAGATGTCTTTCGCAAGTTTTGTGTCCAAATTTGGCAGCAATTGACAGAGCAGTTTCCCCTTCATTGTCTTCTGCGTCGATGTCCGCCCCTGTAATGATGTTAGGTACCATGGTTAGAAAAGCACAGAAGCGTCCTGCACAACACAATAAATACAAGTACACAACGGTTAATGTGTTAGAACAAATAAAGCCAACCGAATAGCAAGATAATTTTTGCATTGAATGACAAAAATAAAACGGAGCAGAAATCATGAAGGAAATTAAGAATAATGAAGATTTTTATGTGAGATGTGAGCAGAGGCACAGATAAGAGGGTTTATTGTCCATTTAAAATATTTATTTCTTTAATGAAACCCAATGTTGTGGATACTTAATTGAATCTTCTTGTTGACACAATTCCAATGACTACCCTGAATATAGGATTAATCAGTGTTTATTCTTGGATTTCATAACTGTGGGGGATTTCAGCACAAAATTTAATTAATTCAGAAATACCTGGTATTCCATACTCTTTGTTCATAGTAAAAAAGAAAAAAAAATCTAGAAAATATGGTGAATCTTTGAAAAAAGTGGGGAAATCCCCCATCTCCCTGCCTAGAATAAATACTAGGATTTGGACAGGTATTGTTAGAATAATTCATTTTGAAATCCAAAATACCCATCTATCTGTAGCTCTGATACTAAGCATCAAAATACGTTCCAACAAGACTTTATAATTTCCATTCATTTAATTTTCTATCAGGTAAGAAGGTATAGAAGGTTTAGAAAGAAGTCTTAAGATTTTAGCATACCTTTCTCGAGCAGAATATCGACAATGTTCCCATGTCCCTGTGATGCAGCTATATGAAGTGGAGTTCTACCAAGTGGTGTACTACCATTAACATCTGCTCCTACAATATCATGCAAGGTACAAAGTATTTCAATATTATAACTTGTGGAGCCAGTGCAATACTATTGTAAGTGCCAATATATCTATTGGCACTAACAATAGTATTGCGCTGAATCATTGAAATATACATAGACTTATGGGTTTTCAACGAAATTACAAATTAAATTTATGTAAAATAAGTCAACATAATTAATATAAATTTCTATACGTAACAAATATCAAAATAAACTAGATTTAAAACACCAAAGAAATGTACTATGACATTCTTGTATATGCTTTTAATTAGTTTTAAACAAGAGCTGTCACTGTAAGATGACAATGCCCCCGACACCGCTTTGATTTAGAAGTTATGGCCAATGTTAAAGTTTTTGGACGGAATGACGGACGGACGGACGGACGGACGGACGGACGGACGGACAGACGGACGGACAGACAGACGGACGGACGGACAAGTCAAATTTATGATGCCTCCCTATCGGGGGCATAAAAAACAAATTTTAGAAACAAGCTTTAAGATATAACTTCTTTAAAGTATGTACCCTCATTGATTTTAATGATTATGAGTTAGATAATTAGATCATAGACTTGACTATTATTATCATATAAATTGTGAGTTACTTTGAGTGGTGATTTTATATAGTTTGTTGTAATTTTACAACCTTGCAACTATACATGTAGTTTTGATATTTGTAGGAAATCATGCAACTAATTTTGAAAATTACATGAAACTCTATAATGTAAATGGACACATGTTATTGCTTTAAGTGACTTAACTTAAGTTCACAATGATTTGACCATAAGCCATGGACCTGAATAAACATCTAAAAGGGCTTTTCTTATTTGAGCAAAATACATCAAATTTATATTGCATTTGATCCATAGACATCTTAATCAATTACAGTTATGGACAAGACAAAATTTTATCTTCATAAGCAAAACCTTGATATGAAGCCCGCCAAAGTTTCTTATCTCTATTTGATCATGAATTGAACTAAGATTGTACTGGGCGGCTATATTATGTGGTTTACAAACTAGTGGGAGACATTTCCAACAAATTCAGATGTGTCCTATGGAAAGACATTTGGAAAATTGCTCGTACTTTTTTGTGAACTGGAAAGTACCTTGGACTAAGTGTAGCAATTTTGGGTCATTTTTTGGGTAATCAAGCTTCTGATTTACTTAATATGCTTGAAGAAAATCACATTTTGTTATACTTTCTGATCAACTGTTGAGATATTTTGGGCATATTATAAACCCTTGCATTTTGTTAACATATTATAATATGCCGACTTTTATTATTCTGTTGGTTTTGTTTTATGCAAGTGTTATCCTTAACAAGATGGTTGATAAACGTGGCCTCATATTAATCCAAGCAAAATGACGCGCTTTCATGACTGCGCCTTTAATATTCCTGAGGTCTGTTATGTAGAATCGCCAAGAATTCTGTAGAAGGCAATGTTATCTAAAACATTCAGCAAAATACTTGTAATGCAGCCTTAAATGGCTGTCAAATGTCTTCTAATTGTTATGCATTGTCTGCTCCATGTCTGCTGTAAATGTATAATTGGGTTTGTTGGAAATGTCATGTTATGTAGTACATTCAGCTCAATTAATTCATTTACTGTGTGGGTGCCTAGTTTTAAATCTACAACTGAATACATGTACTATAAACTCTCTCTTTTTTTCTAAATATTGCTTTAAATTTCAGGTGAAAGCTTAACCCTTTACTGTTTAATCCCTGCTTTTTACGTGCCTGTGATTTTATGATTGAGAAAACAGTTTGAAAAGAAAAAAGTCTGACAAGCAATTTCTTCTTTTTCCACACTATTTTCTACCCTACTGAATGGTTATTTTTCAAATTGAATCCACTTTAAATTTTGGTCTGCAAAACCTTTGAATTTGGACAGGTCCAAAATTTTGTAAAACAGGAAAGTGTTAAGCCAGTACTTCCTGACAATTGACATATAACAGCAAATCCTTTAAAGGTACTTGACTTAAATTTTGTCAATTGTAGGATATATTTAAAGACCAAAAATAAGACAATTCTTCAAAGTTTTGACATATTTCAATTTAATTTGAAATTTAAAGAGCATTTACACCTCAAGCCATCAAAAATGCATTACATGTACCTTTTTTATGCAACTCTTGGAACAATAGATAATAGTTTTATTTTTTTGTGTAAATTTCTTGTAAGTCATAGACCAGATAAAGCTGACTCACAATTGGCTTTTCATCATAATGAACACATTTACATTGAAATGATTGAGAAGAAAGAATTATTCATTTATAATCTATATCTATTCAAGAGCAAATGCAGTTTGCGTTTTTTCAATACACTTAACTTTTGTTATCAAAATGTTTGAAGACACTTTGAATACATCATCATCATGTATAAACAATAATTGAAGCCTAACAGCATTTTCTCACTACTAGATTAGCATATATTATCTGTCATTCTCCGTAAGGCAGGGGTGTGGAATTTCTATGGCCAACATGTCCGATTTTGGCTTTTCAACCTACTGATAAGTACTTTTTTAAGGTCACGTGTTCTTGGGAAAATAAGTACAAGGGCAGTTCTTTGATTGGTATAAAATCAATCTCATAGATATAATGATTTGGAACTTAAATTAAAGAGAAGAAAAAGTTGTTAAAGAAGTAAATGCAGGGTATAAGCATTAACAACAATGTTTTCTCAAAACTTATTTATTCACATTTTTTTGCAGGCAAGTTCATTTAAATCTTGTACAAGTGTAAAATCATCCCATACTTGCCAAGGGAAAAATGGGAATAATTTTTTCCACACCCCTGCTAAATAAGTTATTAAAACTATTATTTGTTAAGTCTAGCCAAATACCATTGTCGCTGGCTGTAAGATATCAGAATATATATACACATGAATGAGCTATAAAAACGTGACTTGTCAAGCAAAAAGGGACCATCTGGGTTACTGGGTAATGCTTGAAGTGTCAATCCTAGTAGATTGCCCAGTCTGACTAGGGTCAAAACTTTTCGCAGTGTGCCGATTTGATCTAGAATGACCATTTTAAATTCTTGTATAAAAAATTTTGAAAAGCAAAACCAGTTGACATCTACTGGAACAATTCACTTTTTCAGGATTATATATAACAGAGTTCCCAGATGGTCCCTTTTTGCATGATGGGTCACAAATGTCTGAAAGCTTGCCCTAAATATAGATAATTTTATATGTGTATGTGTGCTGGAACTCAGAACAGCCTGCGCAGTCTGAACCGTTTTCACCATACACTCTGACTGATTAATGACAGAGAGTTTCTTTAAATTTTGAGGCAAAAAATCTTTTTTTATGCAACAGTTAGCTATCTAAGTAGCTAAATATTTGCTCTTCATTCACATAACATATTGCTTGTATATCACATACAAGCTCATGTTTTTTATTCATTCATTTATTTATTGTTATACAATAGCCTTTCTACACAAATTTATAGAGGAAAATTGTTTGTTTCAGTAAAAGATTAGTTAAAATTTCATTGAGTTAACAACAAAATTTTGAGATATATTTTCACAAATGGCAGAGCAACTAGTGAAAATAAAGCATGCATTGTTCATCAAATCAAAGATTAACTGATATTTCACAAAAAAATAACTATTATTCTATATCTTTAATGCAAAATTGATAGGAAATATATGGACATTTTAGGACAAAGTCTCATAAAGCATGACATTTTGCATATGATTACTTTGTAATGTCATGGCATTATGTGTCAAATGGGCCCTGCATAGATAGCATCAAATAGGGTGAAATAAATGAAAGCAGGGAATAATATTTTATAAATTCACTGGTTTGGCAGTGATATTACGAAGTTATAATCTACCAATGTTTCTCCGTAATCCACCAAAAAGCAATAAAGAACTGTTTAAGCCTTTCTACATAAATGTGTTAATTTACCAATATCATCTTCTTCAAAATCTTCCTTTTCAACTACAGCACAAAATCAAATTAAAATAGAATCCATTGGCGTATCTAGGACTTTGAAATTCATACACACGCAGAAGGCGACCACCAAAGAATATAGAGGATAAAAGCAATATGTTGATAGTGACAAAAGATGAATGCCCTCTGTCCGCTCCCTTTTTATGATTTGAGGGTTGGTGAATAATCAAAACATCGTTACTACAGCTTGAAAAAAGCTGTAGTTTTGATGTTATGATCATTCATCAACGATATGTTTCAAATGAGGATTATTTTTTTTACGCACTTGCGTAAATTGCATAATGGGAGTTACGTCCTTGGATGCAATTATGAAACACAAGTGCCTAAAGAATAGCAAATTTTTCATGAGTTGACCTAGATGGATGACCTTGACACCAGCAGATGCCCATCAGAGATATTTCATAATGCTAAATTGAAATATGAACATTGCATCTCAATAAGCTTGGAAGTAATTGGCAATGTTATTTTTTGGTTAAGTTATGCAAACAGACAAATAGATAGACAGGGAGACAGATAGACAACAATATGCCCCTTATCTTATAGATGAAGGGTCATAAAAAATAGAATTTCTGAACATGACAGTGAAAAGGACACATGTTCAGTTCAGATAACTGCACAAACTTTAATGTCTATTGCTTAAAAGCCCTAACTTGAAACACTTATTCAACATAATCACATGTTCTGATAATTTTCAAAACACTTATGTCATTTATGCTGTAAGAAGGAATGAATTAGAAACAGAACTTAAGCAATGAAATTTGAATTTATTGATATTTCCTGGTTAAAAGTAAAGAAAGTATGGGTTCAACCTCAGGATAGAGTCTTCAGTCTTCTTTTTTTTTCTGATGCTGATCTCCAGATGGTCATTGGGACTCAAATCAAATATTTTCTCCTACTTATTTAAGAGTGTCAGCCTTGAAATTCCTGCATGATATTAAATAAAGTCTATGCTGACCTTTGAAAATTCATTACTAACCTTCTTCAATGAGCCTACGAACTAGTTTTTCATGCCCTCTATGGGCTGCGAAGAGAAGAGCAAGAAAAGCTCTTTCTTTCAGCCAAGCTCTGCGAGCCCTCTTAGTCATGTAATCACTACCGGGGGTGTGGTATGTGGTTTGGGCAGTCACACCAAGTCTAAATACCTGTGATTAATAGAGGAATTCATTAAAAAAAATACGAAATATTGAAAAGAATTACAGTCCATCTTGCTCAAGCTACTGCGTCTATTGAGCAACCATTTTAATTAAGTGACCATTTTCAAAATCCCCCTCTTTAAATCAAAGTATTTAAAAAAGTAGATATGAATGATCCAAAAGTCATTTGAAATTAATCTTATTGATTATACTTATTAGAATCGTCTCAATGAGCTAACTGTACATACATGTAACATTATTTTATAAAAACATGTTCATTTATTCGTGGAAGTCAAATTGGGTTGACAAAATAAATTTAAAATTTGTACAAACTACTGGGCAGATCTTTGTCTATCATATAAATACTGATTGTTTTTTATAGCAGGCCAGAATTTTTTTATATTTCATACTGTGTTCATGATGTTTTTAAACAAAGGCACGGCCAGTTATAGCAAATTATCAGGTTTTCTGCAAAACAACTGAACTATGAGCCTTTTAAATCTCAAAATTATATAGAGTTATAATAATGGTATTAATTAACGAGAAAATGAATTGAATGCTTCACCCAGTCAATATCATTAGTTGCAACAGCTTCAATCAAGTCTTTCCACATTGGCCAAACTCGCATTTGTAATGTCGCCCCTGGTACAATGTCATTACTTCTTACATCAGTCGAATTCAATAATTCACCTGGAAATAAATACAATTTAAAGAATTCATGAATAGTAAGGTCTGCATCATTTTTGACCTTGTCATGCTGAACCTGCAAATATTGCTGCTTAAGCAAGATGTATTGACAAAGATCAGCCTGCACATATATGCAGTCTGATCTTAGTCTAAACCACATGTATGTTTTGTTTGATCATGTAAAGACTAAACTGTCAAGAAGATACATGTATATTGGCATACAGTTTCTTCTTTCAGAGCCCTCAGCGCTTTGATTTGAGTTCAATTTTGCAAAGAATTCTATTCAGCAGAAGACTGCAACTACTAAAGCCTTAAAAATTATTCTTCAATTTCGAGCAAACTTTTTATGCATGTGAATTCCAAATGTTTGTCTTATTCAATCGAAGATAATGGTAAAAGTATATTACAGCTGGGAACTTCATATCATAACATGCGAAAATGAAAGAGAGTAATGATTTTGTAATTTATGAACTCGAAATAAATAGACTGGATCCCTTACTGATCTTGCCACTTCATAAAAAGTTGCAAAATTATTGAAATATGTTGGTTTTAGCGCAAATGCCCGTTGGTCATTCTTAATTGTCTAAAAATACAAAGATTTCAAAATCTAAGAACAAGTTTTTGTATTTTTTCTATGAATAACTGTGAAAGAGCAGCTTTAAACACATACTCAGATCTGCAATTATTCATGGGTTCTATCCCAAGAAGCACCTAAGATAACACTTCCCACATTTGTCTCAAGAATTATAAAAATTGGTAAGCTAACATTGAACATCGAAGCATTGTTCATAATGCAGTAATAAATTTGTGATTGCAAAATGCAGGACTACAGGGGCTTTCTTGTTGAAGTCAGAAGCCTAACTTTCTTGAATGAAGAAATCAAGAAATAGAATGAATTTTTGTTTCAAATAATTTTTCCCTTCTATTACTTAAACCTGTTGTTATATTAGCAAGTAGAATACAAACCATCATCAAGATAACTTATTCTTTGCATATGGACAGGTACTCCTGTTGCAAACTCCATGTACATCTTCAGATCTTGAATTTTCATGTCATTTGTGATGCTTTTAAGTGGAAATTTTTCTCCTGTGAATAGCTTTACATATATAGAGAAAGAAGCCTTATCGCGGTCCCGAGGCTGAACCCTTGTTTTAGATTTTTTATTGCTGGCCATTGCTGATGGCAGCTCCTTATCAGTTTTATTCCAAATTGTTCGTTTAATTTCCTCTGTCATTCATTTTTGGTCTGAACAAAATGATTATATTCAAAGAAGGATTCCATTTTCCAGCTTCATTTAGTCCCCCGCTTTAAAAAGAAGAAAAACTAGTAAATTCCTGGGGAAACTTGTTTTCTAATCCGCCATGTTGTTTACACAGTGACAAGTAGGAACGCAGTGAATATATTTTTTAAATAAAAGGAATATTTTAAAAAGTGATATCATTATTTTCATTTAAATCATTTTTTATGTATATGTAAAAAAGGATTAAAAAAAATCAAATTATAAATAATATAAATAAAATAAAATGATAGACTGGAATGTAATTCTAACCAAGATATAGACTGGTTAACCTGTCCCAATCTACGCTACCCTCCAATATCGACAGATTGAGACAGGCTCGCCAGTCAAACCAAGATATAGACTGGTAAATCTGTTCCATATTTATTACCCGCAAATATTCTGTAACGAAAGATTTTAGTAGGGCGTCCGTGCATGCATAGACTATTATTTTAAATCAATTGGCAAGTTGTACACAAACTTGGCGGAAATTTTCTTACGGTTGCCCTTCAAATGTTGAAGAAATTGCGCTTCTTTTCTCCCCTAATCATTGGTACCAAAATGGACATGGCAGTATTGAGCTTACATTCACTATAAAACTTCAAATATCTTCGCCTGACATACCTTATGTTAATTTCACCCAAACTTGGCGTTATTACTTCTTGGTTGTCTCTTTACTAAAAAAAATCCTAGAACTTGATTTCCAATCTTGAAAAATTGAATGATAGAAAAGGTAAATTTTCACTTTAAAAATTAAAAAAGAAAAAAATCTTCTTCTGAAAATAATCTTTAAAAACTTGAGTGATTGGGTGATTGTAAGAATTGATTTCAAAATATTTATTGCTTGCAAGGAAAAAAGACCCCCCCCCTTCCATTTTGAATATCTCTTCGAGTCAATTCTAGTGAAATTAAAACCAGTGGAGTATTTCAGACCCTCTTAGGCGCCTTTTGTTAGATAAAAATTCTTAATTAGGGATCTTATAAAGACATTTAAGATTTTAGCTCTACTGGCTGCAGGTCAGAAGAGCTATAGACTGGTACTACTCCGAATGTCGACTCATGATGAGGCTTTTATGATAGTCGTAAGTAGAACCAGCATCTAGGAAGAGCTATAGCCGGTTTTTACCCGCTTAAAGCCCATAGTTCTTGTCCGAATGTCTTCAATCTTTGCCCGATCCATTAAGTGTCAAGGGATAAAGAACCTTACCGGAATCTAATCGAGGAGCTCTTATTTTGGCAAAATCAAGTTTTGGCGTTGTTATCACTCAACTAAAGTTTATCAAAAGTCGTTTTAATGACGTCTCTAGCCGCCGTCATATCGCAGTTGTTAGCGCGACGGACTGTCAATCTAGACGGGTCACGGGTTTGATCCCCGACGGTGAAACTCATTCTTTCCGACTTTTTGTCTCTCACCAAGTGGTTGATAATCGTAGATAGCAGCTGGAGGCTAGCGAAGGATGTGATGTTGTACTGGTGAGATAAATACCAGGAATCCATTGTTAGGTGCTCCGCCGCGATATGACTGAAAAAATGTTTAAAGTGGCGTAAAACTTCATTCCATCCAATTATGACGTCTCATAATTTAGAAAGTTTTTTATAGGCTGTCAATCTGGGGCCTAGATGAGATGTGCAACCGGAATTTTGATGGGACCCAACTGGGCAAGAAATGTTAGTACAATGCGGCCGATTCGGCCCTTTTTACGCCATTTATAGATCCAAATGCTTCCCAAGTTATGTCCATATAGGTTCGAAATGCTTTGTTCGTCTGAGCCTCAGAAAGGATTTGCAAGCCGGGATGCATGGTACCAATAAGGCAAGGCTTGTTTTGTCCTGTATGGGAAACTTTTGAGTCTAGTACAGTCTTTGCCCATAACGGATGTTTATTTTCCAGGATATCCACCTATTTGAAAGAACAAAAGATCCATATTGATTCCTTTCTGACGTAAAATGTTAAACATGGCTAAATCAAGAAAATTTGTCTTCGGCCATATGGAAAGCTTTGAGTCCAAATAATTCAAGACTCTCCGAATTTAACCCGTCCGACCCTTAAGTGACATTGAATAATGGGGCCCAAACACTAAAAATATTATTGGCAATGAAATTGGATCACCATATTACAAATCTTAAATATTGCTTAGTTACTCACGGTCAATGATATTTTCACTTTCTAGGATTGACAATGTTATTGAAAAGAAGTGGGGATTTTCTAAACTGACAACTTGTCAATAACTTTGATTGTATTTGAGACCCTCATATTTACGTAGCGCTTCTATTACTAAAGAAGTAATTAAATAGTTAAATAGTCCAACTTTCAGGATAAAAAACCGCTTGGGAACATTTGGAAATCATAACCAGCTTCTAATGCGAGTGCACCTGCAAAGGGTAACATTTGTCGAGCATTTTGTGAATATTTTTATTCTGAACGCAAGCTAGATTAGTATTTTAAATACTATATTTACAACTAATTTTTAATGTTAGGTAGAATAACCATTTCCCAACCAAAACAAGCTGTTTGAAACTACTCTAGTATGAGTTGCAACAGGAGTCAATATTATTTCATTTATAAACTGCTGCGCGTCTAGGAAGCGAAACAGTTTGTGAACCTTTAAAAATGTACCTCATTCTGTATAAAAGGGACGAATGTATTTTACGGTCCCATGTACGGCCATTTCATTACTTTGCGGCCCCACTCCAATAGGTCAGACCCCATCCGATTTTTGGCCTTCTTTGTTCTATATAAAATTGATGAACCTTCAGGTGCTGCAGGGCATTCCACAACACTTCTCTTATATATTACGTCATTAGCGCTTCATCCACATCCATAGATCTATCTTTTGAGACTAAAAAAAAAACCTGGGTCAAATCAGGTTTTGTTTTGGGCTATTCGAGCGAGAGTAAAGGCACCGTCTATTCTCCACATATGAGTATGACAGTTAGTTCGGGTACGCCCCCCGTCCATTATCCGTCCTCCCGGAAAGGAAATCGTGCACAGAAAAGATCGAACTAAGCGTTATATTAAAGAAGAGATAAAAAAAAAACTATCAAAAAGTCAAATAAATATGCACGTAGTTTACTATTCTCCACTTCAAAATGTCATTTTTAAGCCGAACAATTTTTAGCTCATCTGAGCACGAAGTGCTCAAGGTGAGCTTTTGTGGGTAGGTGAATGTCCATGTACACTCTAGAGACCACATTTCTTGCCTGATCAACCTAAAATTTGGTCAGAATGATTGTCTTGATTAAATCTTGGATGAGTTCAAAATTGGGTCAACTGGTTCAAGACTATAGGTCACGGGGTCAAATATCAGAAAAACCTTGTATGTACTCTAAAGGCCACTTCTCCTGCCCAATCAACCTGAAATTTGATCAGAATGATTGTCTTGATGAAATCTCGGACAAATTCGAAATTGGGACAACTGGGGTGAAAAACTAGGTCACGGGGTCAAAAATTAGAAAAACCTTGTATGCACTCTTGAGGCCACATTTTTTGCCCAATCAACATGAAGTTTGGTCAGAATGATTGTATTGATGAAATCTTGGACGAGTTTGAAATTTGGTCATCTGGAGTCAAAAACTAGGTCACGGGGTTATATCATAGAAAAACCTTCTAAGTCAACCTCAAAATTGACAAAAAATGGATTCTCTAGCCGAATAGAAGCAACAGCATTGTTTATCTTAGTGACATTCATTCATAATCCTTTTCTAAACCTACTTATATAACTTTTATACAGTTCATTCAGGTGAGCGACTTAGGGCCACTATGGCCCTCTTGCTTGTTTCTCTAAGATCTACTTTTTACCATACAACGACCCCCGGAAGTAAATTCCAGTGAGGTCACTCCAATATCAAGCAGAAATGATCAAAGTAGGCTACTGTAAAATCTATTGAAAAAATATTAGATCATTCCCTTTATAAAAAATGTCCGTGAATGTTCAAAAAAAAAATCTTGCCTAAATATTTTCAAATTCAGAGAGACTCTTTTCGGGAGTTATTGTTTCTATTTTTTATACCCCCGCAAAACGATTTTTTTTTTTACCCCCGCAAAACGAATGTTTTCGGTGGTATACTGGAATCAGCCTGTCTGTCTGTCCGTCCGTCTGTGGACACATATAGTAGTAAATTTGTGTCGCGAACTCCTTCTTCAGTTTTCCTTCAAAAACCTTGAAACTTTATAGAAACATTCATCACATGTTGAAGTTTTGCAAGACGCTTCTTTCAAGTGTCAACTCTCCCAGGTTCATGAATTATCTCCCCTTGAACTTAGACAATTTTTCCTATTTGTTACCATGTACTTATCATTTTGTGTCGCAAACTCCTCCTTCAATTTTCATTCAATAGTTATGAAATATTATACAAACATTCATCACATAATGAAGTTTTGCAAGACGCAAATTTCAAGTGTCAACTCTCCCAGGTTCACTAATTATCTCCCCTTGAACTTAAGAAATTTTTTCTATTTGTTACCATGTACTTATAATTTTGTGTCGCAAACTCCTCCTTCAGTTTTCATTCAATAGTTATGAAATATTATACAAACATTCATCACAAATTGAAGTTTTGCAAGACGCAAATTTAAAGTCTCAATTCCTTCTGGTTCATGAATTATTTTCCCTTGAACTTAGACAATTTTTCCTATTTGTTACCATGTACTTATCATTTTGTGTCGCAAACTCCTCCTTCAATTTTCATTCAATTGTAATGAAACATTATGCAAATATTGATCACAAGTTGAAGTTTTGCAAGAGGCTAAGTTAAAGTGTCAACTCCACCAGGTTCATGAATTATGTCCCCTTGATCTTAAGACATTTTTTTCTATTTGTTACAATGTACTTATAATTTTGTGTCGCAAACTCCTCCTTCAATTTTCATTCAATAGTTATGAAACATTATACAAACATTTATCACATGTTGAAGTTTTGCAAGACACAAATATCAAGTGTCAGCCCCCACAGGTTTATGAATTATCTCCCTTGAACTTAAGATAATTTTTCTTTTTGAACACATATACTTGTAATTTTGTTTCCCAAACTCCCCTCAGTTTTCCTTCAATAGCTTAAAAACATTTATCACATGTTTAAGTTTTGCAAGACGCAATTTAGAGGTCTCAAATCCAAGAGTTATCTTTATTCTTGAAGCATTTTTTGCTTCTTCTGTCAAAGTATATCATTCTCTGAAAGCACTTGCGGGGGTATTAAGTCACATTCAGTGACAAGCTCAAGTTTATTAATAGAGTTCTCAAGCACACTGTTTTATTCAAACATAATATATTTTGAATTGAATTCCTCTTTTCTTCTTCCTTTTACTGGCCACAGTCAACAGGCTGATTGTTCTGCCAGGGGGTTGCAAAAAGAATAGATAAAGAGCAAAGAATAAAAGTGAGCATATGTACAGTGATAGTTAAAAGAAAAGGCAGAGTTAGAGAAAGTTTTTGGGTAGCTTAGCCTTGAAGGCATCAACTGAACCTGCTGACCGAATATTTGGGGGAAGCTGGTTCCAATCTTTGGTGGTCCTAGGAAAGAATGAATATTTTCTTGTATAGGTTTTGCAGTAGGGGATGGTGTAGGTTTTTTGTTTGGTTTTTCTAGATTGTCTTGTTGGTTTTTCGAGATAGTTATTTGGGTCTATGGATACTTTGTTGGTTGTGATATTGTGGAAGGCTTTGTAAGTCTTGCTATCATCATGCGTGTTTCTAAGGATTACCAGTTCAGATCTTCTAGCATGTTGTCTACACTTGAACGGTTGTTATATCTATGTTTGACAAACTTGGACGCTTCTATTTGTACTCTCTCTAGATTGTTGATGTCTGATATTTCATGTGGGTCCTAGATAGTGCTTCCATATTTTAGCGCAGGTCTTATTATTGCCTTATATGCTCTTTCTTTTGTCTTCACTGAGGAGATGTTAAGGTTTTTTCCGAGGAAGCCTAATGTCCTGTTTGCTTTTGATGTTATAATTGATATGTGTTGGTCCCAGTCTGGTTTGTTGTTAATTGTGCATCCAAGATACTTTGTTGACTTGACGTGTTTTAAGGTGTGCTGATGGAGTTTGTAGTCATAAAGTATTTCAGTTTTTCTGTTTGTTACTTATGGTAAATACTTGGCACTTATCAGGATTGAACTCCATTTTCAATTTTTTCTTCCCATGATGCTAGGTAGTCAAGGTTCTTTTGGAGGTCAGAGCAGTCTTTTTCTGATGAGATTGTCAGGTTAGACCCGTCCCACTGTCGTCTATCAAAAAAGCCTTCATACATGAGTCGACAGTAGAACCAGACTAATTGTCAGGTAGGCGATTGTGTCGTAGGCAATGAGGCGGATACCTTTTATTACGCATAAGTCTAATTTATGTAGAATTTTAAACTACAAAGACTCAGTAACAATTAAACAGAAAATAGAAAGAGCTAAAAAATATAAATATGTTTTACTTTTTTTCTTTGCAGACATTTATAATTACCTTTTTAGTCAGTATACTGTACTCAAAAAGAGCACACAGTGACTTAATTTTGTAGCCATTTTCAATCAATTCTTCTTCATCTGAGAATATCAGAATTAAGTTTATGCTACTTTCGGTGTAGTTTACATGGAAAATTTGTATAACTTCATAGCTTAAGGTGATTGAATACGGGAGACTACAGCCTATCTACTTTAAGGGTTATCCATTTATCGAATCATGCAAAATGGATAAAATCAAGTGTATCAAAAGAACATATTCTGTTCAACCAAATTCTTGTTAAAAGCACACCCCACCGTGTTACAACAACAACCAACTTCCGTTGACTTACAAAACAACCTAGCGGCTAAAAAATCTCTTAAACCATGCTTTCGACGGGCCGCCGCCTATTGACAGGTCTTGTAAGTTTTCTTGCACTACGTATTATACGAATATGCGTCGTTGGTAAAGTTCAAATGGTTCATGATATCCGAAACATTTGTTAGAAAACAGTGGGTGGGGGATTCCCGTTTTTTATAGCACATTTTTTGAATATCATGTAGGCTGTTCAGGTATCGACACTAGCACCAGGCAGAGACCTGCAGATTTCAGGGAGGACTGCTAGAAGCTTCCATGTTCCAGGTCAGGGCTTACCCTACCCTTAGCCAATTTAGCCATTGGCTAAAATTCTGAAAAATTGGCTAAAAGAAAAATCAATTGGCTAAAATGCTGGCAAAGGGTGGTTATCATTTTGTAAAGTCCATAAACATATAGAAAAGAATAATCAAGTGTAAAGATCATTGGTTAAACAACAAATGGAAATGAGAGATAATCCTTCACACCTTTGATTGGCCTGTTGACAGTTAAAAGATGGTATTTAGGCCATTAGACCATGCATTCTTTTAATTGATGCTTTCTAAAGGCTGTTATATCCAGATTTAATGTGCAAAAATCTTAAAATTTCAATATTCTTTTGGTATTCTTCAGTCAAATCTTGGTTTTGAATAAACTCAGAGAAAATTCGAAACTGCAAATTATTGGCTTTAGTTGCTGTTGACTAAATGGGTATGACACCCCTGTCTGCTTTTTTGCCAAGTGATAACAGCACAATTTGACAAATTCTTTTTTAAACTGCCCAAAGCTTCTTATTTTTTTATACATTTTGTAACAGTAGATGATCATTGAAAAAGTATTTTTGATTCAAATGTAATCAATTAAGTTAATGGTTCATGAAAAAATATTACAAATAAGAATTTTGCAAGTTTTTTACAACTTGGTAGAATAAGGTGGCTACCATGAAGTCACTTTGGCTAAAATATTTTCAAATTGGCTAAAAGTTTGGCTAAAAGAAATTTTGACCCAGGGTAAGCCCTGCAGGTCCTTAAGGCCTGTATAGTTAATTACCATACCAAGTAACCATTGGACTGAAAATGTTCATGTTCATGGCATCTTTAACAGGTTGAATCATTCTGCTGGAGATCAATTGAGTCTGTGCACAACATTTCAAACAATTTTACTTTAGCATAAAGCAAAAACTCTGGCCTCACAGTCTGACCAGAGTCTTCACTGTGCGCTATATAAATAGATAAGTTCTTAAGCCCTCTTCTGGCGGCCTGCATGTATTATTGTTGCATGTTGTTGCTGTCTACGCTGCTTTACGTATTAACCTCACACACATGTGAAATTGTTGGAAATGTCACACATAGGCTCAATTATTAGTTGCAATTAGTCTGAATTTCAGTACAGTCCCTTGTACATTCCTGTGATCTTATTCCATATAAAAGTTATATACCGGTAAAATTCCTTGCAACAAGCAATTTCTCCTTTTTCCACAATATTTTCTGTCACATTATACAATCATTTATTTTGAAAATGAAACCTGATAGCAAATTTTGAGAGAGCTGCTTAAAATCTACTGGTCTTATATGAAGTTAGCCTTATGATATAAATCTTTTTCAGTCACAACAAATCAGGAATTTCCATTTGGCAACTCCAGCCTGCAGTGATAACTTATTTGTGGTATGTCTTCACTGTTTTAAATTTTTTATGCCATTCCATCAGTAAGATTGAGGGGCATAGTGTTACTATTATTGTCTGTCTTAAATTCTTCCAATATCATACTTTTGGGAAAAAAAAGGGGTCGAACCCTTTTTACATAGTATCAAAGAGCGGAATTTTTTAAATTCTTCTTTAAATTCAGATGGCAGACAGCTTTCATAATTGGTATGTAGCATCATCTTGTGGACCTCTACCAATTTTGTTCATATCAAGACCCTTGGGTCATATTTAGGTCATAAAAGGCATATCCTTGCTTTTGGCTGAAAACATTCCATTGATCTTATGTAGAAATTATCTCCTTATTGACATCTGCCTATTTAATTAATGTGATGTCCCCGGGGTCACTGAGACTTAGGGGAGCAATCTAGGACCATCATGGTCCTCTTGTTAGTTTACAATATTTCAATAATCCTTGCACAAACCCTTGTTGAATGGTACTCATTGTGATTGGTTTGTCAAGATGACTCAAACAGGTAATTTCTTTACAGTTTTTTTTTTTTTTTTTGAGTAATTAGGAACTTAGACTGGCATAATTCTGTCTTAAATGCATCTATGTAAATTTCTATTGAGTACCCACAACTTTAAAAAAAAAGAGTCCAGATCATGGGATTTAGATTGTCAGCACTGTATTTTTCCTGGAACTCAACCAGGCATTCAGGATACAAAAAATGCAAATGTTAACCCTTGTCATGCTGAATAAATTTTGGCTTAAAATTTCCATCAATATCAAAGGGCAAAAAGCACTAAAGTCCCAACTGTAGGTCAAATTTTATATGAAAAGCTAAATCTATTGACAATTCTGGTTGAAAGTGAGAACCAGGTGGTGAAGACTAACATCAGACTGCACATATGTGTAGGCTGATGTTTGTCTATAGCTCCTGAAAAAGCAGTAATATTCCGGGTTCAGCATGACAAGGGTTAAAAAATGGTACCCTACTTTGCATGCAAATGGATGTTCATATGCAGAATGGGATACCATTTCTTAAACGTTATGTTGTCATTTCATTTTGAATACAAGCATGGTTTATAAGTTTTTAGAAAAGGGCTAGGACTCTTAACATTGTTATCTTGTTTATTTCAACCCAGACATAGAATATCTTAATTTATTATCTTTTTCTTCTTCCTTTTTCCAGCACAGACACACAGCTGATAACAATCCTGACACCCCATTTGAATTTACTCCAGAAAATATCAAGGTATGCATAGCTTTAAGGGATACTTGTTAAGGTAGTCTTTGACTCACTAAGATTTAGCCAGGTCTCTCAAAATTATTTGATTTGAGTCCCTGGGACCCTCTGTGAATCAACTTCAGGAAGAACTGAAAACTGCTTTGAACAGTCTTCAATTCTTTTCTGAAGTTTATCCCCAAAGATACATATCTGTCCAACACATTATTCTTGTGTAGATTAACCCAGGGATATTTCAATGTTTAAACAAAAACTTGAGAAACGCTAAAAAGGAATGATCTTCATTAAAAGCAGAGACTTCCAAACCTCAAGCAAAGACTCCTATGAACCTAACTATTGAGTCCTCCGGACCCCACTTTGTTGATGTCATACTTAAACACTGGGTATTGATATTTTCTCAAAACCTTAACTATTTACACATTTGAAAGCTGATTTCTATTCCAACTAAATACCAATAATAATCTATGATTTGAAACCAATTGCCGAACACTATTATTTGTTCTTCTAAGATAAACCCTTTGTGCATATTTTACAGAATTTTTATACCCCCCTCCTACAAAGTAGAGGGGGTTTATATTGGTTTAACCCAGTCAACAATTATTAGCTTGGCTTCTTTTTGGAGAAAACCCAAGGTAACGTCATTACCTTTGTGTTGTTTGCGTTGGTGTTGGCTTCACAAACTTAAACCTTTTTCATATCTCTCTTGTTATTGAAGATAACTTCATTAAACTTGGGATGTCTGTTCACAATCATTAGAGCTATCCATACTGACTCTGAATGTATTTTGTAAGAGATTAGAATGCCCCTTTTTGACATAGATTTTTTTTGCATTACCGATATTTAGCAATTCAGCTGAACATTTTCACCTGTAGGTTGTGCTATTGTTTATCTTATAAATGTGATCTGTCACATGAAAAAGCACCATCACAGAACTCTTCAAAAAGAATATTTGAAAAAGTGATTTGGTCCAGCATTGGTCAACCAGAGGTCACATATAAACAATTCTTTCACTTAAAGGTAGATTTATCATTCTAGATTCAGAAAATAAGCACATTGCAAAAAGTTTCGACCCTAGTAAGTCTGTGCTGTTTGGAGATTCTGACTGGTGTCAGCATTTTTACCGCCGCCCAGATGGTCCCTTTTTGTGTGACGGGTCACAAATGGTTAATATATATACATGTTCATGACAATTCTATTTTTCAATATCTTGTAGCGTGCTGAAATATTAGTGAAAAATTACCCAGAAGGCCATGAAGCAGCGGCGGTAATGCCATTATTAGATCTCGCACAACGTCAACATGGTAAGTGTTCATGTGACTTTGGAAATATTTATATTTTATTGATTCAATACAGTCAAAGACAAACATATAAACTCAACACGCTATTGTAAACATTTTAGGTAAAATCCAATATCTACCTATAGACGTTGCAGGTTAACTATCAGTTATCCGGTGTTAATTGAGGATTTAAATTGTATTTAAACATACATATGCCTAATTAATCAAAAGTTGTCGTGGCCTAGTGGGTAGGGCAGTGGTCACGCAACACCTGTCTACTCTTCGCGTATGGGTTCGAGTCGTACTCTGGTCTTATCTTTAAAATCTGTCTTTTTATGTCGTTGTTTCTTGTAAAATATTTTCTTCCGTGAATGCTAGTTTGTATGCAACTTTCTTTGATATATCTTCATGGTTTTTTTATTATATATTTTTTAAGTTATTTATTTAGACTTAAACAAACAATGCGTTTCAATAAATTTCAAATGCGCTTTTATCCTGCTTGACCTTTAAAGCTTTAACATCAGACAGTCCTTTGATTTCAGTTTCTTGTCAGTAAAAGAAATACACACTGACCTAACCTACGTGAACTTGAAATTTATATTTGTAATACTCCTTCATTATGAACTTGACTAATGAAACATCCTTATTTTTAATACTTTCTGCCATCTGGTCTTTTGGAATTGACAAGAAGAAATGATTAAAAGTTCCTGTTGGGATATTTCGTGTAAGCAGAACTCACCGAAAGCAAAAAAAATCGTGCAAAATTCTGCTAAATTGATTTGCTTGATAGCAAAATAAAATTACATTCAGTGGGATTCGAACCTTGTCCGCCACGGCAACAGTCATTGTGCCTCACCGTCTTTGCCATGTCTCGTCGATTGGAAATCGCCGTAAAATAGTCATATATAGCAAGCATTGCCAAATTACCTATGTCACGCTCCATTAGTTTTCTCAATATACCCTCTGTTTACAATAATATTGTGATCCGATAATGCTCAAAAAAGCGAATTCAGGTAATACATTCATATCAGGGATCGTGATAGTGTTTGATAATAGGGTGTCATTGACTCCTCACCTAAGAATTCTGGGGGTCGAATCTGAATTTAAAGGGGTCAAAACAACAGAAAAGGCAAATCATTAGTAGAGATTTTGCATATTTAAGAGTCACTTTAACTGTTTCTTTTAATGATATGAAACAAGTAATTAATTTGTAGAACTTTTAGATAGTAATTTGTGAAATCTTTGGTATAAAACCATGTTCTGACCCTTAGTAATTTCTCTCAAGGGGATCAAAATGACCCCCTTGGGACAAATTTCTAGTGGTCAAACTAATATTTTTCAGATTTTTGAGGGTCAAAACCCTGGTTTAAGGGTCAAACACGAGCCCTGCATATCAAACTCATACAGGGTTGGTTGACATACAGATTTTACCCTTTTGTTGAAGACAAAATTTTCATTAAATTTTATTGACTTGAAGATTTACCTGACAAAAAAATGATATTAATAACTGATAATAAATTGGTCTAATTGAATAAAGAAAAAAGTTATTCTTCTCCAGTCTTTCACAATGTCGAAGATTTAAAGATATGAAAAACATTGAGGGAAAGGGAGAAATGGCTTGTGAAAAACAAATGAATTGAATTGAATTCTTGCATGTCAGTCATTGGTCAATTCTCCTTATTGCAGGTTGGTTACCACTGTCAGCCATGCACGCTGTAGCAGATTTGTTGAGAATGCCTAAGATGAGAGTATATGAGGTAGCAACGTTTTATACTATGTACAACAGGTAGGTGTTGAGTGTAAAAGTATGAAAAATATTATGATAGACATGAACTCAAGATTGAGAATTTTATCAACTGAAATTTTGCTATATGAACTTATATATAGGGATAATCCGGTAAAGACTTACAGTTTAAATTGAGGGACCCAATTTGCCAAGACTTTTGCATCTGAGGGATATGGGTAATATTCCCAGAAATTAAGGGCCAAGCCAAGAATTCAGGGATAATGGGCGATTATAATTCTTTGCCCTTTTATATACTGTTCTTCAGATAGGATACCAAAGAATCATATTTCAAACTTACAAATTTGAGATTTATTATATTTTTCAAGATTGTTCTTCTGTCTATCCCTTTTTCCAGATATTAAATTGGGACTTTCCTGTGCAGCTCAAATAAAATACATGTACATATATGAAGGGTTTTCAATAGTTATGTGAAAAAGTTTGTTTATTGACTTAGTGGGCTGTAGGCAGAAACGCTGTTGCATACACATTTTTGCTTGAAAAATGTTGGTGAGCTGAGACAAAGAAATTATATTTCATGTTTTGAGTTTAGACTAGTTAATTTCATAGGTGTAACTAGGATTTGAAATTTATACGAACTCAGAAGGCAACCAGCATAGAATATATAGGATAACGGCAATATGTGGACTGTGACAAAATATGAATCATAATGTCCTCCGTATGCTCCCCTTTTCTATGATTTGAGCGTTGGTGAAAAATCAAAACATGGTAACTACAGCTTGAATAAGCTGTAGTTTTGATGTAATGATAATTTTTCAACAACATTTTTCTAAAGAGGATTTATTTCTATTATGCACTTGGGTAATGGTAGTTACACCCTTGAAATTTATCTTGAAAAAGAAGACAATTTCTGAGGGAAAACCCCAGGTCCTACATGGAGTAGGGATTACCCCAAGCTGTAAAAACATAGCCCTCTCTCTGATAATTAATGAAGATATTCTCAAAAAAGACTTAAAGAAGAAGCTTACCTCTGTGGCCTAGTGGTATAGATACTTGACTCGTAACCTGTAAGAAGACAGTTCAACATTGTCACTAAGGTTTGTTTATGGGCAAAACACTTAAAAGCCTGCCCCAGTTCAACTAGCTGTAAAATTGGGGAGCAGTTGGTTTAAACCACTACCTCTCTCTTGGGGACATGAACACATCTGGATTGATTGTTCAAAAGTGATTCTACATGCTTAAGCTTTCATCACAGTGGAACAAAACCAAATGAGTATATTTTGAGAAGCTAGGTTACAACCTCTTACACACTTCCCCCTTGCATATTCCCACAGCATTGTTATCCTAGCAAGCTAGGCCCTTGGTGTGGGAAATGTATCATATGTAATGTATAATTTCAGACAGCCAGTTGGTAAATATTTTATACAGATCTGTACAACAACACCCTGTATGTTAGGTGGAATAGGATCAGATGCTATAATGGATTGTATAAAGGAAGATCTGGGTAAGTCTTTAGTTCATCTCATTTCCACTTCTCACACTAGATGAATGACAGAGGTAGATATAAGAGGGGGTAAAGCCAATCTAACCATTCTAAAATCTTTATTTCTCAATGAAACCCTCTGTTGTGGGTACTCATTGCAATCAGGGCTGGGGTCAATTACAGTCCAATGTAATTAATTAAATTACAAATTACATTGAAATATTTCAATTACAAATACAATTATAATTACAAGGAAATATCAATGTAATTAATTAAATTACAATTACTTTTCAAATGTAATTAATTACAATTACCAATTACATTTGATGTATGATGTACCAGTCAATAGAAAATGGAATAGGACATTAACAGCTTTATGGTCTCATTAAAACTGTATATATTGTAAGAAACTACATGTATATAGAGACAATTTCGAAATCATAAGCATTTCAATTAAGGCTACACTAGTTTATGTTATGGAGGGCCATCACACTTGCTGGGATAGTAAACAATTTGATTTTGAAATTTAGCCCACACTGAAAGAAATTCTTACACTTCATATTTCAGGAATGGTTAGGACATGTTTTCAATCCAGTTTTGGTATTAAAATGAATAAAACTTGTTTGACACTTCTTAAGTGACTAGGATTGATTCAACACATTTCAATATAGACACCAGGCAACTACGCTTGTTTGTTAACATTCGTCATAATTATTATTTAGATTAAAATACTTCTGCCTTTTTTGTTATTTCTTAGGAAATTTGTACTGGATAACTGTTTTTTATTCCCTTAATGATATTGTAACTAACTGTAAAGTGTTAATGGCTACCTAGTCAAATACAATCAAGATTTTCACACCTTTACCTGTCCATTTAGGAAGTGTTTGTCATCTTTTTGTTTCCACATTATGGCAGGGAATGTGTGATTTTTACAATCAATACCTCTTTGTTCATTTTTGATCACAAGTACATCTATATCCAGTGAATCATAAGTTCATTCTGCATCTGCTTCTAAATGCAAGACAAATTTTCCTCAACTTTATCTAATTTGAAGAATTTATAAGTGGATCAAGGATTATTTCTTTCTCATTTTACTTCATTTTTATTTCAAAGAAAACTCAATACTTTGATCTAAAATAAAACTTAGATGTCTTAAAAATCATATTTGGAACCTAACAATTTTGAAGTAAGACACTGATATATGACTGTATGATTAGACTTCCATAGAATACAGATGTAATTGGAATTTAATTGAAAGTAATTGTAAATTACATGTTGATTTCATTTGTAATTAATTACAATTACAATTACTTGTAATTGAGAAAAGAGCCAATTACTAATTACATACAATTACTCCACAATTTGTAATTAATTACAGCTAATTACAATTACATTTTTCAATTACCCCAGGTCTGATTGCAATTGTCA
The DNA here is from genome assembly GCA_948146395.1 of Fragum whitleyi. Lineage (NCBI taxonomy): Eukaryota > Metazoa > Mollusca > Bivalvia > Cardiida > Cardiidae > Fragum > Fragum whitleyi. Next base: position 35,126,703 of record OX411552.1, on the reverse strand, counting down.
TATCAAGACAATTGCAATGAGTACCAATGACATAAGGTTTGTGCAATAGAAATTGAAACATTACAATCTAAAATCCAAAATTTCCTCCCTATCTGTAGCTCTGAATAAGATAGGGATGTATGTCTGGTCATCTCTATATCTATACAAAACTTAACCTATTAACCTAAGATTGTTATTAAAATAGATATCAATGATACAGATTTGGAGAAACTAGGGTCAAGATCATCTGCTAAGGTCAAAGCTCGGAAAATAGCAGTTTTTGAGGGAATAAGTATATACTACAAACACATTTTGTTTCTGAAATCTTTCCAAAACAAGAATATTTCAGGTTCAACGGGAAAAAACAGTAAATGGAGACATTGCTTGTGACCCGAAGTATGTCATTGTAACACAATGTTTTCTTAAGACTTTGCAAGCAAGCATTGAGAATTTATGTTTTAATGTTTTATAAGAATCTTTAATAAGATAAATGACTGTGATAAATGACATTTTTATGCCCCCGTAGCAAAAGATCGGGGGCATATTGTTTTACCGTTGTCCGTCTATCCTTCCTTCCGTCTGTCCGTCCATCTGTCTGTCTGCAAAAATTAACCAAAAAACTTAACATTGCCAATATCTTCAAGCCTATTCAAGATACAAGGCTCATATTTGGCATGATGATAGATCTCAATGATCCGCATCCGCTGGTACCAAAGTCAAGGTCATGTGACAAGGTCAAAGTCATCTATCAAGGTCAAATAACTCAAAAATGTAACCAAAGAACTTAACATTGCCAATGTCTTCAAGCCTATTCAAGATACAAGGCTCATATTTGGCCTGATGATAGATCTAACCAAAAAACTTAAAATTCTTCAGTTTATTCAAGCTTATTATAGATACCCTGTCTCATAATTGGCATGATGAAAGATATGAGTGATGTACATCTGTTGGTATCAAGGTCAGGGTCATACTTAAAGGTCAAGGTCATCTGTCAAGGCCAAACTTTGGAAAAAAAAAAATGCTGTTACGGGGGCATTTGTGTTTCACAAACACATTTTGTTATGTAGGCTGTTTTCGGAGAAAACCCGAGGTAAAGCTATAGCTTTGGTGTCATTGTCATGCAAAAACTTTGTCATTTTGTGATATCACTGGTTCTACTGAAGGCATTTACTTGAAACAAAGTACACATATTCACCATCAAAAGAGCTACCTATATCATCAAGGGGGATATGACTAGATGTATTTTGTGCAAATCATTACCCTATTTTTATGTAGATTTTTTTTCTACCATCCAGCACTCAACAGTCTAGCGTTGGGACTTGTAGGTGGTGCTCTTGTTGATTCATAAAACCTGGATTCTAATTTTTTGTTTTTGCAGGTATAGGAGTAGGGGAGACAACCCCTGATGGAAAATTTACACTAGCTGAGGTAGAATGTCTTGGGGCCTGTGTAAATGCTCCAATGGTACAAATTAATGATGATTTTTACGTAAGTAAAGCCTTGAAATGTTATCAAATAAATCAAGACCCAATTCAAAAAATATTTCACACATTGATCTCTTAAGTAGTTGAAATACAATTCACTATGTGATTACTAAGGAATGTGTCGTAAAGAAAAAATAATGGTTATATTTTTTACCGAACAAAAACGTGTCCACAATTACATTTACTTACCTTTTTCTTGCTGTTCACTGTAAATTCCTTAGGTACACAAATCTCTGGCAGACAGTATAGACTAAGATCAGGCTGCACAAATGTGCAGTCTGATCAATGGCTATACTGCCTACTTTCTATTAAATTGTCATTGGAAAACACAGACTTACCCAACAATTGGATTTTATTTTCATGCAAAATTAAAATTCAGTATGACAAGGGTTGAAAGCTACTAGTTCTCATTAGAAATACTTTCCTGAGATGTGACAACCCTTAAGTATACTAATTCTCATTTAATACAATGTCTGAAGATCACTTGGCAGGGGTGTGACATCCCCATGTCTGACTTGTCCGACATATGCTGATCTACCAGTGGACAAAAACATTTTTCTAGGCCACTTGTCTGTCATAGGTAAATACCAGGATAACTCTAAGAATCACACTAAATAGATATATGAGATTAATTACATGTATCTCAATGTCTGGCTAGATGGCCGAGTGGTTAGCTTGCTTGACTCGTAACCTGGTGGTTGTGAGTTTGAGCCCCACCAGAGGCGGGTAGTGTATTTTAGCAGGACACTTTACAGCCAGTGCCCCAGTCCACCAAGCTGTAAAAGTGGGTAGCAGTGGTTAGAGCCCATTGCCTCTCTCTCAATGTGAAGGAAAGAGTTAGGACCACAATGGAAATAAGAGTCCATCCACCCCTTTATCATGTTTTCCTCGATTAAAAAAAAGAAAAAGAATTGTAGTTACACCAATATTGTTTTACTGAATTCAGCATTTTCTTCTACAAGAAAACCATTATTTCTGAAAATTTATCTTTTCTGTTTTTTAGGGGGGACAATTTCTATTTGATCTGGCCAAGTAGAAAATCATCTTTTACTTGTCCAGGGACATGTGGAGAAAAAAGGTACTTCCACAACCCTGCTAGGCTTTTGACTTCCAGAAATGAAGCTTTTATAATTTTTCATCTTCTTTCAGTAATGATCAGTACAAAAATGTTTCTTTTACATGAAAACACAGATTTTCTATTAAGTCAAGCTCATTGTAAATGTTGGATTGAAACAAAAGAAAGAAATGAATGTAAATCTCTATTTTTTTTCCAGGAGGATTTAACTGTTGAAGATATGAAAAGAATATTAAGTGACTTCAAAAAAGATATTATACCCAAACAAGGACCCCAGTAAGTAAACTGGTTTTAATATTTTTGCAATATTATTCACACATGATTTTTGGAAATATATCAAAGCACTCACCACAGTATAACAATCAACCCTTGATTCAATATATTTCATGCTCCATAGTATTGTAGTTGTGTTCACCGGGATTTGTGCATTCTGATTGGCTGATAAATTGGTTTATTTACTCAATGAAAACAATTTCGATTATGCAGCTTTTTTGTAAGCTCTCGAGGAAAGTAGTCTTATAAACAATCCATGTATATGAGGGTAAATCTTTACATTTTTGATTTAGGAAATAAAATTATAAGATATGAAGAGAGTATTTGTTGATTTCATGGAGGTATGATATTAAAAACCTAATCACATATTCATACAGTATCATTTGGTTTTTTAGTTTCATACCTAAATGAAATCAACTAATATTATCTTCATCTCTTAATTGGAAGCAGAATTAATTCACTTATGTTTGCCATGTTGACAGTACAAATGTACTAATCTATAAACATCTTGGGATGTCAAGGTCACATATCAAGGCCTTTTTTTGGGGTTAGTGTTAAACTTTAACAAACAAATGTTATGTTTTCAGATCTGGTGAAGGATGGAGATACTCATGTGAACCTAAAGGAGGCCTCACAGCTCTAAATACCCCACCTCGAGGTCCGGGCTTTGGATGTAGGGCAGATTTATGAATAATTGGACTTGTTGATAGTTTAGTGCATGGTTGGATATGTGTTTAAAAAATATGAAAATACAAAGAAACAAATTATTGTTTGTTATACTTTCAAAACAGACTGATCACCTCTCTATACTTCGAACTCATATAGTTATCACAATATACAATATACCATGTATGGAAATGACTTCCTCCCACAAAAATATTTTAATGTAACAAAAATACTGTAAACCCTTTAAATAAAGGTAAACCTAGATCATTTTTTTATGTTTTTAGCTCCTCTTGACAAAGTCCAATGGGCTATTGTCATGGCCCTTTGTCTGTTTTGCCTGTGTCTGTGCATAAACTTTTTCTTTGATCATCTTCCTCTCTAAAAGTTCAAATAAAATTCACAGGGATGATGCTTAGGACATGCTCTTTCAGATTTCTTCTTATAATCCTGATCAAGCCAAAAACTTGGGCGCTACAATCTGTTGAGTCACCAAAAAAGGGCCCCTTATGGTGATAATAAAAAAATCTTCTCTGAAACTACAGGTCAGAATAAAACCAAATTTCACAGGAATGCTACTAAGGACATTGTCTTTCAGATTTTTATGCCCCCAATATCGAAAGATCAGAAGCATTTTGTTTTACCGTTTTCAGTCTGTCCGTCTGCTGGTCCTGGGGCATTTTGTTTTCATTTTATCCTGATCAGGTCGATAACTTAAGTGCTATGGGCTGACACATCATCCCAAAAAGGCTTCTAATGGCAAAATTTAAATATTTTATTCTCTGAAACTACTGGTCAAAATTCAACCAAACTGCACAGGAATGATGCTTGGGACATACTCTTTCAGATTCCTTCTTTGTATCCTAATTGGACTGTTAAACCTTTCCTGTTTTACAAAATTTTGGACCTGTTCAAATTCAAAGATTTTGCAGACGAAACTTAAAAGTGGATCTAATTTGAAAAATAACCATTCAGTTGGGTAGAAAATCGTGTGGAAAAAGATGAAATTGCTTGTGAGAAGCAATTTCTTCTTTTTCTACAATGTTTTCTCAATTATAAAATCACAGGCACGTAAAAAGCAGGGATTAAACAGCAAAGGGTTAACTTGGGTGCTGCAGGCTGCTGTGTTATCCAAAAAAGTCCCCATATGTTAACATAAAAAAAGTATCTTCTTCTCTGAAACTAATAGTCAGAATTCAAACACACTGCACAGGATTGATACTTGGGACATACTTTTTTCAGTTCCTTCTTTCAATCCTGATTTGGCTGATAACTGCAGGAAGCCAAATCACCCAAAAATGGCTCCCCATGCTAAATACAAAAAATTCTTCTTTGAAACTACTGTTTAGAATTAAATAAAATTTCACAAGAATGAACCTATAACTAAGTATTCTTAGATTTCTGAAATAATGATTGGGAAAAAACATGGTTGCTGTCGAGTCAGCTTAAAAAGGTGCCATATGACAAAATATAAAACTAGAGGGCCATGAATTATGGCTTGAGTCGCTCCACAGGTTTGAAATTCTTGTAATAGCAAATAAAAGTTTTGACTAGATTTTTAGATATTTTGGGTTCTACTGATGTTGAAAATAATTTTCAAAATTCCCACTATATAACATATAGGGGAATCACCTCCGCCTATTAGAGGCATATTTTTCATCCAATCACAATAATATTTGGCTGCATGATAATGGGTCACCCAAGGATCAAACCAATTAAGTTTGATATCTACATGTATCAGTTACATTCTGAGTAAATGATTTTCAAAGTTAACACTATATAACATATTGAGAAATGACCTCTGCCCATTAAAAACATATTTTCCATCTGATCACAAAAATTTTTGGTACACTGACAAAGGAACTCAAGGATCATTCCAGAGAAATTTTGTTGATATTTATCAATTACATTCTTAGAAAATGATTTTCAAAGTTTTCACCATATAACATAAAGAGAAATGACCTCGGCCCATAGAATCCATAATTTTCATCCGATCATAATCATTTTTGGTGGACTGATAAAGGGTTACTCAAGGATCGTACCACAGAAATTTGATATCTATCAATTACATTCTGTGAAAATGCTTTTCAAAGTTTCCACAATATTACATAGAGAAATGACCTCCATCCATAAAATCCATATTTTTCAACCGATCACAATAATTTTTGGTAGACTGATAGAGGGTCACCCAAGGATCATATATGTAAATTTATTTGGTATCCATCAATTAGAATATGAGAAAACTCAATTTTTACCATATTTGGAAATTGGCCCAGACCATTAAATCTATATTTTTCATTGGATCAAAATTTCTTGAACAACTTGAAAGAGGGTCACCCAAGGATCATTCCTGTGAAGTTTGGTTTAAATCCATCCAGTACTTTCTGAGGAGAAGATTTTTAAAGAAAAAGTTTACAAAAGGACAGACGCACAACGGACACAGCGTCATGACAATAGCCCAAGTGGCCTTCCGCCAGTACAGCTAGGGAAGGACAGCAAAGCTCGACTATTCCATTTGCTGGATAGTAACAGCAAAACAATATTGACATTGAAAAATTCCATCTGATGAAAGCCAAGAGAAAAGAATCTTTGTCTAGATGTTGATGTAATGGTCACAGAAGCATGTGCAAAGCTTACAAGCAATAGCTTAAGTAGAAATAGAATTATAACTGATATACAATATTTGCAGGTAAAAACTTAACCAAGAATCTTTAAGTCCAACAAGAGTGCCATAGTCACAAAATACGCCGCCACTTTGCTGCTGTTTCACGAAAATAATTGTAGACACTACTTATTTTGACAGAACCAAATTCAAAATGACCAAGTTTCATTTAAATCAACACAAAAAGTAAGGAGGAGTTGCCTTCACAAGGCTGCAATTTCAATAAGCCCCAGACACTAAGTTTTAAGGGGGCATAATTTAGGGTAAAATAAATGAACCACAATATCCTTACTTCATGCTCATCTAACTATTTCGGTTATAACATCCACCAAGTTTCATTTAGATCCAGCCAGAAACTTAGGAAGAGTTGCATTCACAAGGCTGCAATTCCAACAAGTGCATGTCGTATTGCGATGCAATACAGGAGTCCCCCACCGGATAACAAAAAATCCTTTCTTATACTATATCTCCTACTTACTAGATCTATAACTGTATACAAAATTTGAAGTTGCTGGCACATTAGGTTTTGAACAAAATGTCCCAAACAAAAATATAAGAGTAAAAACAACCAATGGCAAAAACTCCAAAAGTGGGCAGAGAAGAATGATTCTTGTACATGCTACTTGTCCTCAATGAGATCTATAAGTGTACCAAGTTTGAAGTTGCTAGCACTGATGGCGCAGGAGATATGGTCCGGACAAAAATGTCAGGATAAAAAACAACAACGGAAAATAACTAAAAAAGTGGACATGGCAGAGTGACAGTTCTTGTGCATTGCACTTCTTCTCAATGAGATCTACCAGTGTACAAAGTTTGAAGTTGCTAGGGCTTATGGTTTAGGAGATAAGTACGGGACAAAAATGCAAGGATAGAAACAACAAAGGGCAATAACTCAAAAAGTGGACATGGCAGAGTGACAGTTCTTCTACATGACATTTGTCCTCAATGATATCTATAAGTGTAGCAAGTTTGAAGTTTCTAGCACTTATGGTTTAGAAGATATGTTCCGGACAAAAATGTAAAGGTAAAAACAACAAAGGGCAATAACTCAAAAAGTGGGTGAAGCATGGTAACAGTTCTTGCACATAACACTTGTCCTCAATGCGATCTATATGTGTACAAAGTTTAAAGTTGCTAGCACTTATAGTTTAGAGGATATGATCCGGAAAAGAATGTAAGACTAAAATCAACAAATGGCAATAACTCAAAAAGTGGGCGTGGCAGAATAACAGTTCTTGAACATGACACTTGTCTTCAAAAAGATCTATAAGTGTACCAAGCTTGAAGTTGCCAGCACTTATAGTTTAGGAGATATGATCCGGACAAGCATGTAAGGCTAAAAACAACAAAGGACAATTTCTCAAAAAGCGGGTGTGGCAGAGTTATGGATCTTGAACATGACACTTCTCCTCAATGAGATCTATAAGTGTACAAAGTTTGAGGTTGCTAGCACACATAGCTCAGGAGATATGTTCCGGACAAGAATGTAAGGTTAAAAACAACAAAGGGCAATAACTCAAAAAGTGGGCGTGGCAGAGTAACGGTTCTTGAACATGACACTTCTCCTGAATGAGATCCATTAGTGTACCAAGTTTGAAGTTGCTAGCACATATGATTTAGAAGATATAGCCCGGACAAAAGTGTGACGGAATGACAGACAGACAGACAGACGGAATCAAGCAAACCTATAGCCCCCCCAACCAGTAACCGGTGGGGGACTAATAAGCCCCAGAGACTTAATTTTAAGGGGGCATAACTGAGGCAATAAGCCCCAGAGACTAAGTTTTTAAGGGGCATAACTCAGGCAAAAATCAACAAACCATTAATAGCTATTCTCTGTAAGCACTTACACTTTTGGATAGGGGTTGTGGCATGTTATGTCTCAAATTTTGATAAAATTTAAACATGATGCTAGGGCTGACCCAAAAGTAAAAATAAGATGAAAAAATTTTTGATATCACTTCTGGTTACCATGGAAACAGACATTTAAGATTGAAAAAGTCTCTTTTCGCGAGTTTTTACAGGCAAATATATCAGTAATGCAGCACAAACTAAAATAAAAACACACAACATATAAGTTCACCATCATCGTTCTCTCAAATGAAGTAATAAAATTTTTGGGCCTATGTTGTTAACTTATGTTTCCATGGCAACAATACACATACCCTACTTAAATATTGATTCTTGCATTTTTTCAAATGTAATGACAAAATACAGACATTGTTTTCCATTTAACAAGGAAATACCACATATACTTTCAAATAAATATAATTTTTGTGTTTGTTGCTATGGCAACGCGAATTCATATCCCTTAAATGAAGGCAACTTCAGAACTCTTTAGAATCCTCAAATGACTAGATTATTGAACTCAAATTCAATGTTATGATAATTTGTAAAACTGCTCAAATAGACCTTTTAGGACATATGAGATTTTTTTTCAAAAACTTGCAGGAAATAGCCTGTTGCTATGGGAACAATTACGTTATAATTCACAAAAGCCCATTTTTAGTCCTTGGATACGGGTATCCAACACTATGCAATCGGAATATTTCTTAATCTTGAATAAAGTTCAAACTTTCCTCTAACTTCTATATCAAAATAGTTGTGTTAATCGGTTCAAATTTTTTAGGAAAAAGGCTGCAAAATCACCCCAAAAATGCTTTATTTTGGGTTGTATCGACAAACTACCATGGCAACTATTAAAATTTCTATTCTTTTTTCTTGTTTTTTGATAGAGGCTTATTTGATCTCTTTTCTTATCACATATAAACTTTCAGGGACTTAGAATAACTGATTTAAGAAAATAATCAAAATGGTTGCCATGGTAACAAAAAGGCCCAATGATTTTTTTGCGGTTTTTTAAAGAGGGCTTTTTGTTAGATATGTTCCAATAATCATCATCGGTTTATCATGCTGCAAAAATTAAAAAAACAACTCCAAAGTAACAAAAGCAGCCAAGTTAAGAGCTTTAGTTACCGTTGTCATGGTAGCCAATGTTCACAACAACAAAATTAATTTGAATCTTAGTTGCTCCTTTTATATAATAAATTCCATCTACATGTCAATAGTCAGTCATTAGAGAAGAAAAACTGGAAATTATAAACAACATTTTGAAATCAATTTATCAAAATTAGCCATATTTGTTGTCATGGTAACTAACCTTTTTGACACTAACTGACACAACAAAAAATCTAGTTCAAAATTTTCGGTCCTAGATTATCCAATACATACAAAATCAACCATCATCTTCATGTAAATACCATATCTTTATCTTGAGGCTGATATAGTGGTCAAAGAAGCATGTGCAAAGTTTCCAAGCAATAGTTTAAGTAGAATTCTATCATGGCACGTGATTTTATGTCTATAGAAAGTATGCAGTTGCATCGTGGTTAAATGGGTGCCATTGGTCGGAAAAAGTTCCGAGTGGCTGTTCCATTCCTCCCATGTACAAATCTTTATTGGTGTCACACAAGGTAAAGAATGTTGGCAAGCAACCTGATAAAAAAAAAACTCAATTTTGTCTATATTACGAAAATATTTAAAGGCTGTCAAATAAGTGTATCTTTATTATACTTTGCAAGACTCTAAAATATCTTGGGCGAATTATACTTCATCGATGACGTAGTTCATGACGTAGTTTAAAATTATGACGAGTATTATTTACACAAGTTTACTTTATCCGGATGGATTGGTAGATTAAAAATTGTACTTTAACCGACTGAGGAGTATTTTTAGAGATAGAAACTTCAAATCTAGTCGTAATCTAGTTGATAAATAACCAGGATGACATTGAATTGATGTTTGCTTTTAACTTCACAACAACGAAATCGTGGAAATAAAGTGAAGATGGTCGACCGACAAGAAATCCATCGCATAAATTTGTTCTTAATTCTTAAGGTATGTTAACTTCGTTTGATAGTTTATTTGATAGTTAAATACTCTTTCTTATATATGCATTTTAGGTTCTTAGCCGTTAGCATTTAGGCTTTATCCTGCCCCTTACCTACGCCCCCACTGAAGTTCACTTGATGCGTTAAAAATGAATCCCTGGCCCACTTGAAATTTTGGATTGAAGATAGCGTGATGGATGCATGTGTTTGTATGCTAAAATTGACAAAAACGAATAAAGAATAATTATGTTTCTAATTTTATTCATTTTTCTTATTCAAATTTAGGGCCAAATTTAAAAGAATCGAGAGCTTATTATTGCTTACCGTCGCTTACTTTGGTGAAAAAGAATAGCTCGCATTATCAAATGAAACTTATCCGCAGTTGTTGTAGACTTGCTACCTTCAGATTATTTACCATGGAATAATGAAAATTTAGTCATGATAGAATTATAATAACAAATTATTACCGTAATTTATTGAAAATTTAACCACGCTTCTGAGTTCTAAGGCTCAAGAATAATCCACTCGAGCTAAAGCTCTCGTGGATTATTTATTGAGCCTTAGAACTCAGAAGCGTGGTTAAATTTTCAATAAACAACGGCAAGAATTTGTTATTCTATAAATATAGATATCTAAATGATAAACAACATTGGCATGTAAAAACTTAACCAGGAATTTCTAAGTCTGAAAAGGGTAAAAATTCCACTTAATTCATTATCAGAGTAATGAATCTTTGTCTAGAGGCTGATATTATGGTCACAGAAGCATGTGCAAAGATTCAACGCAATAGCTTTAGTAGAAACAGAGATTTTAAACACTTGCATGTAAAAACTTAACCAAAGCATTACGCCAATGCTGACGCCCAGGTGACCGTAATAGCCTCACTATTCTACAAATAGATGAGCTAAAAAGTATTTTCTACTCTGAAATGAATCTCTGTTTACACGTGATAGATGTCAGGATTGTTCTTTGAATAGACCTTGCTCTGACTTCCATCTTTGTGATGATATTGCTTTGTCATGGAAAAAGGGGCCTTAGTGATGCAACACATGATTTTTCTTCAATGGTGGTCACTAAAGTAAACAAAAGGCAAATAAAGCTTAAACTATCTTAGATTCAACATAACAATCTTTACACATGACAAGATCCAAGTATGAAAAACAACTAAGGGCTATAACTCAACAAGAGGACCAAGATGGTCCTAGATCGCTCACCTGAGTCTCTATGACCCCTGGGACATCACATTAATTAGATAGGCAGATGTCAAAAAGAAGATAATTGCCTAAGATCAATACCATGGAATGTTTTCAGCGAAAAGCAAGACAGATATGCCTTTTTGCTCTTTGATTCTATGTAAAAAGGGATGCACCCAGATGGACCCCAAAACTGACCCCAGGGTCTTGATATGAACAAACTTGGAGGAGGTCCATAAGATGATGCTAAATCCAAAAATGAAAGCTGTCTGCCTTCTGGTTTCAGAGAAGAAGATTTTTGAAGGTTTTCCCATTTTCACCCATCATGCTTAGATGAGCTGAAAGAAAGGCGCCCGGGTGGAGCCCAAATATGACCCAAGGGTCTTGATATGAACAAACTTGGTAGGGGCCCACTAGATGATTCTATATACCGAAAATGAAAGCAGTGTGCCCTCTGGTTTCGATTAAAGAAGATTTTAAAAGATTTTCGCTCCTTGATTCTATGTAAAAAGGGTTGCGCCCGGGCAAAAATACAGGTTAATTTAACTGATGGCAAAGCCCAAACATGACCCAAGGGTCTTGATATGAACAAACTTGGAAGAGGTCCACTAGATGATGCTACATACCAAATATGAAAGCTGTCTGCCTTCTGGTTTCAGAGAAGAAATTTTTGAAGATTTTTATTTTTTTACCCTTCGTGCTCATAAGAGATAAAGGGATGCACCCGTGCAAAGCCCAAATATGACCCAAGGGTCTTGTTATGAACAAACTTGGTAGAGGCCCACTAGGTGATGCTACACACCAAATATTTAAGCTGTGTGCTATCTGGTAACAGAGAAGAAGATTTTTAAAGATTTTCGCTCTTTGATTCTATGTATAAAGGGTTGGGCCCGGGCAAAGCCCAAATATGAATCCAGGGTCTTGATATGAACAAACTTGGTAGAGGTCCACTAGATGATGCTACATACCAAATATGAAAGCTGTCTGCCTTCTGGTTTCAGAGAAGAAGATTTTTAAAGATTTTTGATATTTTCACCCTTTTTGTTAAGGGTAAAGGGAAAGTTAAGGGTGGATTTCATTTATTTGAACAACTTTGGTAGAGCTTGACCCAAGGAACATCCCTGCCAAGTTTCATCAAGATTGGCCCACTGGTTTAGGAGGAGAAGATGTTTAAAGAAATTGTGTACGACGCACGACTGACGACGCACGACGGACATTCTACGATCCCAATAGCTCACCTTGAGCACTTTGTGCTCAGGTGAGCTAAAAATAGGCCAGGAAGAGTTATGGTTCTTTTGAACCGCATTTCTTCTTGGTAAGTTCTATCTACCCATGAAGTTTCATGATCATAGCTACTATACTTTTAGAGATATTTCCGTCAAGATCCAGGTGTGAAAAAAACAAGAGGCCCAAGAGGGCCTGTATTGCTCCACTGGATTAAAAATCTCAAGATTTGAAAAAGAGATATTGAAAATAGAAGGTAATGAAAGTGAGCAGCATTCAGAAGGAATTCAGAATTTTTTTAAGTTGAAACTGACTTATGAAGGAATGAACTTATTTAACTAATATGTAAAATTACAAGGGAGAAAACTATTTAGATATAACTTTGAAACAAGAGGACCAGAATTGCCATAACCCCTGACCTGAATTTTATTGATCAAGTGGATCTCATCCAATCCAAATTTCTTGAACAACTTTAGAAGAGGGTCACCCGAGGAACATTCTGGTAAAGTTTCATTGAAATAACCCTAATGGTTCAGGAGGAGATGTCCTTCAAAGATTTCGGGGTCAAAAAAAAAAAAAACCCGCCCTGCTAGCCCATTTTGGGGTCAATCCAAATTTCTTGAACAACTTTGGAAGAATGTCACACAAGGAAGATTCTGGTAAAGTTTCATTAAAATTGGCCTAATGGTTCAGGCAGAGATATCGTTCAAAGATTTTGGGGTCAAAATAAGCTTGCCCTGCCACGCCCATATTTGGGGGTCATTCAAAAATTCTTGAACAATGTTAGAAGAGGGTCACCCAAAGAACATTCTGGTAAAGTTTCATTGAAATCGGCTCAATTGTTCAGGAGGAGATGAGGTTCAAAGATTTCTAGGTCAAAATATGCCCCGCCCTGCCACGCCCATATTTGGGGGTCATTCCAAATTTCTTGAACAAAGTTAGAAGAGGGTCACCCAAGGAACATTCTGGTAAAGTTTCATTGAAATCGGCCCAATGGTTCAGGAGGAGATGAGGTTCAAAGATTTCGGGGTCAAAATAAGCCCCACTCTGCCACACCTATATTTGGGGGGTCAATCCAAATTTCTTGAACAACTTTAGAAGAGGGTCACGCAAGGAACATTCTGGTAAAGTTTCATTGAAATCGGCCCAATGACTTAGGAGGAGATGAGGTTCAAAGATTTCGGGGTCAAAATAAGCCCCGCCCTGCCACGCCCATATTTGGGGGTCAATCCAAATTTCTTGAACAAAGTTAGAAGAGGGTCACCCAAGGAACATTCTGGTAAAGTTTCATTGAAATCGGCTCATTGGTTCAGGAGGAGATGTCGTTCAAAGATTTCAGGGTCAAAATATGCCCCGCCCTGCCAAGCCCTTATTTGGGGGTCAATCCAAATTTCTTGAACAATATTAGAAGAGGGTCACACAAGGAACATTCTGGTAAAGTTTCATTGAAATCGGCCCAATGGTTCAGGAGGAGATGAGGTTCAAAGATTTCGGGGTCAAAATAAGCCCCGCCCTGCCACGCCCATATTTGGGGCTCAATCCAAATTTCTTGAACAACTTTAGAAGAGGGTCAAGCAAGGAACATTCTGGTAAAGTTTCATTAAAATTGGCCTAATGGTTCAGGAGGAGATGTCGTTCAAAGATTTCGGGGTCAAAATAAGCCCTGCCCTGCCACGCCCATATTTGGGGGTCAATCCAAATTTCTTGAACAACTTTAGAAGAGGGTCACCCAAGGAACATTCTGGTAAAGTTTCATTAAAATTGGCCTAATGGTTCAGGAGGAGATGTCGTTCAAAGATTTCGGGGTCAAAATAAGCCCTGCCCTGCCACGCCCATATTTGGGGGTCAATCCAAATTTCTTGAACAACTTTAGAAGAGGGTCACCCAAGGAACATTCTGGTAAAGTTTCATTGAAATCGGCTCAATGGTTCAGGAGGAGATGTCGTTCAAAGATTTCGGGGTCAAAATAAGCCCCGCCCTGCCACGCCCATATTTGGGGGTCAATCCAAGTTTCTTGAACAACTTTAGAAGAGGGTCACCCAAGGAACATTCTGGCCAAGTTTCATCAAAATCCACCCAATGGTTCAGGAGGAGAAGATGTTTAAAGAAAAGTTTACGCACGCACGCACGGACGCACGGACGCACGGACGCACGACGGACACCTCGCCATGACAATAGCTCGCTGGCCTTCGGCCAGTGGAGCTAAAAACTAAAGGGCAATAACTAAAACAAGAGGACCAAGATGGTCCTAGATCGCTCACCTGAGTCTCTTTGACCCCTGGGACAACACATTAATTAGATAGGCAATTATCTTCTTTTTGACATCTGCCTAAGATCAATACTATGGAACATTTTCAGCGAAGAGCAAGACAGATATGCCTTTTTGCTCTTTGATTCTATGTAAAAAGGAATGTACCCAGGTGGACCCCAAATGTGACCCCAGGGTCTTGATATGTACAAACTTGGAAGAGGTCCATAAGAAGATGCTACATACTAAATATGAAAGCTGTCTGCCTTCTGGTTTTAGAAAAGAAGATTTTTGAAGGTTTTCCTATTTTCACCAATCATGCTCAGATGAGCTGAAACGGATGCGCCCAGGCGGAGCCCAAATATGACACAAGGGTCTTGATATGAACAAACTTGGTAGGGGCCCACTAGATGATGCTACATACCAAAAATGAAAGCAGTGTGCCCTCTGGTTTCTATTAAAGAAGATTTTAAAAGATTTTCGCTCTTCCATTCTATGTAAATAGGGTTGGGCCCGGGTGGTGCCCAAATATGATCCAAGGGTCTTGATATGAACAAACTTGGTAGAGGTCCACTAGATGATGCTACATACCAAATATGAAAGCTGTCTACCTTCTGGTTTCAGAGAAGAAGATTTTTGAAGGTTTTCATTTTTTTACCCTTCATGCTCTTAAGAGATAAAGGGATGCACCCGTACAAAGCCCAAATATGACACAAGGGTTTGATATGAACAAACTTGGTAGAGGCCCACTAGGTGATGCTACACACCAAATATTAAAGCTGTCTGCCATCTGGTTTCAGAGAAGAAGATTTTTAAAGATTTTCGTTCTTTGATTCTATGTAAAAAGGGTAGGGCCCGGGCAAAGCCCAAATATGATCCTAGGGTCTTGATATGAACAAACTTGGTAGAGGTCCACTAGATGATGCTACATACCAAATATGAAAGCTGTCTACCTTCTGGTTTCAGAGAAGAAGATTTTTAAAGATGTTCATGTTTTCACCCTTTTTGTTAAGGGTAAAGGGAAAGTTAAGGGTGGATTTCATTTTTATGAACAACTTTGGTAGAGCTTGACCCAAGGAACATCTCTGCCAAGTTTCATCAAAATTGGCCCACTGGTTTAGGAGGAGAAGATGTTTAAAGAAATTGTGGACGACGCATGCCGGACGACGGACATTCTACGATCCCAATAGCTCACCTTGAGCACTTCGTGCTCAGGTGAGCTAAAAATAGGCCAGGTAGAATTATAGATCTTGCTCACTGCACTAGGTAATGAGGAGAAAAAAATAACTGCAAAGTTTCAAGAAAATCGGACATAAGGTAACAGAGTTATGCTCCAGACAAAGAAGTGGACGCCACGGTTGTTTTTCGACGGGCGTATAAAATTCACAATGATTTTTCTTCAGCGGTGGTCACTATAGTAAACAAAAGGCAAATAAAGCTGAAACTATCTTAGATTCAACATAATGATCTTAATACGTGAATTCAAAATAAGTAAGGCATTGTTATATTTTTATAAGAAAATTTTATTTTTCCCAAAAGAGTAATAATACATAAGCAATCCATTTTAACAAAGATATAAAATGTATATATGGGAGTCTGTTTTAACCAACTAGTCAAAATCAGTCTTTTAATTTCTTTGAAATTGTAACTGATCTGTTTTCCAGAAAAGCCTACCTAAATGACAGTTTAATTGAAAAAAAAAAGACTTAAACATCAATTCTTAAAAAAAATGAAACATTTATTATTCATAAACCAAGAAATATTGTGCTATTTTGGATCCTTTTTACCTGTTTATGTTACAATTTTCCCAAAAACATAATTTTTATGCACTAAAGAAATTATTAAAAGAAGAAATCATTGAGGAAAAAGAATCAAAGGCCTGAAAGGCCTGAATTGAAGACAGGACTGAATATTAACCATTGGAATGAAAATTGTGGCGTTTTGAGAACATCTCTTGAGTGGGAATCAAAAATTTAAAACAATCATTGATGGTTACATATGGAAACTGCACTTTCCTAACAAATGAAAATGCTTTACTTTGAAGACTCATCACTTCCAGATAAACCTATCCCTACAGCCAGTTCAAACTTAACAAGAGGTAACTGCCTTCATAATCGCTATTCATCCCCAAATGTAAGTTTTCAATATCCTAAATGAAAAATATTCATTTAATCAACAGAAATATGGTGGAAATTCCTGTATTCTAAAAACTAAAAAAACTAAAAACTGAATTATTGCAACCCTGTTTTATAAAATTGTATAGATTATCCCCAGCAATCCAATATGATCCAAATCCGATTTTTTCCCAGTCAAACTTATTAAGTGGATGTGTAAAAATCTTAAATAAAATGTTAATCCACATGACACACATTGCTTACCCCTTGATGAAGAGCTGAACACTTCATTGCCATGGTGAATATTGCCCTGAATTGGAAATTTGTTCAAATTTCTTTTACATTTATTATCTGGTCAAGGATTTGACTAATTATCTCCACATAGAAGAAGCAATGAAAGTAATGCCAATATTCTTATACTTTTAATAGTCAAAGTCAATACCAAGAAGAAGTATTTTCCCGTACAATAGCTGTAGTTTTTTGATGAATACCGTTTAAGTTTCTTTCAGGAGTGAAACATTCTATTTCTATTTTTCCATTGAGATATTTCGATCTCCATTTCAGGTTATTCTCCTTGCATATGGTCTTACTTAGTAGAAAATTATTTTTACTACAAAATAATATATAAACCTGTTAAGACAACCAACCTTTCAGGCCTTTTTCACGGGACTGCTTTTCTAGATCAAGATTGGGATTGAACTATCCGGTGAACTATCAATTTTGACAAAATTGCAAAATGACAGATCGTTAAATGAAATCCCGAGCTACAGCATTTATCACCTTGAGTAGAATTCTTTGAAAGTCCACTCCAGAATGTTACAAATAAATCCATTCCAGTTTCCAAAACAGTTTTTGTTATTATCAGGAAATTGTCGAAAACAAAAGCGGAAACACAAAACCGGGGTCGCGCATGCGTGGTACTACTGTATAGGCCATTCGGAACACCACTCGGCCAATCTAACGCATTTGTCACAACTCGGCCGATTCCGTAACCTACATTTAGATAGATCTGAGACTTCGGAGATCGCCCGATGATTGCCGAGTGAATATCACGATCTGTTGCCGTTTACGGAAATGACCGAGTGATGTTCTGAATGCTGTACAATATGGATAGACAAGACAAGCCTAATAATAAAGTAATTTGATAAGCCATCGAAATTTCTCCGTAAATCCAAGAAAAAATTCAAACCTAGGAAATTCCAAGAGTTCACGAGTTTATTCAAATAGCCTTGTGCTATTTTAGTTTTTATCTATTTACACTACGACAGGCCCGGGAGACGGATAAATATAGCAACCTTAAGGACTCACAAACACACAATTTTACGAGAAATAGGGAGTCTAAAAAGGGGAACTGAAAATAGCTTGCCAATGCTATGCATAAAAACAGTTGTAGGATGCAATTGAAAATTTGGAGTAAATGCAAATGATTACAGCCGAAAACGCCCTAAAACAGCACCACTTACGAATGTAAAACACGTTTCTGCAGGCAACTTCTGCATAGATCACGTGTTCACTCCCCTGAGGTCCCGGCCAGAATTTAGGTCAGCACCAAAATTTTACGGTATATTGCTACACTATTGATTACTTTTGCCGCGTTTATTTTTATGATGGGTCTACTTTTTTGAGCGTAATGACACATGTAGGTTTGTTATCAAAATCCGATGGCGACAATCCCCATATTGAAAGACAGGTAAACCTGTCTTCAATAAAAATTGCTTGTTTCAAGCAATTTCTTCTTTTCTCAATGTTTTCCACAGTAGGCTGCTGTCTATGTTTAATTTCAATGCACATTCAATTTTCTGTTGAAATTCTTTCAATTTGGAGAAGTCTAAAATTGTACAATTTAGGCAAAATAGCTGAAATAACTCAATGATGTCATTTATGCAGGTTTTCCTGGATAGCACATCATTTATATATAATTGTTGTGTTCACCAAGATTTGGGAATTCTGATAGGCTGAAAAATTGGTTTCATTACTCAATGAAAGAAATTCGATTACGAAGCTGCTGCAGAAAGTAGTCCCATAACAATTCAGGTATTTGAGGGTAAATCTTTACATTTTTGCTTCAAGAAATTAAATTAGAAGAAATAATTTCTTGATTTCATGGAGGTATGAAACTAAAAACATAAAAACATTTGCTTTGCATATTCATACAGTGTTATTAGGTTTATAAATTCATACCTCCATGAAATCAACAAATTCTCTCATCATCTCTTAAATATCAAACAATCCAGCCTTTCAGCATAGACTTGTTTTGAATGGTAGAATGATACTCAGGAGAAAGAGGATTTCAATACTGCATAGATTTGTCCCTTTTTCTTTTTGACTTTTTAATACCTACTTTGAAAAGTCAACAAAGACCTTTTTGTATGTGGACTGCTTTTTCATTATTCTGATAATGTAAATCAAAATACTTCATTGATGACGGTTCAATATAAAGCAATTTTCTACACAATTCTGAATTTCTCATTTTTTTCCAATGCTTTCTTACTAAGCTTATCATATCCTGTCTTGTTCCTAGATTTAACCCTTTGCTGTTTAATCCCTGCTTTTTACGTGCCTGTCATTTTATGAGTGAGAAAATATTGTGAAAAAGAAGAAATTGCTTCTGACAAGCAATTTCTTCTATTTCCACACTATTTTCTACCCTACTGAATGGTTATTTTTCAAATTAAATCCACTTTTAATTTTCGTCTGCAAAACCTTTGAATTTAGACAGGTCAAAATTTTGTAAAACAGGAAAGGGTCAATGGTGGCAAATTGTCACAAGATACGTCCGTCTCACTGTTCGATGTCAAAATATGAACAAGGTGCCAAATTGTCACAAGATACGCCCGTCACACTGCTAAGTATAAACTGGGGGTTTGAATAGAACTGAGGTTATTTTGAATGAATGTTTTTTGCACCCATGAAGTTTCATGATCCTAGCTGTTATACTTTTAGAGATATACTCCGGACAAAATTCAAGTCTGAAAAACAACAAAGGGCAATAACTCAAAAAATAGGCCAGGTAGAGTTATGGTTCTTGTGCACTGCACTCCCCCTTGGTGAGATCTATACACCCATGTAGTTTCATGATCCTAGCTATTATACTTTAAGAGATATACTCCGGACAAGATTCAAGTCTGAAAAACAACAAAGGGCAATAACTCAAAAAATAGGCCAGGTAGAGTTATGGTTCTTGTGCACTGCACTCCCCCTTGGTGAGATCTATACACCCATGAAGTTTCATGATCCTAGCTATTATACTTTTACAGATATACTCCGGACAAGATTCAAGTCTGAAAAACAACAAAGGGCAATAACTCAAAAAATAGGCCAGGTAGAGTTATGGTTCTTGTGCACTGCACTCCCCCTTGGTGAGATCTATACACCCATGAAGTTTCATGATCCTAGCTATTATACTTTAAGAGATATACTCCGGACAAGATTCAAGTCTGAAAAAACGACAAAGGGCAATAACTCAAAAAATAGTCTAGGTAGAGTTTTGGTTCTTGTGCACTGCACTCCCCCTTGGTGAGATCTATACACCCCTGTAGTTTCGTGATCCTAGCTTTTATACTTTAAGAGATACACTCCGGACAAGATTCAAGTCTGAAAAACAACGAAGGGCAATAACTCAAAAAATAGGCCAGGTAGAGTTATGGTTCTTGTGCACTGCACTCCCCCTTGGTGAGATCTATACACCCATGAAGTTTCATGATCCTAGCTATTATACTTTTAGAGATATACTCCGGACAAGATTCAAGTCTGAAAAACAACAAAGGGCAATAACTCAAAAAATAGGCCAGGTAGAGTTATGGTTCTTGTGCACTGCACTCCCCCTTGGTGAGATCTATACACCCATGAAGTTTCATGATCCTAGCTATTATACTTTTAGAGATATACTCCGGACAAGATTCTAGTATGAAAAACAACAAAGGGCAATAACAAAAAATAGGCCAGGTAGAGTTATGGTTCTTGTGCACTGCACTCCGTAATGATGAGAAGAACACAATTACCAAGTTTGAAGTCGATCGGACTTCAAGTGACAGAGTTATGCTCCGGACAAAGAAGTGGACGCCGCCGGACACCCGGAAGCCCATAATACGTCCCGTCTTCGACGGGCGTATAAAAACAATATAGGGAAATAACTCATATGAAGCTAGGTAGAGTTACAGTTCTTTTGCACTGCACTCTGTAATCATGAGAGGAACATAAATACCAAGTCATTCAGACATAAGGTGACAGTTATGCGCCGGACACATTAGTTGACACTGTTGACTGCAGGTACCAGCTGCCACAGGGGATCAGTTAATACATCCAGCCTTTTTAACAGTAGATTATCATTTTGTAACCTCACACCCCCCCCCCCCCCCCCAAGTGGAATTACCAAAATATTATAACCTGCTTTAATGTGATATTTGATGTAAACTGCTTTTGTTCATTTCACAAAGTTGGGGGGGGGGCATTATTCCCATGATGTAATAATGTCTCCGGTAGTTGCTGCAAAATGATGTGCTATAATTAAGTTTAACCTAGAAAATTAAAATTATGTTTAATTTTGGCATTTAGAAATGAAATATTCATTTGCTTTTCATTAAGTGATCAACAAAGGCTGTTGTCCACTAAATGTAAGATATATAGATCTTACAACTAGAAAGCCATGAATGGCTTGTGTCGCTCCACAGGCTTGAATTTCTTGTAGTAGCAAATCTAAGTTTTGACTAGATTTTTGGATATTTTGGGTTATGTATACTGATGTTGAAATGATTTTCAAAGTTTTCACTATTATAACATATAGAGAAATGACCTCCGTCCATAAAATACATATTTTTCATCTGATCACAATAATTGTTGGTAGACTGATAAAGGGTCACCCAAGGATCATTCATGTAAAGTTTGGTTGATATCTATCAGTTAGATTCAGAGAAAATAATTTTCAAAGTTTCCACTATATAACATATAGAGAAATGACCTCCGTCCATAAAATACATATTTTTCATCCGATCACAATAATTGTTGGTAGACAGTTAAAGGGTCACCCAAGGATCATTCATATAAAATTTGGTTGATATCTATCAGTTAGATTCTGAGAAAATAATTTTCAAAGTTTCCACTATAAAACATATAGAGAAATGACCTCCGCCCATAAAATACATATTTTTCATCCGATCACAATAATTGTTGGTAGACTGATAAAGGGTCACCCAAGGATCATTCATGTAAAATTTGGTTGATATCTATCAATTAGATTCTGAGAAAATGGTTATCAAAGTTTCCACTATATAACATATAGTGAAATGACCTCCGCCCATAAAATACATATTTTTCATCCGATCATAATAATTTTTTGTAGACTGATAAAGGGTCACCCAAGCATCATTCATGTAAAATTTAATTGGTATCCATCAATTAGAACCTGAGAAAAGTCACTTTTTACCATATTTGGAAATTAGCCACGCCCATAAAATCCATAATTTTCATTGGATCAAAATTTCTTGAACAACTTTGAAAGAGGGTCACCCAAGGATCATTCCTGTGAAGTTTGGTTGAAATCCATCCAGTAGTTTCTGAGGAGAAGATTTTTAAAGAAAAAGTTTACGACCTGACGCACGGACCCACGGACGCACGGACGGACAGACGGACGCACGACGGACACAACGCCATGACAATAGCCCCAGTGGCTTTCAGCCAGTGGAGCTAATAAAACAAACAATTAACCTTATATACCTTATTTACCCTAATAAAAGTGTTGTCCCTAATAGTAGCACCCCTCAATATCTTACTACAAAAACCAATTTCAAATGCCTAAATTTTAAGAATTGTTTAGAATTCTTCTCTAATTTGATGTGAATTTCCTGTAAACAATCATTTATATGATTGTTTAGAGAAATTCACCTCAAATTAAAGGGAAAAGGGCATAAAAGATATCAATTTAATTTTTTTTAAATCAGGAAATGCATACTAAATAAAAGCTCCCCAACCATGTTATGTATAGCTTCTGAGAGCTTTTATTAGAAGAAATAGGTTATGTAGCTGTGGGTAATATAAATATAAATCTTTGTTGAGTGGCTAGAGTTTAAAATTTAGAAACAATTTAACCCTTGCCATGCAGAATAAATTTTGGCTAAACATTTTCATCAAAATCAAAGGGCAAAAAGCACTGAAAGTACCAACTGTAGGTCAATTTTTATTTGAAAAACAAAATCTATTGACTATTTTGGTTTGAAAGTGAGAAACAGGTGGTTTAGACTAACATCAGTTTGCACATATGTGCAGGCTGATGTTTGTCTTTAGCTACTGCCAAGGCAGGAATAGTCCAGGTTCAGCATGACAAGGGTTAACAAAAGATTATAACCTGCTATTGTTCATTTTACAATTTTTGATGTGTGTTTATTAGAAGAAATATGGTATGTAGCAATGGGTATTATATACATAAATCTTTGTTGAGTGGTTTGGGTTGAATATAAGAAACAATTTAAGGTATGATTATGGTCATGATCATGCAATTTGAAATAACATAAAATTCTCATTTAAAAAACAAAACAAATCAAAATAAATATTTACAATATAAATTATGCAGGAAATACCCAGAATTAAAAATAATCTGAAATAATGCAATCCAACAGGCACATTTCTGTTAGATTTTCTCATATTATATACACATCCATTTTCTTACTCTCAAATTGTAACCCTATCACATAATCATAAAGAAAGAATGCCATGACATAGTACAAAGCAATTCAAAAGTTTAGTGCAAGACTGTACTAAGTGTATATACACTGTATATACACTTAGTATGGTCTTGCACTGAACCCTCGAATATCTCCTTTTATCACAATTGGGAACAAGAGCGCCTCCAACGACGGCCAATACAAGCTACAGGTGCTAGATAATTAAAAGTTTAAGTCAAAAACAGGCAAAAATTACTCCAGAAATATCCCCCGTGATAGTCTAGATAGCTTTAATGATGGTGAACACACATGTTAAGTTTCAAGAAGATATCTTCACTAACAACAAAGACATGATTAAGGTTAAAGTTTGTGACCCCAAAGCCAACAAACACAACAAAACCCCAAGATGATAACACTAGCTCAACTTTTTGTTCCAAAACAACCCAGTTAAATTAAGAAATGGTTTGTGACAACTAGTTTTGCCTATTTTCACACAAATATCTTTCAAGTATCCAATCTATTCTTTTTAAATCTTTCAATTAATACCATATGAAATTGTTTCTGAAACAGCAATGCCATGAAAACAGTGCATATTTCAGGTGACCTTAATTTTGATATAAACGGGTCGGGGCAAAACTATTGTAATTGCATATTAATAGGCACTTACAAATGTTGGGTGCTGTTCCCTAAATAAACAAGAGCAATGTCTATGGCTGCTTACCCTCGGCTGTTGGGAGCTGGATACTGAATGAAAAATCTTAGTCGAAAATTGGGCGTAATTCGCACAAAATGCATCAAGAGTTATCCCCTTTGATAGTATAGGTTCCTCTTATGTTTGTGGAGATGTGTGCCAAGTGAATGCCTTCAGTACAACAAAATGTCAAAGTTTTCACATGACTTCACAAAGGCTACAGAAATACCTAGGGTTTTCTCTGAAAAAAGCCTGGCTAATTAATGCAGGGGATGACCTGTAGGATTTGAAAATACACCATACTATATAACACAAGAGCTGTCACTGTAAGATGACAATGCCCCCGACACCGCTTTGATTTTAAATTATGGCCAATCTATGTTGAAGGTCAAGGTCATCCAGGGGTCAAGGTCACCAAAGTATGTGCCTACAGAAAGGTAATGTACCAAGGAATGTTGTGGTAAAGTATGATGCGAATATGTTAAGTAATAAGGAAGTTATGGCCAATGTTAAAGTTTTTGGACGGAATGACGGACGGACGGACAGACGGACGGACGGACGGACAAGTCAAATTTATGATGCCTCCCTATCGGGGGCATAATAAAAATATGGTAATATCCGATGATGATTATTGACAAATAGAGTAAATTGGGCAATTAAGTCAACATCATTATAGGTGAAATGTATAACCTGTGTGTGATATTTCCAACAATTTTACATAGTTTTCACTAAGTGTTTAGTAGAAATGTTCATCTAAAGTCTCTGATCACAATCATTGAATTCTTCATATGCAATCTGGGATTTTCAAGGACACTCAATGCCTATCATGCACAAGAAATGTTTGGGAATGTCACATATTGTATTATGCAATTTTGACAGACAAATTGAAACAAGCAAATTCCTTGAATTGATATCCCCCGCCGAACATATTTTCATTGTCAATGGAGGTTATCTTTTATCTACATCAACCTATAGTTTTCAAGAAATAGCGCGGAAACAAATATCACTCTGTATGTATATGGCTTAAACAGTCAGGGCCAGTAACTCTAAATTCGACGATCGAACCGGGTAACCCCGACGATATGTGCATGTCCTCCTTGTAGTGAAGCTGTGTGCCAAGTTTCATTGAAATCCGGTCTATAGTTTTCAAGAAATAGCGCGGAAACAAACAGATGGGCGGACGGAAGGACAGACGGACATAGCAAAAACAATATCCCCCCAACCCCAACCCCCCATTTCATCGGCGGGGGATAACAAACTCTTCCAATATGACACATGATTTATCTTAAACAAAGAAATTAAAATAGTCATTTTAAAATGAAATTTACACCATTGGACCAACTTATTTCTAGCCCCAGGCAGGTATTGTTGCTTGTTACATCAGAGCATCTACGGGACAGTGGGCTAGCAGTTCACGTTCCTGGTTAGACTGGTCCCACTGTCAACTATTAAAATAGCCTAGAATGGGCTATTCTGACAATTGACAGTGGAACCAGTCTACACCTGACCCAAATGCAGGCCAGAAATAAGTTGGCCTATTAAATACATTAGTGTTTGACACCAGCGTAGATAAATGAGCCCATGCGTGACATTTCCAACAATTTGACCTTGCCTGAATGCCAACATTAAACAACATAGTTAGCCACATAGTGCGAACAGAAGATTGTCTGAATGTCTAAAGACACTATGAGATATTTTTTATCTTCAAAGTGAAAAGTGAAGACTCTGGTCAGACTGTGCAAATGCAAAGGCTGGCAAGAGTCTTTGCTTGGCGCGCATTTTAAATTGTTGGAAATGTCACACACAGGCTTAAATGTAATATACAAGAAACTTCAGCACCTCAGGTTGATGCCTTTCTCGGCTGCAGGCAAAGGACACTGAAAAAGGGGAGAATAACCCATACAAATTTTAATTATCTCCCCTGATAGTATGGATTTCTAATAGACAGGCTTTGAATGGAAACATATTTTGCTGGTCTAATGCTGGTACTCACAAATGTTTAACCAGGGCTCTTAAATATATGACTTGTCAGTCAAAGGTACCATCTGGGTAGTGCCTTAAATATAGACCCTAGTCAGGCTGATTATCGCTAAAAATTTATGCGCTTTGTTGAATTTCTGAATCTATAAGGATTTTCTTCTTTCGTCTCGTAGAATTTTGTAATGTGACATACAATGTAACAAGCAGTTTCACACAATGTCTCTCAAAGCTCTTTTCCTCAGTAAACACATACTAGAAAGCCATGAATGGCCTGAGTCGCTCCACAGGCTTGAAATTCTTGTAAAGCAATAAAAGTTTTGACAAGACTTTTAGATATTTTGGATTCTACTGATGTTGATAATGATTTTCAAAGTTTCACCTATATAACATATAGAGAAATGACATCCGCCCATAAAATGCATATTTTCATCTGATCACAATAATTTTTTGTAGACTGATTAAGGGTCACTTAAGGATCATTCCAGTAAAATTTGGTTGATATCCATTGGTTAGATTCTGAAAAAATGATTTCCAAAGTTTCCACTATATAACATATAGAGAAATGACCTCCGCCCATAAAATACATAATTTTCATCCGATCACTATAATTTTTGGTAGACTGATAGAGGGTCACTCAAGGATTATTCCAGTAAAAATTGGTTGATATCCATTGGTTGTATTCTGAGAAAATGATTTCCAAAGTTTCCACTATATAACATATAGCGAAATGACCTCCGCCCATAAAATACATAACTTTTATCCAATCACTATAATTTTTGGTAGACTGATAAAGGGTCACTCAAGGATCATTCAGGTGAAATTTGGTTGATATCCATCACTTACATTCTGAGAAAATGATTTTGAAAGTTTCCACTATATAACATATAGAGAAATGACCTCCGCCCATAAAATGCATATTTTTCATCCGAGCTCAATAATCTTTTGTAGACTGATAAAGGGTCACACAAGGATCATTCATGTAAAATTTCATTGGTATCCATCAATAAGAATCTGAGAAAACTCACTTTTTACCATATTTGGAAATTAGCCACGCCCATTAAATCCATGTTTTTCATTGGATCAAAATTTCTTGAACAACTTTGAAAGAGGGTCACCCAAGGATCATTCCTGTGAAGTTTGGTTGAAATTCATTCAGTAGTTTCTGAGGAGAAGATTTTTAAAGAAAAAGTTTACGACCGGACGCACGAACACACTGACGCACAGACGGACAGATGCACGACGGACACAACGCCATGACAATAGCCCCAGTGGCTTTCAGCCAGTGGAGCTGAAAACGATAAGAAAAGGGACTCCAAAACCCCAACGAAAGGCCCTTAAGGTTCCAACTTTTAAATCTATCAGTCTATCCTATCCACTAGACTAAAATTCTGCTCTTTAAATAGCAATAATATGCATCAGCTTTCAAGCCCATAGTGTTATAAGCAATAACATTCAGATTTGGTAGTAGTTTCAGGTTTTTTTGTGCAACATAAACCCTTAACCAAGGTCAATTCATTCATAGACAACACCAGGGCTAGAACAATACCTTTAGCTTTTGTTTCAACCAAAGCTTAGCTAAAATACAAGCTAATATATACAGTGTTGAGACTATGTGTAAACACCACAATAATTTATCACAAAATTTACACTTTGTGTTGTGAGATAATTGAGCACATAAAATCGATTTCTTTTCAAGAATTACTTAATTCACATAAACAGGTGTAAGTAGTTTTATAGAGAAATTTGTGCACTGGCTTATTTCATCTTGCAGGTACAAATATAACATTAATATGAGTTTTTACAGCTTGAAAAATAAGCTGGTAGCCACATTTCAAATTTGTGCCAAGCAAATAATCAGGCCAGCCTGTGCATCCACACAGTCTGATCAAATTCTTCACCATGCTATTTGTAGATAGAAAAGGTTTCGCTGTATATGTGTGTCGCTTTAGACCACTTGGTTATCTTTCACTTGCACTACGAAGCTGTCCAAGCTGCTCAATATTTACACCTCTAGCACAGGTAAAAATGAAATAGTAGGGAATGTATTTCATAGGCTCAATATTTTTCTTAAAGAATGTAGATTTTATCAAAAGTAATTCAACAAGGCTTGAAACAATGACCTCAGATAATAAAAATTTCTTTAAATCTGCAATATATCTAGTATTGATTCATATGAGGTGCAGCTGTTTGTAACAAATGATGACAAGCTACAATGGATTTATTTTTCAGTTTCCTCCATCAAAAGCCATTATTCTGATCATATAAATACAGTCAACTTGCTCATGCTAGCATGTCTATAAAGCGACTATTTTTATTTAGCGATCGTTTTTCAAAATCCCCTTCCTTAAATCAAAGATATCTTACACAGTAGATAGTATTGGTCTAAAAATTATCCTATGTTGCTCAAACTCAATGAATTATCAAGAAATTCTCAATAATATACATATTCAATTACATAGTCGCTTAGTGTAAATTATGTTTCGTATTTGAAAACAAAATTTGCAATAAGCGACTAACGTCTTTAACGACCTGTTTTTGGTGGTCCTGTAAGTGGTCGCTGAATACAAGTTTAACTGTATTTCCTATCGTGGTCCCCCTGTGCAAATTGGGCATACTGACCACAGATGATATGGAATACTAACATTTTGAGGTACACTAGCCTTATTTTCAAGATGAAAACATTCTCAAAAAGTTCCAGAAATAAAACTCCCCTTTGCATGTTTAATCGTATGCAAAGCGAGGTAATAAATCTAAATGCTTGTGAAACTTTTGTCATTCAGGCATATTTACAGGCTTACACTGACGGTCACCAGGCTTATTCTAGGAGTCTAGAGGCTGATATAGATTACCTAAAGGTGTATACACAAAGTGAATTCAGAACTTTTTACTGTCTACAGCTTTACACCGAGGGATTTTTATATCCATAGAGAACATTTTGTAGTTTCTTCATTCTTGGACGTTTCCGTTTGGGTTTTGACCTTCCCTTGTAATACTGATTTAACAAGAAAAGAAGCACTAACAGCATTCCTACAAACGCCACCGCTGGAAACACGGTGGACTTGTCCATATCCGTTGAGTAGGGCAGTCCTGACTGCTTTATCTCCTTTGGCAGTCCGGGACTGTCCTTAATTGCACTTTCCACTTCATCTATTAAACTGTCTCTAGTGACAGCATGTGGAATTAAATGTGGCGCCTCTAAACCGTTTATTGATAAAAGTTTTTGGGGTTGATATACATTTCTGAAATACAGCAAAATAGTTGTGTATTTAAGGTAATTCTCCTCTCGAATTGGTAGACATATATTCAATTATCATACGATGACATATATTATAATCATCATGTCAAAAATAGAAATTCTTTAACAGAGATACAGGGGCTAAGGCCAGACTAAAATCTTTAGTGTATTTCATTGAGTGAAAAACAAGTTAAATTTTCAATTTTTGCTCTGCCACTTGTGAAAGTGTAGATTTTGTTGTTCACTCAATAACAGATAAATCCATCCGACACTATACTGCATTCATCAATTATCAAGATAAACATCTATGTTACATTTCTTAAAAAAAGATAAAGCTCAGTTTGTATTAAAAGTCTAGGAGGCCTGTTTTATTGTACAATTGATTTGAATGAGAATCTATAATGTGCTATATGTTGTGAGACCTTTGGTAAAACTAACCCTAGATCTTGTATCTAAATTAAACCATAACTACATTGTATTAGATGTGTTGCTTAGCTTATTTAATTTCATAAAATTAATTGTCAACGTAGACAATAATCTATTGCATTAGTAGAGTATTGAAGACTTACGATGGAACAGTTATATTTAATGGGAATGGTTTTGCCCACATCAAACTTGGACATGGAGGTAAAGGCCTTGACCTTGGTGACCCCAGGTGACCTTCAATGACCTTGGAATAACGATGTAAATGATTACCTGTAATAAACAAGAAAAACATGAGCAAAGCTTTAGTAGAATCAATTTAAGGTTTTTGTATTTTTTCTCCTTAATTTGAATAATCTAAAACTTAAATAAACAAGCATTTTCACTAGGTCTGTTTCTGCTTAGCAATCTAAAGCAACCTAAAAGTTTAAAGATGGCAAGCCTCTGTACAAAATAAAGGTACATGTACTCATATTGTAATGCTGGGATGATGGTTTTTCCCTGTATGTCATTACAAGCTTTGATTTTCAAAATGTAATCAACTTGTAATTTGACCTGCTGATGATTAACTCTTTCCATTTTTTCTTAAATTAAGGGAACTAGTGGTTGCAGTTGACAATAAACAAGAGCACCACCTATGGGTGCCTACACTCTGCTGTTGAATGGTGGATTAAAATATCTCAATTCAAAAAAAAGGGAAATAATTTGCACAAAATGCATCTAGAGGTATCCCCATTTAGAGTATAGATCATTCTTTTAATAGTGAGCACATGTGCCAAGTTTCAAGTGAATGCCTATAATAGAACAAGATATCACAAAATCTCAAATTTTTTGCATGACACCAACAACATTGACAACACCAAGGGTATAGCAATACCTTGGGCTTTGGCTGAGCTCAAAATGGAAGCAATTTAAAAAGAATCAATCATTTGTGGTAGGAAAAATTCATGGAAAAGAAGTATTTTCTTGTTACAAGCAATTCATTCTTTTCCGTAATATTTTCTGAAGAAAAAGATTACAGGCCTTAGAATCATGGAAATGAACAGGAAGGGATTAAGGGCCATGGCTTACGTTATTCTTACTTATATTAACAAGCAATATAGTACATTTTTTTTTATCATTGAACTTCAAGCTTCATGTTTCATTTCAAGCCTAATTAGAAAATTGTGTGTATCCGTGGTCTAGAGGTAGAGCATCCGCCTCTTGACCCAAACGATTTAAACGAAATTAGAAAATTAACAGACAATTAAGTATCCGACTAGTCAAAAATTTGCAGATTACAATGGCAAGCATTGCTTGCCTTCCTTATTAGAAAGGGGCTTCAGAAAGCAGAACTATGTTGGAATATCTATTGCTTTAACAATTTTGTACAGAAAATATATTTGTTCTTTGTAAGAACTTTTTTTTATAAAAATCAGAGGAGTTCAAAATCTTCATTACGGAATAAAAAATACTGAAAATCAATTTTTATACCATCCATTCTCTCAGGCAGTACTTTGTAAGGTGGCAGAGTGACCTCCCCTATATTAGCAAACACTGGAGGTGTAACATTATGTGCTGTATACTCCAATAAGGCACTTAACATCCAAAAACAATCTGTAAATATAACCATGGAATTAATAAATATACTTTGTAATGTGGCAGAGTGACCTCCCCTATATTAGCAAACACTAGAGGTGTAACATTATGTGCTGTATACTCCAATAAGGCACTTAACATCCAAAAACAATCTGTAAATATAACCATGTAATTAATGAATATACTTTGTAATGTGGCAGAGTGACCTCCCCTATATTAGCAAACACTGGAGGTGTAACATTATGTGCTGTATACTCCAATAAGGCACTTAACATCCAAAAACAATCTGTAAATATAACCATGGAATTAATAAATATACTTTGTAATGTGGCAGAGTGACCTCCCCTATATTAGCAAACACTGGAGGTGTAACATTATGTGCTGTATACTCCAATAAGGCACTTAACATCCAGAAACAATCTGTAAATATAACCATGGAATTAATAAATATACTTTCTAAGGTGGTAGAGTGACCTCCCCTATATTAGCAAACAATGGAGGTGTAACATTATGTGCTGTATACTCCAATAAGGCACTTAACATCCAGAAACAATCTGTAAATATAACCATGGAATTAATGAATATACTTTGTAATGTGGCAGAGTGACCTCCCCTATATTAGCAAACACTGGAGGTGTAACATTATGTGCTGTATACTCCAATAAGGCACTTATTATTGATCTAACATGACCTGGCACTCATTTAATATTCCTTTTGACCCTTATTGTTAGTCGGTAAATGTCTTTTACTCGCAAAGTTAAGATGTAATTAATTGTATCACTACTCTTAGTGTACATGGAAATTTAGTGGTTGTGGTAAGGATGCTTTCCCACAACCGGAAAGCCACCGGTTCAAGCCGGACCTTGACCAGAAATATTTCTATTTCTTTTTTTAGGAAAACACTTTTCTAAGTATCTCTTTTGATACTTCTGATATTTTGAACAGTATTGCATAAGACTACTGGTATTTGGCACAGAATCCTTACCGCCAGTCTCAGTTTGTTTTAAATTTGGTCATTGCAAAGTCATGCCCATAAATGATCTAAAATAATGATAAATTTTGCAATCTAGATTTATATTAAATAGATGAAGAGGCACTTATTTAATTTGTGACGGTAAAACATTTAAGGGGATTGAACACATTAATCGAATTCCTGTTGCATGATTATGTTATTAATGTCAACAACTCGATTCTCTTCATATGTTATAATTCAATACCAGGAAGCAAAGAAGATCTTTATTGGGACTACTTTTTAGTACTTGCTTACTAAATACTTAATAGGTGTTTTTTCATTGAGGTATGAAAAAAATCTACACTCGATCAGAATACAATAGTATTGGTTGGTGCAAAGAACCAAAATTGAATGATATAAGAATAAAAAGATATTAATCGACAGTGACAAAAAAAAACAAAAACAAAATAATGATAAAGGTAATTTAAAAAACGAAAAATAAAACAATTTTTAGATGATAATCACAATGATTAAAATATGTGTTTCTGTCGGGAATTGAACTCGACCCGACAACTTTTCGCTGGTCGGGAAGACGCCTGTAACCACTGTACTAACGCGTCTCTTAAATATAGATGTGAAATAATTTAACTAAAACGGTGAAATGAAATTGAGTTACGCTGCGGGAATACTCGAGTACTGACGGAAGTTAATGAGTGCCAGGTCATTTTAGATAAATAATAACATCCAAAAACAATCTGTAAATATAACCATGGAATTAATAAATATACTTTGTAAGGTGGCAGAGTGACCTCCCCTATATTAGCAAACAATGGAGGTGTAACATTATGTGCTGTATACTCCAATAAGGCACTTAAGATCCAGAAACAATCTGCAAATATAAACATGTAATTAATGAATATACTTTGTAATGTGGCAGAGTGACCTCCCCTATATAAGCAAACACTGGAGGTGTAACTTTATGTGCTGTATACTCCAATTAGGCACTTAACATCCAGAAACAATCTGTAAATATAACCATGTAATTGATGTTTATACTTTGTAATCTGGCAGAGTGACCTCCCCTATATTAGCAAACACTGGAGGTGTAACAGTATGTGCTGTATACTCCAACTTAGCACTAAACATTCACAATCAATATGTAAATATATTCAAGTAATTAATGAATATACTTTGAAAGGTCGAAATGTGACCTCCCCTATATTAGCAAACACTGGTGTATAAGAATCACATGACTTAAAGGGTAATGTGAATAATGGTGTACACTAAATACACAATCACAATATGCCATCTTACTCAATTTATGTGTGCATACAATTGCAATGCATCTGAAAGTGCATATGAGCCTGTGTGTGACATTTCCAACAATTCAACATCTGCTTGAGGTACAAGTGTTGGGTAATGTTGACAACGACACAATGCAACAATATTATATGCTGACTGCATGAAGATAGATACAGACCTTATCTTTCTATATGGTACAAAGTGAAGATTCTGGTCAGCCTGTGCAGCCACACAGGCTGGTCAGAAGCATTGTTTTTTGCACATTTGAAATTGTAGGAAATGTCATGCACAAGCTCATTTATTTTACCAGTTTGCCCTTGATAATTGACCTTGACCTTTTCTATTTATAGAACAGTTAACTGACTTGCCTTTCTGCATATGACTGTTGTCAAGGCAGTTAGAATCTCCGTATAGAACCACTCGTCCACTCTTTCTTTTCTGTCTTGTTTGGTATAATCCCAATATTGGAACATTTTCTGCCATCTTTGTTGTAGAATGTATCACCTCATTACCTGAACAAATTTATGGTAGTGGACCCCGTAATAGTTCAGCAACATTTCGAAAGTAATGAACTTTAACGGTGTTAACCGAGGTTTTCATTAGGAAACCTCTGTCAACATTGTGAAAGATCATGTGTTCAGAAAAGTTGTGGAACTATTACAGGTTCACTACCTTAAGTAAAAACATTTAACTCTTATCCTTCTGAAATCTATCTATTTGAAAAATCAACTTATATTTAGGAACATTTTAAATAGTCTGGCTAGTTGCCCCATATATACATAGTAGAAAGCAAGTGGTGTAGGTTAAGATCAGATTGCATGTCTGTGCAAGCTGATTTTAGTCTATATGACTTGCCAAGGTTTATTATACTGAGAAAGTAAATATTCACAAAAAGGAGCATAACTTTTTAAGAGTACATTGATTGTTTTTTAACCAAAGACACAGTTATTTATTTTATTCTTTACATAAATTCAATATTTGTAGGAGATTTAAGACCCTTTAAACAATCTTAAGCTTCAGATTAGTGTACTTATCTTTTTTTTTTCCTATCATTAAAACCTGATCAGTTTAAGTTTTTGTCTAAGAACATGAAGCTTGCTTTTTTCATAAGGGACAATATAATAAACAGTATTTACCCTGATCTTTTAAATTCTTGGTAAGCAGGATTCCATTCTTTGGAAACTTGGCTATACTACTACCTGAGGCATAATACACTGAAATAAATGTGATAATATATGAGCCTGTGGCTGATATTTTCAACGATTTCACATGTGTCCGATGTTACGACTCTGATCAGCCTGTGCATTCCCAGAGTAAAATCATTCTTCACTACATACTAAATAGATAGCAATCATGTGTTATCATTTCCAATTTTTCAGTGCGTCAAAAGGAATTTTTTAGATAAACAAACCGAAAATTTAATTCATAAGTCATTAATCATTTTAAAGTTTTTATCATTATTTTAATGTAAATGCATCATTTCTATTTGTTGATATGTGAGAGGATTGATTGAGGTATGAATGAAACCTTTAGGCCATAATTACAAATCATAAGCATTTCAAACTTTCATTATACAATTAAGCAAGTTGATAAACAAGAGGACCAAGATGGTCCTAGATTACTCACCTGAGTCTCTTTGACCCCTAGGATATCACATTAATTAGATAGGCAGATGTAAAAAGAAGATAACTGCCTAAGATCAATACCATGGAACGTTTTCAGCAAAGAGCAAGACAGATATGCCTTTTTGCTCTTTGATTCTATGTAAAAAGGGATGCACCCTGGTGGACCCCAAATGGGACCCCAGGTTCTTCATATGAACAAACTTGGAATAGGTCCATAAGATGATGCTACATACTAAACATGAAAGCTGTCTGCCTTCTGGTTTCAGAGAAGAAAATTTTTTAGGGTTTTCCTATTTTCACCCATCGTGCTCAGATAAGCTGAAAGGGATGAGCCCAGGTGGAGCCCAAATATGAACAAACTTGGTAGGGGCCCATGAGATGATGCTACATACCAAAAATGAAAGCAGTGTGCCCTCTGGTCTCGATTAAAGAAGATTTTAAAAGATTTTTGCCCTTTGATTCTATGTAAAAAGGGTTGCGCCTGGGTGGAGCCCAAATATGATCCTAGGGTCTTGAAATGAACAAACTTGGTAGAGGCCCACTAGGTGATGCTACACACCAAATATTAAAGCTGTCTGCCATCTGGTTACAGAGAAGATTTTTAAAGATTTTTGCTCTTTGATTCTATGTAAAAAGGGTTGGGCTCGGGCAAAGCCCAAATATGACCCAAGGGTCTTGATATGAACAAACTTGGTAGAGGTCCACAAGATGATGCTACATACCAAATATGAAAGCTGTCTGCCTTCTGGTTTCAGAGAAGAAGATTTTTGAAGATTTTCACCCTTTTTGTTAAGGGTAAAGGGGAAGTTAATGGTGGATTTCATTTATTTGAACAACTTTGGTAGAGCTTGACCCAAGGAAAATCCCTGCCAAGTTTCATCAAGATTGGCCCACTGGTTTAGGAAGAGAAGATGTTTAAAGAAATTGTGGACAACAGACGACGCACAACGGACATTCTACGATCCCAATAGCTCACCTTGAGCACTTCGTGCTCAGGTGAGCTATAAATGTATATGAAATGACAACATTCCTAAAATCTGCTGATATACGAGTAAACAGGGGAAATAACAATAAGCTTTCATATTCCATAGAATGTAATAAAACCACATACTGTCATGATCTCCAATACTAAAATCTCCCTCATACACTTGATCACTGAATGCCATCCCTAGAGGTGCCAAGAGATCATTTAGGGCAGGAATATTAGCACCACCTGTATCAGGCATCCACCATTGTCTAAAAAGATGCATGTAAACTTAATCCTTTCCCTCCCTTTTTTCAATTTTAGACTGGTCGTAATTGAAAGAAGTTACAGATGATGTTGAAAAGTGGCTGCAATTTGGAAAATACCTATGTGATGTGGAAAAATAATGTATGGAAAGAAGAAATTGCTTGATACAAGCAATTTCTTCTTTTTCCACAATATTTCCTCCAGTATAAAATAACATGATAGTAAAATCGTGGGGCTGTACAGATCATTTAGGGCAGGAATATAGGCACTGCCTGTATTAGGCATCCATCTTTGTCTGGAAGTTACAAATTTATATGTTCAACCAGTAGGAGATCTGATGGTCACCTTTTATTGTGACTGGCAAACATCATAATGCACTTTTCTTAAAATCAATAAGGTACTTAAAGCCCCTGTCTGTGTTTGTGAACATTTCCCAAATGCAAGACAATGATCTTAAACAACTAAGTACACAAAAACTAGACTTTTATTCTCAAAGGTAAGCTAGAATTTGTCATTCCCATATTCAGTAATGCAAATAATTATGACACTATGATCTAAATATAGGCCTAACTTGACGAATATTAATGACCTGCAACATTTCGGACTCAAATTCAAATAGAGCGCATTAACGCTATTTCTTGTTGGCATAATTCATGTGAACAAAATCTCATTTACATATATTACTATATACAGCAGATAATCCGATTCCTGAAAGAGCCATGGTTTGTTGATTGATTTGTATTCTTATGTAACTCATCTTTCATTATACTTAATCAAGAATACTCATTCAAAGAATGTTCATGAAAAAACGATTTTTACACTAGACACAGACGGGGACTTTAACAATTTTCTATAACCATAGATCTTTTTTTGTCTATCATTTAACTTATGACTTCCTTCAATTCTCATGAAAATTTACATACATTTTATTAATACGCCTGCTTAAATGGCTCAAGAAATGACTATAACACATTTGTAGTAATGTTGAAAAGATCGATATACTATTTCTCGATTTAATGCCCCTACAAAGTAACTTTGATACTTTTTATTGTTATTCTTTAGCAAAAGCAGAAATATTGCACTCTCTCTTTATTTCATTAAGTTGTGAGTTAAATCAAAACAGCTACAAGTAACATGCACCATCAATAATTGAAGAAAATGTTTCACTGATACCTGGTATTTTCATCATAAAACTTGACTTTTTTCATAACTGAGACATTGTACCAGTCTGCCAGAATAATGATTGACAGTCCATTATCAATATCTCTCTTTAATTTTGTGACTTCTTCAGGAAAATATTCTTCTTCTGCATCAGCTATCACTAGAGTACCTAGAATTGATAAATCACAAGTGAGCCTGTGTGTGACATTTCCAACAAATTCACATGTGGTCCAGGCACAAAATATTAAACAGACGTACAATCTTACACTACAATAAGGACATTGGATGACCTTCTGAAAAGGGTTAAAGACCTTATCTTTCTACAGAGTGTATAGTGAAGACTCTGGTCAGACTGTGCAGATGCACAGGCTGACCAGAGTCATTGCTTTGTGCATATATGAAATTATGGAAATGTCTGGCACAGGCTTAATTATGAATCATTATTGAGTAACGAATAAATGGAAGGATAAAATGAATGGGCTTTCCTTATATTCAATTCCTTTATCCTTATTTTCAGGTCAGTGTAAAATCATGATTGAGAACTAAATTTCTTATTTTCACACAATACTTTCTTTATACTTTACATTAGATATTTATGAAGGTAACTGACTGTATTATGCCCACTTTTGATGTCAGCTTACCCATTGCATTTCAAAATTGTAAACCTATAAAGAGGTAAGTTATTGGCTAATCACTTAAATTGCCAAATTTCATCACATATGATGTATTTTGCACTTCCCACCTGGTACTTTTACATATGACTGGTCATATTTTATAGATATTGGAATTTGAGGATTGTTTAGTATAGAAGTTTTATTGATGATTGGTAGCCAAAAGCCATATCAGACATAGCCATCCCCTGCCATCAAAGCTTGGTAGTAAGTTTAAGCCTAATCAAAGGGCAATAACTCCAAAATTACGTAAGCAAGAGTTGTAGCTCTTGTGCACTGCATTTCTCCTCTATGAGATCTATCCACCTATAAAGTTTCAAGTTGATAGCTGATATACTTTAAGAGATATGCTCCTGACAAGTTTAGTGAAGGAAGAACGGAATGACAGACAGATACCATTACTATATCCCCTTCGCCGAATGGCAGGGGATAATAACCACATTCTGAATAAAGCAGTAGGTACGAGATTTTGTTTTTCGAAAGGAAAACTTACCATAGAAATGAGTTTCATTATAAAACCTAACGTAAAGAGAATTTCAAAAACACAATCCAATACTTGACCCTTAACATCTAAGGATTAGTGCAAAACTATTATGAGTGCCTATGATTAATAGGCACTTACAATAGTTTTGGGCTGACCCCTGGGTGTCAGAAAAGTTAATCCATGAAAAATTTGCTTTTGAATTCAATACAAAAAAGTTTTTTTTCTTGTTCCTTTTTTTTTAAAATATAAATAAAATAAAGAGAAATATGGAAATTAAACTCACTGTATTGTGTGGAATCGAAGCAGGTAAAAGGTGAACCTGGAAAATAATCAAATGAAATATAAGATATTGTTATGCACTCAATTGAATTTGCAAAAATCCTTATCCTTATCCTATTTATTTTTAAGCTGCTCTTTCTTCAAAGAAAAAATACAAAAATGTTTCTTAGATTCAGAATTTTTAGCTATTTCCTATGTTTAAGAAGCGCACATGGGTATGGTACTTACAACAACTAATTTCAGAAAATTTGTAGCTTGAATGTTTGAAGTGGCAATGTCAGTGATAGAACTAGTCTATTTATTTCCGGTTCAATATTTCAATTATTACCCTTTAGCTTTTATTTACTTACCTAGTACTTCAACAAAATAACCAGCTGCTCTCAAATGTTGATACATATCCTTGAAATTGGTGTGAATATGATCTCCATTCCTAAATGTAGACAAAACAAAATGTGGTTGTAAAAACTAATGTCTTAAATAATCAAAGTTTTAAACTTGAGGAGATTGCCTTAACCTAGATATCAACAGATGTCTAGTTATGAGATCTATGATAATGGAAGATGTGCATCTACATTTGTGTAATAAAATTCTATTCAAATCCTATTGATTTCGGATTGTTTCATATCATTATGATCCTATCATTAATTGTTTCAGTTTTGATCTAATATTCAGTATTCACATTGTAAGGCTATGAGTACTAAACAATTAGCATACTCAGCAGTCAACTTAAGCATGTCCTTTCCCTTTGAAACCATAACCAGTGAACTACATCCAGGGGTGTGGAAATACCAAATTTCTCCACTGGTCCATGGAAATGTTAATGTCAATTTCCTACTTGTCAAGGACCAAAATGAATTTTCCCACAATAAAATGGACTGGTAAATATTGAGTAAACATTGTTTTCGATGAAGAAAATGCTGTAACCGAGCATTTTCTTCACTAAAGACAATGTTTTCTAACCTTTGATACAAACATGAGGATGACTTTTCTACTAAGTCTTTTGAGTACTGTTCCAAGATTTGCTCTAGTATTTACATGTCCATGGACAAGTGGCTTAGAAAATGTACTCGCCTGCAAGTGGAAAAGCCCTTATCAGACAAGTCAGGCATGGGAATTCCACATCCCTGCTACATCTTAACATATCATGTACACATACAGAGTTTCTATTATCCATGGACAATATGTTACTCTAAGCATCAAAAGTAAAAGGATTGTCCATATTCTAATATATATAGGGTTTACAGAAATTAAATTCTTACCAATCAAGAGGATCATTCTTCATTCGCAAGTTATCTCGAGGAAAGTACCCAGGTGGATAGCGTAGGTTATGATATTGGTCCCACAGAATTCTTTGACTGAAAATAACAAAAGCATCAAAGGTGAAAAGCAACAAAATAAAATCAATCTTTACAAGCAATTCTAAGTTTAGAGTGAATTAATAGATCATTCAACAAAATGTAGAGGCCCACTAGGTGATGCTACACACACAAATGTATTCGTAAAACACAAATTTGCCCAAACCAGCAACTTTCATTTATAAGTTTGACCTTGGATATTGACTTTGAGCTTTGCAGATGACCTTGATACATCTCAGATGCTAAATGATGAGAGGAACCTATAAGTCAAATAAGTGCACTGTTTCTTGAATGGTGTTAAATAAATGGGGAAAAATGAGAATTAAATTTGATCAATCTGCATATAGACTTTAATATTGAATGAATAGCAAGTACACAGGAAAATTTGCTTTTAGGTACATAACCAAAGAACTAAAAGGATGTTTAGAAAAGTCATAACACATGTGTTAAAACAACTTCATCATAAATTCCTCACCTTCTAGGGGGTGTTGGAATGATTTTGACTCTGATTGGAAGTTTGAGCTTAGAGACCCTTGGCTCTGTTTCGTCACCCTATAGATACAAAGATAAAATAGTAAAATCATAGATAGTATCCCTTGTCATCTTAAACCCAGAATATTCCTGCTTTGGCAGGAGATATACACAAAGATCAGCCTGCATATATGTCTTAACGTTACCAATTTATCAAGATTTGTATTAAATAGACAACCCAAACCAAGCAACTGAAGCTTGTTTTAAGCGTTTGTCACAAGATGATGAGATGATTCTAATTCACTTTCTATGTAAACTAAATCAAGGAAAGAAAAAAAGATATGTATTACATTAAACAATAATTCCCCTAAAATGTTTTATGAAGTTTTGCCTTGTCAGATGACAAAGATGTGGATTGTTCAGAGGAAGCTTTATGCCAAATAAGAGCACTGATACTAAAATGTTTTTAAGTTATTGGAAAATGTTATTTTTGCAGGTCAATACGCCCCAAATCTATCTATGTAGGGGCAAAAGAAACACCTTAAACAGAGCTCCAGATAGAGAGGATTTTTGTTTCAAATCTTAATATTACACTAATCCTTGCTTAAACTCTGTGTGTCTGGTTCTCATTTGAATCGTTTTGCTAAGACGATTCAAATGAGTACCCACAACATAGGGTTTCATTGAGAAATTAAGATTTTAGACAGGAGTTACCCCCTCTTTTCTGTACCTATGCTTAAAGGGTGATAACATGTAACAAAGACCGACAAACCTCTGGTGGTGACTCGACTGTGAGAGTAACTTGCCCATGAGCTATACCCTCCCATTTGGCTGCATGTTTAGCCACAGAGATAGAGACAGCTAGGTACCCTGACCAGGGCCATAAGGTCTTGGAATAAGAGAAGGCTACATCTATATAGTTACCAAACTGGGGAGCATAGGGCTGCCAGATGGGCTGAAAAACATATGAAAGCTTTATGAGACTGTGCTCACGTTTCTAACAATTTCATGTGTAAATGATGAACAGACAATGAGCAGCAAGTAAATTAACATGCGGAATTAAAACTTTTTTTGTTATTATGAACGGAGACAATAGGTCTTTAACTATCTATTGAGTGCAGAGTGAAGACCCTGATCAGACTGTGCAGATGCACATACTTTTTACATTGTGACACGTAAACAATTGTTAGATGATAAGCACAGGCTAAGATGTAAAGATAAACTTGCTTCTAACCATTGAAAATCAATAAAGACCCATTTATCATCAGTGAAAGTAAAGAAGT
Organism: Fragum whitleyi; assembly: GCA_948146395.1. NCBI lineage: Eukaryota > Metazoa > Mollusca > Bivalvia > Cardiida > Cardiidae > Fragum > Fragum whitleyi. The sequence continues at coordinate 35,084,521 of OX411552.1, read as the reverse complement.
AGTACATTGGACATACAAATATGTTGATTTAAAGCTTTTGAGTTACTTACAAAATTATTGCAAGATAATCTTATTTACTGTTTACCGTGTTAAAGAAACTGAGGTGTTAAGCACATGGTCAAATTGAGTTAAGCCAGAACCCAGAATTTCATTTAGAAAATTAAATAGGGCATTGAATTGTTCAAATATCAATAAAGATTATTTCAAATTATTACCTTATCTACAATTTTCCCTGACACTCCCATACCATTCAGGATTGTGACATTTACAATAATGGGCATGGCATCATAGTAGATGGGTTGTGAGCAATAGGGCCACATGTATGGGCATTCTGTCAGGTCCAAATAACTGGGGCTTAGGCTGTAGATACAGAAATTCTGCTTATAATGATATATTGTACAAAGACATTGTCTTTGCATCTCAAAAAGATGTAAAAAAAACAATGACCTGCTTTCGTTTTGATTATATTTGCTATAATACAATGTTGATTGATTCTGTATATGTTTTGTAAATGTACTTTAAATAAAATATGTTAAAACCGAAGATGGAAGAATATTTCATAATTGATTTGAATAAAGCATTTTGATTTCTTTTGAAATCTTTTAAACTAAATTTTGGTGTAGGCCCATTTTTTTAAATAAACAAATGACAAAATTTTCTTTTAAACTATTTCAATTAATATGTAAACGATTTCAGAAGTAAAACATACTTTGTCCAGATACAAGTATACCAAAGTGGATTTTCATGGCTCAATGTGAAACAGTTGTAACTGCCTATAAACATAAAGGCAGTTACAACTATTTCAAGTTGAGACATCAATTATCGTTTTCTAGACCCAAAAGACTATTCCACCCACCTGGCTTGTGGTTTATACGTCCGTAAAGTCTGATAAGCCTTGATAAGGTCCAGTTTACCATGACCCTGTTCAAACATGTTAACATTAGAATCAGACAGTCGTCTAGCAGAGGCAATCAGAGCTTGCTTCATACTGGCTGGGTTGATAACGTCTGCTCTATCTAGGACAGCACTGTAATAGAATAGGAAGTAAATAAAATAAACCGAGGAGAATTTCAAATAAGGAACTGAAAGTTTGCCTCAAAAACTTTCAAACTCATGATAATAAGTGCAAGTTCAAGGTCATAGAGTAAAATGATATGGTTTAAGTCCAAACTTCCTTTAATCATTAAAATCTGATTACAGACTTTTAACATTTTTTTTTTGTCTCCTTCAAAGTGAACATACATACAATGAACAAAGTTTACAGAAAACTGAACAAGTGCATGTCGTATTGCGATGCAATACAGGAGTCCCCCACCGGATAACAAAAAATCCTCTCTTATAATATACCTCCTACTTACTAGATCTATAACTGTAAAAGTTTAAAGTTGCTAGCACTTATAGTTTAGGAGATATGATCCAGACAAGAATGTAAGACTAAAAACAACAAAGGGCAATAACTCTAAAAAGGGACATGGCAGAGAAACAGTTCTTCTACATGACACTTGTCCTTGATAAAATCTATCAGTGTACTAAGTTTGAAGTTGCTAGCACTTATGGTTTAGAAGATATGATCCGGACAAAAATGTAAGGGTAAAAACAACAAAGGGCAATAACTCAAAAATTGGGCGTGGCAGAATAACAGTTCTTGAACATGACACTTGTCCTCAACTCAACAAGATCTATCACTGTAAAAAGTTTGAAGTTGCTAGCACTTATACATCGTAGTTTAGGAGATATGATCCGGACAAGAATGTAAGGGTAAAGACAACAAAGGGCAATAACTCAAAAAGTGGGTGTGGCTGAGTTACGGATCTTGAACATGACACTTCGCCTCAATGACATCTATAAGTGTACAAAGTTTGAAGTTGCTAGCACACATAGTTTAGGAGATATGTTCCGGACAAGAATGTAAGGGTAAAAACAACAAAGGGCAATAACTCAAAAAGTGGGCGTGGCAGAGTAATGGTTCTTAAACATGACACTTCTCCTCAATGAGATCTATAAGTGTACAAAGTTTGAAGTTGCTAGCACTTATACTTTAGGAGATAAGTTCCGGACAAGAATGTAAGGGTAAAAACAACAAAGGGCAATAACTCAAAAAATGGGCATGGCAGAGTAACGGTTCTTAAACATGACACTTCTCCTCAATGAGATCTATAAGTGTACAAAGTTTGAAGTTGCTAGCACTTATATTTTAGGAGATATGATCCGGACAAGAATGTAAGGGTAAAAACAACAAAGGGCAATAACTCAGAAACTGGGCGTGGCAGAGTAACGGTTCTTGAACATGACACTTCTCCTCAATGACATCTATAAGTGTACAAAGTTTGAAGTTGCTAGCACTTATACTTTAGGAGATATGTTCCGGACAAGAATGTAAGGGTAAAAACAACAAAGGGCAATAACTCAAAAAGTGGGCGTGGCAGAGTAATGGTTTTTAAACATGACACTTCTCCTCAATGAGATCTATAAGTGTACAAAGTTTGAAGTTGCTAGCACATATGGTTTAGAAGATATAGCCCGGACAAAAGCGTTACGGACAGACGGACGGACGGACGGACGGACAGACAGACGGAATCGAGCAAACCTATAGTCCCCCAACCGGTAACCGGTGGGGTACTAATAAGGATTATTAAAAAATGATAGAAGAAACTAAAGGTGACTTATCAAACAGCCTTCACCTGATTCGAGACAGAAAATTCTTAGGTATAATCGATGGGAGGCAGGGGGGGAGGGGGGATTATAAAGCTAGTCAAATGAGATGTGGTGCTAGGTTACAGGTAATATTGAAGACTAGGAATCAATCAAATTAAGTAAACCATACACTGATTACAGCACTGTTGTAAATGTAGGCATGTGTATACATATGTAGGCACTTACAACAGTGTTGCCGTAATTTATTCATATTGTGATAGGAAATATTATTGCTTCTTCTGTGTTACTTAGCAATTTATAAACATAATATTAACCCTTGTCATGCTGAACCCGGAATATTCCTGCTTTGGCAGGAGCTATAGACAAACATCAGCCTGCACATATGTGCAGTCTGATGTTAGTCTACACCACCTGTTTCTCACTTTCAAACCAGAATGGTCAATATATTAAGTTTTTCAAATATAAACTGACCTACAGTTGGTACTTCCAGTGCTTTTTGCCCTTTGATTTTGATGGAAATTTTTAGCCAAAATTTATTCAGCATGACAAGGGTTAAAGTAGTTACCTGTATAGTAAAGTTACAGCTCCAGCAACAACTGGTGAGGCAACACTTGTTCCTGATAGAGATCTACAACCACCTCTGTAACAAACAAATCATCAGATGTTACATCAGATATATTTACAAAAATAATGCTTGATGTTTGTTACATCCTCTGTAACAAACAAATCATCAGATGTTACATCAGATGTATTTACCAAAATAATGCTTGATGTTTGTTACATCCTCTGTAACAAACAAATCATCAGATGTTACATCAAATATATTTACCAAAATAATGCTTGATGTTTGTTACATCCTCTGTAACAAACATCAAGCATTATTTTGGTAAATATATCTATTCCTTACAATATAGGACAAGGTCAAAATATAAAAGATTCGAAGGTTCAAGATGTCACTGTAAAACATTTGTACGCATTTACAAGAAGTTTTATGTTGATTGCTTCAAATGGATAAGATCCATTCAAATCATGCCCAATTAATTCTGATAATCTGAATGAAATCATATCCATACTTAGATAAAAGATCATTAATTTCACAATCTTTTTACATATCAACTATGTAACTCACTTTATTAATCAAAATATTTCTTTCATAGGTGTCAGCAATTTAACCTATCAATGGTAAACATAATCTATCATTAAGTTAAATATTAAATTGCCTTTTTACTTTTGACTAGATTTTCACTCAGAAAAATTTCATTAAAGGATAGGTGTTGTGGGTTTTTTTCTGTCTTTCTTTTGCAGATGGGGGTGAGAGTGTGTATGCATTAAAATGTAAGCATAAATATCTTGGGAACCTTGTCAGCCAAACTTGATAATCAGACTTACTTCAAAGCAGACCCTCTGACAGCGGACCCATAGGTGACTATATCAGGCTTCATTCTACCATAGCCACCGGGTAGTTCCTGTGAAACAATATCATATATATTATTTAGAGATCTCCGAATGTTGAAAAGCAAAGCAATAAACATGAAATAGGTTTTCAGGCTTCGACACTTACTTCTTAATGACACCGGCCTGAAGGACTTATTAGCCACATCTCTTACGGATCCTCTCTGAGAATAACAGGTCCTCCATGAATGTAAACTTATTCTTTAGTAATTTAAGGAGTAAATTTTAAAGTAAACATTGTGGTAAAAGAAGAATTTGCATGTGACAAGCAGTTTCTTCTTTTTCCACAATGTTTTATATGGTAATGAAAAAAGAAATAGCATTAGAAAAGCAACAATGTTTCAAAACTGGACAGGCTAAGAATTTACATGGCCATTATTACAGGCCCTATGAACCTGCAACATGGTAGCTTCTACCAGTACTCCCTAAAATCCACAGGTCTCCAGTCTGAGGACTGGTGTTAGTGTCCATCCCTGGGTTTTTCCTAGCTTAAGAAACCCAATATTGACATACCAGTGCTAAAAAGTTGTAAGTGCCTTTCATAGCAAACAGATTTACATTCCGGTATGCAAATATTTTTTTAAAACTAAATGGATGTTATCTTCATCTAATTTACCCTTTTCATGATGAATTTAAACATTGTTTAAAGCAAATAATCAATTTTTGGACACTCAGTGGTCTAGCATTCCCTCCAGATGATGAAAACTGATGCAAAGGCTTGAGGTCTCCTTCAGCTTGCAACGCATCTTTTTCTATTTTCTTGTTCATTATCACTACACTTACTCAAATTCCTTATCAGAGTCAGTTCTAGTAATTGTAAGATAATTTTCCTTATGAACAATCATTGTGTTATCTTTGAGGTGCAATTTCTGTTTTACCTCTTCCAGGTTCATTTTCTTTTTACAATATTTGTTTAAATGAACTGAGTGTTTCATGATGTTTTGTTCCAGAGAGATAAGTTTTTGTGAAGTCTTATCAGCTTACCCATGTAGTCATTCCTCTGGATGAAAATCTGGCTATCTGGTTATCAAAGTTTATACCCCCAACACCAATAACGTCCATCTGATCAGCTGGGTTATTTAAGGTCCTGTAAGAATTAATAGATAAGCATTCATACAGATTACTAATTACCTCAAGTCTTTCAATCAATGTTAGTTGTATAAAAGTTAACCATTATTTGAATTTAACAGGAAGTTATTTTCAGCCAATCAGGATTGTTGTTTCAATTAGTACAATTGAAACAACAATCCTGATTGATTGAAAATAACATTTGGTCTATGCTTAACCAAAAGTTATCTTTTACACAGCTGAGGGTTGGTTATCAAGGTTGATACCCGGTAACGCCCAACATCGATAACTTCTATCTGATCTGCTGGGTTATTTAAGGTCCTTTAAGATTAAAAATGTTAGCATTCATAAAGATTACTAATTACTTAAGGTCTTTCATTTCCTGTTAGGAAACAGAGCTAATTATTACAATTGTCTTATTGATACATTTCCATTGAGTTTGAAAACAAGAGCACTGCCTATGGGTGCAGCATTCAGCTGCAGGTGCTTGATAATGCAAAAAATTTAAGTCCAAAATGGGGCATAACTCTGACAAAAATGCTTCCAGAGTTATAACCCTTGATAGTCTCAATAGCTCTTGTGATGGTAAACACACATGCCAAGTTTCATCAAGATATCCTCAATAACAACAGAGATATGACCAAGGTCAAAGCTTGACACACCAACAACAATGCCAATGAGAACAATGCAAAGGTGAACACAATACTTCAGGTTTTCTCCGAAAACAGCTGAGCTAACAAAACAAATCTGTTTTTCTAGCACTTTAGAAATTAGAACTATACATACCCATAAAGGGGTCCATCATTCCCAATAGCTGATACAAGAATGACTTTATTAGCAGTTAGCTCCCAGACTTTGTCAACAAATGGATGATCCATGAAGTCTGGTCCCCCAATACTCAGGTTGAGAATGTTGATCTTCTTCAATATGGCGTAATTGAAGGCGTCCAAGAACCATGATGTGTAGGATACCTGGAAATTGTGTAACAAATTAATAAATAAGAAAATGGTAAAGCTTGAGAGAAAGATATGGATTGAAGATCGGCCAGACTGGATAGATAGACTAGGCTGATCATCAATAAATATTTTTTCTGAAGGCAGATTTTCAGTATTAATATAGTCATGCTTCTAAACTATGCATTCAGTTTCTAACTTTCAAACTTGTATTACAAATGCTATTTTCGTTATCTTTTCCTTTTAAATCATAACCAAAATCTGGCCGTATATTAGAAGTCCTCTACACCCATTAAAATAAAGACGTGTCTTACATTTCATCTACAGATCAACAATTCAATTTAAGTGCAATTAAACTAATAGTTTTATAATCTTAGATTTTTGCCATAAAATCTTTTAAGCTATTTGTGATTTTCATTGTTTTGCATTATTGTTTCCTTGCTTTTATCAATGGTCTTAAAAAATAAGATGTATTTTATTAGTATCAAGTTTTTACCTGATTATTAGTGAACACTCTGAATACAAAAATATCAGCATTGGGAGCAAACCCTAGACATTCTCTGTGACTAGCAATGACACCTGCTACAAATGTACCATGGCCTAAACCTACAATATAAAAAACAGCCGTCAGAGACAGATTATGCTCTCCAAACAAATGCATGTCCCAAAGAAATGTGACCAGTCACGTGAAAAGGGACCATGTAGGCACTCTTTAAGATAAATATTTGAAATAGAGATTGGGTCCAGCATTGGTCAACCAGAGGTCGCATTTCAAAAATTCTTTCACTGTAAGGTAGATTGAACATTCTACATTCAGAAAATAAACACATTGCAAAAAGTTTCGATCCTAGTCAGTCTGCGCAACCTGCGCAGTCTGACTAGGGTCGACACTTTAGGCACTATCTAGATGGTCGCATTTAGCGTGATGGGTCGCAAATACAAATAAAGTGAGGTACAGATATCCTTGCATGAAGTTACATGATTTCTATTAGCTTGCATAATATAAGCATTGTATCAAAAGGGCCTTAACAAATCAGAAGTGAAAAGTTGTTTTATAAAGATAAGTAGGTTTGACAAAAAGATGACAAAGGTTATAACATTATTAAAACTATAAAGAGAATGAGCTGTCAACCAAATATGGACAATCTTAGAACTGAAAACCTGGCTAGAACGTACAAATTACGAAGGCCAACCAGGGCCCGAGGTTATAAAATGTTTCTCATTCTCAATTCAAAATGTTCTCAAATTTCAATTTGAGATTAAAGCCGAAATTCTGTTTTAATCCTCATTTCAATGTATGAAAGTAAAAGATAATATTAATAAGTTGTTATAAATAACAACTTATTAATATTAACTTTTATTTTCATACATTTATTTGAATTTAAAATTTGAGAAAATTCCGAATTGAGTCTGAGACAAGTTTTTTAACCTTGGGCCCAGGTATCTTTTAATCTTGCAGAAATTGCCTACAAGTATAAAGAATATTCTACACTACAGTATGTGAAGAGGTCAGTGCAAATTTACTGCAAAACTACTGTTTGTGCCTATATGTAGGCACTAATGGTAGTTTTTTACTTACCCCATGTTATTTCATTTTTGAAATGCTAACTTGATCCAAGCCATTTGTATATATTTATTCTGCCTAATAACTAAGGGAATCGATTAACCTCTTGTCCTCGCCTCCGCTATGGCTGACTGCCTCAGTTAATATTGGTCTTAAAAATGTATGGTTGTGATGATGAGACAAGTCTTAAGTATGTGACAACTAAATATTGTAACTACTGTTATTTCAAGCTGTAAGTAAATCATATAAAGCTCTAGTCCACAAACAAAGCTTGAAATTGCTAAAAATAATTGAAGTCAATCAATTCATCAATGACTTAAGTGATCTGTTTTTTCCTTAATGGTTCATTTGCATGCAATTAGCAAAGTAGTTGGTTGAAGGCCCCACTATCAACAATTTTTCAGTTATATCATGGGGGCTTGAGCACCTAACGATAGATTCCTGCTTTTTTTCACACCAGTACCACCATTACATCCTTGCCTAGCCTCCAGCTACTATTCAACATAGGTCTACGATTTTCAACCCATTGGTGGAAGATAAATAGTAGGAAAGAATGAGTTCTGCCAAATGGGATCAGACTCCGGACCTCTTCATTGACAGTCTGGCGCACTACAAACTGTGCTATGACGGCAGCTGATTAGCAAAGTAAAAATACTTTCTACAGTACTTACCATCATCTAGTGTTTTCTCATTTGTCCAGTTAGTTCTGTCTTTTACTCTGCCAGATTTAAAATGTGGATGATTCTCAGCAAGCCCTGTGTCAAATATTGCAACTCTCACTCCTTCACCTAAAAATATGATATTTTTACCTTTATCATGCTGAATAAATACTTAATTTCATTGACCAATCAAATAATATATGTGACCAATCTGGGCATGGTCCCTTTTTGCATGATAGGTCACATATATACATGTGTATATATATATATAACTAGAAAGCCATGAATGGCTTGTGTCGCTCCACAGGCTTGAAATTCTTGTAAAAGCAAATAAAAAGTTTGACTAGATTTTAGGATATTTTGGGTTCTACTGATGTTGAAAATGATTTTCAAAGTTTCAACTATATAACATATAGAGAAATGACCTCCGCCCATAAAGGACATATTTTTCATCCAATCAAAATAATTTTTGGCTGCATGATAATGGGTCACCCAAAGATCATACCAAAAATGTTTGTTTGAAATCCATTGATTACATTCTGAGAAAATGAATTTCAAAGTTTCCACTATATAACATATTGAGAAATGACCTTCGCCCATAAATATATTTTTTTAACCGATCACAATCATTTTTGGTAGACTGATAAAGGGTCACTCAGGGATTATTTCAGTGAAATTTGGTTGATATCCATCACTCAGATTCTGAGAAAATGATTTTGAAAGTTTCCACTATATAACATATAGAGAAATGACCTCTGCCCATAAAATGCATATTTTTCATCCGATCAAAATCATTTTTGGAAGACTTATAAAGGGTCACTCAAGGATCATTCAAATAAAATTTAGTTGATATCCATTACTCAGATTCTGAGAAAATGATTTTGAAAGTTTCCACTATATAACATATAGAGAAATGACCTCCGCCCATAAAATGCATATTTTCCATCTGATCACAATAATTTTTTGTAGACTGATATAGGGTCACCCAAGGATCATTCATGTAAAATTTGATTGGTATCCATCAATTAGAATCTGAGAAAACTCACTTTTTACCATATTTGGAAATTAGCCACGCCCATAAAATCCATGTTTTTCATTTGATTGAAATTTCTTGAACAACTTTGAAAGAGGGTCACCCAAGGATCATTCCTGTGAAGTTTGGTAGAAATTCATCGAGTAGTTTCTGAGAAGATTTTTAAAGAAAAAGTTTACGACCAGATGCACGGACGCACAGACGGACGCACGACGGACACAACGCCATGACAATAGCCCCAGTGGCTTTCAGCCAGTGGAGCTTAAAAGTGTAATATTTAATTACACCTCCATCTTAAACAATCTTAAACAAAACAAATTCACCAAAACATAGGAACTAGAGTTTGAAACAGTGTGCCAACCATCTGTTTTCTTTAACATTATCTACTTATGGTTCTGATTATAAAATGCAAACTAATGTGACCTGCAGTGATTCTAAAAACTCAGCTTTGACTAGTCAAATTGAAATGTGCATATTAAATAAACGGAAGTAGTTTGTAAGAATACCTGTGTACCCCATGTTCCAAAGGATTTCAGCTTGAAGAGCACTTGCAATCTGGAAATAAATATGAAAACATTTTACAGTGAACTCTGCATGTAATGGTGCACTAGTAACCAAAAAAATGAATCAATGATCCTAATTACATAATAGAAGAAATCCACAACTTGCAAATGGTCAGGCAATATATTTGGTTCAAGGTTTTCCGGTACAGTCCCGAAATGAGTGTCAGTGTTTTTTATCTATTGAGAAATAATGTGGAAAAGAGTGAAATTGCTTGTAACAAACAATTTCTATTTTTTCCACAATGTTTTTCTACCACACAGGGTGAGTCTTTTTTTTTTAATTGCACTATTTTGTTTTCAATTGTCCACTTCAACCTCATTTAATTTGGAATAGACTTACATTTTGAAAAAAAGAATGCCAGAGCCACAATTTACAACCCTACAGGAAAATTTGAAATGAAGGCCCATTTTCAGTGACACAGCAAAGTAACACAAAATTGAGATGATATGTGCATGGTCACATTATCAGGAAAATTCTGTGAAAGTTTCATCCACATCCATCCGTAATTGATGGAGGAAATGTGTTAACAAGATTTGGACAGACAGATGGATGGAAGGACAGTCAGAAAAGATGATACCAATGTACAACAACTCTCGGCAGCATTTAATCAGCAAGGGTTATAAATGAACTCCCATACCTGCTTTGGGACAGCTCTTAGTAGATTTCTGCTTCTTCTTGCAGGTGAATGCCAATAAGCTGTTGCCTAGAAAACACAATTTTTTTTTTATAAAATTAGTAAGAAATTAACTTTGCCGTCTTCAGGATATGAAGAAAAGAAAAATACTACAATCTCAAAAAGAATGTCTGATAGTCTGTTGACAAAAGTTGTTCAAACAAATGAGCTGAAGGGCTTATACAACAACTTTTTCACTAGGGTAAAAATGACAAAATAACTACTTTTATTTAATATTGCTATAAACAAACTGTTGGCAACTGAAGCATAGCCAAAAATTAATGACGAAAGCTGGTGTCAAACCCACACAGACAAGTAATATTTAAAGTTTTGGTTTACAAGTCCAATGCGCTAACCACTGAGCCAAATATCTTCCCTGGCACAGGTGTCAGACATTGTATTTAAACCAAAGAAGCTATGCAGGGCAGTGGTGAGAGTGGTCTACCATAACACACACTCCCTTAAGAGTCATCATACATTGATGACCGTAAGCCTATATAGGCAGTAATGTAATTCATGTACTATGACAGTCCGTACAATGCCAACATAAATGGCTCAATAGCCTAATCTCGAACAAGCCCCCATCTTGTAAACAAGAGGACCAAGATGGTCCTAGATCGCTCACCTGAGTCTCTTTGACCCCTGGGACATCACATTAATTAGATAGGCAGATGTCAAAAAGATAATTCACTAAGATCAATACAATGAAACGTTTTCAGCGAAGAGCAAGACAGATATGCCTTTTGCTCTTTGATTCCATGTAAAAAGGGATACACCCGGGTGGACCCTAAATGTGACCCCTGGGTTTTGATCTGAACAAACTTGGAATGGGTCTATAAGATGATGCTATATTCTAAATATGAAAGCTGTCTGCCTTCTGGTTTCAGAGAAGATGATTTTTGAAGGTTTTCCTATTTTCACCCATCGTGCTCAGATTAGCTGAAAAGGATGGGCCCGGGTGGAGCCCATATATGACCCAAGGGTCTTGAAATGAACAAACTTGGTAGGGGCCTACTAGATGATGCTACATACCAAAAATGAAAGCAGTGTGCCCTCTGGTTTCGATTAGAGAAGATTTTAAAAAAATTTCGCTCTTTGATTCTATGTTAAAAGGGTTGCGCCCGGGTGGGGCCCAAATATGATTCTAGGGTCTTGATATGAACAAACTTGGTAGAGGTCCACTAGATGATGCTAAATACCAAATATGGAAGCTGTCTGGCTTCTGCTTTATAGAAGAAGATTTTTGAAGATTTTCACTTTTTTACCCTTCGTGCTCATAAGATATAAAGGGATGCACCTGTGCAAAGCCCAAATATGACGCAAGGGTCTTGATATAGACAAACTTTGTAGAGGCCCACTAGGTGATGCTACATACCAAATATGAAAGCTGTCTGCCATCTGGTTTAAGAGAAGAAGATTTTTAAAGATTTTTGCTCTTTGATTCTATGTAACAAGAGTTGTCCGCGGACAACGTAGCTTGCCCAAACAGCTGCTTGTCACAAACAGTGCTTGACCGAAGACCGAAGTTCAATGTGGTTTCTTTCAATGTTAAAGTCCATGATCTAATATATATCTGTTTGAGTAGTAATTAAGAAATATTAAAACTTTTTTGTTTTAATTGCATGTATAAGGTTAGGGTAAAGTGAAAGCCTACACAGCAGATGAGGTTACCAATGGAATTTCTTTGTATCAAACATGAAGTTTTTCTTTAAATTTTTTCTAAGTCCACAAAAGGTCAAGATCAAGGTCAAATTGTAAAGGACCTTGGTCTCTGTAAAAGCCGATCACCTAGTGAGTATGTGTATGAAGTAATAATGTCCCTGAGTAATGCATTTAGAAAATATAAGCAAGGTTCAATTTTTGGTTTAAAGTTTTTCAGTTTAAGTTTTTCCAAGTCCATAAAAGGTCAAGGTCAAATTGTCAAGGCCCTTGGTTTCTGGTGAAAGCATTTCATCTGGTGACTATGTATATGAAGTAATGATGTCCCTAGGTTAAAGCATTCAGAAAATATAAGCAAGGTTAAAGTTTTTGGTAAAAGAATTTTGGTTAAAGAATTTCTAAGTTCATAAAAGGTCAAGGTCAAATTATCAAGGACCTTGATCTCTCACATAAGCCTATCACCTAATAAGTATGTATATGAAGTAATGATGTCCCTAGGTTAAAGCACTCAGAAAATAATAAGCAAGGTTAAAGTTTTTGGTTAAAGTTTTCAGTTAAAATTTTTCTAAGTCCACAAATGGTAAAGGTCAAGATCAAACTGTCAAGGACCTTGGTCTCTGGTGAAAGCCTAGCACCTGGTGAGTATATATATATGAAGCTATGATGTCCCTAGGTTAGAGCATTAAAAAAATATATGCAAGGTTAAAGTTTTTGGTTAAAGTTTTTTGGTTAAAGTTTTTCTAAGTCCACAAAGGGTCAAGGTCAAGGTCAAATTGTGAAGGACCTTGGTCTCTGGTGAAAGCCTAGCACCTGGTGAGTATATATATGAAGCTATGATGTCCCTAGGTTAGAGCATTAAAAAAATATATGCAAGGTTAAAGTTTTTGGTTAAAGTTTTTTGGTTAAAGCTTTTCTAAGTCCACAAAGGGTCAAGGTCAAGGTCAAATTGTGAAGGACCTTTGTCTATGGTGAAAGCCTATGATCTAATGAGTGTGCATATGAAGTAATGATGTCTCTAGTTTAAAGCTTACAGAAAATATAAGCATGGTTAAAGTTTTTTTGGTCAAAGTTTTTGGTTAAAGTTTTTTTGAAAGGGTCAAGGTCATAGTCTAAAGGTCATTTCGACATGGATGTTGGTCTCAAATGAAAGCCTATGCCCTAATGAGTGTTTCTGTAAAAAATAAAGCCTCTAGGATAAATATTGATCGAAAAAATCTTTAACCTAAGGCGGACGCCGACACCGACGCTGACGCCGATGCTGAAGCCGACATCCTGAGTATGACAATAGCTCTTCCGAGACTTTCGTCCCGGGCGAGCTAAAAAGGGTTTGGCCCGGGCAAAGCCCAAATGTGACCCCATGGTCTTGATATGAACAAACTTGGTAGAGGTCCACTAGATGATGCTACATACCAAATATAAAAGCTGTCTGCCTTCTGGTTTCAGAGAAGAAGATTTTTAAAGATTTTCATATTTTCACCCTTTTTGTTAAGGGTAAAGGGAAAGTTAAGGTTGGATTTCATTTATTTAAACAACTTTGGTAGAGCTTGACCCAAGGAACATCCCTGCCAAGTTTCATAGAGATTGGCCCACTGGTTTAGGAAAAGAAGATGTTTAAAGAAACTATGGAAGACGGACGACGGACGACTGACGACAGACATTCTACGATCACAATAGCTCACCTTGAGCACTTTGTGCTCAGGTGAGCTAACAAACTGTTGGCAATTAAGGCATAGCTGAAAATACTGACAAAAGCCAGTGTCCAACCCATGGAGAAAAGTAATATTTAAATTTTTGGTTTACAAGTCCAATGCGCTAACATCTGAGCCAAAGAAGATCTTCCCTGATGTAGGTGTCAAACATTGTATTTATACCAAAGAAGCTATGCAGGACAGTGGTGAGAGTGGTCTACCATAACAATATGTTTCACAATTTTTCTTAGAATCATGATAAGTTAGAATATTAATTTCATTCATATAAAACTGTGTTTGTGAAAAACTAATGCCTCTGATAATTTTCATTGGGTCTGTAAATAGTCTCATAGCCTCTGAGCAAAAGCAAATAATTTAAGGTTGCTTTTCAACAGACAGACATTAGGACAGACAACAATAAAACAACTTTACCCCAAACTTATTGCTGAGTGGACAAACCCCCAAAACTTATACTTTTTCTGTACGAGATTTATCCATATATACAAGAATTAATTCCGTAAATAAGGTACATGAACTTTCTTAACACTTGACCTGCATTTCTTTACATTTCAACCAGTCTATCTGTCAGGTTTGATTTTTTTTTCAATTAATAAGTAGAAAGCAGGACATGTAGGCTAAGATCAGACTGCATGTCTGTGTATGATGATATTAGCTAACACTGCATACCAAACATTTGTGACCAGCAGGAAAATGTCGTGAACAAGACGAGGATTAAATAATTACAAACTAACCAGTGATAGACTTTGCCTGTTACGGTTACGTAAGATAGATGAAACAGTGTCAGAGGTATCACATGGCTTTTCTGCATCTGAAAATACACAAAGGTATACAACAAGTTGATAGCATGCTGTAGCCCAGAAAAATGAATTCACTCCATATAATCTGTAGCATTATCTTTTATCAAGGGTTAACAATAACAACAGCAGGTTTTGAAAAACTATACATTTAAAGTCATTAAATTCATTTGAAAAGTAAACTCAAATAAGTCATAATTTCCAAAAACTATGCATTTAAAGTCATTTAATTCATTTGAAAAGTAAACTCAAATAAGTCATAATTTCCAAAAACTATGCATTTAAAGTCATTTAATTCATATGAAAAGTAAACTCAAATAAGTCATAATTTCCGAAAACTATGCATTTTAAGTCATTTAATTCATTTGAAAAGTAAACTCAAATAAGTCATAATTTCCGAAAACAATACATTTAAAGTCATTTAATTCATTTGAAAAGTAAACTAAAATAAGTCATAATTTCCGAAAACTATGCATTTTAAGTCATTTTATTCCTTTGAAAAGTAAACTCAGATAAGTCATAAATTTCATTTGAAAAAAAGATGTATTAGAAAACTTTTAAAACTTTAATAACATAATCACAAACCTTTAAAAATGATATATCATGATATAAACATATTCCTTTTCAAACTTTTTACAGATTAACTGTTGAAAAGGTCTTACCATCAGTATATTTAAGGGTTCTAGTCACTTTTTTGTGTGGAGTAACAGTTTTGACGACAGGGTGTTCTAATAAGGCATTGAATCCAGATTTTTCATGGTCCTGTATCTGCAAAATACAAGTAAAAACAACAAGATTTAAAAACATGTAACCTATCATATGAAAGAGAACCATCAGAGAACTCTGTAAAACAAGAGCTGTCACTGTAAGATGACAATGCCCCCGACACCGCTTTGATTTTAAATTATGGCCAATCTATGTTGAAGGTCAAGGTCATCCAGGGGTCAAGGTCACCAAAGTATGTGCCTACAGAAAGGTAATGTACCAAGGAATGTTGTGGTAAAGTATGATGCGAATATGTTAAGTAATAAGGAAGTTATGGCCAATGTTAAAGTTTTTGGACGGAATGACGGACGGACGGACGGACAGACGGACGGACGGACAAGTCAAATTTATGATGCCTCCCTATCGGGGGCATAAAAAATATTTGAAAAGACATTTGATTCAGCAGAGTTAACCAGATGTAGAAATCTGAAATAATTATCCAAGAAAGACATGAAGAAAGAATGATTGTTTTCTTGCTTTAGAAAATCTGATCAAAGGCATAATATTGAAACCCGTGTTGCACCGCAGAGTACATTCAGTCTGATCTGGAGCAATGGCTGCAAAGCATTTCCCACATCTCAGATGGCCAAATTTTGTGTGATGGGACACAAATTGGTGGCTTGTGTGAAACAGTTGTAACTGCCAGTTAAAAATGCTTTGCATTGAGCTCAACAATTTAAATTTAGGGGCCTAGACTGTCAAATCTCAATATTCAACATAAAGAGATAATGCATTTTCTTCCAAAAATAACTGGGTCCTAGCTACGAAATTTAGGAGCATTAGACTACTACACCCATGTAAGACTTTTTCCATGCTCTATGGACAAGCCAGTGGAAAAGTTATTTAGATAAATTATATTTCAGTTAAGTTCAGAGATTACATCATAATGTGATGGGTTTCAACTTTTTTTATATTCTTCTAAAAGAGTAAAATACTTCCTTTTATATTCTACTAAAAAATAAAATATATAATTCCTTCATTACAACAAATTTTGAATTTTACTACATAACCGTGAGAAATAAATATTGTATTGATTTAACATATTTATGCCTAGTTGCACTTTCCTTTAATGAACATATCAAAGACATGTACTTTAAATTTGTGAATTGGTTCCACTCTTTTGCCTTGGACTTAACACCTGTGCAAATCTCAATGTCTGAAAATTTCTTTTGCTTTATCTTACCTTTACAAGATCAAAATCACTAGGGTATTCAAATGCAGGGTTATTTCTGTCGACAATGGTCCAAGATTTGACATCAGAACCATTCAATGCTGTTGTTAGATATCTTCTCCTTGTGTCTTGGTTATAGTAGCCAGTAAAAGTGACAATGTATTCTGAAAGAAAATATAAGCATATACAATTCTGGAATAAAATAAAGGTAGTGGAACCGTAATAGTTCTGCAATGGTTCGGAAGTAATGAACTTTAACAGTGTTAACCGAGGTTTCCTAATGATTTTCATTAGGAAACCTTGGTCAACATTGTGAAAGATGATGAGTTCAGGAATGATGAGGAACTATTACGGTTCCACTGCCTTAAGATAATCCTTGTGTCATGCTGAATCTTATCTTTTCTTGTTTTGGTAGGAGTCATGGATAAAGATCACCCTGTACATAAGTGAAGTCTGATCTTGGTCAAAAGAGCTTGTTTGTACCTTAAATGCCTTGTTGGAATAGGAAAACTTTGTGACAAGATATCTAAGAGAGTTTTCTTCCAAATGTCTTATCTATTTTTTCTAATCCACATTCAAATGTTTTTACTTTTTTCAGTACAAATCCTTGTAAACTTTAGCTGTCTTATATTCAGTTCAACCATATCTTGACAAACTGAAAATTAAAGCTAAGACAAATACTATGAGTAGAGAAAAAACTGCTTGTAATATTTTTTTCCGTATCAACCTTAAAAGTTGAATTTTAGTTCAATGATCCCTTTGAAGTTTCAAATCTCATTATTCACAATCTGCTATAAAATACCTTGATCTATGACAGATGACGCAAACTCCATTTTCAATTTCTTCTTTGGTGAGCCATCTTCGGTTTCATTACAGCCATGTTTGTGATACCTCAAAGGATCCGAACAAAGAGCTGGCAGGATCTGTAACACCGCTGTAAGTAACAGCAGGAACCTTCCCTTCACCCACATGTTCAAAACGATCTTCACATCTTTTCTACATGTCAATACTGTCAATTAGTGCATATATATGCATACTTTTCTGTAATTCACCTTTTACAGTCAACTCATCTCATTTTTCCAATTTGTATTACCTGAAATATTTAGGTATGTCTATCTAATAATCATTAACATCACCCAAAAGGTCATGATTTTATGATTTTGTAACATCCATTCTTCAATTTTACTATTTCAGAGAGGAACAAGGGCCATGTTGGACATGGCCATCCCCCGCCGAGAAAGCTTGATAGTAAACTGAAGCCTAAAAGATTAAGGGTTCTTTAAGAAATTAAGCCCCTACAAAATCTAAGTCTTTAAAATAACAAAGGGCAATAACTCCAAAATTATGCAAGCCAGAGTTATAGTTCTTGTGCACTGCACTCCTCCTCCATGAGATCTATCCACCCATAAAGTTTCAAGTTGATAGCTTTTATACTTTAGGATATATGCTCCAGACAAAATCTAAGTCTTTAAAATAACAAAGGGCAATAACTCCAAAATTATACAAGCCAGAGTTATAGTTCTTGTGCACTGCACTTCTCTTCCATGAGATCTATCCTCCCATAAAGTTTCAAGTTGATAGCTTTTATACTTTAGGAGATATGCTCCGGACAAAATCTAAGTCTTCAAAATAACAAAGGGCAATAACTCCAAAATTATGCAAGCAAGAGTTGTAGTTCTTGTGCACTGCACTTCTCCTCCATGAGATCTATCCACCCATAAAGTTTCAAGTTGATAGCTATTATACTTTAGGATATATGCTCCGGACAAAATCTAAGTCTTAAAAATAACAAAGGGCAATAACTCCAAAATTATGCAAGCAAGAGTTGCAGTTCTTGTGCAATGCACTTTTTTTTTATGAGATCTATCCTCCCATAAAGTTTCAAGTTGATAGCTTTTATACTTTGGGAGATATGCTTCAGACAAAATCCAAGTCTTAAAAATAACAAAGGGCTATAACTCCAAAATTATGCAAGCAAGAGTTGTAGTTCTTGTGCACTGCACTTCTCCTCTATGAGATCTATATACCCATAAAGTTTCAAGTTGATAGCTATTATACTTTAGGAGATATGCTTCAGACAAAATCTAAGTCTTTAAAATAACAAAGGGCAATAACTCCAAAATTATTCAAGCAAGAGTTGTAGTTCTTGTGCACTGCACTTCTCCTCTATGAGATCTATCCACCCATAAAGTTTCAAGTTGATAGCTATTATACTTTAGGAGATATGCTCTGGACAAAATCTAAGTCTTTAAAATAACAAAGGGCAATAACTCCAAAATTATGCAAGCAAGAGTTGTAGTTCTTGTGCACTGCACTTCTCCTGCATGAGATCTATCCACCCATAAAGCTTCAAGTTGATAGCTTTTATACTTTAGGAGATATGCTCCGGACAAAATCTAAGTCTTAAAAATAACAAAGGGCAATAACTCCAAAATTATGCAAGCAAGAGTTGTAGTTCTTAAGCACTGCACTTCTCCTCCATGAGATCTATCCACCCATAAAGTTTCAAGTTGATAGCTATTATACTTTAGGAGATATGCTCCGGACAAGTTTAGTGACGGAAGGACGGAATGACGGAATGATGGAATGACGGAACTGGAATGACGGAATGACGGAATGAGGGAGGGAGAGCATTACTATATCCCCTTCGCCGAAAACGGCGGGGGATAAAAACAAAATTTACACATGGTGGTGTATTTATTTCTTATGTTCAGCTTAAGTTAAGCAATGTTTGCATCAGAAAATATGATGTAATGCTGCCAAATAGAGCAATGTCTTTGTATAAGTTATAAAAAGTATATGAAAGGGTTTGTATTTTGTGAACTTAGGAGGTTTTCCTTGGTACTATGGTAATTGGTACCGGCTGCTTTAGGGTCATGTTATTTCCAACCAAAGAACATTTTTAAAATGGATTTTTCTAGTAAAAAAGTACTGACTTTGATTAAAGAATGATTTGCCTACGGGGTGACATAAAATATTCCAAGAAAAAATCAAGAGAATCTTAAACACAGAAAATTTGCATTAAGACAACCAATAATTGGGTCAAGGAGTATAGATCATAACATTGAATTATGTACAAGTTTTGTAAAAATGACGCAGATATACCTTACCATGGTCATCTTTATTATTTTAGAAATGTTACTTGATTTTTTTTAATGATACTATACCATATCAAGTTTTGAATATGAATGATTGTTTGAATGATTATTTCAAAATGCAGTTTAACTTTTTTATTAGCTGATGCATACATACATTTCCTCACCACTGGATGAAAATTAAATACTATCTTACTTTTATCAATAATACTTAACAGGGTTTGCATTAGCATCCAAAAGCCAAGAGTCAATTTCCCTTGAGTCAAAATTTCCAAGAGTTAATATTTTAAAAAGAATAAAATAATTTTAAATGTATTGAAATGGATCAAATTAGGTACAGATCATTTTCTAAAGTTGCCTGAAAATAAACTCAATAATGATTTATAAATTTTCACCTCATAGCTCGATCACCACAATGTAGAGTCATTAAATAATACCCTAAGAGCTTAATTCCAGACAAAAGGCTTGTTTTTTTGTAAGCACAATGAAGTGGAAAGAGTTTTGAAGTTGCATTGCTAGTAAAAGCTTCTAATGATTTTTATTTTTCACAAAAAGAAGTAGAGTTCATCCACGAAAAAACCATGACAATTCACAAATGATCCTCCTCTTGATGTTTATTGACTAACTATTTAGATATTGTTCAAATCATAATGAAATTATGCAATAATAGGTTGATTTTTAGTGAGATCAAAGATCAAGCAAAGGGGTTTTAGCTAATTTTCATAGGTGTCAAAAGTCTGTCAATTATGATTGCCGATGCATATCCGATTACCGGAGTGTGTTAATTGCCAATCATGCTAGGTGTTATTAGACCATCAATTAACTTTTTTCACATGAAATGACACACTTCTAACAACCCTTGACACACAGCTGATAATTTTGAAGAGTCAAAATGACGAACCAGCTCAAATTTCCGAGATTCAAAATTGCATTATTTTGGATTTCTGCACATCAAAACCCGGGTTCCCAAGTCAAACAAGAGGACCAAGATGGTCCTATATCGCTCACCTTCGTCTATTTGAGTCCTCTCTTAGCAAAATTAATTGCTTTAAAGATCATAAAATGATCATTAGATTATTCAAAGAAAGACATTATTCTATTCCTATGATCCCTGCATAAGTTTCTAGCCTTTTCTAAACCAGTTTCATGAGACCTGGCCAACATTCTGCCCAAGTATCATGACTATTGAACAAAATTTGTGGCCTCTAGAGACTAGAGAGTGAACATAAATTGTCAGGCCCCTTTTCCCATGATATGTCATGTATCCTTCCCATTTTCAAAAGGATTCATCCTTGAGACCTGGCCAACAGTCTTATCAAGTTCCTTGGAGATTGGGCCATATTTGTGGCCTCTAGAGTGTAAACAAGAAAATTATCTTTAAGGCCCCTTTTCCCTTGATATGGCATGGATCCTTCCCATTTTCAATAGGGTTCAATCTTGTGACCTGGCCAATATTCTGACCAAGTTTCATGAAGATTGGGACATATTTATGACCACTACAGTGTAAACAAGAAAATTGTCCTGAAGGCCCCTTTTCCCTTGATATCGCATGGATCCTCCCGATTTTCAAAAGGGTTCATCCTTGTGACCTGGCCAACATTCTGACCAAGTTTCATGAAGATTGGGCATATTTAAGACCTCTACAGTGTAAACAAGAAAATTGTCCTGAAGGCCCCTTTTCCCTTGATATGGCATGGATCCTTCCCATTTTCAATAAAATTCATCCTTGTGACCTGGCCAACATTCTGACCAAGTTTCATGAAGATTGGGCCATATTTAAGACCTCTACAGTGTAAACAAGAAAATTGTCTTTAAGGCCCCTTTTCCCTTGATATGGCATGGATCCTCCCCATTTTCAAAAGGGTTCATCCTTGTGACCTGGCCAACATTCTGACCAAGTTTCATAAAGATTGGGCGAAATTTGTGGCCTCTAGAGTGTAAACAAGAAAATTTTCTTTAAGGCCCCTTTTCCCTTGATATGGCATTGATCCTTCCCATTTTCAAAAGGGTTCACCCTTGTGACCTGGCCAACAATCTGACAGAGTTTCATGAAGATTGTATAATATTTGTGGCCTCTAGAGTGTAAACAAGAAAATTGCCTTTAAGGCCCCTTTTCCCTTGATATGGCATGGATCCTTACCATTTTCAATAGGGTTCATCCTTGTGACCTGGCCAACAATCTGACCAAGTTTCATTAGGATTGTATAATATTTGTGGCCTCTAGAGTGTAAACACTAAGATTGTTGACGCCGGATGCCGGACGACAGACGATACACGACGGACATTCAATGATCACAAAAGCTCACCTTGAGCACGATGTGCTCAGGTGAGCTAACAAAACCCAGCTTAAGAAAAAATTGATAATAAAATGGTCTCAGCCTTAAATTATATTGGGTCAAGTTTAACAGACCAAGTTGCCAATGGGCTGAGTTGAAAATGGACTAAGTTGACCGGTCACGAAGTTGACATGTTATCTTCAAAAGCCCATTCAATCAGTTCAACAACTAAATTAAAATAAATTATTCCTTTTGTTCACAATTTTGGACTGTCCAATGGTCAAGACAATTAATATCTGAAATATGCTTTATTTGCCTAATGTTGTTGGCGTTTCTAAAAAAACATCCTTAGGCAACTGTAATGACGTCATAGAAACAAAGAAATTTGGAGCAGGAAAATAACTTGCTCATTTTGTGTTTGTGTTGACACAGTCTAATTATGTGTGTCTTCCTTGCTTTAGGAATAATTGAATGTTTTCATAAGGACCTATACATAACATCTGAAAAACTTGGTTTCCTTTATCCGTGGCCTGTCAAAATAATTGGTTAAATTAAGAACAATCCTGGGATGACACCTGAAAAAAATGGATGCTACACATGCGTAGTAAGGGTGATGGTCAACTCTGCCCATTTTCAACTTGGCCCATCGGCAACTCGGCCCAACATATAACTCGGCCAAAAGTCATATTCAGGGCTTGAAATTTTTTAAAATTTCTATGCATCCTACCGTAAAAAATTTGTAATGCATTAATTTCATAATTGAAATTTTGCAAAATCCACTCGTCCTACTTATATAGACAAAGAAGGAAAAATTCATGCAGGACGAGCAGACGAGTAGAAGTTTCAAACCCTAATTTTATGCAAAACATGTTATCTTATTGAATATTCATTAAGTATGATTAGTACAAATACAATATCATTCAATTTTTCATTCAGCTGTCAGGAAAATTATGTATGCATCAGCCTTAAAATGAGTTAAATTGAATTTTAAGAATCATTCAAGCAACCGCACATATTCAAACTCTGAAGCACATATTCAAACTCTGAATAGATATTATAATAAAAATAACAAAAAATATTATTTCAAAATAATTAAGATAAACATAGTAGGGTATAACTGCATCATTTGTACAAAACTTAATCATATTTCATGCAATATAGTTCAAATTACTGTAGGCTACATAGTTGGGCGGAGTTGACTGGGCAGAGTTATTCGTTGGGCCAAGTTGACTGGTAACAGTAGTAAGTCTAAAGCCTTGTCCTTAAACTTTGACTTTTAAAATATGTAAACAAATACTTGAATCTGTACATTTTAGAAGACTACCATTGTTAAATCCAGAAATTCTGAAAAATAATAGATAAGAGATCGATTATATTGAATTTTGATAGACCAATCCACTTTTTCATTGCAAATTTGACCAAAACACATAAATTGAAGTAACTATAGAGGAAAAGTTGTGCCCAACATTGGACTCAAACCCACGACCCCCAGAACACTAGCACAGCGCTCTACTAACTGAGCTAACCGGGCACCTGGTCATGAGTCTACTGTTATGTTGTTTGGTCTGGGAGTTAGGGTTAATGAACACAAGTGATACATTGATGATGTTTATTCTATGGTAACGAGTTACAGACTCATATGATAGTAACATGCATGCAGCATTATAATAGTAAAGGA
The DNA here is from genome assembly GCA_948146395.1 of Fragum whitleyi. Lineage (NCBI taxonomy): Eukaryota > Metazoa > Mollusca > Bivalvia > Cardiida > Cardiidae > Fragum > Fragum whitleyi. Next base: position 35,060,753 of record OX411552.1, on the reverse strand, counting down.
AGATAACTCTAATGGGGCAGTGGTAATATAAATAGGGTTGCAGGGGTAAGCTCCCATATCATAACATCTCCCTTCTTTTGAAAAGATCGCTTATCAGTTATTTGTTATCTAATTAAGGTTGGTCAAAAGTTTAGACTTGGGCACGCTCGTTTTATTGCCGTCTGCTGTCAGTAATTAATTGCCTTCATGGCATCATGAGACTCCATTTAATTTCCTTGAAATCATTACGTCTGCCATTACATTCCTGATTTGACATGGTCAATTTGTTTACATGACTTGACATTAGCAGATTTATTAGCATTCCTAATTAACAATGATGACTATTACAAAGAAAGTCTTTGTGGTGGTTTCACCTTTCGACCTGATCGAGTTGTCCTGAATTCAGACTCCGATTCCATTTTGTTTGCATTATACCCCTTATCCTCTAAAGCGATATTGGTATTTTCTGGTGTATGTGCAGATGTATGTGTGTCTGCTTGCTGTGCACGTGATTGAGGTATAGAATTGATACTTTGATTAGGAGCTCTGTTTTGCTCATTTTGTGATTGAAAACAATTGTTTTTTTCTGAATATGACATTATTTGCTGCTTATTGTTTACTTTGGTCTCATTTGTTTTCAATAAGTGAAATCTATTTCTTCTATATTCGGCACCATTTTCAGTCCTAACCATGTATGATCTATTATTGATTTTATTAATCACCTCTGCTGGTTTCCAAAATTTACCTAATCTTATTCTTATTCTTTCCCCAATTTCAAGTGGTGTTAAAGGTTTTGAATGCTTATCATAATGGACCTTTGACCTTTGTTTGGCATCTGCCATTTTAGATGTGACCTGCATTTTGCATGGCACTTGTGGGGCAAGCTGATCTGATGTCATGGGTAAAACAGACCTTAACTGTCTACTCATTAGTAGCTGTGCTGGGGATTTTCCACAAGCTAGTGGAGAATTTCTGTATTCAAGTATTGCAAGATAAGGATCTTTCCCAGACTGCTTGGCCTTGGTGAATAGGGATTTGACCGTTTGAACTGTTCGTTCAGCGAGACCATTACCTTTTGGGTACAAAGGACTTGATGTTTCATGCATGAAATCCCAGTCATCTGCAAATTTCTTGAATTCCTGAGATGTGTATTGCGTACCATTATCACTTATGAGCTTTTGTACAATACCATGCCTACTCATGTAACTCTTAAGGCGGTCTATTACAGTAACTGACCTTGTATCAGGCAATATACTGACCTCAAAATACCTACTATAGTAATCTACTAGCAATACATAATTTGAGTTATTCCATTGAAATAAGTCTGTGGCAGCTATTTGCCATGGTCCCTCGGGAATGTTACTGCTTTGTAACGATTCCTTTCTGTTTGAATTTCTATTTTCAAGGCAAATGGGACATTTCAGAATAAGCTCCTTGATATCTTTGGACATGTTAGGCCAAAACAAAACTTCTCTAGCTCTTTGAGTGCATTTTTCAATACCCAAATGTGCATCATGTATTTTGCCTAACATGAATTTCCTACAAGCTTTTGGAACAAATATTTTGGACCCTTTCAGAATTATTCCGTCAATTACGGTCAATTCGTCTCTATAGTTCCAAAATTCTAGCAAATCTTTTGGACAGTCCGTCCTATTTTCTGGCCAACCATCATTAATAACCTTGATCAACATCTTCATGTGTCCGTCCGTCTGTGTCTCTGTTCTCAAGTACTCCATTTTCTGGTCACTTACAGGAAAACATGACATTACTCCATGCACATGCTCCTCAAGTCCGTCAATTAAGTCGGGGTAAGTGTCGGGCAGAAACTTTCTTGATAGAGTATCTGCAAGAGGGATTTGCTTCCCTGGCACAAATGTCAACTGTATGTCATATCTTGATAATGACAAAAGCATACGTTGCAGACGGGGAGGTGCTGTTTGGATATCTTTCTTGAAAATCGCAATCAGCGGTTTGTGGTCTGTTTGTACTTTTATGGGTCTACCATAAACAAATTGGTGAAATCTAGTCACTCCAAACACAATACCAAATAGTTCTTTTTCTATTTGGCTGTAATTTATTTCTGTCTGTGTAAGTGACTTTGACGCATACGTCACTGGCCTATCATTTTGAAGCAGTGCTGCTCCAAGTCCGTATTTGCTTGCGTCAACCTGTAAAGTTATGTCTTTCTTTGGATCAAAATACGTCAAAACGGGTCCTGGGTTTTGCGTAAGTATGTCCTTTACCTGTTTGAAAGCATTTTCACATGCCTCATTCCAATCAAACTCATAGTCTTTTTTCAGTAGCTGTCTCATAGGATTTGTCATTTCAGCTAAGCATGGGGCAAAGCGTTGCAGATAGGTTATCATACCTAGTACTGTCTGCAGTTCAGCTTTAGACTTTGGGGATGGCATTTCCCATATGGCCTTGACCTTTGCAGGATCCATTTTAAGGCCTTTTTCTGTCAAAACATGACCAAAGAACTGTATCTCATGTTTGCTTATCTCTGTTTTATCGGGGTTCAGTCTTATACCCTTCTCTCTACATCTGTTCAGTAGTAAACGTAAATGTCTGTCATGTTCGGCTTGACTCTTGCCATATACCACTATGTCATCTACTATTGTTTTCACACCTGGTAGATTTTCCAAGCATTCATCCATTTTCTGTTGGAACAAATCACTTGCACACCGAACACCATATGGCAGCCTAAGAAAGCGATACCGCCCGAAGGGTGTATTAAATGTGGTGTACAGCGACGACTTCTCGGTTAATTTTATAGACCAATACCCACTTCTAGCATCAAGCTTTGAGAAGACTGTCGCTCCTGATAAGTCGGGTAGAATGTCATCAATTGTTTTACTCGGATAGTGCGGTCGCTGTATAGCGTCGTTCAAGTCTTTAGGGCATAAACATACCCGAAGTGAACCGTTACTCTTCTGTACGGTCACTAAACTATTGACCCATTCTGTAGGTTCTGTCACCTTACAGATAACATTCGATTTTTCCATGTCGTCCAGCTGTGTCTTCAGTTTGTCTCTGATTGCTAACGGAACTTTCCTGGGTGGATGTATGACAGGTATTGCATCTTGTCGCAGATGAATCTCACATTCACCTGGTAATTGACCTATGCCCGTAAATACGTCTTTGTATTCGTCCATTACGTTCTGTCTTGTCATAGGTCTGTCAGAGTCCATAGCATAAATTAACTGAATAAGACCCAATGAAACACAAGTTTCAAGACCAAGTATAGGGTGTTTTGTGGGAGTATCAACAATATAGAACTCTTGCTCAGTTATTTTGTCCTTATATGTACATTGTAACTTTGTGAAACCTTCGACCTTTAATGGACTACCATCGTACCCTCTCAGGCATTTACGTGTGTATTGCAAAGGTGCATAGTTTGGCATATCGTAGTATTTTGCTTTAGGTATAACATTTACCTGGGCACCAGTGTCAATTTTCATAGTGAGTAATGTGTTGCAAATACCAATATCTACAAACGCTTCGTTTGTCATTTTGTCATGACGCACGGTATTGACTGCAAATTCAGGATCAACTAAATCAGAATCAGAAAAGTTTGACCTTACCTCATTTACTTTCTTTGATTTGTCCCTAATCCGTTTTAGACACTTTTTGGTGAAATGATCAAATTTAGAACAATAGTGGCACTTTTGTCCTAAAGCTGGACAGCGTTTATCATCCGTGTGTACAAGTCCACACTGATTACACTCCTTTCTCACATCTGGTTTGGATCGTCTCTGATCATATGTTACTCGCTTGTCCCGTTTGTTGTTTGTCCTTTCGTTGCTGTGCCGTCCCACCATCTCAACAGTCCCCTGACTGTCCATTGATCGTAATTGTGACTGGCTCAATTCATTTGTCCTCGCTATGTCTAGACATTTCTCCAGACTCAGGTTTGAGCCTTCCTGTATTAGTTTCTCACGTACATTCGTTGATCTGATTCCGAAAACAATGTGATCTCTAATCAACTCCTCCTGTAGGGTTACAGGGTAATTACAGTCTCGTAGTAGCAACTTGAGCTCTGTAACAAATTCATCAAATGTCTCACCGTCTTTCTGTATTCTTGACCGAAACAGAAATCTGCTGTAGATAATGTTCGACTTTGGCTTACAATATCCTTCAAACCTATCGAAGTAAGTGTCCAAAGTTTTCTTCTCATCATTTGTTAAATCCCATGTTGAGAAAATTTCTCTACCTTTTTCTCCAATCCACAGCATGAAATAGTTACATTTCGCTTCCTCCGATTTCTTCTCTAGCGGTCCTCCAAACATAAATTCTGCGTGCTCCCTGTACTTCTTGAAGGCACTCGCTAAGTCCCTAGCATCCCAATCCATTCTTGGGCACTGTCCTGAATTTTCCATTTTTCACAATGGTACAATGTCACTTTTTGAGGGTGAACAACAAATTCAGAAAAATCCACAAATATTTCCTGGAAACTTAATCGTATTAAAGTCCAGCGTTTACTTCTGACACCATGTTATGTTGTTTGGTCTGGGAGTTAGGGTTAATGAACACAAGTGATACATTGATGATGTTTATTCTATGGTAACGAGTTACAGACTCATATGATAGTAACATGCATGCAGCATTATAATAGTAAAGGAAGATAACTCTAATGGGGCAGTGGTAATATAAATAGGGTTGCAGGGGTAAGCTCCCATATCATAACAATCAACTGTCAATCACTACAAAATAATGCTTAGCATAAACTGTGAAAAAATTAAAGTTTCTGATCTTTATTCAATTTTTTTTTTAAAGTCACCGAGAAAAGACAACCCACGGTTTAAGGTATTCAACTATACAAATAATTACTCTGCCTTATCTTGAATAGGACAAGTCTATATCAAAGAAAGGTCGTTTTATTCAAGGCTTTACTTAGTTTCTGATTACTGTAAATTTCATTCTTTTGAGAGCTCATGTATAAAATCTATTCTACATGTTTACGTTGCCTGATTTAATGAATAATTCAAACAATAATCATAATTTTGCAAATAATTCTATGTGAAATTTTGTAAACACGGATTCTTACCGGAAGTAAGAAGGTAAATTTTTCGGAACACTTTGCCTTTGTCAATTAAGATTTCGTAAGTTTTGCTAGAGTTTTAAATTTAAATGTTTTCGACTTGACAGTTCCGATAAGACAGAAATAGAGACCGTGAAAATCGGACAACGCACATGATACTTACAGAAATAAGACTTATCCGCGAACATTAACATTAACAGCAGCAAAATACACAAAGAATTTACTTAGAATGGAATTACGCAAGCCTTGAAAACACATGATCTCAAGTACAAATAGCTACAATTGAATTTTGGGCTCCCTTGGGTTGTACAGTGCTATTGGCTAATCTTGCGCGGTTTCAGGTAACTTCGGTAAATTTTACATAGTGAAAAATGAAAACATCGGTTAAACAAGAGCCGTCAGAGACGGATTATGCTCCCCGAATAAGGCATTGTCACAAAAACAAGAGCCATGTTGGACATGGACATCCCTCGCCACAAAAGCTTGATAGTAAACTGAAGCCTAATAGAATAAAGATTCTTTTGTACTGTCAGAGATTTACCTCCTATTAAATGTATTAAAAATAACGAAGGGCAATAACTCCAAAATTATGCAAGCAAGAGTTATAGTTCTGGTGTATTGCACTTCTCCTCCATGATATCTATCCACCCATAAAGTTTCAAGTTGATAGCTATCATACTTTAGGAGATATTCTCCAGACAAAGTCTAAGTATCAAAAATAACAAAGGGCAATAACTGCAAAATTATGCAAGTAAGAGTTGTAGTTCTTGTGCACTGCACTTCTCCTCCATGAGATCTATCCACCCATAAATGTTCAAGTTGATAGCTATTATACTTTAAGAGATATGCTTCAGATATAATCTAAGTATCAAAAAAAACCCAAAGGGTAGTAACTCCAAAATTATGCAAGCAAGAGTTGTAGTCCTTGTGCATAGCACTTCTCCTCCATGAGATCTATCCACCCATAAAGTTTCAACTCGATAGCTATTTTACTTTAGGAGATATGCTCTAGACATAATCTAAGTAACAAAAATAACAAATGGCAATAACTCCAAAATTATGCAAGCAAGAGTTGTAGTTCTTGTGCACTGCACTTCTCCTTCATAAGGTCTATCCACCCATAAAGTTTCAAGTTGATAGCTATTATACTTTAGGAGATATGCTCTGTGGTCAGATTTCAAAGACTCAAATAAGCTGTTATCTTATACAGCTAACATAAAGGTAACAAACATTAAACCCCCTTTTTGTATGACATATTTAAAGACACAAATTTCAAATAGTTTAGGGTAAAGAGCATCTGATTTGCTACTCAAATGTGAAATTTCATCAAAGTCTGAGCATAAGACTAGGAGAAATGAAAGAATAACTGTAATTTACGCGCTTACGTAAAGGTAACAAATATTAAGCCCCCTTTTTCCATGATATATATATTTTTTACGTTAATTTCAAATTGTTTAAAGTAAAGGGCATCTGATTTGCTACACAAATATGAAATTTCACTAAATTCTGACAGTTAGACTAGGAGAAATTTGGGAAAAACTGTTTTTTACCATAAGTCCCCTTTTCCCGTGACGAGGCCTCAAATCCAAAAACCGTTACAGATGCATCATCACTATATCATAGGGAGTTCACATGGTAAGTTTAATTCAATTTAACCCAGGGGTTATGGAGAAATAGGTGGGGACGGACGGACGGACGGAATTACGGACGGACGGACGGACGGACGGACAGACAAAGCGGCGGCTATATGCTCTCCCTTCGGGGAGCATAAAAATATAATTTTAGCGTGATTATCATTTAACGACGGTAGATTATCGGTACTTAAAAGTTAAAAATCATTTCTTATTATCTCATTATTTTTTAGATCTATAAAGAATTTATTTTGGCATGAATAAAATACTAGATTTTGATTTAAACGGTTTAAATCGGAGAGTCAGAAAGGTATTCTTCTGAAATACAGAATATCAATAGGGATCATATAAAAGACATATTTTATACGAACATTTGTAATATCATTTGAATAGACTGTAATTCAAAATAAGTTTACATTTCATAGTTGCAGTTACGATGGGGTTGGCCTAAAATACGAAATAGACTGCCTAGCACGAAATGGGGCGAAATGGGCCTTCTTACGACGAAATGGACTTTAATATACGACATAACATGTTATTTTGCTATTAAAATACTTTAATGAACAAGTAAAATGCTTCATAGATCATTTCACTAAGAACTATCATTAGAAATTGAAAGATATAAATGCATTTTGTTAACTTTTGAAGACTGATATTGACTGACAAGTAAGAAGACCCCTCGTCGGCGAAACAGACTTCTTTATTCACAATGAACTATACTGTTTTCTTCATAAAACCAAATAATAACCATGTATAGCCTGGTTTTATTTTAATATGATTTCAATGAAGTAATAAGATAATTTTCTGCAACCAATGTAATTATATATCCGTTGAATAGCGAGCACGAAATGGACATTTTGGATGTCGAAATGGATTTCATTATGAACTTGGTTAATATGCAACAGATTTCTTCCTTCAGTAATAAGATAAGCTTCAGTGATCAACATTTACACTAAAGAAATCAAAATAATTTTTGAGAGTTTTTTTTTTCTTTGATGTCCGAAGTCATTGCTTAAATATTCGGACAGCGAATAGGACATGAAAATGGAGAAATGGGTTTCAACTTTTGAAAGAAAACAATCTTAAAGCCATCAATTAGCAATAAATAATTGGATAAAACATCCAAATTAATAAATTTAGGCAAATAACCGGAAACTTTTTGTCAATTTATGATGTTTATGACATATATTTCCCTGTGAGAAGGTCCATTTCGCTCCATTTCGTGGTGAATGGTCCATTTCGTATTTTAGGCCAACTGGTTACAATGTGTGCTGATCGCATTACCCAGTAACGTTAAGGAAGTACGCACGGCCTTTTCCTACTATTAAACTTTTCTTTAAACCTGTTTTTTTTAAAAGAAAGATCTTAATGTTTTATTTCCATTTTTCAAAAGAAAAAAGGGGGCCACCGTGCTTATTTTTTATCTCAGAGCTGTATGAAAATAGGTACCAAAGGACAAATAAATATTCTGAAAGTAATAGGTTTATGTTTTATTTAAAAACGACAACCCATTTCACTAATTTATTAAAGAAATATGGAATTTTAATGCAGCAAATGAAAACTATGCCATCTTTATTTGGTCCTCGATAGAGGTATTTTTCCTTTAATATTAAGAGCTACTAATACGCGCTTCACAGTAAAATAGATTGTTCTACTATTTAACTTTTTCTTATACCCTCATTATAAATTTGTGCCATAATGAAGAATATTTTGACATGAAAAAAAGTTGGGGTGACAGTCTTACTTTTTTAGATATTTTGACTCATTTGTTAAAATAAAGGGAGGTAGTTCACAAAAAATGATCTAATTTCATAACACATTTTTCAATAGTGGAAATAACAAATTTGGTATTTTTGTAAAGGGATATGACGTAAACGTTCTTTTTACCACAATTCATAAGTTTTATTTGCTTCCTATCCGGAGAGTAGGCAAGGAGTAACACTTAATACTTGCTTGTCGTTTTTTCTGAATACTCTAAAATCAGGAAAAATGCCCCCCAAAATGGAGAAAAAATAAATTTTGGAATTTATACAAATTTTTACATGTTTTGACAACCTTACATACAGCTCTATCCAAAAACATAGTTTGAATTTCGATTCATGGTTTTAAAACGATTACAGAAACACAAATAGTTTTTTAATGGCGGAAAATCCAAAACCGGATGTGCAGACATCCTTAATGATTTGAGTAAAGATAATTTCATTCGCAAAAGAAAAATCGACATTTTTGACTGTTTATTTTTAATACATATAACAGAACTTCATCATCTTTATTAAACAATTAATCTTTAACAAATATTGTTCATTTTCGTAATAGCGGCATATGTACGCGTACATTGACATCCATTCTATGGACATATTTTAACAATTTTTTAACAAATTAGTTTAATAAGTAGGATTTTTTTATTTTTATTTTTTTCTTGAAATCACGAATCAAATAGGGTCTTGCTGCAATTTCTAAATTGAAATTTATTCAATTAGCCAATGGCGGCACGTGTATACAGTTACGATATCTTCGTTATTCGAACATTGAATGTAGTATTTTTTCAGTGAATAATTGAATGAGGTGTATTTATTTAAATAGATGCAAAAAAGAAAAGAATAAATCAACAACGTAAATAGCCGAATTCAAAGTGCAGTAATGATGTTCTGGGGCCAGTTTCATCAAAACGTTTAAGAAGTATTTCTGTCTTACTAATGACTTGCGAAACGGTAACAACAACAACCGAATTCAATAGATATTGATAGATTGGTTATACGTGATTTTTGTCCCTAATATATAGTTAGTCATCAGAAAGGCAGAAAGCGTCTTAAATGTTTTGGTGAAACAGTGAATATTCTGATTTTGTGGCGTCTGTTCTATTTTCTTGACAATGATTTGGTCAAAACTGGTAACGTTTTCTCGATTTCTCCTGTTGGTGTATTCATAAGCCCATTTTTGCATTTACTCAAACTAAATTACCTATTGCGAGTTTAAACCGCAATAAATACAAACTGTCAAAAAATAATTATCATGACTCTTGCAAGTACCCGTACTGAGGTGATTACACTAAATATTTTTTTTACCGAAGTCTCCGAGTATAAACTATATATCATCAGGTTACCGAAGTTGAAATTTACCGAAGTTACTGTCACCATCCTGCGCATTAATGAAAATCAAGAATAAAATTTGTGAAAAAGATAGCGCTGCACATAAATATCAATACACGACTAAACTCGTTTATCTTTTTGGCCGTGTAAGAGACATTTCAGTTAGAACAAAATGTTAAAAAAAAGTACACAATCCAATGACGAACAGGGCCACTGTCGTGTATTATCAAGGGGGTTTTCGTCGGCTTAACCTGCATATTTTGGAAAAGAACCTAACGATATTGAGCACGGACAATTGACTAGGTTACTGCCTCTAGATCCATTGATACAAGACTCCCAGGCATCGGGCTACCAGTTTACACGGACAAAGAGCTGTTCCCTGTGGTACTCCGGAGGTGACTGTTGAGGCATCTTCAACAGCAACTTTCTGGCTGCGGTCTGACAGGAAGCAGTCGATCCAGTGTCTTGGGCTATCGCGTATTTCATAAAAGTAGAGTTTCTTAGACAGGAGCTGGTGCGCGCTGGTGTGGCACCTTATCAAATGCCTTGGAAAATTATAGGATGGCCATATCTACTTGGGCTGCCTCAATCAGGTATATTTTAATGTCATCAGTCGTGAGTAGGTGTTGTGTCTTACATGAACGCTCCTAGCGGAACCCATGATGGCATGGGATGAAACGGAGATTCGCCTGTATCTGGGAATGTTGGATAGGTCTTCTTGTGTAGACACTGGGCAGAATTGGTTGTTCAGCATATCAGCTTTAGCCTGGGCTGTGTCCGCGATGATGCCATTTTATTTATGAATGTTGATTTCTGTTGAGTCGTGCGTCAAGCAAATCATTCAGATATTGGTGATCTGTCCTTTTCATTTTGTATTTTAAGTCTTTCGTGTTTCCTGGTATGCATGTTTAAGGGCTGACACATTGATTTAAATATCCAATAAGTTCACCCGTTTATTTATACACTATATAACCTATATATACAGGCCGAGTTGGCAGACGCCGTGAAAACAGTCCCTATGTATTGAAGATTCATGTAGTTCATGTAGTTTCCGAGGCCGGATGCACTAAGTGCATAAGCTGAATATTTCTAATGGCCCTTTCTTGTAGCGATCATCTTTGATATGAGGTTAATCCACGGTGATAATGAATATTAACATCCTCTTTCGTCACAGTTGGTAACTTCGCTTTAGAGTGTCCTCCTGATAAGTCTTCATTTTCACTCGCGAATACTAGCACATTACGTGCACGAATTATTGGCAATAGTATTTTTGCCGTTTTGTAGCGTTATTATTATTATTATTGTCATAATTATAATTTCATTATTAAACTCATTATTAAAAAAAAACAATAAGTTAATTACAAGACCTGTTTTTCTATTTTTCTTGCGTGTGGATTGAAAGAATTAGTTTAGTTTAAAATACATTTATTATAGAGGTGGCAATTTATAATGAAAACAAATGATTTATTATGCCTTTAGAAATTCACTACATTGGTGGATTTCTCCTGATGAAAATTTATTATACACATAGACAATGTTAAAATCACAGATTTTCACTTACATTGCATATAAAACAACATAGGCATGTTAAAGTTCTAAATTTTGATTCTGAATATGTATGTATATTGATATATTGCACTAAACGGTTTGTTGTTCGTGCATTTAAGTATGTTATACTACGTTAGGACACATGAAAAAAGGCTCCATTCTACATCATTCCTGTGCATACTTGTTTTTTTAGTTTCTTATTTTTATCCATTTATTTATTATTTTATTTTTTTTGTTATTATTTTTTCGTTCTTCTTCCTATCCTTTACATCAGAATTCTTATTCATTGCATGATGGATCAAACTTTCTAGGGGTTTTCCATTCTTTGTTCTACCTAGACTTGAAGGAATTAATACAAGGTGCCTCCACGACTGAATTTTGAAGTTTGTTCCATAGATTCACTACTCTATTACTGAAACAGTGTTTCCATAGATTCACTACTCTATAACTGATACAGTGTTTCCTGTTGTCCGTAGAGAATCTACTTTTGTATAGTTTATATTTGTTACCCCTCGTAGTAGCATTGTTACCCTTCTTCAGTATCTCATAACTAGTAACATCTATTTTGTGTATTAGTTTATAGGGCTGGATTAGATCTGCCCTTGAACGTCTGTATTCTAATGAAGGCAGTTCTAATTTCAAAAGGCGTTCTTTGTATGGCAAGTGCGATATTTTACGGACTAGGTTAGTAGCCCTTCTCTGAACATTTTCTAACATGATAGAGTGTGTTTTTTTTTCAAATCTTGGGTTCCAAATGACTGATGCGTATTCTAAGTGCGGGCGAACTAATGAATGTTTAAACATTTCACTATTCATGAAGGTAAAAGTTTTTTTTAACGATTCCTAGATTCCTATTAGCCAATTTTACTTTACTACACGTGTTCTTGAAAGACAAGATCCTTGTCAATAATGACACCTAAATCCTTTTCTTTGTCAGTGGTTTGTATCCTGGTGATATTGTTTTCACTGTCCTTCATTAAATATTCCCTATTAGTTTCGTTTCCAATATGGAGAACCTTGCACTTGTCTTTAATAATTTTCATTTTCCATTTTTGGCCCAGGCACATGCATTAAAGATATTGTCTTGTAAGATAGGGCCGAAATTGCTAAGCAATATTTTCAAAACATTATCTTTCAAATCAAAAGCTTCATTGAACAAAACCAAACCGAACAGGACATTTGTCCTTAAGTATATTTCGTTTATCCCTTCCTACTAACACTCACGGGCTTCATGGTCTGACGCGCAAAGTGTCTACGCTCCCGTGGGGGGGGGGGGGTTGAAATCATTTAAAGATAGATAGATTCTCATTTAAACACTTAAAGATATCGCTCTTACGAACGCTTAATCTTAAAATTCTTAATAAAAATCTTAAGAATCTCGCTCTAATGAACGCACCTCTGAACGTGGGCCTTTTTACTGGGCCGACACCATTTAATGTGAGACGACTGTGATTTTTTTGGAACGTTAAATCTACAACAACTTAGTCATGATCCACAAAAATGGCCGACAAGTTTTCTATTTTCTGAAGACGAAAGTTAAAGAGACTTTACTGTGGCATAATTTGTTTTGTCAGTCAACTTGCTGCTGCAATTAGTTGAAAATAAACACTTGTTAATTGATTGTGAGTATTAGAATACTTTACTTTATCGGCACCGCCTTCAATTAAACAGAACTCGTTCCTAAGTTGTTTTTTTCAGATATGATATTATTATTGTTGGGAGCTCATAGTTAATTGGTACTGTAAAATTGGATGATATTGCTGCTAGAAGACAAGGGAAATGGTGCGAGATTGGACAACTACTGGTCAGAGACAATGCTAGACCAGTTCTCGCCAACCACCCCATTTTTTTTGTAAATGAATATTTTGTCTTTACTGTGAAAACCATAGGCATTTGGATTCAGGATTTTATAAGAACTTACATGAATCACTATAATAAATATATCCACAATGTAGTGCAGTCGCCATTTTCTAAGGGAACGGATGTTTTTACAAGAAATTTGGTACTCGATCCTCACGAGTAAACACGTACCGTGACGGTAGCCAAAGATGCTTGTAAAAACATCCGTTCTCTTAAACATGGCGGCTGCACTACCTTGTGTATTTTTCATTACAGATTAGTGATATTGGTAAAATCTTAATAAATCCTGCATCCAAGTGCCTATGGTGAAAACCTGTGAAATAGGTCATTTGGCGAGAACTGATACTCTGCGAGAATTGGTCTCAAACCAGTATTGTTTGATAACATGGACCCAATACATAAGACATCTCACGATCTTTAGGGGTGTAACAATAGGTCGAACTATCGATGTATCTCGATAGTTTACCTTGCAATAGCAATAGGTCGATAGCATTTTTTCAAGTCAATAGATATCGCAATAGTTCCTCTGACTATCGATAGTTTAAAATAGTTTTTTATGAAAATGAAAGTAGAACTAAATGTAGTAACAATGCTGCCTTTCTGCATGATTTTATCAGAGAATGAGGTGAAATCAAATTCTTTTTAAGGAAATATCTGTTATTAAATGATTTGATCATTTACTGGCCTTTGACAAGGTAAACAGCATGTTACAAGACCAATATAAAGTTACTGTCTAATAAAAGGTGGATGCTTTAACACTGATTTTTATCTATTTTTCTGTAAAAACAACTATTGTGATAGTATTGCAATAGTTTTCTGACTATTGCAATACTATTCCAATAGCAACTTTACTATCACAATACTATCGTGATACTAATTTTGAACTCAATAGTCATCCCTACCGATCTTGGTGTATTCTCCAAATATCTTACCCTTACTCCCGCTCTCCTGATCAGGAGACCATTCCTTCTGACCTGTGGAAGTTAGAGCATAATAAAAATCGGGAGTCACAGATGCATGGCAGGTGTAAGATCTAATATCGGTTAAAGTGGTGTTTATCTGTTTTGAATTGTCATCATTTCACGTCAGGGCTACAAATCAAATAATGCGGACAAAGCAGGTGCTACTCTACCTGTCACCATTCACGCTGTATATAAAATAAATTATGACAATTAGAAATATTGACCTTTCTTAATACTGTCACTTCTGTGCAAATTGTAATAAAAAACAACAACACTACCCTTCAATAAAAATCTAATTAAAGACCGGGTCAGTACTGTAGTATGTAAATGGGCACCCTGGGACCTCTACAAAGTTTGTTCACTTTAGACCTTGGGTTCATATTTGGGCTCCACCTGGGCACAACCCTTTTTACATAGAATGAAAGGTATAAAATCTTTGAAATTCTTCTTCTCTGAAACCAGAAGGCAGACAACTTTCATATTTGGTATGAAGCATCATCTAGTTTGCCTCTACCAAGTTTGTTCATATCAAGACCCTGGGGTCATATTTAGGCTTTGTCCAGGCACATCCCTTTTAGCTCAACTGAGCACAAAGGGTAAAAAAAGGAAAATCTTCCAAACTCTTCTTCTCTCAAACCAGAAGGCAGATAGCTTTCTTATTTGGTATGTAACATCATCTAGTTGACCTCTACCAAGTTTGTTCATATCAAGGCCCTGGGGTCACATTTTGGCTCCATCTGGGTGCATCCTTTTTTTCATAGACAACTGGGGTCAAAAACTAGGTCACGGGTTCAAATCTTAGAAAAACCTTGTATGCACTCTGGAGGCCACATTTTTGCCTGATCAACCTGAAATTGGGTCAGAATGATTGTCTTGATAAAATCTCGGATGAGTTCCAAAATGGGTGAACTGGGGACAAAAACTAGGTCATGGGGTCAAATCTTAGAAAAACCTTGTATGCACTCTAGAGGCCACAATTTTTGCCTGATCATTCTGAAATTTGGTCAGAACGATTGTCTTGATGAGATCTCAGTTGTGCTTAAAATTGGTTGAACTGGGTTCAAAAACTAGGTCACGGGGTGAAATTTTAGAAAAACCCTTGTATGCACTCTAGAGGCCACATTTTTGCCCGATCTACCTGAAATTTGGTCAGAATGATCGTCTTGATGAAATCTCCGACAAGTCTGAAATTGGGTCAACTGGGATAAAAATCTAGGTCACGGGGTCAAATCTTAGAAAAACCTTGTAAGTCAACCTGAAAATTGTAAGAAAGTATTCTCTAGTTGTATAGAAGCAACAGCATTGTTTAGCTTAGTGACATTCATTCATCATTCTTTTTCAAACCTACTTTTAAAAATTAAGGACAGTTCATTCAGGTGAACGATTTAGGGCCACTATGGCCCCTTGTTGAATATGAAAAAATAAAAGAAAAAAAGGAACTTTTATGGAAGGTATGATTAATTTTTGATCAAGACGGGCATTGCCAAAACTCCTTTTGTATCCACATTGCCTGTAAACGAAAAATTCTCCCTATTTGAGACCCAATCTCCCAGCAAAAATGTCTAAATCTTTCTTTGAGTGCCCATGGAGATATCACATGTATGGGACCCAGCTCCTTGGTCAGTCGATGTCCTGGGTCTTCAACTTGCATGATGTGGAATGGTGCACTGTGTAAATCACAGTCATGTAATGCCTCAGTTAAATATCTCATTTGAAAAGACAAATAGTTTGGCTGTGCCTTATATCAGCTAGATCTAGCCAGGGTTGTGGAAAAGGGGATTTCCCTACTTGTCCCTGGACAAGTAAAATATGATTTTCAAAAATAACATGAGATGTAAGAAGAAATTCAATCAATTATGAAAAAACATTGATTCTAAAGAAGAAAATGCTGGACTCTCATAGTAATCATATGCATAATGAATCACATAAGAAAATTTGTCTCAAAAATTTTCACATTTTGTCTCATTTTGGCATATTTTTTGCATTTGGCTAAGAAATAGAATAATAGTTAGCTTTTCACAACAGATCATTGAATATTTAATTTCATGAACAACAAAAGCTACATTTTCACTCATTGCTCTGTAATTTGTGAAAATATAACTTTACTTGTTCAATCAATGAAATATAAATCAATCTTACACTGAAGTCTGAAATCCTCCATTTGTTATATTTATCCTCTAATAGTTTTATTTTACTTTCAGACAACTCAAATTTGAAGATGAAATAGTTGTTCATGTTTCTGTTGAATATAATGATGACAGAGAAGAATAGACATGAGAATGGATAGCGATAATAAAAGAAGTCATTTCCACCCAGAGGATCAGATGAGGAATGATCCCATCTCTAGAAGAAGATATTGTGCCCGATCTCTTGGTATTCAAAGATGTAATTCAGATGGTGTACTGACACAACAAAATGGAAGCCCAAAGGGTAGGCCAGCCAGCAGGTCATCTTCTGAAGTGAGCATCAATGGAATTTGTGAGGAGCTGGTGACACAAGTAAATGCAAATTGCAATGTTAGTGACTATGCAAGGTTACAGGAAAAAAGTATTAATTCAAATACTGAACCAATGGAGAGTAAGCGGGCAAATGGAATTAAGAAAGATATTCTTGGTCGACAAGTGATACACAGGAAAGATGGTGGTTGTGCGAAAAACAATGTACCATCAAGAAGGAGATCTTTTGAACAAGGAAGGGCTGATGAGGCAGAAGGTCATGTAAATGGTATGGATTTGAATGCAGACGCAACTGGAAGTCAACCAGACTATTTATCTAATGTATGCAACACATATAGACACGAGGCAGATTTTTTATATGGAAGAACTCGAGGTGGAATAAATCATAACATTGTTGGTAGAGAAATCAATATGGTTAATGGACATGAAAATAGAGATTGTGAAAATGAGATCTTAGTATGTCATCAAAATGGTACAATAAGCAGTACTTCAAATAATTTAGGAATATGTAATGGACAGGTTAGGAGTTCTCAGAGTTTTGATAACGGTAGCAATAGTAGATTGCCTAATTCACATCCAAATTATCTTACAGTTATGGCACCTCTTGCTGTACCAGAGAACCTTTCTGATGAGGAAAGTGTTTCAAGTCTTAATAATTTTGAAACTATCTCAAGGCTCAGTGCTGTGGAGCAGGAAGAGGGGAAAGACATGGATAACGATCATGAAGAGGAATTATCTGACTTGGAATTTGATAGTGATTTAAGTATAAACAAGGAGCACAGGTCCTGTGAATCTAGTCATCCTAATGATATTTCAAATGGTGCTAATGAAGATTCAGATGAATTAAGTATTGAAAACAATAAAGAAATACCAGAGTCTGAGCATGTAAGTGAAAGTGAAGTAACACTGCAACAGGAAGGCAACCAGACTAATGGGGATAATCAATTAGTTGAAAATGTGCAACAAATTGAAGAACAGACTAGACCTAGTTCATCTTCAAGTTTGGACAGTATTGACGATATAGGGGACTTTATTGAAGCAGATCTTCCACCAAATGTAGACAGACTTGCGTTTTTTGCAAGGGAGTCATCATCTTCAAGTACGACTGATGAAGATGAAGGCTGTGGAGATGAAGTTTTACCCAACGCTAACGAAGATGAAGAATCAGAAAATGAAACTATAGATCCTTTAACACATGCTGAACAACACAATATTTCTGGAGAACTTATCAATGAAAAACTATTAAATAATACTTCAGCTGAGCTTTTGAGTTACTCAAATGACTTCACTAGAAGTCCTTATGCATTTATGAGCTCACATGTTGAAGGAGGTTGTAATATTTTTTGCAACAGAAGTTTAGAAGATAATAATGAAGTCGTAAATGAAGATACAGATATATCTCATTCTGATATGTTAGACGGTAGTGAAGCTTCAGGCTATGGAGTGTCAAATGTCGATAATTTGACTTTTCCATATTCTTTTAACCCTGAAAATAGAAATGAGACTTTACCAAAGTGTGAGAATAACTGTGTTAGCTGTGATAGACCTGTAGATAAAAGTTTGCAAAGGAAAGATGAACTCGGAGTTGTTGTCTGTGATAAATGCTTTAATGAGAGAGACTTTGACAAAAATAAAAAGTCAGAAAATGTTGTTAGGAAGAAAATTCGAACTGTGTCTCAGTCATGCTCTACCAATAGGCTTTCATATAGGAACAGTAATGGAAGGGCAAACTCTCAAGATAAAGTTAACAATGCCAGTCAGAGTTCTATGCGACTAAGTAGTAGTGATAGTGATCCATTTGACAGACTTTACGTGTCAGACTCTTCAGAAATGGTTTCACCCGATGTTGATCCAGGTGTGGAATCCGTCTTCAAGTCTTCCAGTACTAGCTCAGATGGAACTTCAGTGCAATATAATCAGGTAATATTGAGTTGTCTTCAAACTTTGAACTTCAATCCTCTTTGTTTGTGATAATTTCTGATAATCAAGGGGTTGAAGAGCATGGATCTTTCCTAAAGAAATATTTTTGATTATAGATTAAGTCAATTTGATTTCACAGATATTATCAGTATATCATATGAGTTAGATATGATTACTATCAGAGTTGAAGATTGGAAAATGAACATGCTACATGATTAAATCACTGGGTGAGCTTTACTATTTCGAATTGACTCTTTAAAAAGCAACAAACACTAGTGATGGACTGATTAATCGATACAATCAATAATCAGTTAGTTTGGGCTTCTGATTATAACTATTGATAAAGAAATCTCATAATCAAATAATCGGCTTTTAATTTGTTAATTGCAGCCACTTAATGTTTTGAAAGACTAATGTCATTTTTTGGTCTGGGTTACTATTCATCTTCTGGTGACAACCTTTTAATTGAGAAAAACAATTTGTTTTAAACCTACCCTGAGAATGGACTACACTTAACCATCGGTGGTCACTGACCACCGATGGTTGAGTGTAGGTCAATTCAAGATATGCTAAAGGATTCAACACATTTTGTTTTTTCACTATTTATATAAAAAAAAAAGATGAGAAGCTTTTAAACATACCTTTTTATGCCATAGTGTACTTTGTCTGGCTTGTTGGCCGAGTGGTTAGTGCGCTCAACTCGTAACCTGCTGTTTGCGGGTTCGAGCCCCATGGAGGCGGGTAGTGTATTTGGGCAAGACACTTTACAGACAGAGCCCCAGTCCACCCAGCTGTAGAAGTGGGTAGCAGTGGTTAGAAACCATTGCATCTCTTTATATGTGCAGGATTAGATCTGGAATGAGTTAGGACTATGATGGAAATAAGAGACATTCGACCCTTTATCGTGTTATCCTCCAGTAAAAAAAGAAAATATTAAAAAAAACAAAAAAAAACCTTTAATTACTGGTAAGCGCCAAAAACTTGGAAACTGCTATAGTGGTAATGCTGTTTACAGCTGTAATTGGTCTAAAATCAAATTCTCTATAGTCATCAGCACTGTTTTTAACCTCTTCTATTTCTTAATTTTCAGATAAATGGTGTGGGTAGTTCAGATGACAGGAGATTGTCTGGAAATGCTGGCATACATAGACAGTCAGTGTCCCTTGAGTATGAGACCCCAGATGAAGTGTTGTATTGTCCATACTATACACGACGATCACGCAGTCTCGATCAAGATTTGACACTAAATGGGGCTACTAACTTGTAAGTTAAACTGAAACTTTACCTGCAATTACAGTAAAGTACTGTTAATATAACTTTGCTTTTGACTTTTGAAATTTAAGACATTTGAAATTTCAATTAAATAGAAATTGAAAAAAATAAAAGATCAAATACAGCTTCAGAAATGTTAAGGAAAATTTCAGAATCCAAAAACATAAAGATTCTTAATATTTGAGGCAAAGATGTCTACTTAAACGAAACAAGAATACTTGTGTAGGTTGTTTTCCACACTATGTGAGAACTTGAATTCTTCTGTTTTTCAAAGGTCACCTGACAGAGATATTCCCAACATTTCTGTCACAAGCTCAAACTTTCAAGATGACGAAAGCAACAACCAAGAGAAGGTTTTCGACAAACGGCCTTACAATGTTGAACCTCCAATTCCAACCTACAGCAGTTCCGATGAGGAGGAAAATACTCGGGTACCAGCCCCCTACACCAACCATACAGATATGCAAGAAGAGACTGGACCTGGTTCCCAGTCTGATATGAATAGTTTGATGTACTTACACAGCATTAACAATCCTGACTATGGAACAACACCACAAAACATCATGTAAGCTTCACATGAATACAGTAAAACTTGTATTAAGCAATCACTAGTAGGACCGCACAAAGCAGTCGTTAAAGAAAATAGCCACTTAATACATGTTTTGTTAAGAAAAAAGAAACATACTTTTTAATTGAAAATGCATATAATTGCGAAATTCTCAATTATCCTATATTGTTAAAACTGAATAGCATTGTCTCAATGAGACGATTCTGGCAGGTTTTAACAACAAAGGATTCATTTTCAATCATTTTTGGACAAACATTACCCACTTTTAAATATTTTTGATATAAAGAGGGGGATTTTTATGCCCCCGATAGGGAGGCATCATAAATTTGACTTGTCCGTCTGTCTGTCCGTCCGTCCGTCCGTCTGTCCGTCCGTCCGTCCGTCCGTCTGTCCGTCCGTCCGTCCGTCATTCCGTCCAAAAACTTTAACATTGGCCATAACTTCTAAATCAAAGCGGTGTCGGGGGCATTGTCATCTTACAGTGACAGCTCTTGTTTTAAACAGTCTCTGAATAAAAATGGACATTTGATAGACATGGTCCCTCAAGCAAGATTGACTGTACAGTCAATTTTGATTTTAGGTTCCTAAAGAAACAATCAGGGCTGAACTTTTTTTGAAAAATGAAAAAACATTGTCCATACTGCTTTTACTTAGAGAGACAAAGGATAATGACTGAGGGGTCATGGGATAATCATAACAAATTTGATAAACAAGACATCTGTAAATAAATACAAGACTTTGTCAAGCTTTTATTGATTTTAGATGACCAGTTTAACAAACTTGGTAATTTATTTAATTTACTCTATAATTTTACCAAAATTATTTGAGATAAATTGAAAAAATTGTAGAAATTCACTCAGTTATTGAAATTTTTCTGCATAACATAAATAATTTGAAAAAATGAAGTTATGACATGGATCTTTATGTCATTTTCATGTGTATGAAATAGTGTTACTACAACTTTAAGGCATCTGTCTTTCTTTACCTATTAAAAATCTGTTATTAGATAACAACCTTTTATTTTCACTGGGCTACAGATAGAGGGGGTATTTTAGATTTTAGATCATAGTTTTTAGCTTGACTATTTTGAAGAATAGGGGGGCTATTCCATTCGCGTCAGCATCGACGTGATGCTATGGTTAAGTTTTTACGTGCAAGTGTTTAAAATCTCTGTTTCTATGAAAGCTATTGCTTTGAAACTTTGCACATGTTTCTGTGACCATAATATAAGCATATAGACAAATATTCAATACTCTGATATTAAATTTAGTGGCATTTTAACCCTTTTCAGACTTAGAAATCTTGGTTAAGTTTTTATGTGCAAATGTTGTTTATCTGTAATTTTTCTGTTTCCTTTAAAAGCTATTGCTTTGATACTTTACACATGTTTCTGTGACCATAATATCAGCATCGAGACAAAGATTCATTACTCTGATATTGAATTTAGTGGAATTTTAACCCTTTTCGGACTTAAAAATTCTTGGTTAAGTTTTTACGTGCAAATGTTGTATTTCTGTAATATCTCAATTTTTACTAAAGCTATTGCTTTGAAACTTTGCACATGCTTCTGTGACCATAATATCAGCCTTTTGACAAAGATTCAATTCTCTGATATTGAATTTAGTGGAATTTTTACCCTTTTTGGACTTACAAATTCTTGGTTATGTTTTTACGTGCAAATGTTGTATATCAGTTAAAGCTCTATTTGTACCTAGGCTTTTGCTTGGAAACTTTACTGATGCTTCTGTTACCATGATATCAATTTCTAGACAAAGATTAATTGGTCTGATAATGAATTTAGTGGAATTTTACTTTTTCAGACTCAGAAAATCTTGGTTAAATTTTTACGTGCAAATGTTGTACATCAGTTATATCTCTAATTCTAGTAAAGCTATTGTTTGGAAACTTTGCACATGCTTCTGTGATCATAATGATAGCCTTTTGACAAAGATTCAATTCTCTGATATTGCATTTAATGGATTTTTAACCCTTTTTGAACTTGGAAATCTTGGTTAAGTTTTTACGTGCAACTGATGTACATCTGTAATATTTCTGTATCTACTTAAGCTGTTGCTTGGAAACTTTACACATGCTTCTTTGACCATAATATTAGCCCACAGAAAAAGATTCATTACTCTGATATTTAATTTAGTGGAATTTTTAACCCTTTTCAGCCTTAAAAATCTTGGTTATGTTTTTATGTGCAACTGTTAATTGTGAGTTGTATCTCTGTTTCTACTAAAGCTTTTGCTTTGAAATTCTGAACATGCTTCTGTGACCATAATATCAGCCTCTAGATAAAGGTTCTTTTCTCTTGACTTTCATTTTATTGAATTTCCAATGTCGATATTGATTTGCTGTTAACTATCCAGCACTAGGAATAGTCTAGCTTTGCTGCCCTCCGACAGCTCTTGTTTAAAAATATTAGCACAAAACCTATGATGTTGGTACTCATTGCATTGGACTTGTCCAGACGATTCAAATGAGTACTCACAATATGGGGTTTCATTGAGAAATAAAGATTTTAGACTGACTTTACCCCCTCTTATCTGTTCCT
The DNA here is from genome assembly GCA_948146395.1 of Fragum whitleyi. NCBI lineage: Eukaryota > Metazoa > Mollusca > Bivalvia > Cardiida > Cardiidae > Fragum > Fragum whitleyi. The sequence goes on along the minus strand of OX411552.1, from coordinate 35,037,870 downwards.
CTGTTTTAAGCTCACCTGAGCCCAACATGCTCAAGGGGAGCTTTTAGGATCACCCTGAGTCTGTCGTTTGACATCTGTCATCAACAATCTTAAAAACTTCTTCTTTTCCTGAATCACTAGGCCAATTTCAATGAAACTTTACCAGAATGTTCCTAGGGTGACCCTTTTCAAAATTGTCCGCATAATTTTGATTGACCCATGAATATGGGCGTGGCGTGGTAGGGCAGCGCTTATTTTAAGCCAGAAATCTTTGAATGACATCTCCTGAACCACTGGGCAAATTTCAAATATTGTCTGCGAATTTTTGATTGGCTCATAAATATGGGCGTGGCAGGGTGGGGCTTATTTTGAGTCTCCTTAGTAATGAATGGTCGGGCACATTCTATTTTCACTTTAAATTCTTGGAATAACATCTCTTCATTAATTAGGCAAATGTGAATGAAACTTTGCCAGAAAGTTACTTGGATGAGATCCACTGGACCAATAAGGTACAGGTGAGCGGTTAAGGGCCATTCTGGCCCTATTGTCTTAAGTATATTCCTCCTAAGCTTTTGCTTGTTTTCCAGAGTTGCTGATGAGCCTATCTATGAAGATATAGAAGACCTTGAACTCCTTCTAGAGGGAGTCAGTGATGGGGAACCAGACAACAGGTCATCTACACAACCTCTGTGTAATGCTATTTCAAAGGTAACCTTGTCAGTGGTGATGTTTTAACCCTTGCCATGCTGAACCCGGAATATTCCTGCTTTGGCAGGAGCTATAGACAAACATCAGCCTGCATATATGTGCAGTCTGATGTTAGTCTACACCACCTGTTTCTCACTTTCAAACCAGAATTGTCAAAAGATTTAGTTTTTCAAGTAAAAATTGACCTACATATTTGACTTTCAGTACTTTTTGCTCTTTGATTTTGATGGAAATTTTTAGCCCAAATTTATTCAGCATGTAAAGGGTTAAGACACTAATACTGGGCCTTCTCTGGCAATCGCCATTGTTGCCGACTATGAAAGTGAAATGGATTTGGTGATAAAAAAAATGAAAATGGCAAAATGATTGGCGACAAATGAATCCGACCTTTGACCAATCAGCGATTATGGATTTAGCATAGGGTGAGATGTGCAATATCATGTAGACACACTTACTGGTGACAGGCTATTAATTAATATGAAAGGTATGTGTGACAATTTGTAACCTCTTGCCAGAAGAGCAATGAAGGCTGCTGATATTCTCATTCTCAAAAATTTACATAAAAAAATTGGATGGGTGTCTTTTAACATCATATCTACATGTTCAAGCTGTAGTTTGAAATCAACCAACAATTATTTCCTATTTGTTTTTAATTTCCTTTATATACTTTTTAGAAATATTGCTATTTGATATAAAAGACAATCTTTTCCTACTTAGCGCCCTCCTTTAAAACAACAGCGATCAGAGATATCCTTGTCTTACACATGTGTTAGACCATATTCTAAATGACTTCTTCACAAAATCATCTAATACATGATTTCGGGGTACTTTTATCTTTTGTGCATTTGGAAAATTGGTTTTAAGGTAGTGGACCCGTAATAGTTCCACAACATTTCCGAAGTAATTAACTTTATCAGTGTTAACCGAGGTTTTCTAATGATTTTCATTAGGAAACCTTGGTCAACATTGTGAGTTCATGAGTTCCGAAATGTTGCGGAACTTTTAAGACGCCACTACCTTAATATGCGCGTCAGACTGTCAATCTAGAGTTCGTGGGTTTGATCCCTGACGGCGGCACTCATTCTTTCCGACTATTTGTCTCTCACCAATGGGTTGATAATCGTAGACCTATGTGAGATAGCGGCTGGAAGCTAGGAAAGAATGTGGTGGTTGTACTGGTTATAGAAATACCAGGAACCCATTGTTAGGTGCTCCAGCCGCCATGATATGACTGAAATGTTGAAAGCGGCGTAAGACCCCATTCAATCAATCAATCAACCTTTATCTAGAAAAGATGCCAAGTTTGGGTTATATTATAAAAAGAATATCAAATTTGTGCTCATCAAATACCAAATTTATTAAACTCCTCATCAATAAACAGATAATAACTTGGCGCAGCCTCATTTTTATCTGTTTAAAGATGACTCGGTAGATTTGGTATTCAATGACCACTCATCTAATATCCTCTATATATTAAACAAACTCAATTGTAGCTTCGAAGAAAGAAAAGATCCAGAAGTCCTGTGTCAGACGTAGAAAAGGTGATGATCTGGAATGAATATGAAGCCTATGTGGTACAGGTTAAACAGATAGGAACTTCAGCTTGTGGTCCTACTGCTGTACTAAATGTACTGGTAAGTGATGGTTGACACACGCTATGTTAGCATAAGATACTCCCATCGTAGTCGTTAATGTAAAGGTGATGATACGGAATGAATATGAAGCCTATGTGGTACAGGTTAAACAGATAGGAACTTCAGCTTGTGGTCCTACTGCTGTACTAAATGTACTGGTAAGTGATGGTTGACACACGCTATGTTAGCATAAGATACTCCCATCGTAGTCGTTAATGTAAAGGTGATGATACGGAATGAATATGAAGCCTATGTGGTACAGGTTAAACAGATAGGAACTTCAGCTTGTGGTCCTACTGCTGTACTAAATGTACTGGTAAGTGATGGTTGACACACGCTATGTTAGCATAAGATACTCCCATCGTAGTCGTTAATGTAAAGGTGATGATACGGAATGAATATGAAGCCTATGTGGTACAGGTTAAACAGATAGGAACTTCAGCTTGTGGTCCTACTGCTGTACTAAATGTACTGGTAAGTGATGGTTGACACACGCTATGTTAGCATAAGATACTCCCATCGTAGTCGTTAATGTAAAGGTGATGATACGGAATGAATATGAAGCCTATGTGGTACAGGTTAAACAGATAGGAACTTCAGCTTGTGGTCCTACTGCTGTACTAAATGTACTGGTAAGTGAGGTGTGACACACGCTATGTTAGCATAAGATACTCCCATCGTAGTCGTTAATGTAAAGGTGATGATACGGAATGAATATGAAGCCTATGTGGTACAGGTTAAACAGATAGGAACTTCAGCTTGTGGTCCTACTGCTGTACTAAATGTACTGGTAAGTGATGGTTGACACACCCATTTTGAAAGCTCAGCAAGAAACAGTTATAACTGCCTATAACTGAGCCATAGATTTCAAACTTTGATTAATGTAGGAATGGTGATGATATGGAATAAATATGAAGCTTAAGCAGTATAAATAAATAAAATAGGAACTTCAGCTTGTGGTTCTACTGCTGTACTAAATGTACTGGTAAGTGACATTTGACACACCCATTTTGAAAGCTCAGCAAGAAACAATTTTAATTTCCTATATATAACAACTGTTTTGGACTGAGCCATGGATTTCAAACTTTAATGAAGAAAAGGCAATGATATGGATTAAATATGAAGCTAATGCAGTATAAGTAAATAAAATAGGATCTTCAGCTTGGAGTTGTACTGCTATACTAAATGTACTGGTAAGTGATGTTTGACATGCCCTCTGTGGTCATGAGGCACACCTGTGGTAGTCATTAATGTAAAGGTGATGAAAAAGAATGAATTTGAAGCCTATGTGGTACAAGTTATAAAGAGAGGAATTTCAGCTTGTGGTCCTATTCCTGTACTAAATGTACTAGTAAGTGATGTTTGACATGCCCTCTGTGGTCATGAGGCACACCTGTGGTAGTTATTAATGTAAAGGTGATGAAAGAATGAATTTGAAGCCCATTTGGTACAAGTTAAACAGAGAGGAATTTCAGCTTGTGGTTCTATTCCTGTACTAAATGCACTAGTAAGTGATGTTTGACATGCCCTCTGTAGGCATGAGACACGCCTATGGTAGTCATTAATGTAAAGGTGATGGAAGAATGAATTTGAAGCCTATGTGGTACAAGTTATAAAGAGAGGAATTTCAGCTTGTGGTCCTATTCCTGTACTAAATGTACCGGTAAGTGATGTTTGACATGCCCTCTGTAGGCATGAGGCACACCTATGGTAGTTGTTAATGTAAAGGTGATGAAAGAATGAACTTGAAGCCTAAGTGGTACAAGTTAAACAGAGAGGAATTTCAGCTTGTGGTCCTATTCCTGTACTTAATGTACCGGTAAGTGATGTTTGACATGCCCTCTGTAGGCATGAGGCACACCTATGGTAGTTGTTAATGTAAAGGTGATGCAAGAATGAATTTGAAGCCTAAGTGCTACAAGTTATAAAGAGAGGAATTTCAGCTTGTGGTCCTATTCCTGTACTAAATGTACCGGTAAGTGATGTTTGACATGCCCTCTGTAGGCATGAGGCACACCTATGGTAGTCGTTAATGTAAAGGTGATGAAAGAATGAATTTGAAGCCTATGTGGTACAAGTTAAACAGTGAGGAACTTCAGCTTGTGGCCCTAGGCTATTGCTGTACTAAATTTTACTAGTAAGTGATATTTGACAAACCTTCTGTTTATATAAATCAGTCAGTGCATCTGCAGTTTGAATTGACAAAGACACAAATGATATTGTATAATTTATAGCACATGTAATAGTGTAAGTTAACTATACCTCCCTAACTATGTTGGGGGGGGGGGGGGGGTATACTATATAGGAGTCAGCTTATCCGTCCATAGGTCTGTCCATCCGTCTGTAGCAGTTTCTTGTCCTCTCAATTTCTCAGCAACTAATGGGCAGATTTCATTCAAACTTTACAGGTGTGACAGTATCATGAAGAGATTTGCAAATGATATTTTGGTTATGATCCAGTGACTTCTGACAGAGTTATGGCCCTTTGATTGAAAATGGCATTTCATTATTGACAAGCACTTATAGGGGGTAGTAGTTGGCTTTGCAACAGTCTAGTTAGAAAAGAATTTCAGGTGGTGGTGTGTGTAATTCAATTTATTCATCGTTGTGGCTGTAGAATTGACTGTAGCATTTGCTCATTGGTAGCAATATCCCTGTTAATTGACTTATATGTTCACAAATGTTAAAACTTTTTGCCATTTCAATTTTAAATCTTTGTAAGGTCAGCATATATTACCTAAAGTAACACGGTTTTCCTCACCCACTGACATTTCAACTTTGAATGTATGTATCTTCACCACCTAAAGAAGTTAGTAAATTCCATTTTAGCTTATTTATTTACCTCAGCCTTTGAATGCATCAATCTGTTTCTTAGGCCTTAATTTGAAATTTTTAAAAGAATATACATGTATAAAGAGGAAGTCTAAAATTGAATCAATGTGAACTGGCTTATATTTCACTAAAATTGTCTTTGGTCATATGAAAACATACAGTTGAGAGTTGTGTTTGACAATAATTTTAATATTCTTACTTAAATGACAGTTTAAATTGATAGAAATGATGTCTATCTTTTACAGAAAGCGTTTGATTTTCAAGTTGAGAAAGAAGAGGTAACCCAGAAAATAACCTCAACCATGAGAATGGAAGCTGCCCCAATCCCATACTACCTCTTCTCCAGATATTCTGCAGGTAGAGATCTTCTATACATTTTCATATGCTGTTCATGACGATTTCCTTTTGTACACAATGCTTGGTGTGTTTATAGGCTAAGATCAGCCTGCACAGACATGCAGTCTGATCTTTCCCTACAATGCGTGATTTGAGCTCAATTATTGAAGGTATAATTACCAAGACACAGAAATTAACCTCCACCAATAGGATGGTAGCTGCTCCAATCGAACACTACCTCATCTCTAGATATTCAGCAGTTATAATATTTTACATATTCCTGCCATATCAAAGTTTTGGCAGAATGTATAGACTAAGATCAGCCTGCACAGTCTACACTATCTCCTTTGTGTGTAATTATTATGCCCCCCCCCTCCCCCCCCCCCCAAAAAAAAAAGAAGAGGGGATATATATTTACCAAGATTGTTATTGTTATTTAACCAAGAAAAGGCCATCGAACCTGATCTTATGGGGTCATAAATGTTTAACAAACATCACTTGTTGTAGGAAAATTTGAAGCAAAACATGTTGAAATATTTGAAAAATGTGCTTTTTCTTTGGAATTTCATATTAAGCAGGCTAGGGTTTAAAATTCTATTTAGTAAATTATGATGGATTAATGATTTATCCATTTTCAGATGATACAACTTATACTAGTAATTGTATGGGAAATGTCCTAGTACATTGATATATATCATGGATTAAAAGTTTGGCTTGAAGGGCTTGTAACTTTTCAGCAACTTGATGGCTCCACATGAAACAGTTGTAACTGCCTATTTATCTATAGATAGGCAGTTACAATTGTTTCATGATGAGTCATCAAACTACAGATCTCCTACCTGAGAACAGCCCAGCATTTATGATGGAAAAGCATCTGCAAGCATTTATAAAATTGTACTCTGCTTTATACATGAGTACAACTGCAAAGGATTGTACATTTCTAAAAAGTTTCACAAGCATTTTCATCTTGAACATGTGGCTAGTGTTGCTGTCAAACCTGATGTCTATCTGGAAATATTGTTCAAAACATCATTTACAAAAAAACTGCCAAAATTGTAACCACAAATACAACCAGTCATACGGTATCTTGTTTTATCATTACAAGGAACCACTGCTCAAGCTCTTGTGGATGGTGTAAACACAGTGACTCGAGGCGCCATCAAGGGCAGGTTCTTCCATTTTTATCCCAAACGAGATGTTGAACTACTTAAATGGCTGGGTCATTGGATGAAAAAAGGTATAGTTATTATTTGAACTAACCAATTTTGAAAGGAATATTTCAGACTTTATGAAATAAATATTACTTAGGCAATAAATCAGAACTATGCATGAAGGGGGTAAAATGTTTTTAGATCAGAATAAAATGATAGCTTTGCGACAAAGCCTATCTTGTGTGTGCTCATTCGAATCATCTCATCAAGACAATTCAAATGAGTACCCACATACTTGAAATTCATAGCGTAAAAATTATTTTAGAATGGCTTTATTCCAATCACCACACCCTCTCTAAGACCTTGCAAACTATGAAATAAATGATAAAGCTTTGTCACAATAGTATTCCTTCTCTTTTGAAAATTGTTTGGAAGTGTATAAAAACTATACTCTTACAAGTTGTGACAGAGAAGTTAACATGATTTCAAGAGTGAAAAACTATATATTTATAGGCTCTAACAATAATTTTGCAGTACTCTACTGATTTTCAGCTTACTTTTTTAGAGGGCCATCTTAAACTTAGACTGTATGTAATGAATGGTATTATACCATTTCAAGACTCTAGATACAAGGATTTATTCCATTTATGTAAAGATTAAACATTGTTGATCATATCCATGTTGTTGGTTTAAATTAACTTTGTCAGTTCCAGTGAAAACACTCGGCATAGAGTATGGATAAGAGAAAAACAGATCTAGATTGTTATTACTCTATCTTAGGAACCCTGCTATTTGCTCATTACATTCAATTAGGCAAATTATAGAGGGTAATTGTTTGTTACAGTGTAAGATTGACTTATATTTCGTTGAGTGAACAACAAAAGCTATATTTTATTGAGTGAACAACAAAAGCTATATTTTCACAAGTGGTGGAGCCACTAGTAAATATAGCTTTTGTTGTTCACAAAATGAAATATCAAATGATCTTACTTGAAAAACAATCAATTACTCTATTTCTTTAATGCAAAAATTAGAAAAAATATAAAAAATTTAAGACAAACTATTTTAAAGCTCGTCATTTTGCATGTGATTACTTTGCAACATTCATGATGACATCACTTTTTTTGTCGCCACTTAGAAAACTTCAAATAGGGTTTAATGATCGAAAGTGGGGTTTAAGTTTTCAATAATTTCACTGGTTCGGCATTGAGTTTATCAATTGATAATCTACCATTATTTCTAGATAATCCACTGAAAAGCATGGAAGAAGTTGCACTAAACTTTGATTTTTTTCACCTCTCTTCAAAATTTGAAATTTGTCCAATTCACTGACCATCTTATACATGTTATTCAGGTGCAGTACCTGTAGCCACCCTAAACCTACAGAGAGGTGTAAAGCCCGGTTGGACAATACCAGACGCCTGGCATCATCAAATGGTGTATGGAGTCAGTTCTAAAGGTATGTTACTCACTCAAGTTGGACTGTTTATGGTAAGGGACGATAATGATTGCCTGCAGCAAGGTGTAAAACCTGGATTAATAATACTTGATAGGGCATTATCAAATTAGTGCATGGGATAGGTTATGAAGGTTGGATTGTCATACTGGTTAAAAATTTTAGATATCTGACTCATGTTAATAATATTCAAAGAGGTATACAATCTGGCTGGACAATCCCTGACACCTAGCATCATCAAATGGTGTATGGGGTCAGTTCTGAAGTTTAGTTGCTCTCTCAAGTTGGACTGTTTTAGGATTGGAACCATGATAACAAAATAATATTTGAAAATGCTTTTGAACATTCTGAAGTAAAACACTTTGGAAAATCAGACTCTTCAATTGTTAACAAACTTGTCACATATGGGTTGATGTCTTCTCTAGATATCTCACTTAGGTATTGCAATTTGACCTTTTGTAACATTGATTTCTTGTTGCTATTAGCAAGTTTGTTGAGGCTTACATTTTAAGGCTTTTAACTACAGCTTGATTTAAGCTAAAGTTGTAAGGTTTTAGATACTAAGTAAAGATATAACTTCAATGCCTTCTTTTCAATTTTCTAGATTTCTCAGTAGATTTTCACTTTGTAATTTAGCAGCAAAAAGGGTGAAATTACTTAAGGATTAAACCCTGCTCTTGTTTATTTCACCCTATTCGATGTATGTGTAAGCGTGGCCCATTTTAGCCATGAGGCCTTAACTTTGTCAGGCAATCAAGTGCCAGATGTCACATATAAAGAGAATTTATCTCAAAAAATGTAAAAAAATTCATTGCATAAGCGAAATAGAATATCCCTGTTTTTCTGCTAAAAACTCGTAACTGCAGCTTGTTTAAAGCTGCAGTTACGAGGTTTTAGTAGAACATCGACAATATGTAATTGTTTGTTTTCCATGTAAGATTAGTTGATCTTTCATTATTTGAACATCAAGAGCTATATATTGGGCTAATGAAGATTAATTTATCTTGCACTGAAACAACAGCTATTCTCTATATATCTATCTTACAGGTGTATATCTGACAAACCCCCTGGAGATTGTACCAGAGAATGTCATTCTAGAGCAACTGACCAGTGACTCTATATTACTGGTCAGAAAACAAGATGTGGTCAGTAGATTTCGGGACTGGTGTCCACTCAATGAAATACTCAAGCAGAGAGATCCACGATGGATGACTATGAATGTTTTAGGTAAATATATTAGCGATGATTATCTATAAAAAAAAAACAAGAGTGATGCAGGTAGAGGTGGTATTAAATTAATACACTACAGTAAAATCTCAGTAGTTTGCATGCCGTTTTGTAGGTATGTGTTGGTTCGTATTCATTCTTTGGTCCCGATTTTTCCCTTCTTTATCTTTGTAGGAAAGCTCCGAGTAATTCGCATGTCGGTGGTTTGTAGCCTGTGGCAGGTCCTGAGAGTATGTTAATAACACAAATTCATATGTTTAATCCGTAGGTGTGAATTGTGCAATCAATAGTTGTCCTAGGTGTTAAAATTGAAATTTACCTAGATTTTCACACCTGATTGGTATTTATCCATTATTGTTATGCATCCGTATTTACAGGTGTTATTTGATTTTATATTTTTTGGCAAGTATAATCGAATAAAAGTTTAAATCAGTGACCTAAATTGTATTTCATCTTGCGTTCTCATACCGATCATGCATAAATGAATGTGCAAATCTTCGTAGAGTACTCAGAGTGATTTCATCCGAAGGGAAAACACTCTGTTGTTGTTAAGAAATGGCATGTAAATGATTGAATTAAAAAACAGGTGTTTCGCATATGGACTAAATACAAGATGAGCATTGGTCAAGTGAGATTTTTATCGTCTTGACTCTCTACAAAAGGGTCTCATTTGAATTTTATTTAAAATAAGTTCCATAGAACTTTAGAATCTAGCCACAAATAAAGGGTACCTGAGCCATCAAAAGGCTACTGCTCGCTTTACGTTGGTTGGTTTGTACTACATTTAGTTCATATGAATTGTCCCGGTCCCTTGAGATACCAACTACCAAGAGTTCACTGTATCAAATGTTCCTTTACCGCAAGTATTACAATACCAAAATTGAAATGAATTTACTTTAGAACCTATCTAATTAACTTGTTAATAATGAGGCTGTGACAGTAAGTTCTAGCAACATAGGATCTGTGAAAATTATGCAATGATTTGTATATGTGACAGCCGCGGCAATAGCACATTTTGTAGCACGCCTGACTTCTAATCCAGGGGTCTTTATTTGCATGGGTTTCGATCCCTGGCCGCGGCACTTATCCTTTCTGACATTTGTCTTCTACCAATGGGTAGATATTTGTAAACCTATGTGGAATAGCAACTGGAGGCTAGGAAAGGGATGTGGTGGTAGTACTGGTGTGAGAAATACCAGGAATCCACCGTTAGGTGCTCTAGTCGTCGCGATATAACTAAAAGAATGTTGAAAGCAACGATAAACCCCAATTCAAATAAAATCAAATCAAATTATATATGTTACATATATGTGACCCATCAATCAGAACATGGGCCATGTGAGAAATCAGTCTAATAATCATTTGAAGAAAGAATTGGTTCAATCTGAGAGCAGCAATAGAGCAGATTAAATGAAGGTAGAATAACATTTCTAGAATCAGAATATATGTTATTTACGAAAAGATTTTATCTTAAATTGAACTTAGAACACAGAGTCCAATTATACTAAAATACTGTGATTAATTGTCTACCTTGGAATTTTGAATGAGTTGGTTTGACAATTTGCAACTTGAGTAAACATTTCCCCATGGGAGGGCATTAGGGTCAATTATCATCATGTTCTGTATTTCTTCTTAATTCATTATGAGATAAATAGAGGATATTGAATGAGTGGTCATGGAATACTGAATTTATTAAACGAGTCATCTATAAACGGATAAAAACGAGGCTGTGCCGAGTTTTTATCTGTTTTAGATGACAAGTTTAATAAATTCTGTATTTTATGAGCACAAATTTTATATTCTATTTATAATATGACGCGAATATTTGCGAAAAATCGTTGACCTCTCAATTTACACACAATTCATGGTAGCGTTGCCATTTGTTTTTAGTTCATTTGCATAGTTATTCCACTAGTGTTATAACACCCGTGTAATATCAAAAATATTCAACGGGTTGATTTCACTCCTACAACGTAGGTCATGTTATAATTATTATTATTTCAGGCCAGATAGTCCACATGTTAAGAGAACAGTGTATGCCACAGGAGCAGCAGTCAGCCACGAGAAGTTTGCTCACATCACACATCCGTATTCCTGCGGCATACAAGGCTGGAATTATCCTGTACATGAGGTCAAACTCGGAATTCTTCAATGAACTGATGCAAGCTCCAGAACTACCTGTCAAACAAAAGATGGATGATAGCTAACAATAACCTTTCTGTAGTTTCAAACATGTTTTTAGCTCACCTGAGCACAAAGTGCTCAAGGTGAGCTATTGGGATCGTAGAATGTCTGTCGTCCGTCGTCAGTCGTCCGTCATGCGTCGTCCGTCGTGCGTCGTCCACAATTTCTTTAAACATCTTCTCCTCCTAAACCAGTGGGCCAATCTTGATGAGACTTGGCAGGGATGATCCTTGCGTCAAGCTCTACCAAAGTTGTTCAAATAAATGAAATCCACCCTTAACTTTACCTTTACCCTTAACAAAAAGGGTGAAAATATGAAAATCTTTAAAAATCTTCTTCTCTGAAACCAGAAGGCAGACAGCTTTCATATTTGGTATGTAGCATCATCTAGTGGACCTCTACCAAGTTTGTTCATATAAAGACCCTGGGGTCATATTTGGGCTTTGCCCCGGCCCAACCCTTTTTACATAGAATCAAAGAGCGAAAATCTTTAAAAATCTTCTTCTCTGTAACCAGATGGCAGACAGCTTAAATATTTGGTATGTAGCATCACCTAGTGGGCCTCTACCAAGTTTGTTCATAACAAGACCCTGTGGTCATATTTGGGCTTTGCACGGGTGCATACCTTTATCTCTTATGAGCACAAAGGGTAAAAAAATGAAAATCTTCAAAAATCTTCTTCTCTGAAACCAGAAGGCAGACAGCTTTCATATTTGGTAAGTAGCATCAACTAGTGGACCTCTACCAAGTTTGTTCATATCAAGACCCTGGGGTCATGTTTGGGATTTGCCCGGGCCCAACCCTTTTTGCATAGAATCAAAGAGCGAAAATCTTTAAAAATCTTCTTCTCTGTAACCAGATGGCAGACAGCTTTGATATTTGGTATGTAGCATCACCTAGTGGGCCTCTACCAAGTTTGTTCATAACAAGACCCTGTGGTCATATTTGGGCTTTGCACGGGTGCATCCCTTTATCTCTTATGAGCACGAAGGGTAAAAAAATGAAAATCTTCAAAAATCTTCTTCTCTGAAACCAAAAGGCAGACAGCTTTCATATTTGGTAAGTAGCATCAACTAGTGGACCTCTACCAAGTTTGTTCATATCAAGACCCTGGGGTCATGTTTGGGATTTGCCCGGGCCCAACCCTTTTTGCATAGAATCAAAGAGCGAAAATCTTTAAAAATCTTCTTCTCTGTAACCAGATGGCAAACAGCTTTGATATTTGGTGTGTAGCATCACCTAGTGGGCCTCTACCAAGTTTGTTCATAACAAGACCCTTGGGTCATATTTGGGCTTTGCACGGGTGCATCCCTTTATCTCTTATGAGCATGAAGGGTAAAAAAATGAAAATCTTCAAAAATCTTCTTCTCTGAAACCAGAAGGCAGACAGCTTTCATATTTGGTATGTAGCATCATCTAGTGGACCTCTACCAAGTTCGTTCATATCAAGACCCTAGGATCATATTTGGGCTCCACCCGGGCGCAACCCTTTTTACATAGAATTAAAGAGCGAAATCTTTTAAAATCTTCTTTAATCGAAACCAGGGGGCACACTGCTTTCATTTTTAGCTCCACTGGCTGAAAGCCACTGGGGCTATTGTCATGGCGTTGTGTCCGTCGTGCGGTCGTCCGTCCGTGCGTCCGGTCGTAAACTTTTTCTTTAAAAATCTTCTCCTCAGAAACTACTGGATGAATTTCAACCAAACTTCACAGAAACAATCCTTGGGTGACCCTCTTTCAAAGTTGTTCAAGAAATTTTGATCCAATGAAAAACATGGATTTAATGGGCGTGGCTAATTTCCAAATATGGTAAAAAGTGAGTTTTTTCAGATTCTAATTGATGGATACCAATTAAATTTTACATGAATGATCCTTTGGTGACCTTTTATCAGTCTACCAAAAATTATTGTGATCGGATGAAAAATATGCATTTTATGGGCGGAGGTCATTTCTCTATATGTTATATAGTGGAAACTTTGTAAATCATTTTCTCAGAATGTAACTGATGGATATCAACCAAATTTCACTGAAATGATCCTTGAGTGAACCTTTATCAGTCTACCGAAAAATATTGTGATCTGTTGAAAAATATGTATTTTATGGGCGGAGGTCAATTCTCTATATGTTTTATAGTGGAAACTTTGCAAATCATTTTCTCAGAATGTAATTGATGGATATTAACCAAATTTCACTGAAATGATCCTTGAGTGACCCTTCATCAGCCTACCAAAAATTATTGTGATCGGATGAAAAATAAGTATTTTATGGGCGGAGGTCATTTTTCTTTATGATGTATAGTGGAAACTTTAAAAACCATTTTCTCAGAATGTAATAGATGGATATCAACCAAATTTCACTGGATTGATCCTTGAGTGAACCCTTATCATGCAGCGAAAAATTAATGTCATTGGATGAAAAATATGTCTTTTATGGGCAGAGGTCATTTCTCTATATACACTGCCCTCCAAAAGTTTCTTCACACACACTTCTTTTAAAGATCTTTAGCTTAAGTAATTTAAAACAAAGTTTTATATTATTTTTATTGATAAAATGTATACTTTATATCTTTATTGCAATGTATCAATTAAGAAGCAATACCAGAAATGGCAAAATCATGTAAAATCGACAAAATCAAAATAGTTCACCATTTTGCCAAATTTTCTATCAAGGGGATCAACTTCTGTCAATATTTAGTGTAGAATCCATTAGCAGGTAAGACAGCCTGAACATGCATCTAGGCATGCTATTTACAAGTCTCTCACAAGGTTCCACTGATAATCAGCATTTTCTCCTTTTGTCTCAATATTTTCTGTTATACATTGTTCTAAAATAGTATCTTTATCAACAGTCATTTTGTCGTGTAAAGTAGCGTTCAAATGGGAATAATCAGATTTTGAGTAATAAAAACTAATCTATACCTTTGTTTAAAAAGATTAAAGCTGAAAATCTTATAAATGAAATGTGTGTGAAGGATCTTTTGGAGGGCAGTGTATGTTATAAAATAGAAACTTTGAAATTCATTTCAACATCCATAGAACCCAAAATATCTTAAAATCTAGGCAAACCTTAGATATGCTTTTTCAAGAATTTCAAGCCTGTGGAGCGACTCAAGCCATTCATGGCTTTCTAGTTGGTATGTAGCATCAGCTTGTGGGCCCCTACCAAGTTTGTTCATATCAAGACCCTTGGGTCATATTTGGGCTCCACCCGGGCGCATCCCTTTCAGCTCATCTGAGCATGATGGGTGAAAATGGGAAAACCTTCAAAAATCTTCTTCTCTGAAACCAGAAGGCAGACAGCTTTCATATTTAGAATGTAGCATCATCTTATGGACCTCTTCCAAGTTTGTTCATATCAAGACCCTGGGGTCACTTTTGGGGTCCACCCGGGTGCATCCCTTTTTACATAGAATCAAAGAGCAAAAAGGCATATCTGTCTTGCTCTTCGCTGAAAACGTTCCCTGCTTTTGATCTTAGGCAATTATCATCTTTTTGACATCTGCCTATCTATTTAATGTGATGTCCCAGGGGTCATAGAGACTCAGGTGAGCGATCTAGGACCATCTTGGTCCTCTTGTTTAATAAAATCAACCTAACTGTTCAATCCTTATATACCCGGTACATCCCATTAGTCATGCCAGTACGTTCATCGAATTATGCTCCTTTTAGACTTGGGTATGTTTTGAAGATAACCTAAAGTATTTCTATACAACCTTGGGATCATTGACATAGTCTTCTTTGTGGAAAAGCTGACATTTGATAATACCTCTGGTATTTCTAAAATCATTTATGTTTTAAGTTGGAATATATGTTTGTAATGAGCAACCTATACTATCAAGGGAGATTATTCTAAAAAAAAAAAATTATACAAATCCATCCTCTTTTTGACCTTTTAGTATCCACTATCAACACTCGACTTCTGAGCATAGGCACCTGTATGCAGTGCTCTTGCTGCCTCTATGCATTGCTTGAATGTTGGTTAAACAGACATTGGAACACTTCCCTGTAATGACATCTAGAATTTCTGAATGTCCAGTCCATAGTGTGACCTTGAGTAATACTTAATATACCCTTTGGTTTGTTAAACCATTCCTAGACGACTCATTTTTGACTGGTCTCATTTCAAAAGTTACATTTATATCAGGACAATTTAAAAATGATGGAGGTATAAAGAATTGGTCTTTTTCATTAGTAATTGTTGGCAAAAAAAAATATAAATTACTTGATATCAGTCATAATCCCCCCCTTCAAAATAGAGAGGGTATATTGCTTTGCACTTGTTGGTCAGTCCGTAGATCGGTCCATCTGTAGACCATTTTTGTCCGGAGCATTAATCAGTAAGTATGCTAGCTAGAATCATGAAACTTCACAGGTGGATAGATCTCTTTGAGGAATGCAGTGCACAAGAACTGTAACTCAATTACTTTTACTTTTTGATATATTGTCTTTTGTTGAATTTAAAACTTGTAGATTGGAAACTGCCCTTGTGGGGGTATAAATGTTTTACAAACATTTCTTGTTTCTTCTTCTTCATCAGTATTTATGTAGACTTCATTGACAGGTTTGTTTTTTGAGAGAGTTGTGAAAAAAATAAAATAAGATTTTATTTGAAGGGGTAGAGCCAAATGCAGTTTATATTGAAAATATAAAGATTTGGTTTATTTTATACTTGTAAATACGACTGTATATAGAGCTTTTTATACTTATTTTTTTATAGGTACATTATAAGTAATATTTGTAAGGGATATTTTACACAAGTTACATCGGAATCAGATCTTTACTTTGTTGGTTTAATTCTAAAACCTTGTAACTACAGCTTTTATTAAGTTATAGTTACAAGATTTTGTAATTAAAACATTGACTTGTTGTTCCATGTTGGCTCTGAATTATCTCTGCAGTTGCTTAATTTCTATTTCATAGTAAAAAAAAATCTTGTCCATAAATAAAATGCTATGTTATGTGTACTCAATGGAGTCTTATCAAGACCAGGGGTGTGGAAATACAGATTTTCTCCACTTGTCCTCGGACAAGTAAAAGATTGTTTTCTTCTTGTCCAAAATCAAAATGAACATGTCTGCAAGAAGAGTATAGATGTAAATTTTGAGAAAACATTGTTTAAATGGAACCCAGCATTTTCTTCATAAAAACTAGGTTTTCTCCCCTTTGATACAAGAATTATGCTAATTTAACTCTTTGATCTATTTAGTACCATTTCAATATTTGCCCTGGTATTTATTTGTCCAGAGACAAGTTGCCTTTAAAAAAATGTACTTATCCACAGGTAGAAAAGCCCATGTCGGACAAGTAAGGCATGAATTCTACACCCCTGATCAAGACAATTCCAATTAGGTCTCACAATTTCTATTTTTGATGAGGATTTACAGATTTAGATTGTCATCATCATTTTCTCTCGTCTGGAGCTCTGTTCTGAATTGTTCTTTTCAATTGCTGAAATTCTATTCCGTGCCCAACTTGTTAAGATTTTGAAAATTTGTGCAGAAGAATTTTAAAAATTTTAGGCAAATAGTCAATCATTGTTTCCAGCCTGTTGGATGTAAAATAATTGTCAGTCAGTATTGATTTTTATGCCCGCATTTATAAATCAGGGGCTTAATGTTTACCAGTGTCTGTAAGTCTGTCTCCAAAAATTTTACCTGCAAGTTTTAGAATAACAGTAAACATTGTCTCTCTTTGTTCCTGAAATCTGCAACTTCAGTATGTATGCTTGTATGTGTCTGATTTGGCATATGACAGTCATTTCAAAGATCATGACCCATTGGTTAACAAAAGCTTTTTATAATTAAGTGGTCCTTATAGGATCAATATCAGTGATTTAAACCTATTTATTTTACATCGGGAAACAAGTTCTTTCAACTTAGATTAATCCCTTTTAATTCTGCTTCCTGGAGAATGAACCAGCACTTTACCGATTGTGTGGGCTTAAAAAGGAACCAAGCTTGATAGCTACTCCAGAGGATCAAATTCGGGATCTCTTGGTCCAGAGGCTGACGCTCTACCTCTAGACCTTTTAACAATAAAATTTAATTAATCTCTAATATTGTCAACAAATGAGCAATGTTATTGTCAATATGTGTGTGGGCAATACTGGATATTGACTAATATTTTATCCATAATAAAGATCTACAGTCAAACCTGTCTTAGCAGTTACCTGTATTCAGCAAGCAACCTGTATTAAGCAAGCGGTCACTAAGTTCCCAAATGAACCAGTTGCATTTAAATTGACCTGTATTAAGCAAGCACCTGTCTTAAGTAAGCACTTTTTGAATGTCCCTTGGCTGCTTGCTTAAGACAGGTTTGACTGTATACTAATAATCTATACTATCAATGGGGATAATTCAAGCATTTTGTGCATGGGGATAATTCAAGCATTTTGTGCAAATTATGCCCCTTTTTCGCTTCAGATTTTTATCCACTATGAAGTACTCAACAGCCCAGAGTTGGCACCTGTAGGCGTAACTCTTGTTTAACTCTCTATTCAAGCTGAAGATTTTAGGTGTTTAGTTACAAAATGTATATCAACTCAATACCAGATGACAAAACTTTAACTGAACCAATTTCAAAGAAGATGCAGATGGTTTTAGTTGGTTAAATTAAAAAAAAACAACATTGGCTTTCTAGGAAGAAAACATTGTGGACAATGAAGAAATTGCTTGTAACAAGCAATTTCCTCATTTTCCACATTATTTTCCAAAGCTTTTCTTGAAGGGTTGGGGATTAGTGGGAATTGGCTACAGATCCTCCTTGACTTTGAATCCATAAACAGGCTGTTTGTAAATGGTTATATGGAGTACATGTTTGTAGTACCGGTATATGTGATATATACAAGTTGTTTATTGCCCTCTTTGTTAAGGTGATGTTTATTTAGAATAACTCTGTGATTTTTTGTCCTTAATAAAATAACAAAATAAACCATTGAACCATTTAGTAATGTGTTGTTCATCTTTTGTACTCTCCAAAGGTTATGTTTGCTCTATTATGTGTTACTGGGCTTGGCCATCCCATGACTTGAAACAGGGATTCTACTTACTATATATTGGATTCTACCAATGGTTTGTGGGCAATCATCAGCAATGTATGCATATAACTATCCCAAAACCATACAGATTGATGTTGAGGGGTTAGGTCATCACTTGTAAGTGCCTGTATATTTATAGGCACTTAATATAGTCTTGCACTAACCCCTCGATGTGCTTTGGCAAAATTGAACACATGTTGCTGTTTGACTACCAAAACCGTGTAATTTCGGCTTCTTCCAGCTATATTTACAATGTTTTGTAACCAATTTACCAGTTAATATATTATAGTAGATTGGTCAACTATCTTGAAATAGCAGCATTACCTAAATCTTAAATGCAGGGACCTGTTCCTCAGGCTCTGCCCTGCTGCACAAAAAAATCTAATTAGATGCATACACAAAATTAAAGGCAGGGGAATGTCTTTGACTAAACATGCCTTTTGAATTCTAGTTTGCAACATTTTAACTCGACTATTCGTAGAATAGGGGGGCTATTCCGGTCGCCCAGGCGTCAACATCAGCGTAATGTTTTGGTTATTTTTTTACATGCAAGTGTGTCAAACCTCCAGCCCCTAGACAATGATTCATCACTCTGATATTGAATTTAGTGGAATTTTAACCCTTTTCTTACTAAGAAATCTTGGTTAAGTGCAACTGATGTATATCTGTAATATATGTTTCTACTTAAGCTATTGCTTTGAAACTTTGCATATTCTTCTGTGAACATAATACCAGCCTCTACACAAAGATTTGTTACTCTGATTTTGAATTTAGCGGAATATAACCCCTTTCAGACTTAGAAATTCTTGGTTAAGTTTTTACATGCAATTGTTGTTTATCTGTTGTACCTCTACTAAAGCCATTGCTTCGAAAAGTTGCCCATTCTTATATGATCATTATATCATCCTTTAGACAAAGATTTGTTTCTCTGATATTGAATTTAAAGGAATTTTACCTCTTTATGGACTTTAAATTTCTTGGTTAACTTTTTTATATACAACTTTTGTGTATCAGTTATATCTCTGTTTCTACTTAAGCCATTGCTAGGAAACTTTGCACATGCTTCTTTTACCATCATATCATCCTCTAGACAAAGATTCATTACTCTCACTTTAATTGAATGGAATTTTCCAATGTCGATATTGATTTGCTGTTACTATCAAGCACTAGGAATAGTCAAGCTTTGCTGTCCTCCAACAGCTCTTGTTCTTGTAAAAATTTATTCTTAATTTTGTTTTCAGGCAACAAGAGACGGGAAATAAGCAATAAATGAAAGAAACAAATTGTTTGCTTTAAATAATGCATACAATATTTAATATCTTTATAGCACATAAACAAGGATTCAAAATAAACAGTGAAATTAAATAATCTTAAGCAACTGTTTAGCATCATCCAGACAAAAACAAAGTAACTAAGAATGAAATTTCAAGATGTCAATGAGGTTGATGAGTATCCAAATATTAGCATAATAAAATTTAAAGTAACAGGCAAATGTTTAGTCCACAGTTAAAGTTTCAGGCAAGAAGATGAACACAAGTAAACAATAAACCATGATCTAATTATGTCGAGGCTTAAAAAGCATCTAACTAATTTGTATTAAATCATCAAAACTATTACTGACAAAAAATTTACATGTACAAATTTTGAGGAACTAGAGTAGAATCTATGGAATGAACATCATCAAAACTCATGTCTTTTAACTCTGCTGGTGGTTTGGCCATAGAGGCAATATGTGATGCTTCAGTCCTAAACACAAGGTTATCATAATCGGCCAAAACATCATCAATACTTTTCGTTGCATTGTCAATACACTGTTGATCACATGGTACGTCAATGTCATGGAAACACGAAGTATCAAAGTTCTCATTCTCTATTGAGTTGTATGTTGTTTCAAGCTCAAAGTCATTATCCCCTACATCATCACAATCACTTTCAAGGGAGATTTCGTACAAATCACTGTCACATGACTTAGCATCATTAATGATTCTGGTGGCATAGTCCATATCTAGATAGTCACCTTTGTTCTTTTGTTGACTTAATTCACTGCTATTTGATGAATTTGTACTTAATTCATCTCTATTTGTTGGTTCTTGACTGGGTTTACCTTTATTTCTTGATTCCTTACAATGAGAGCTAGGGTTGCCTACTTGTTTGTCATTTTGATTTTCAAATTTAGCAAATCGAACAAATGTTGATGGTGTCCCTGTACCACTAGTCACTGTAATGGTATAGATGTTATCAGACCGGGATTCAGTAGGCTCTTCTTTACCATCATTCTTTCTTCTCTCACTCTCTGCATAGTTCATGTTTGTTATTCCATCCATCCTGTATTTCCTCCTCTTACTTGTGCCAGGTTTTCTCTGTTTCTCCTCTAAACACTTTGACACAAGACTCACAATGATGAACACCAACATGGTGCCAGCAGTAAGAACCATGGCCAGGTTTCTCTGTATAAAAGTTCCTACATGTCTACCACTGTATACATGGGTCTCTGTCAGGGTACTGTGTGTGTCTGTATGTACGTGATGGTGATGATCTTTATCATGGTCCCCACTATCATCATGATCATCATCAATATATTCATCCGTCACTTCAGAATGAATGTGTTTATGTTTATCATGAGTGTGGTCATGACCTGAATTATCTACATCATACTTTATCATGTCTTCTTTATCATCACTTAGTACATCAATTATTCCTTTCAGTTTCTTCCCAATGAATAAGTTTGCAGATTCTTCAATGGACAAATTTTCTAAAATGGACGTTTCTTTGATAGCACTATATTCATTGATTGACCATGTAACACATTTTTCAATGGTTAGGTTACAGTACAAATATGGTGACCCACAGTCAGGTTTGCTTTTTGAACACGATGGTCGAGGCTCAAACACTATATTTTTGGCAAATATCTCACTGCTACCATCAATTGCCATCAGATTTCCAAGACCCATCGGCGAATATTTGTGATGTCTCTCTGACCCATAATACTGGTCCCAGTCCTTTTCAGGGTCAATACCCTTCGACCTTTGTTGACCCCTAAAAATCTCCCAAACTAAACTTACAAATGAATGATAGATGAAGAAAAAGGGGTCATCAGCAGCTGTCTCGATTAATTTCATCTCACCACCAATCCAGCGATGAACATGATTGTGAGTCAACTCAAAAATATCCTCGCTGTCTTTGATTTCAGTGTTGGGGTAACTAATGTTCCCTATATGATGAAATCTGAATAGTCTAGAAATGTTTTTCTCTTCAAGTGGACCATACAATATGCCAACTGTTCTGTAAAGTTTGTCTGCTTGGGTTTTCCAATCTGAAAGTGACAATTATGACAATCATAATAAGTGATGGGCAAATTAATCAATTATAATCGATATTCAGTTGGTTTAAGCTTGCAATTGTGATTATCAACTAAAAAAAATTCAAAATCAATTAATCAGTTCCTGTCACATAAATGAAAGTCATTATAGATTGTTTTCGAAACTGGCATCAGTTTGATGGCTCAGCATGAAACAGTTGTAACCGCCTATATGTTTATAGGCAGTTACAACTGTTTCATGCTGAGCCATGAAGTTGGTAGTAAAATCTTCAGAAAGAGTCTTTAGGTCATGAGTTTTAACTAAACTTTCATATTCTATTCTTCAAAGGATGATCCTGGGAGTGCTATATTAATTTCCTAGAAGACAATTGTACAATCGATCATTAGTTGATTTACTCTTCCAATTTAAAATTGATTATTGATTGTGTTTTGAAACCTATTGCCCAACACTAATTATAATACAGAAATACAATCTAAGATCTACCAGTATCAGTACGCATACCTTTCTTCTGTAATACACTTTGACCAATTACATGTATTACCAATTGTTGGAGAAATAACGGCAATCTGTTACTTTTCTATATTCTTTCAGCACAAAAAGATAGAGATACTCCCATTCAAGTATCTCTAAAATTATCTATTGCATGTTACTTAAAATAGGACCAGTCTGCTTTAGTTGTTTGGTTATAAGCATACAATATTTCAATGTTGCTTTATCCCACACCTTACAAGTTTGATGGGCTTAAAATTTTATCTAGGTACATGAATAAAATCAATTTAGATGTGCTTTTAGTTAAACAAGACATAGTTGGTCACTATGGCAGTGGGAGTGAAATAAACCAGTTGAATGTTTTTGATATTACACAGGTGTTATTAGACTAGAGGAATAAGTATGCAAATGAGCTAGTAACGTATAGGAACGTTCTATTTTCGTTATGAAAATGATGTTATTATGCATTCGATGATGTCAATTCACAAAAGGTGTTATATGTTTTGCAGAATAACTTGAACTCATAAATATCTGGAATTTCAATTTATTGAAAAAATCATATAATTATATAAATAGAATATAAAGTTTGTGCTCATTTAATACCGAATTTATTAAACTTGGCGCAGCCTGGTTTTTATCGATTCATAATGACTTGTTTAATAAATTCAGTATTCATTCACCACTTATTCAGTACCATCTTTGCCTTGAACACAATTATTCTATATTTCTACAGTTATCCTCATTGACATTTTTTTCCAATTTCACAAATGGATTTCAAAATAACTTTGCACAGATGTTGCCCAAAGAAGTAAAAAATCCATTTGAACCATGTATTTCTGCAGGTCAAAGGTCAAGGTAACATTTCAAAGTCAAACATTTGCAAGCTTGACACAGGTTATCTGTGGGCAACAAATCCCGTATTTTAGGGTGTCAGCCTGCATTACATATACCTGCTGAACCAACAGTAGTGACTTAGAACAGCTTTCAAAGATGTGCATCCTGATCTCACCCACACTACCTGCCTTCATATATATTACGGGAAAAATAGAGCCAATATGGTTGAAAAATCCCAATAGGTGGCATTTTGTCTTCAAACAATCAGGGATTTAAGGGATGTAGGTTTTGCTCATCTGAGATGTAAATATAAGCCAGGACACTCAAAACTATGTGATGTGAGTCCCATAGACTCTCTGGGGCTCAACTTCTTAAAAGAATTGAAGACTGTTTAAAGCAGTCTTCAATTCTTTTCTGAAGCTGAGCTCCAAATATTGATATACTTCAATCAATTTCTTTACCTTTAACAAGGGGATAGCTCTAAATTTACAAAAACAAGATTAATATCTTAAAACAGAAATAGTCTTTACCTAAAGCAGGGACTCCCAAAACTTAAGAAAGGACTGCTAGATCCAAATGATCAAGTCATTTGGACCCTATTTTGTTTATGTCAGACTTAAACCCTGTAAACAAAATTTAAACTCGGCAGGATAGAGGTCAATACATTGTTATTTCTTGCTATCCTTCCCTATTGGATCAGTTATATACATACTATGATCAAAGTAATGAATCCTACCTTTAAATACTCCAACATTGACAAAACCATCGCCATTTCCCATAAAATCTTCACTCCACAGACATGAGTTCCTTGGACTGGCCAGTCTGGAGTCTATAGTACTGTCCCAGTAGGAGAGGGTGATGTTGGGCTCTTTTTCCCTCAGAGCATTTTCCATTCTGTCAAAAAACAACAATTAGTGTGTTATATATAAACTATAAATAAACCTAATGGTATTTACCGTGTCTATTTTTAGACTGAGAATTTTCTTATCTCTTGATTCTGTTAGGTAAATGTATGTAGAATATTGTAGATCTTTCTAGAAAGGCCTTTTAGAAAGTGGTTTAGACTCTAGAGTATTCTTATGTTCTGTACTATTCCAGATAGTTCTATAGTATTATATAAAGGGGTTCCTACAGCATTCTTGGTTCACTTGATTTAGACTAATGGTTTCATTTAGTAGTTCTGTGTTAAACTAAAAGGGGATTTCTCGTTATCTTAAAAGTGTATTTAAAAGCGTGTTTAATTTTAAATTCAGATATTATTGGACTTATTATTTGTGGACCAGGAACTTAATTAAATTGGATCTAAAATTAAAAACTTTAGGATTAAACATTCAAGGTATTGTAATTTGTTTTTGTATTAGTTTCATATTGTCAATAATTCTGTTATTATTGTCAATAAATATTGTTAATTGTAAAGTTTGTTGCTGGCTTCTTTGTTCTTGTTACATTGGCACGTAACAATTGGGGGCTCGTCCGGGATACGAACATCAGACAAACAAACAAAACAAAACAAATAAAACAAATTCTTTATTTAAATCTGCTGTTCAAAATTATTTAAGAAAT
The DNA here is from genome assembly GCA_948146395.1 of Fragum whitleyi. Classification (NCBI taxonomy): domain Eukaryota; kingdom Metazoa; phylum Mollusca; class Bivalvia; order Cardiida; family Cardiidae; genus Fragum; species Fragum whitleyi. The sequence goes on along the minus strand of OX411552.1, from coordinate 35,013,122 downwards.
TAATTTCATATTTCAATTTTGATAAATCTAGAGTGCACTTTCACTATTATTTATTGAAATCTTACATTCTTATTCGAATACAGCAACAAGCTACCATGTCTTTTGACTTAGAAAAATTCTAAATTCGAACCTTCCGTGGAGTTGTTGAATTTGGGTAAAAAGCCTGATTTGCTCAATCTTGCCAAGCATTATGAATTAAAAGAAGTCAAGTCCTCTTTGCGAAAGCATGAAATTAAGAATATTTTGGTTCAATATTTTGTTGATGAGGACATTTTTGATGAAAAGGCTCTATCTCTCATTGTTGATGTTCCATTAGTTGCAAGCTCAAGAGGGCTTGAACTGTTAAAACTTCAACAAAGGGAGAAGGAATTAGAAATTGAAAGAGAAAGAGCACAATTAGAAATTGAAGAGAAGGAAAGAGAAAGGCAATTTCAAAGGGAAAAGGAAGAAATTGAAAGAGAAAGAGCACAAAGAGAAATTGAAGAAAAAGAAAGAGAAAGGCAATTTCAAAGAGAAGAAAGAGAACGAGAAGAAGAGAGAGCACAGAGAGAGCGAGAAAAAGAACGAGAATTTCAATTACGATTAAAAGAATTAGAAATACAAGATAGAGCAAATCAGCCAAGATATATGTATAATGACCATTTTGATGTAACAAAACATTTTAGGCTTGTTCCTCAATTTCAAGAAAATGAAGTTGATACATATTTCGAACATTTTGAAAAAGTTGCAAATAACTTGAAATGGCCAAAGGAGCAATGGACCTTACTTCTCCAAAGTGTCTTAGTAGGAAAAGCTCGCAATATTTATTCGCAACTTAGAACAGAACAAAGCAATGATTATGATACTGTAAAAGAACTCATTCTCAAAGGTTATGAGCTGGTACCAGAAGCATACAGACAACAATTTAGAAGTTGTAGAAAAGAATCTGGCCAGACTCACGTTGAATTTGCAAGAAACGAAGAAAAATTATTTGACAGGTGGTGCTATTCTAAGAAAATAGACCAAAATTATGATAATCTTAGACAACTTATATTAATTGAACAATTCAAAAATTGCATTCAGTCTGACATTAAGTCACATTTAGATGAAAAAAATGTTGAAACTATACATGAAGCAGCTCGTTTAGCTGATGATTACTACCTTACACACAAAAATTCTTTCGTTAATAAAGCAAAACCTGCTTCCTCACATCCCCAAAATAAATCTATGTCTGGTGATTCATCTAGCATGTCTAGTCAATCAAATTCACCTAAACCAAAGTCTACTGGTGAAACCAATGTTCAAAATCCCTTATCTCGAGTACATTGTACTTTTTGTAAAAAACCAGGTCACCTTATTTCGGAATGTTTTGGATTAAAAAGGAAGAAGGAACTGAGTGCAGCCAAACCTACAGGGCTCACCAGCCTTCAGCCTAAATCACAGCCTTCTTTTGAGTTAAATTCAATTGTTAAGGCAGAACCAAATTCTGATTCCTGTATGGAGATTTTTGAACCGTTCATGTTAAATGGTTTTGTATCACTTTCAGGTGATATGACATCTACCCCTATTAAAATTTTAAGAGACACAGGAGCTTCTCAATCTCTTATTTTAGCAGATGTTCTGCCTTTTTCTGAGAAGACTTCGTCTGGTACTAGTGTCCTTATTCAGGGTGTAGAGTGTGGTGTTATTAATGTTCCTCTTCATAAGGTTAATTTGTCCTCAGATTTGGTTACTGGTTCTGTGGTTGTTGGTGTTAAACATTCTTTACCATTTAAAGGTGTACATTTATTGCTAGGCAATGACTTAGCTGGAGATAAGGTTGTTGTTAATCCTCTTGTAACTGACACACCTAATGTAGGTCAAACAGATGATCCTATTTTGCAGGAAATACCTGATTTGTACCCTTCATGTGCAGTAACTCGGGGTATGGCTAAAAAAGCTTCCTTGAAAAATTCAAATGATATTGACTTAACTGATACTTTTGTTGGTCAATATTTCAATGACGAGATTAAAAAGTCTTTTAATCTTAGTCTGCCTGATACTCAGACAGACTCGTCAAAATTTTGTCAGTCATCTCCAAGGTCAAATGACCAAGGTCATGAAACGCATTCAAAGTCAAAGTTAATCCAGGAACAGCAAAATGATCCTGAGATTTCAAAGTTAATTGATAGGGCATTACCCGAAAAAGAAATGTCTCAGAATCCTGTTTGTTATTATAAAAAGAATGGTATTCTGATGAGAAAATGGCGATCATTTGATGTCCCAGCTGATGACGATTGGGCTGTTCATCACCAAATTGTTGTTCCAAAGTCATATCGCCATGAAATACTTAGTATAGCACATGAAAGTCCAATGTCTGGTCATTTAGGTGTAAACAAGACTTATCACAAGATTATGACTCATTTCTTTTGGCCTGGACTTAAATCGGACGTTTCCAAATATTGTAAAAGTTGCCACACTTGTCAAATGGTAGGGAAACCTAACCAAGTTATTCCAAAAGCAAGGTTACAACCCATTCCAGCTTTTGATGAACCTTTCAGTCGAATAATAATAGACTGCGTTGGTCCTTTACCAAAAACCAAGTCAGGTTCTGAATATTTATTGACAATTATGTGTGCTTCTACCCGCTTCCCAGAAGCAATTCCTTTAAGAAACATTAAGGCAAAGTCAATTATTAAGGCTCTTGTCAAGTTCTTTACTTTTGTTGGCCTTCCAAAATCAGTTCAGTCTGATCAAGGATCAAACTTCATGTCAGGCATATTCCAACAGGTTATGCATGAATTAGGTATCAAGCAATATCAGTCATCTGCTTATCACCCTGAAAGTCAAGGTGCTTTAGAAAGATTTCATCAGACCCTAAAGAATATGATAAGGTCATATTGTTTTGATACTGATAAAAATTGGGATGAAGGTATTCATTTGCTATTATTTGCAGTCAGAGAATCTGTTCAAGAATCTCTTGGCTTTAGCCCCTTTGAGTTAGTTTTTGGTCATTCTGTTCGTGGGCCATTAAAACTCTTAAAAGAGAAATTTCTTGCTGATGAAGAAACACCCTTGAACTTGTTACAGTATGTTTCTGACTTCAGAAATAAACTTTCTAGGGCATGTGAGGTTGCTAGGTCAAATCTTAAATCATCTCAGAGCAAAATGAAGGCAAGATATGACAAGCATAGTGTTGATAGGAAATTTGAACCAGGTGATAAAGTCCTTGCTCTTTTGCCAATACCTGGCCGACCCTTACAGGCAAGATATTATGGCCCGTATACTATTGATAAGAAAACAAGTGATTTGAATTATATTATCAATACTCCTGGAAGGCGTAAAAATAAACAAATGTGTCATGTGAATATGTTAAAAAAGTATTTTGACAGAGATAGCTCTATTTCAAAACCGGTTACAGTTGTAAACACTGTCCCACAAGAATCAAATGTGATTGAATCAGAAGTTAATTCAGACTTTAGTGAAAAATCCGTTCCTGGTCCACCTAAACTTGAGAACTCTGAAATACTAAAGAATCTTGACGACAAACTTTCACATTTGGAGCCATCTCAACGAGAAGAGCTGAAACAGTTGATTAATGAATATAAACACTTGTTTCCTGATATCCCAACAAGAACTGATAAAATATATCATGATGTCATTGTGGAAGATTCTCAACCAATAAAACAACATCCTTATAGAATGAATCCAGTGAAACAAAAAGCCCTTCAAGATGAAGTGAATTACTTATTAGAGAATGATTTTATTGAACCCAGTCAAAGTAACTACAGTTCCCCATGTATATTAGTTCCAAAGCCAAATGGAACATACAGAATGTGTACTGACTATCGAAAAGTGAACTCAGTGACAAAAACTGACTCTTTTCCAATACCAAGAATTGATGACTGCATCGACAAAGTCGGTAATTCTAAATATGTCACCAAATTTGACCTTCTCAAAGGATTCTGGCAAGTTCCGCTCACTGATAGGGCTAAAGAAGTATCAGCATTTGCTACTCCAACTGGTCTGTACCAGTACAAAGTTATGCCGTTTGGGATGAAAAATTCTCCTGCGACGTTTCAGGGGCTTGTAAATATGGTTATAGCTGGCTTAGATGGCTGTGACGCATACATCGACGACGTCATCATCTACACAGACACATAGAGTGACCATATTCAAAGAATCAAACAATTCTTCGACCGTCTCAGTGATGCAAAATTGACTATTAATCTGGGAAAAACAGAATTTTGTCATGCTACTGTTACTTTTTTAGGACATCTTGTGGGACAGGGTCAAGTTAAACCTTTAGAATCTAAGGTCAATGCTATCTCTGAGTTTTCTGTGCCTGCTACTAAAAAGCAACTGATGCGATTTCTTGGTATGGCTGGCTACTATAGAAAGTTTTGTAAGAATTTTTCTATAATAGCTGAACCTATAACAAATTTATTAAAGAAAAATGTTAAGTTCAAATGGAATGATAACTGACAAGTTGCCTTTGATCGCTTTAAAGCCATACTACAGAGCACACCAGTTCTTTCAGCACCTGATTTCGACAAATGTTTCAAATTGGCTGTGGATGCAAGTGATGTTGGTATTGGTGCTGTTCTTTTGCAAGAAGACAATGATGGTATAGATCATCCAGTTTGTTATTATTCTAAAAAATTAAACAAACATCAGAAAAACTACTCCACCATTGAAAAGGAATGTCTTGCTCTGATTTTGGCAATCCAACATTTTGAAGTTTATTTAACATCTGCAACTTCTCCTATAGTTGTATTCAGTGACCACAATCCCTTAAGTTTTCTTCATAAACTTAAGAGTAAGAATCAAAGATTATTGAGGTGGAGTTTGTCACTTCAAGAATTTGATCTTGATGTAAGACACATTAAAGGAAAAGACAACATTATACCAGATGCTCTGTCAAGAGTCTAAAATTTTAAATTGTCTTATCTTAAGTAAAACATTGAATTTAACAGTTACATTTCACTAAATTTTTGTATATATGTATGTATGTTTGCATATATAACTCTTTTTCAATTCTTTTGATGAAAATTGTTTGTATTTTCATGCTATTTGTGCTGAAATGTTTCAACAAATCATGATATTATCAATTGTGTAAAGTATATTATCATTGTATATGCTAATGATAATGCAAAAAGAAAGATTTATTTCATAAACCTTTCTTTTTTCTTTCAAGGGGGAAAGTGTTATATATAAACTATAAATAAACCTAATGGTATTTACCGTGTCTATTTTTAGACTGGGAATTTTCTTATCTCTTGATTCTGTTAGGTAAATGTATGTAGAATATTGTAGATCTTTCTAGAAAGGCCTTTTAGAAAGTGGTTCAGACTCTAGAGTATTCTTATGTTCTATACTATTCCAGATTGTTCTATAGTATTATATAAAGGGGTTCCAACAGCATTCTTGGTTCACTTGATTTAGACTAATGGTTTCATTTAGTAGTTCTGTGTTAAACTAAAAGGGGATTTCTCGTTATCTTAAAAGTGTATTTAAAAGCGTGTTTAATTTTAAATTCAGATATTATTGGACTTATTATTTGTGGACCAGGAACTTAATTAAATTGGATCTAAAATTAAAAACTTTAGGATTAAACATTCAAGGTATTGTAATTTGTTTTTGTATTAGTTTCATATTGTCAATAATTCTGTTATTATTGTCAATAAATATTGTTAATTGTAAAGTTTGTTGCTGGCTTCTTTGTTCTTGTTACATTGGCACGTAACAAGTGTTATAAACTTTCAATTAATTCTTCTCCTGCTGTTCACAGCATATTTCTGCAGTACACCAAACTTTGGCAGACAGAATAACCTTAGAACAGCCTGCACAGTCAAGTGGTCTCAAATTCAACTTGTACCTAAATTATTTTTTGCTATCAAGCCACAACTGAGCATATCTGAAAATAAACTGATGCAGACTGGGGTTAAAACCACAAGGAATAGCAATAATTGAATTTAAGGTTTACAAGACCAATTCACTAACCACAGAGCAAAAGAAGATATTCCCTAATGCAGGTGTCTGGCATTGTATTCAAACCTTTTAGGAATCTATGCATAAGGTTGGGGGATGTTGTAACAACCTGCAGCTAGTTTGGCATTCTTCATGCTTTTTTACAAGCTGTAGTTATACTATATTGGTCACTAACTGTCTTTAATAGATGACAATATGATAAAGCTTTTAATGCCCCTGAATCAATAGATCTGGGGCTAATTGTTTTGACCTATCTGTTTGGCCCCCCAAAAAACTTTAACCTTGGCCATAACTTTTCATTGCCAAGGCAAAGAGTCTTCATATTCCACATGATGATTGCTTGGGAAAAGACCCTTCTGTTGATACCAAGTTCAAGGTTATCAGTCAAGGTCAATTTTTTCAAGGTCAAATATGTGGAAAGTTTAGACTGCACATTGAATTAAGTAATGCCATGGATTACAGAAATATCAAACTACTGTATGTCAGTGGTTGGGGCATTAGTGTCACACAAACTCATCTTGTTTTAATATCTATCTCATTTATATAATTTGTACTTCTTCTTCTAACAAAAATGTGTCAAACAGAGTTTGAGGTTGAAGGTTGAATATTGGCACTATTTAAAGTATTTTTAACAACTGCTTATTTTGTTGATCACTTCCTGTCATTTCTCACCCAGAACCACAATTCAATTCAAACCACCAGATGACTCTCCCACTATAATTTTTCAATGATTGGTGATTAACAAATGACTCAATACGCTTACTTTTTAAATTATCAAAAACTGAATTGAATTGAAAACTGGTTAGGAAAGAAAAGACAATTTAAAGGAATTGTCTAAGTTGTAACTATGAGGACAATGCTGGTCCTATATCGCTCAGCTTTGTCTCTTTGACACAATCAATGACTATCAAAGGCTAATTATTCAGCAAAAGTCATTAGTGTTGTTTTATGATAGTTTTATAAATAATTCCTGCATGGGACGATACAGTTTTCAATAGGGTTCATCCTTGTGACTAGACAGATATTCTGACATTCCTTGCTCCTACTAGTGTGTTAACTGGAGAATTTGTCAATAAGACCCCTTTGCCTGTGATTTAAGGAATAGGGTTCATCCTTGTGACCTGACAAACATTCTGTTCACGTTTCATGAATATTGGGTCATAATTGTGGCAACTAGAGTGTTGACCAGAAAAATTGTCATTAAGGCCCCTTTTCCTGTGATATCAAAATTATCCTTCCTATTTTCATAAGGGTTCATCCTGGTGACCTGACTAAGTTTCATGAAGATCAAGCAATAAATGTGGCCTCTAGAGAGTTGACAAGAAAATTGTCATTAGGGCCCTTTACTAGTGATATCAAATAGATCCTACCCAGTTTTCCAAAGGATCCACAAAAAAATGTGTTGATGCTGGCTGAAGGACACCTTGTTCTGATTACTGGCTGCTGGATTGCTGAGTTATCTCTCTCTGCGGGGCCCATCAAAGGTTTATGGGAAGTGAAATTGTCATTAAGGGCCCTTTACTACTGATATCAAATAGATCCTGCCCAATTTTGCAAAGGATCATTCTTGTGATCATACATAGATTCTGATTATGTTTCATGAAGATTGGGAAATATTTGTGGCCTCTAAAGTGTTAACATGATAATTGACATTGAAGCGCCTTTTCCCATGATATCAATTTGATCCCTTCCATTTTCAAAAGAGCTTATCTTTGTGACATGACAAACATTCTGACCAAGTGTCATTAAGACAGGACCAAAATGGTGGCATTTAGAGTATCAACGAGAAAAATGTTATTATTCCCCTTTTCCCTCGATATCAAATGGATCCTTCCCATTTCAATAGGGTTCATCCTTGTTACCTTACAAACTTTCTGACCAAGTTTCATAAGATTGGACCATAACCGTAGCCTCAAAGAGTGAACACACTTCAATTATTGATGGCTGTTGACTTTAGACACAGGACAGACGACAGACATTCAATGATCCATAAGCCCACCTTGAGCATGTTGTGCTCAGTTGAGCTGAAAACTAATAGAATTAAAGAATGAATAGCTCTTTTAAATAGCAGTTTTTGGTTTTAGAATGAAAAATCTTGACAATTTGAAGATACAATAAACAGCCTGTCACTTTTCAATACAATTCTAAAATACAAAAATCAAACAATAAAAGTGTACTTACAGAAGTACATACACACGATGCCATCCAAGAAATCCTGGTCCTCGATGAGCACTATTTCGTGTGGATCTCCTTGCATGTAATGATGCCAACAAATCATACTTGTTTGGGGACACAGACTGAAATAAGATATACAGGGTGATTGTTTTTTCCTGTGATCGAACCTATCCTCTTTTTTGAGTGAATAACAAAAGCTATATTTTCGTGAGTGGCAAAAATATAACTTTTGTTATTCATAAAATAAAAGATTTAATGATTACACTGAAAGATGATGGCAAATATGGTGAAATGACAAAAATTTGTTTGAATAGGGTTTTACGCCGCTTTCAACATTTGTTCAGTTATATCATGGGGGCTGGAGCACCTAACAATGGATTCCTGGTATTTCTCATGTCTGTCTCTGTGCTTTGTCTGTTACAATATTGTGGGAAGAAGAGAAATTGCTTACCTCAAAATTTACTCAAAGATAAGATGGTAGGGACAGTAACTCCTGTTATTTCATTAAATAAAGGTTAAATATTGATTGTTCACATGGACTCAAAGTGATCCTTGGTGCATAGACTTGCTAAATTACAGGTTATTTGCAAATAGATGACCCGTCCGTTGACCTCTGTTACTGTACACTCTCCCCATATATCAAAATGTCATTTATCTGCAAAATATTTGACATGATACAAAAGGAAATCAATGGTGTGTGACCCAAGTGTTGTAACAACATCTTATTTATGCTTTACATTAACCCTTGCCATGCTGAACCCGGAATACACCTGCCTTGACAGGAGCTAAAGACAAACATCAGCCTGCCTATATGTGCAGTCTGATTGTTGTCTATGTCACCTGTTTTTTCCTTTTTTTAAACCAGAAAAGCTTAAAAATTTAATTTTCAAAATGAATACCAACACACATTTAGTGTGTCCAGTGCCTTAAGCCCTTTGATTTTGATACAATTTTATCAAGATTTTTTATTCAGCATGACAAGGGTTAAATTGCCTATGAACCAAACGTTTGAGACAAAATGGTAAAAGTTTTTCCACTATATAACATATAGAGAATAGACCTCTGCCCATAAAATACATATTTTTCATCCGATCACAATGATTTTTTGTAGACTGATAAAGGGTCACTCAAGGATCATTCAAGTGAAATTTGATTGATATCCATCTGTTACATTCTGATAAAATGATTTTCAAAGTTTCCACTATATTACATATAGAGAATTGACCTCCGCCCATAAAATGCATACTTTTCATCCGATCACAATGATTTTTTGTAGACTGACAAAGGGTCACTCAAGGATCATTCTAGTGAAATTTGGTTGATATCCATAAGTTACATTCTGAGAAAATGATCTTCAAAGTTTCCACTATATCACATATAGAGAATTGACCCCCGCCCATAAAATGCATATTTCCCATCTGATCACAATGATTTTTTGTAAACTGATAAAGGGTCACCCAAGGATCATTCATGTAAAATTTAATTGGTATCCATTGATTAGAATCAGAGAAAACTCACTTTTTACCATATTTGGAAATTAGCCACACCCATTAAATCCATGTTTTTCATTGGATCAAAATTTCTTGAACAACTTTGAAAGAGGGTCAACCAAGGATCATTCCTGTGAAGTTTGGTTGAAATTCATCCAGTAGTTTCTGAGGAGAAGATTTTTAAAGAAAAGTTTATGACCGGACAGACGCACGCACGACGGACACAACACCATGCTTGTCAGAAGCAATTTCTTCTTTTTTCACAATGTTTTCTCAATCATAAATTCACAGGCACATAAAAAAGCAGGGATTAAACAGCAAAGGGTTAACACTTTAATTGACAGCCATGATCTATAAATTATTAGGAGAACTGATATTTACCTTGTCCATCTTCAACTTCAAGAATGCACCATTTAGTTTATTCCTCTCAGCTTCACTCAACATTCTATATTCCTTTCTTATCCTAGGCGTATCAGGCAAGTAGAACAAAGACTTCAACCAATTCTGATCTTTGACTGATATGGGTCTGTCCTCACCCACTTCACCATAGACTCTGTATGTAGATATCCACACACAGTATAGCAGTGGTAGTAACAGCATCATTATGTATTGTGTTTGTATTAATTCAATTTATAATAATGATTGAAGAAAAATGTTCATGGTATAATTTCATAGGCTTCATTTGATCTTTAATTGGAACCATTTATAACTCTGTTCCTTGAAATAGGGTGAAAAATATGTTAATTTCAAAATTGAGTCCCTTTTCGAAATATTAATAATTTTTATGTTGTTTTCTTTATTGTTTATCAATCTTAGCAGCATTTATTAATCATTCATTTAATGTCTAAGATTACACAAATACTAGACTCCTATTTTCCCAAAGCTATGCAATGATGGAATAAATTAATTCCAAGTTTTAATTGAAATATCCTTGTCCATTTTGTTAATCTTCATTTTATGTGTAATATCCTTTTCTGTTTGTCATAAATTGAACACATGACAGTCTGATTAATTTTACTTGTATGATTTAAAAACACTTTAGTATATTGTACAAGCAAATTCACCTTTAGGGTATATTCATTTTTATAATTAAGATGATACATATATTTCCCCTTTGATTTTAGTTTGCAAAAGACCAAAATGGCATTTTGTTCTAGTGATGTTGTTCTAACATGCAAAGCAAGACTCAATACTTAAATGTTCTATTCACAAACATTTTTATATGGCTGGATTTGATTAACCATGTCTCTGAAATTTTGTTCTCAAGTAAATGAGGTAAAGTTTGAGACATAAAGATCCCATTTGCTTAAATAGAACTCAATATTGCACTATAATATTTGGTGAAACTTGATTGCCTTATTTCAAGCTTGCTATTCTTTGATTACAAAAAAAATATGGAAGCTCCTAATAATTGCTTATCAGTTTTTAGAATTTTATTCAATTTCAAGATTCTTAAAAGAGAATATTCTTCAAAGTTTTCTCTGAGCATCCCATTAGAAAACTGTCCCAACCAACAGAGGTATCTTTAAAATAATTGCAAATTACATTTATTGTCCTTGAATTATCTGATATAGAGTCACAAAGGGAAAAAAAATTCCAAGCATTAGCTTAAGTCAAAATAGAGATATAGACTGATATACAACATTTGCACGTAAAAGCTTAACCAGGAATCTGTAAGTCCAAAAAGGGTTAAAATTCCACAAAATTCAATATCAGAGTAATGAATCTTTGTCTAGAGGCTGATATTATGGTTACAGAAGCATGTGCGAAGTTTCCAAGAAATAGCTTAAGTTGAAAAAAGAGATGAAGAGTAATGAATCTTTTTCTGTGGGCTATTATTATGGTCACAGAAGCATGTGCAAAGTTTCTAAGCAATAGCTGAAGTTGAAAAACAGAAATATTACAGATATTCATCAGTTGCACGTAAAAACTAAACCAAGATTTTTAAGTCTGAAAAGGGTTTAAATTCCACTAAATTCAATATCAGAGTAATGAATCTTTGTCTAGAGGCTGATATTATGGTCACAAAAGCATGTGCGAAAGTTCAAAGGAATAGCTTAAGTAGAAACAAAGATTTTAAATACTTGCATGTAAAAACTTAGCCAAAGCATTATGCTGACGCCGACGCCAACGCCCAGGTGACTGGGTAAGCCCCCCCCCCCCCCTATTCTACAAATAGTTCAGCTAAAAAATTGCAAACTTTTCTTTTTATCTTGATGAGATATAATCAAAGAACATATTAAGAGACAAGATAGATTGCTTGAATAAAGTTTTACATCCTTTTTAATACTATATCACTCAAAATTGAGGGGTAAGAGCAACACTATTGTAAGAGCCTATATATTTATAGGCACTTACAACAGTGTTGCAATGACCCCTCGAAATGACATTGGCAGCCTCATCTAAATTGGACCAGCCCAAAATTTGTGTACAGGCTTTATAGATAGATACAGCAATCACAGCATTTTGACAAGTGTTGAAAAGTTAATGACTTCATCATAAGATAACTATACTAGTATGTTCTGCCCTAAGGCATTTAGGGATACACTATAACTGTGTTTTTGAAGCAAACTTCCTTAAACATAAACCTTTGCTCATATGATTACTTTTTTCTATTCTTTTTGATACAGCAACTTTTTTCCACATCCAAAACTCTTTAACATAAAGTAAGGGGAAAAAGAAAAGAACATACATACATGACCAATTACGATGCAACATTTCAGACTGTTTATGGCTACAAGACAGAATATTAATTGTATCATTGAGGCCAGTGTTTGATTCCAAGTCAAGTCTGGCCCTGGGTTCAAGATGAAAACATTTGCCAAATGTTTAATAAATGGAACCCTGCATTGCTTGGGTATTCACATGCAAAGTAGGGTAAGATCTATAAACATTCACAAATGTTTCCCAATCATGAAAACATGGGTGGAGTATTCATCAAGTATGAGTCTAGAATTTGCCAGTTATTCCTTGTATTCAAGATGATAACATTTGCTATATGTTTCATAAATTTTACCCTTCTTTGCACATGTACTCACATCTAAAGCAGGGTACCATATATAAACATTTACCAACCCTTTTCAAATCTGAAGGCAGGGTTGGTGTATTCTCCAGGATGCAGAACTAGACTGGTCCATTATTCAAAGGTCTATTCCAAGAACCTATTCAGTCCTACAGCCTGTATAACCAGGTCATTTAGAATAGATTGACGGTTCTTTTCAAAATAAGTTGTAATTGCCTATAAATATATACGAGCCATTTCACAAAAAGGGACCATCTGGCTATTGTGAAAAGGGACGACACTAGTCAGACTGTGCTGACTGCATAGATATGCTCCAGATAATCTTCAAGTTAACAGTTTACCTTGAGCTATCTCCTTTATCTAGACAAGTTCAGACAAACTATTCCATTAACACACATACACCCTTGTCTTAAGAGAAACTTTGTCTTTCTGCCTGAAGCAAGCTCTTTAGGGAAAAAGTGTGATCTATTAAACAAGAATCACTTGGCATAGCAAATAATGAAAACAAGGGAAATTGGTTTCAATATTATTTCTTTATATTTAACCATTTTCTTTGATAATATACAAATATAATAAAAAGTGAACAGATCTAAAAGTTTGAAAAAGTCTCACCTTTTATCAAGGAACTAATCAATTTCATTTCTGACTAATGAACAACAATAACAAAAATAATCTCAAATCTAAAGTAAGTGATTCATTAATTATTCTAAATGACTTCACCATGATAAGACAGATTTCTTTTGGAACTACAAAATCTCACAAAATAGCTGCATAATATTTTTTTTCATTGCACTGCATTCTGTATTCAAAAGAAGAGTAAAACTGCTATGTTTTAAGTCTACTAAGTGATAGATCTATGCTTCAGACAAAGAATAGGACACTGTCTGGAAGCAAGATGCCAGAGTTATTAAACATCCGTTCTTTGACTGGCGTATTAAAAAGGAGATAAGATACAGAAGAGATCAATAAAATATTTCATTTGAAAAATTAACCAACAGTTTAGTAGAATGATCATTCTAGAATTGGGAAAATAAATTAAGAACATAGAATGTTTAAACCTTGTTGATACTTTTGGTAATTCCAAGAAGGTCCCTCTTAATGTAACATATATATGTGACCCATCACATGAAAAGGAACCATCTGGTAAGTGCGTAAAGTGCCAATCCTAGTCAGACTGTGCTGACTGCCCAGACTGTCTAGTGTCGAAAATTTTTGCTTTTTACTAATTTTCTGAATCTTGGATGATCAATCTACCCTCCTGTGAAGAAAATTTTGAAATGCAACCTCTAGTTGACCTGTACTAGAACCTATCTCTTTTTCAAATATCTATTTGACATAGTTCCCAGATGTTCCCTTATTTCATGACGGGTCACATAATATATTTTTTTCGTTGAAATGACTCCGACCAAGCTGATCATTGTCTATGCTGCATGCCAATATGGTAATGCTTACTAAGATTTTTGATCAGTGTAACATGTCCTTTATATAATTGATGATTGGCATAAAAAGTACTGCTCTAAGTATATTAAACTAGCTTTCTAATGTTGCCATAGTGACAACTTGATCAGGTCCTAAAATTTCTACAGATCCATTAATTAGATTCTCAGATCCATGTAAAACTACGTCTCCATCAGTCCCATAATCCCCTATTGAATATGTCTGTTCCTCTGCATCCCCAGTGTTGGTCACTTCCTGTGTACAGACAAGTCCTCGGTCATCTGACACAGTAACAATGTCCACCGGAATATCAATCACTTCAGATTCAGTCACATTTAGAGCATTCAGCTGATCCTGTTGTGAGACTGTCAAGGTCACTGGCTGACCCTCGATGATTTGTAATGGGTGAAATGTTGCAGCAGACGATGAAGGGGATATCTGAATCTGACCGTTTTGTAAAGCTGAAAGTTGTATTTGCCCGGTAAAGTCACCAGCTGGTACTAACTGAGCTTGCATTTCATTAAAGTCACCTTGTGCTGTATTTGTTAGATGAACAGTGACATATCTCTCGACCACTGACACAGGTGCTTGTACAAGATTCTGTGGTGGGACTGGTGCTTTAACATAACACTCTGGCTTCACTTTCTTTACTGTAGCTGCTGTTTCTTGTTGCGTCACTTCTTGTTGATTAACTCCTTGTTGAATATTCATAACATCAGATATTATTATGGAATCAGAAATAGACGTAATGTCAGCATTTTCTACAACTGAGGATGGAGTCAAACCTTCAGTCTTGTCAATAGATTTATCAGGTGTGTCTCCAACTTGATCAGCCTCCAATGGTCCAACAGGTTCAGACTTTGTTAAGGCTTTAGCACTTGCAATTTTTTCCTGTCTTTTACTTTTCTTTACATTTCTCTCATTTGCAGTTCTAGTATATTGATTCATTACATATGTCTGAGCCTCTGTGGTTCTAATAACTTTTCTGGGACGACCCGGTTTTCTTTTCATTCGACGAGGTTGAAATGATCTCCTTTTTATCAATTGTCCATTAGAATCTTCACATCTATGCTCCTTAAATAGTTTTGGTCTGAAGAACCCTCTATTACATTTACTACATTTGTAAGGGTAGTCCTCCCGGTGGGCTCGCTCATGCTCTTTTAAATGTGGTCTGCGTGAAAACTCTTTCCCACAAATCTCACAAGAAAATGGCTTCACACCACTGTGTGTGATGATGTGTGCCTTCAACTTGTCAGGACGATTGAACTCTTTCTCGCAACCTGTAAAATAAATTTTAAAATTGTGAACTCTTATCCTGTTGAATCTTAATTTTGTTTCAAACAAACCTGTGTTAAGTAAGCACCCAAAAGACTTTTGAAAAGCACTTGCTTGATACAGGTTAATATCTGTGCAATTGATTCATTTGGGAACTGGGTAGCTGTTTGCTTAAAAACATGTTGCTTGTTGAATACAGGTGGCCTCTTGGACAGGTTTAAGGTAGTGGAACCGTAATAGTTCTACCGCATTTTGGAACCCATGAACTTTCACAATGTTGACCAAGATTTCCTAATGAAAATCATTTTGAAACCTCGGTTAACACTGTTTAAAGTTCAATACTTCCAAAATGCCACAGAACAGTTAAGGGTCCATTTCCTTAACTGTACCTATTTTAGGGACATTTCAACCAGCCTGACACAAGTTTTACCTACAATAACTGTGTACAAAGGAGCAGTAAGCAAAGTAAACCGAGATCAGACTTCACGTGTAAGCAGGTTGATTTTAGTTCATACTGTCTGCCAAAGCTTTGTGTACACCAGAAGTATGTTGTGAGCAGCATGAGAAAGTTAAAGGGATCATAAGAATGTTTCCCTGAAACAAGAGGACCAAGATGGTCCTAGATCGCTCACCTGAGTCTTTTTGACCCCTGGGACATCACATTAAATAGATAGGCAGATGTCAAAAAGAAGATAATTACTTAAGATCAATACCATGGAACGTTTTCAGCGAAGAGCAAGACAGATATGCCTTTTTGCTCTTTGATTCTATGTAAAAAGGATGCACCGGGGTGGACCCCAAAGTGACCCCAGGGTCTTGATATGAACAAACTTGGAAGAGGTCCATAAGATGATGCTACATTCTAAATATGAAAGCTGTCTGCCTTCTGGTTTCAGAGAAGAAGAGTTTTGAAGGTTTTCACATTTTCACCCATCGTGCTCAGATGAGCTGAAAGGGATACGCCCGGGTGGAGCCCCAATATGACCTAAGGGTCTTGATATGAACAAACTTGGTAGGGGCCCACAAGATGATGCTACATACCAAAAATGAAAGCAGTGTGCCCTCTGGTTTCAATTAAAGAAGATTTTTAAAGATTTTCGCTCTTTGATTCTATGTAAAAAGGGTTGGGCCCCGGCAAAGCCCAAACATGACCCCAGGGTCTTGATATGAACAAACTTGGTAGAGGTCCACTAGATGATGCTACATACCAAATATGAAAGATGTCTGCCTTCTGGTTTCAAAGAAGAAGATTTTTGAAGATTTTCATTTTTTTACCCTTCGTGCCCATAAGAGATAAAGGGATGCAACCGTGCAAAGCCCAAATATGACCCAAGGGTCTTGTTATGAACAAACTTGGTAGAGGCCCACTAGGTGATGCTACACACCAAATATTTAAGCTGCCTTCCATCTGGTTACAGAGAAGAAGATTTTTAAAGATTTTCGCTCTTTAATTCTATGTAAAAAGGGTTGGGCCCGGGCAAAGCCCAAATATGACCCCAGGGTCTTGATATGTACAAACTTGGTAGAGGTCCCCTAGATGATGCTACATACCAAATATTAAAGCTGTCTGCCTTCTGGTTTCAGAGAAGAAGATTTTTAAAGATTTTCATATTTTCACCCTTTTTGTTAAGGGTAAAGGGAAAGTTAAGGGTGGATTTCATTTATTTGAACAACTTTGGTAGAACTTGACCCAAGGAACATCCCTGCCAAGTTTCATCAAGATTGGCCCACTGGTTTAGGAGGAGAAGATGTTTAAAGAAATTGTGGACGACGCACGACGGACGACGCACGACTGACGACGGACATTCTACTTTCCCAAAAGCTCAGCTTGAGCACTTCGTGCTCAGGTGAGCTAAAAAGGTTTTGAAACCATAATCATTGCCAAAGGGCCAATTTGACCATGCCAATAAAAACTTCAACTAAAATATAACCCTGACCGTTAACTTTCTTGATATTTATCATAAATAACAAATCTACTCCAGTTGGAGAGCATATTGATAAATTCTGGAATATGGGCAAGAGAAAAATTCTTTTCAGCTTTGAAAAGCCTGAGAAAATATATTCTTAATCAAGACTTAAAGATTTTTATGAGCAAAGGTTTGAAATTGAGAATACATATGGAAAAATTAATTCATAATTGAAAATGTTTTGGTCTAGTCATATTTTGATAGACTATCCCAGGACAAGTTACCCAAGATTGATACTTTGTGTTTTCCAGATGGCCCCTGGTTTGACTGGTCACATTGCATTGTTTTCATATCATTGAAGGGTCACCTTTCAATTTTTTATAATCCAATTAAGCAAAAAAGGACCACCTGGGGACTCAGTAAATAAATATTTGAAAAGAAAATGGTTCAGGAACAGGTCAACAGTAGGTCACATTTCAAAAATTATTACACTGGAAGGCATACTGATCATTGTAGATTCAGAAAATCAACTAAATGTAAAAGGTTTCAACCCTTATCAGCCTGCACAATATGTGCAGTCGTATTAGTGTCGACACTTTATGCACTACCACATTAGTCCCTTTTTGCCTGACAAGTCACATAACAGTAACATTGATCAAAGGCATAACTAGGATTTTGAAATTTTTACTCACTCATCAGGTGACCAACATAGAATAAATAGGATAAAGGCGATATTCAGACTATGCAAAAGATGAAAGTCATTTGTCCCCTCCCCAATTCTTTGTTTTGAGCGTTGGTGAATAATCGAAACCTAGTAACTACAACTTGAATAAGCTGTAGTTTGTAGTTTTGATGTTATGATCATTCATCGAAAACATTTTCCTAAAGAGGATTTATTTCTATTACATACTTGCGTAATGTGTGTATTTATGCCCTTATTGATCATCCAATCAATACAAACCTGACACTGCTTTAAATGGACATTTATATCTGATCCGTTTGTCGTGTATTAGGTTGTGTCGCTTCAGTTTATCTTTACGGTTAAATCTGGCTCCACACTCCTCACATTCAAATGGCTTCTCTCCAGTGTGGATTAAAGCGTGATTTTTTAAATAATGCTCCGTCTTGAACGTCTTCTGGCATACATCGCATTGGAAAAGACCTACAATAGTAATATAAGATGACTGTATTGAAAAAAATTTCATGGCAGGCTTAATTTATTTAAAGAGTCATAAATTAACTTTGTACTTTGGCTAATAGAAAATGCTTCCTGAGGTATTCCCTTTACTTGTAAGGAATTTTCTGACTAGAAAGCCATGAATGGCTTGAGTCGCTCCACAGGCTTGAAATTCTTGTAACAGCAAATAAATGTTTTGACTAGGTTTTTAGATATTTTGGGTTCTACTGATGTTGAAAATGATTTTCAAAGTTTCAACTATACAACAGATAGAGAAATGACCTCCGCTTTTAAAAGACATATTTTTCATCAAATCAAAATAATTTTGGCTGCATGATAATGGGTCACCCAAAGATCATACCAAAAATGTTTGATTGATATCCATCAATTACATTCTGGGAAAATGATTTTCATAGTTTCCACTATTTAACATATTGAGAAATGACCTCCACCCATAAAATGCATATTTTTCATCCAATCAAAATAATTTTTGGTACACTGATAAAGGGTCACTCAAGGATCATTCCAGTGAAAACTTGGTTGATATCCAAATATTAGATTCTGAGAAAATGATTTGCTATTTTTCCACTATATAACATTTAGAGAAATGACCTCTGCCCATAAAATGCATATTTTTCATGCGATCACAATGATTTTTTGTAGACTGATAAAGGGTCACTCAAGGATCATTCTAGTGAAATTTGGTTGATATCCATCAGTGACATTCTGAGAAAATAATTTTCAAAGTTTCCACTATATAACATATAGAGAAATGACCTCCGCCCATAAAATGCATATTTTCCATCTGCTCACAATTATTTTTTGTAGACTGATAATGGGTCACTCAAGAATCATACCAGTGAAATTTGGTTGATATCCATCAATTAAATTCTGAGAAAAGGAATTTCAAAGTTTCCACAATATAACATATAGAGAAATGACCTCCGCCCATAAAATGCATATTTTCCAACCGATCACATTGATTTTTTGTAGACTGATAAAGGGTCACCCAAGGATCAATCATGTGAAATTTAATTGGTATCCATTGATTAGAATCTGAGAAAACTCACTTTTTACCATATTTGGAAATTAGCCACGCCCATTAAATCCATGTTTTTCATTGGATCAAAATTTCTTGAACAACTTTGAAAGAGGGTCACCCAAGGATCATTCCTGTGAAGTTTGGTTGAAATCGATCCAGTAGTTTCTTTGGAGAAGATTTTTAAAGAAAAGTTTACGACCGCACGCACGCACGCACAGACGGACGGCTGCACGATGGACACAACGCCATGACAATAGCCCCAGTGGCTTTCAGCCAGTGGAGCTAATAACAAAAAAGGAACAGCTTTTCAAATAAGAAGTTTAAAGCAAACCTTTTACAAGGACAGTACATAACCTGCTGCTTAAATAAATGGCTTTTTCAGTTATTTTTGTACTTCCTTTTCATGTTGAATTTTAGACAAGCATGATGGTAAAGATACAACCAGGTACATATTCACATTTGTGAAACTTTTCCCTCATCCAAAAATAAGTTTCAATTGTAAAAGGTGCAGTATTTTGTATTTTCATTTCTATGTTTCTTTTTTCTTTCCCTTAAAGTCATCCTCTACCAATCCACAATTTGGACAAGTTTGAAAAAAATGGTGTCTTTAAAAGGTCAAGCTAACCTTCAGTTCCATGAAAGACGAGATGTCTTCTGAGAAATCTCTCGCATGTGAAGACTTTCTGACAATGTGGACAGGGGTAATTATGGTCTGTTGTGTTGATATGGTGCTCTAGAGCTTCTGGTGTGGAATACTTGTTCATGCATTTGATACACTGGAAATGCCTGTCAAAAAATTATTAAAGATAAGATTTTTTTTAAACTATACACGATTCCTGAAAAATAGATTCTATCAATGATGAAAGATAATGCTTTTAACATCTAACCCATGGCCACACAATCCTGATTAATTACTCTCTAGAAGAAAAAGATTCAAAATCATTTTGGGACTTTATTATTTTGTTACAAGCAATTGCTTTGCTGTCCGAAATAGTAAAATTGAATTGGCAACCCATTCGGGCTTAAAGATATTTCAAATTGGTTAAACAATGGACAATTTGGACTTATCAAACTTCAGAAAATAGTAACCCTTTCATGTACACTTATGTTCATTCATGATAATAAGAAGAGAATACATACACCTTCTTTTATCATAGAGTTTTACAGCTTTTGGAATATCAAACTTTTTAACCACACTTTGTATAGATTGCTCCTTCGATACATCTTTCAATTTTCAGTCAAAAAAATTTTGTTGTCTTAGAACAAGTAATTGGTTGCAAAGTAACTAAAAGAACATATCTTTTTTTAAAAGCTTTACATGTACAGCTTAAAAAAGATACAATAACTATATTTTTTGAAGGTGGACAACATTATTTTACCTTGGTCCGTTTTTATTGGTTGGATGTTGATAGAGACTATGGGTAATCTGATGCATTCCAAGGTCGTAGAGTGTGGTGAAAACTTTGCTACACTGGTGACATCTATATGTCATAACATCGGAGTGAGATGTTGTGTGTTCTAGAAAAGCATCAAGGTCCTTGAACACCGAGTCACAGTCCTTCACTACACATTTATACACCTGTAAACACAGAATTAGACATTTAATTTTGATGTTAAAAGAAAAAGAAAAGCCAACAAACTGTCAATAGCGGCCACCCACAGGACAGGGCAAAATCGGCTGCATACATGAGTTGGCCGCTAAACCCAATTCTTGTATTTCAGCAAAAGTGTATGTAAACTAATTACATTTTGTCACAGGGACTAGAAAGAATCAATCTTTATGTGAGAAACATTATGAACAAGATTTTGACACCAACAATTTTCCTGTTTACTTAAAATATATCATTATTCATTAGAGAAAAGAGCAATTTCTGGTTTATTCAATGAAAGTATATACAATGTATGCGCTGCATATGTGATATCATTAAAAATATCATAAGGGATGTTATCTCATGGATATCTGTGTAGTTATAATATAAAAATATAACAGGTTTAGAAAGAGGTGATACCTGTACATGTTTATGTTTGACCATGTGTGACTTGAGCTGGTAATAGGTCTTGAACTTCTCTGGACAGTATTGACACAGGTATGAGTTGTCAACGATGACCTTCAACTTGTAGTTCTGTCCAAGGTCAAGGTTCGTCTGCTCCTTGTCGGATTTATCTGTCAGACTTTCAGTAGGTTCTGCTGCCTCCTGTAAAATGATAATAACCCTAAACATCCAGGTTCCTATCCTATTACATAGAAACATAAGCCATGTAATGCTAAAAGAAAAATTAAGGCAAAACTGCTGAAAGCACTAAATGCACTAATTGTGTGTGTGTGTCAAAATTTAGTCTGAGTATGAAATTTTCAATTTTTTCTGGTTTAACCCTTTGCTATTTAATCCCTGCTTTTTACGTGCCTGTGATTTTATGATCGAGAAAACATTGTGAAAAAAAGAAGAAATTGCTTCTGACAAGCAATTTCTTCTTTTTCCACACTATTTTCTACCCTACTGGATGGTTATTTTTCAAATTAAATCCACTTTAAATTTTCGTCTGCAAAACCTTTGATTTCGGACAGGTCCAAAATTTTGTAAAACAGGAAAGGGTTAAACCTAAGCAAGGAGCCCTATGACCCTTACTACCAACTCCTTTAAATTCTTGTCATACTAAAACCCTGTTGCCTACTTACTGGCAGATTCTATATGTCTGCCTACTTACTGGCAGATTCTATACGTCTGTCTACTTACTGGCTCTGCTGGTTGTTCTTCTAGTATAGCTGGTGATGTTAGGGTATATTCTGCTGACTGGTTTTGTTCCACTGGTACTAGCAAGGCAGGAGGCTGTTCTGGGAGAGTGGAGCCTGGCCCCGCTGGCCATACCTGTATTAGTACAGCAATACTTCATTTTGAAACTCTGACAAATGACAGAGACATCTTAGACAGATCAAAACAGGAATGATAAACAGGGAAAAAAATATGCCCCCAATCTATTGGTATAGAAGAAAGCTTGCATTTTTTGTAGAAGGGAGAAAGTACTGACAACTATTATCTTTCCTTGCCCATAACATTTTGTTCTCAGGATTGATTGGAAAAGGTGTTAAAGTTCTATCCTTTTCAAGATGTGTCTAATTTTAATGTAAAAATGTTATCATGTTGCAAGAATTCTCACAAATGTGTGTTGTATATTTGTGTAGCCATGTGTTTTTCTTTCATTCCATGCTGTGTAATGGTGATCCATTAAAAAACACGGGCCTAAGGGAAATAAGTAAATACACCTAAAATTGAAGCAAGATTAAAATGCATCTACAGCTTTATCTACAACAATTAGGGCGCCTAATGACGATAAGCACTCACCTTATGAGTAGCCATGTGTTTCTTGACATTCGATTTCTGCGCAAATGCACGTCCACACACAACACACTGGAACGGCTTTTCGCCTGTATGTGATCGGATGTGTTGTTTGAGGTCAAAATTCTTGGTAAACTCTTTTCCACAATAATCACATGTCAACACTTTCTTCCCCATGTCATTTATCACACCCCCACTTATACGAGGTCGTCTCCTTGACAATGTCTCTGTGCTGTCAAGGGCACTAGATATCAGTGTATTACCAGAGCCTTTTCGACCTATAAACAAAATTGAATTTAGGGAGAAAATATCTTAATTTATAGCAGCTGAAATTTTCAACACTTTGTACCACTATGTCACATCTATAAATTGAGATAGACTATTACTATCTTGATAAATACCTTATAACCACATCTATAATATGACCTACATTGCGGGAGTGAAAAAACCCTTTTGAATATTTTTGATAATAATCATTTATTATTACACTAATGAAATAACTATGCAAATGAGCTAGAAACATATAGAAGCGCTATATTTTCATGAAAATGATATCATAGAGAATTTGCTGACGTCATTTTGCAAACAGCCTTAGATCTATATGTTTCGTGGAAATACTTGACTTAATAAATTTCTTGGACTCTCTTGATTTATTGCAAAAAAAAAAGTCAAATTATGAATAGAATATCAAATTTGTGTTCATAAAATATAAAATTTATTTAACTTGTCATCTAAAACAAATAAAAACTCGGCGCAGCCTCATTTTTATCTTTTTATAGATGACTTGTTTAATAAATTCAGTATCCAATGACCACTCATTCAATATCCTCTAACTCCTCTATTGACAGACTTTGTGACCTGTTATGTGAAAAAGGTTTATCTGGAAACTTCATTTGAGTCAAAAGATTAGATCAAGCTGATGTAAACTAGAGGTCATGTTCGGTAAAAATAATTGTAAAGGAAGGTAAAGTGATAATCCCAGATTGAGAAAATCTACAGAAGTTTAAAGTTTCAACTATGATCAGACTGCACAAACTGCTGAGTATGAACAGCATCTGTATTTACCCACATCTCATGTTGTCATTTTTTTGTGTGATGGGTCACGTTTATTAAGCTGAATAGGAAAAAATCTACCCTAACTGTGATAAAAGCATCAATAGATATGTTAACAGAAATATCAAGATCCTTCATGTGTATTTGATTTGATGACTTTATATCTAAAACAGTTGATATCATGAGTGGGAGATAAAACTTAATTGCAAAAACATTGTATTTGTATTTAGCTGGCTATAAGATCCATACATGACCAATATTGTTGACAAAAATATTGAATCAATTAAGAGATGAAGACAGTATTTGTTGATTTCATTGAGGTATGAAACTAAAAACCTAATCACACTGTATGAATGCACAAAGCCAATTCATACATGGATGTGATAAGGTTTTTAGTTTCAAAACTCTAAGAAATCATCAAATATTTTCTACATATCTTATAATTCAATATCATGAAGCAAATAAGTAATGATATGTCAGTTAAGAAACAAATGTCTTATGGGACTACTTTTTATGGAAGCTTACAAAACAGCTGCATACTCTAAATTGTTTTCACTGGGGAGTAAACCAACTATTCAGCCAATCAGAATGCAGGAATATTAATGGACATAACTAAAATTTATTCATTCTCTAATAGCCCATGCATGATCAACAATAATGTCAATCAATAAATTGCCAATAGTGTTATGTTTAGGCCATATTGAATATTGATCAATATATAGAATCTATGTTATTGCATACGATATTGATTGTGTATAGCCTACAGTGCCCTTATTTGATGGACAATATAATTGATTGTGTATGGCTAATAGGCTATACAGGGTTTTGAGGTATGCAGGTTTTGTGAGTCAGAGATGCAAAACTGGAAGCCTAGACTCTCATAACTTTCTTATGTGAGTACCATGGACCCTCTGGGGATCAACTTCAGTAACAAGAGTGCCATAGTCACAAAATACGCAGCCACTTTGCTGCTGTTTCACGAAAATAATTGTAGACACTACTTATTTTGACAGAACCAAATTCAAAATGACCAAGTTTCATTTAAATCAAGACAAAAAGTAAGGAGGAGTTGCCTTCACAAGGCTGCAATTTCAATAAGCCCCAGACACTAAGTTTTAAGGGGGCATAATTCAGGGAAATAAATGAGCCATAAAATCCTTGATCCATGTACATCTACAAATTATGGTGATGACATTGACCAAGTTTCATTTAAATAAAGATAACAAGAGCTGTCACTGTAAGATGACAATGCCCCCGACACCGCTTTGATTTAGAAGTTATGGCCAATGTTAAAGTTTTTGGACGGAATGACGGACGGACGGACAGACGGACAGACGGACGGACGGACGGACGGACAAGTCAAATTTATGATGCCTCCCTATCGGGGGCATAAAAAGTAAGGAGGAGTTGCGTTCAAAAGGCTGAAATTTCAATAAGCCCCAGATACTAAGTTTTAAGGGGGCATAATTTAGGGTAAAATTAATGAACCATAAAATCCTTACTTCATGCTCATCTACCAATATCGGTTATAGCATCCACCAAGTTTCATTTAGATCCAGCCAGAAACTTAGGAAGAATTGCATTCACAAGGCTGCAATTTCAATAAGCCCCAGAGACTATTTTATAAGGGGGCATTATTGAGACAATAAGCCCCAGAGACTAAGTTTTTAAGGGGCAAAACTCAGGCAAACATCAACGAACCATAAAATCCTTCCTTCATGCATATCTACCAATTGAGGTGATAACATTGACCAAGTTTCAAGAAGATCCAGCCAGAAACTTAGGAGGAGTTGCGTTGACAAGAAAGTGGACCAGAGACTAAGTTTTTAAGGGGCATAACTCAGGCAAAAATCAACGAACCATAAAATCCTTCCTTCATGCACATCTACCAATTGAGGTGATAACATTGACCAAGTTTCAAGAAGATCCAGCCAGAAACTTAGGAGGAGTTGTGTTGACAAGAAAAGTGGACGGGTGGATGGACGGAAGGACGGACATATGGAGAAATTGACGCCAATATATGTCCGCCTCTGGCGGCATATAAAAAATTGAAGACTGTTTTAAAACAGTCTTCAATTCTTTCCTGAATTAGATTTCCAAATATTCATATATACCCAACACTATCAATACCCTTATCCAGAAAAAAGCTCTTTATTCACATAAAACAAAATAGTTGCTTGAAAGAAATAATCTGTATCCAGAGCAGGGACTCCCAAACATTAAGAAAGAACTCCTAAGATCCCAATTGTAGAGTCCTTTGGACCACATTTTATTGAAGTCAGACTAAAACCCTGGTTATATTAAAGAATGATTAACATTTTGTATAAGCATAATTGTTCATGATATTGATTGTGTTTATGCCAATTTGGACTCACCCAATAGCATTTTAGCATAACTTACTAGGTTTGAGTACATTTGGTTTGATGACATTAGGTACAGCAGGCTTTATCTCAGGTAGCTGGGCTATGGTGATCTGCTGCGGGGGCTGGACAAGAGTCTGTAGATTGTTTATCGAGACTTGATTTGTCAGGGTTGTGCCGTTAGTCGATGATAGAGACGGTGTTGACTGAACAGGACTCAAAATTGTCATACTGCTGTTTGCTGGTCGAGGAGCTAGTTGGGTGACTTGGGATAGGAAAGGTCCTGCTGCCTGAACAGTGTTTCCTGTCTAGAAATATGTATGAGTCCGAAATTGAATTATAATCTGATATTTGTATTATAATCCTTGGCCTAATATTATTTATATGTATAATATCATCAAATTCAAATAATGTACAAGTATCATTGAAGTAAATATAAATGAGTCTGTGCGTGAAATTTCCAACAATTCGATATAAGTGTGAGATGCAAACATTGAGCATCATAGACAGAAACATGGTTTAATTAGAAAATTGCCTGACTGTCTATACAGGTATTTATGCCCTTATTTATCTATAAAGTGCATAGTGAAGACTTTGGGCAGACTGTGCGGATGCACAGGCTTTGCTTGGCCCATATTTCTAATTGTTGAAAATGTCAAACAGGGGCTCAAATAACATTTAGAAAATTCTGTATGACTGACAAAAGACCCAAACCCTTTACTTTCACATTGATTGGAAACAATGCACCATAGAAAAACCTCTCAATTATACTTTTTGTAGAATAACCTGTACTTGAGATATAAACGTTGGCTAAAAAGAAACCTATGAAAGTCTGCCATTACTTGAATTAAAGTAGGTACCTCTTACTCAAAAATGTCTTTGAATAAGGTGAGGTTCCAGGTTCGATCCCTGATGGGCGCACTCATTCTTCCAGACTATTTGTCTCTCACAAATGGGTTGATAATTGTAGACCTATGTGAGATAGCAGATGGAGGCTAAGATAGGTGGTGATGGTAGCACTGGTGAGAGAATTACCACGAATCCATTGTAAGGTGCTCCAGCCTCTGCAATATAACTGACAAATTGTTGAAAGCAGTGTAAAACTACATTCAATCTATAAAGTCTTTGAATAAAAACTATTCCAAAACTTCGTGTAAAAAATCAGAAAAAGAACACTCAGAAATGTCCATACCAGATGTATAGTCTGTCCCTGTAACAAGCCATTCTGTACAGCAGACCCAAGATCGCTGTAAGCCAGGATCTGGTCATCACCCAACACCATATTTGGGGTCAGCTGGTTTAAGGTGGATTGAGTAACTGTCGTGAAACTGGGTAAGGAAGTCTGCAACAATAAACACAATATTTGTTTAGACATTCTGAGAAAAGTAAAATGTATTCATTGGTTTGTAACCACAACTGTTGATCCTTCTCGTGCTGTTATACACATTCCTTCTGTACTCAAAGCTTTGGCAGACTGTAAAGACCAAGATCATCCTGCACATTTGTGCAGTCTGATCTTAGCCTACACTGTCTGCTTTCTATTTAACTAGTTTGTGAATAACTCAGATAGTTTGCCCAAGTAATGAGCCATTAAAAATTATTGTATGCCAGGATCTGGTCAGCACCCACCACTATCTTTCGGGTCACCTGATTTAAGGTGGATTAAGTGACCATGGAGAACCTTGGTAAAGAAATCTGCAAGCATGTACAAAATTTCAGTAACATTTATCCTGCTAAACAAAATTTTTATTTCAAACGAATTACCAATATTGGACCAACAACTGGCTCAATTTTTTCTAACAATTATTCAGTAGAAAGCTGGTTCAGTACATCTTTGCAGACTAATCTTGTTTCTATACTGTCTGTCTAAACAACTACAGTAAAATCTCAGTAGCTCGCACGCCGGTGGTTCGTAGGTATGTGTTGGTTCATATACATTCTTTGGTCACAACTTTCTTCGTTCTTTATCTTTGTAAGAAGGCTACGAATAATTTGCACATCGATGGTTCGTAGTTGGTAGCCCTTGTCAAGTCCCAAGAGTTTGCTTATAACACAAATTCATATGTTTAATCCGTAGGTGTCAATTGCGTGATCAAAAGTTGCCCTAGGTGTTACAATTAACATTTACCTTGATTTTCACAACAGGCATTGTTTGATTTGTAATTTTTGGCGACTTTTATTTAATAAAGGTTTCAACCAGTGACCTAAATTGTATCTCATCTGGCTTTCTCATGCTGATCATGCATTAAAATGATTGTGAAAATCTTCGTAGACTTGATTTTCAACATGTCTTTCACATAGATTCATCGTAATGCCGAGATATTGTCATCCACTGAGTACTCAGAGTGATTTGATCCAAAGGGAAAACACTATGATGTAGTTAAGAATCGTCATGTAAATAATAAAATAAAATTACTTTATTATGGTTTTGAATATGGACATCAAAATACTACCGATGCGCTTAAAATTGGTTGGTTCGTACTACATTTAGTTCGTATGAATTGTTCTGGTCCCTTGAGATACAAACTACCGAGATTTCACTGTACTTTAAATTTGAACCAAATTACTATTTCGTCATTTGGTAATAGAATAAACAAAGTCGCAGGTATATAAAACTGTATAAAGCTTTTACCTGAGAGAGAGGAGATTTTTGTAGTGCTTGAGTGACCGATCCATTGAAGGTGCTGGTTCCGAGTCCCTGTAGGACGGAGGACTGAAAACTCACTGGGCGTTGGACTGTCACTGTACATCGAGATTGTTTGTGGTTAACAAACAATGGTAGAGAAGTGAACTGTTTTTTACACTTTCCACATTGAAACACATCTTCCTCGTCAACTGAAAAAAAAATTTTGACCCTTAGACCAGAGGTTTGACCTCCCCCCCCCCCCCAAAAAAAAAGCAGGCTCGTGTTTGATCCTTAACCAAGGGTTTTGACCTTCAAAAATTTGAAAATATCCTATGTTGACCCTTAGAAATTACTCCCCTTGAGAGAAAAATTCTAAGGGTCAAAACTGGGTTATATGTGTATCATTCAAATTTTCAATGATGTATTTTGTATTCTATTTAGGATTCTACTGATAATTTTTTCCCTTTACATAATGGTCAATTCACACTGACACCTGTAAAATTCTACACACAATTTACCTTTTCATTTGTTTTGACACCTTAGAATGAGTTTTGACACCCAGAATATCATGATTTACATGTCAGTTACTCCTCAATTTCAAACACTAGCACAAGCCCTTCCAAAAGTCTCCACGCTTCAAAAAAGTTTGACAAAAAAAAGCTGGTCAGAAGAAATTCCATTTAAAATCAATGAATTAATTGGTCAACTAATTTTTTGATTGACAGCAGCAATATGTCAATTACCTTGAGCTGCAGTAGTCTCTGTACTTGTCTGAGATTCCAACAGGGACTGAATAGCAGACTGGCTCTCAATTGTGGATATTCCTCCTGCAAAATAATAACATGGTACCGTAATTATCAAATTATTAAATAATTAATTATTAAAATTTTGACACCTAAATTACAGACTATAATTGTTCGAATTTCTTAGCGAGTGGGGTTAAAAAATATGTTAATATGTCGAAATGAGGCTTAGTGACCGGCAAATGTAGCAGACCCTGATCAAACTGCTCCATGAGCAGCAGTTTGATCAGGGTCTACCACATTTCGAGGGTTCAGTGCAACACTATTGTAGGTGCATATAAATATGTAGGCACTTACAATAGTGTTGCACTGACTCCTCGATTTGTTCAAACTTGTCTGCCCAAATACTAAAGGATATGTGGTATATAATCAACTAGAATAGTCTAGAATGTCCCTGGACAACTCAAAGCAGGAGCGCTTTTACCAAATGCTCAACTTTCATAATTGAACTATTCTTTAGACCCATTCTGCAGCAAAGTATTGATTGTTTGAATGGAGTTTTACGCCCCTTTCAACATTATTTCAGTTATATCCCAGCAGCTGGAGCACGTAACAATGGTTTCCTGATATTTCTCTCACCAGTACAACCACCACATCCTTTCCTAGCCTCCAGCTGCTATCTCACATAGGTCTACGATTATCAACCCATTGGTGAAAGACAAATAGTCGGAAAGAATGAGTGCCACTGTTGGGGATCCAATCCGGGACCTCTAGATTGACAGTCCGACACGCTACCAACTGCGCTATGACAGTGGCTGCAGCAATGTAACAATAAGTTCAAACGGATTGATATCCATATACCGGTATATATGGATTTTTTATCCATAAATCAGTGTTGAATCCTGGTTCTATGAGTTCGAATCCCAAATCTTTAGCAGTGTTTGATCCAGTTGGGGAAGGGGTGTAAAACAAATTAGCCCCCTTCACAGCTAAATTGATAATTTTACAATTTTTTATGGAGAAAATAACAGTTTGGTTACACTAGGAAAACTAACCACCTCTTTGCAGTGACTGTGTTAGAACCTCTTCTTAAACAAGATGTGTTTATGAAACACAAATGCTACCGAAACATTTTTTTTTTTTTTTAAAAATGTTGATTGTTGACCTAGACAGATATTCTTGACCTTGTAACATGACCTTGACCCTGATATCTATGGATGAACATTGCTGAGATCTTTTATCATGCCAATTATGAGACCTGTATTTAAAATAGGCTTGAATAAACTGTACATTATAAGTTTAAATGTATGTCTTTAAGAAGTCTGAACTTGACAGATGACCTTGACCTTATCACATGATCTTGACATTGATATCTATTGAGATAACTTTTGCAGATAACTACTGAGATCACACAAAATGTTAGGCTTGTACCTTGAATAGGTTTGAAGATATTGGCAATGTTAAGTTTTTTGATTATGTTTTTGAGAAGTTTGACCTTGACAGAAGACCTTAAAATTGTCATATGACTTTTGCAGTTTTGCTGTAGTATAAGCAGATGCAAATTCTTAAATGCTACCATCATGCCAAATATGCAACTTGTGTCTTATATTTATAGGCTTGAAAATATTGGTAATGTTGAGATTTTGGTGAAGTTTTAGAGTAATTGACTTTGACAGATGACTTTGACCTATCTATATATACTGCCTGACTCCCCTTTCGGGTATTACTGGCAGGTGACCTTATCACATGACCTCTTTGGTATCATCAGATGTGTTTCATTTAGATCTATCATGCCAAATATGAGGCTTGTATCTTAAATAAGTTTGAAGCTATTGGCATTGTGAAAAATTTTTGCAGACAGTCAACAGAAAAACAATATGCCCCGACCTTTAGAAGCGGGGCTGCGGGGCACAAAAATTTTGGATCCTCTGCAGTCTTTGAAAAACCTTCAAAAATTGAGGGAGAAATATTATTTAAACAACACTGAATTAAACCTATTAATTTTACATTGATTTGGAAACAAGTTCTCACTACCTAGATAAATCCCTCTGCTTCCTGGAAAATTTTAACAACATCAAGTTTGAAGGGTTCAAAATGTAGTAAAACAGGTGAATTTGATTTTCTCCACTAATCCTTGGAAAAGAAAATGGTTTTCAACTATTTATACAGGGATCAAAATGTACTTGTCCACAAAAAAATGAATCGAAAAAATTAAGAAAAACAACAACAGCATTTTCTACATCAAATGATTGTTTTCTATCTTTGATTTGAATATCAAAAAAATCTATTAATTCTAAGAATTATCAATTGAGTATTTGCTTGTCCACAGACAATTGGTCTGGAATTAAGAAAAATACTTGTTATACCTGCAGTCACACTCTATGAAAGCTGCATTCATAGACTGACAAATTGTGCATAAAACTGACCACCGAGTATTAAAATGACAATGACCTTTTGATGGATGAGGGAAAACCCGTGGTTCTGGGCCCATAATAGAGGTTTTTACAGCCACGCGAACTAACTTTCATGTGCACCTGAGAATGCGTCTGACAGAAGTGACCTAATTAAAGGCGCACATGTATGTGGATGTGACCCAATTATTCCCACGTGTGAAGATGTTTATTTTGGACATTCCGGTAAGAATTATCATCCCCATTTGACCTACTTTTCACTTAATAAAGGAAGCGGTTTGGGAACTGTGAAAGCACGTTCGAAGGATGTAGTAATGCTTTCGACATAAGATTTATAGAAACAAGGTACTGTATGCAATATTTGAAGGACTTCCGAATCGAAATGAGAGGTTATTTGATAAGTGATTAAGAAAGGTTTTTGGGTGATGTCAAAATGGCGGAACATCAAAATGACATTCCTTGGCCATTCCAACAGCCACACAGAAGTCCACTGTTTCGACAAATGTTGTTAGACTGTTCAGCGGCTTTTTTCGTTGTTTCGAGTTACAAAAATTCACTTGAATTCAAACCTGTCAGTGCATCGAATATTGATTGTGCCATTGCCTGGTTGTTAGAAACACATTGGCCGGTGCTTCTTTACCGAACTTCGGCGCCACTCTTATTACAAGGGAGGTAATACTATAACAGCAAAGTTCCGGTAATCATCGGTATATCTCGTAATTTTTCCCGCCAAAATGTCACCCCCCCCCCCCTCCACACACACTTAACTTAGCAAAAAAAAAAAAAAGGTGAACAGCAATGTAGAAAACAAAGAATTTGTTTTTAAAAAGTTTAATTTCCATTGTAATTTTAATTCTCAATTATCCGGCTCCATTAACAGATTTCCTAAAATGTACGAAAAAGAAAAAAAATGCACCAACCGTCCATTTGAAATGGTATGTATGACAGTCATTTACCTTGTCCCAAACGAAAAAGTAGCATTTGTAAAATTGTTTTTAAAGACAAAAAACAATAGATTTTGATAACACATGTCTTGAACAAGAGTGACAGGGGCCACCAAAGTATCATATGACCACAGTATAAGGTTGATGAATTGTGAACATCTTTGGCAATACAACAAAAGGCTATATGCTGCACAGGCCTCATGATTACCTACAACAGGGACATCACTTGTCGGCCTCCTGAAAGGGGTATCTAAACAATTCAATTCAATTCAATTTATTATAGTAATAAGTACAAAGCACTTTTTACAATAACATAGTTTGTAAAATGAAAGGTTTATAACAATTCAAACAAATAATAATGAATTGGCAAGAAGCAAAATTCGTTCAATACATCAAAAAGATTTCCTTAAATTGTTTGCATGAAAGATAAATTTACCTAGATTGACTAATTCTTTTGTATTTTCTGAACTTAATAATTTCGAAAACTTATGAATATTTGGCCATGTATAATAGTAAGATTTCAGAAATTTGACTCTTAAATCGCGAAACAATGGACACATTGTTGTAAAGTGATATTCATTTTCTAGACTGTTGGAATTGCATAACCTCTAGTGTCTTTAGTTTTAGCATTTTCGACCAAATTTCGTCGTTTATTCTTCTTGCCGTCAAAAACACGACCTTTCATTTTCCACGCATGCGCTAAAGCCTCTAAACAGTGTAGGGTAGAATGGCCCGGGGATGAAATGCGGCCTCATTGAACTCGGTCACGCAAGTTTTGACAGTCAAGTTTTTTTTTATCCTTATCGACAGCATCATTTAATGATTACATATTTTACTGCTATAATGAATAAGGCGGGCATGCTTGAGCGCTTTATTTATGAGAGATTGTAAAAAGGATTGAGACAAAAAAAAAAAGTTCTGCAAGTGAAAGTCATTTTTGCTTATAACACTTGATTATTTTTATTTATTTATTTAAAAAAAATTAAAAAATAATGGTTGCCCCAGAATGAGACAGATGAGGCAGGACATTTCAGAACCATGATCACATAAATAGGTAGATATGTCCTCACGATTAAATTTTCTAGAAATGCTCATGTACTAGACTAGTAATGCTTCCTTTAAACTATTAAAATAATGTTTTATCTATAATTCATAAATTCAACAACAAATATCCATAAAAAAGGCCACTATATATGTAAGACTATAATCTGTCACATCAAAACAAATTTTGGGCACCACAATGCCTACATATACGTCGCGGACGATAATTCAAAGAAGAAATAGAGGAATATACCCTCAATATCAACCTATGAGACAAACCAAAAGGGCCAAAAGAAGCTGAACGCTTATGTCTATGACATCAAGGCCTCTACAACTACGTGAACTACGTGAAAAATAACTACAAAGGGGGTTCGAAAACACAAATTCCGACAGGGTTTAAAGATTTTCAGGCCGAAGGTTTCGCGAGTCAGAGACACACAAATAAGTAGCACGGACTCCCAAGAAAATAAACTTCAGAAAAAGATTGAAGACTATTTAAACAGTCTTCAAATCCTTTACAAAGTTGACCCCGAAAGCCAAAGGTACATATCTATTCAACACCATGCGTTTCTAATCTAGAGCATATTTCAGTATTTACACAAAAACTACGAGAATAGCGCAAAACAAATTGTCTACATTTAAAGCAAGGACTCTGAAACCACAAGAAAGGACCCTTTTGAATTTACTACTGAGTCCTCCGGACTATTTTTTGGTTAACCTACAAAATGGGACATCATTAAGCGGCCCTCTGAAAGTGTTAGCTAAACAGAGTAGGGAAGAACGAGGATGGACTTCAGTGCCACGGGTTGAAAATGCCATAAATCTTATACGGGTTATTCTAATGCGGTGCCAGTTACGATTTCATATTAAGTTTCATAAGAAAAACGGCGGGCCGTAGTGTCTTAGCGCCTAATTTGTCCACTGAAAGGTTTTCGAAAATACTAACACACACACACACAATAAAAAAAATCTGCAACCAAAGGTCAATTTTGCTAATAACACATATTTTTGTTATTTTTCTTTTAATAATGGTGAATATTCTGACAGGATTTAAAGGTTCCAACGGGCTTATGGTTTCGCGAGTCAGAGACTCACAAATAAGTAGCCTAGTATTGACTCTCAATGGAATCAACTTCAGCGGTAACGCATTGGGCTGTCAAGGCAAATGTGAGTTTAAACCCCGGTTTGAACCTCGGCTCGGCAAACTTTCATCCTACAATTGACAATTTTTTAAGTCAATGAGACCCGAGTCATTTTTCTAACAACAAAGGGCGTGTAATAATTTGGGATATGCAGCTGGAGGATTGAATGAAATGTTGTGGTTGTACTGGTGTGAGAAACGACAGAAAATCATGGGCAAGAGCACCACCCGCATTAAGCCCCATACAAACTAACAAATTAAGACTGAATTCGAAAAGGTTACCGGTTAAGCCTGGTAGGCTTTGGTTCTGCGGAACCCGACTTTGGCTCTACGGAGCCCATACGTGTTATCTAGTAACGAGTTTAAAAAATGCCAGCCCTGCGTTCAGGATGCAAAAACGGTGCAAACAGTTATCCAATTATATCCCACTTTGCACGCATGTGCACATGCAAAGCGGGGAATAATTGGCTAACCGTTTGCATCAGTTTGTCATCCTGAACCGAGGACAGACTTTTATGGGGACCAAAGTCCAAAGATTGGCATAGACACAATACTTGTGCGATGTTTTGTTAATATTGAACGCGTTATGCGTAAGGGGGGGGGGGGTATTGGGGTTACTGTGTTGAAATGAGAACAAATAGTAATCTTTTGAAATCGGAGGATTTTGTGTAGAAATTTTGCATATTTTTCCACTTTTCAAAATAAAGGGGCCTGGGTTCAAGTTTGGTAAGTTGGCGCAACCACAACATCCATACCCTATATTCTCACGGACTCGTCACATGGGAAAGGATTTGCTGGTGGGAAAGGATTTCCACACGGTGTATCATTGCCTGTACTATATTACCAAACGGAACAAGGGTCGCTAGCAGGTCGCAATGTCAGCGCGTAGGTATTTCATTCAAAAGGTACCGAGCTCGATTTCCGACGGCGGCATTCATCTTTGTCGACTTTTTGTTTTTCGTCTATAGGTTGTTTATCGCCGGCCTATGTTGGATAGCCACTGGAGGCCAGGAAAGGATGTTTTGGTAATACTGGCATGAGAAATACCAGGAATCAGTTGGTAGGTGCTCAAACCGCCGCGATATAACTAAAAGAATGTTGAACCCAATTCAAACAAACTAACCAAATGGAACAAACCGGCGTTTAGTAGACAAACCGCCAAGTGTTACAACAACAGAATAAACTAGTATTTGACTACTCTTTTACTCTTTCATATCATAAAGCGCCGCTTCACAATTGTGGCGCTGAACCCGAAAAACTGCAGGGGGTATAGAAAAAGATCAACCTTCAAGTATGTGCAGTCTAATCTTAGACTACATCACGCGTTTTTCCTTTTTTAAGTCAAAATAGTTTATAATTTTATTTCCAAAAACAACGCATAATCACAATAAGTTCGGCACTTTAATTTTGAGCAGTTTTGCCAGAATTTTATCTGCATAATAAGGGTTATTAATTATTGACACAACGGCTAATCGGATGAAGTCAGGTAAGCTTTAATCTTGGTCCGACCAGATATTGTTTAGAAGATTAACCCCACTTAATCATTGCGTGTATTGACCTGCATACATGTGTAGCTCATTATCGCAATACACTATAGTATAGTCACTGAATAATAATGGAGGCCAGATTTGGTCACACTGATCATTTTAGGCATTCGATATATAAAATCAATGGGTCTTATTAACAGCTGCTATAAAGAATGGTAAAACAGGAGGGAATTTAAAACAAAATTATTGTATTTTTTTGGCTTGTGCCGACGATGACCACGATGGTGATGTTTATTACTGCAGTTAATGTTTATAATATGATGATGATAGTAACAAATCAATCAACACTTATGATAATGTAAGGGGAGACTCTTAAGTGCCTGATACCGCGCCTGATAAGCCTGATTAAATTGACTCGGTAAATCGCCGCCCATTTTCGTTGCCGATGCTTTCTTGAATTTAGAACGGCAGTGTTGTACACTTTCTTATCTTTTTTATCCACTTAACTCGATATCAAAGTGGAAATAGCCAATTTTAGATTGTTTTTATATAGATTTTATAAAATATTGGCTCTATTCTCAGACTGAATGTTTATTTGGTTTTTGATCGGATTCCACTGGCGAGTTTAGGCACAGTTAATTGAATTTTGACAGTTGTCACGTGGTTATGTTTACGTCGAATAATTGGATTGTCACGTGATCTAATGCGGCTTGTCCATTGGTTGGATTTTACGTCATCTGACAGTTTTTACCCACAATTCCTGAAGTATTCGCATCGTAGATTTATTTATAAACAAAAAAGATGGCAGAGCAGTCGGATTCCACCCTATCTGTCATTTCCTCAAATAGTGAAAATAAGGAAAATGAAGAAAGCATCTTTGAGCCAGAGCGAAAAAAACCGAAATTGGACACTTCATCGACGCAACAAGACTATAAATTGCAAGAACGGTTGAGTGGCATATTGTGCTGCGCAGTTTGTCTTGATCTTCCAAGAACATGTTTCCAGGTTTGAGCATAAATTCATTTTTTTCCCTTTAGTATTTCAAATGTCGAGCGCACCTATTTTGTCAGGAGATGTAGCATGAGTCGGTGAATACGCAGCAATTTGAGGTACTGAATTGCTAAGCCAATTTTTCAGATGCAGACTGATGTGCATTAGATTCGAAACATTGCGGATCGGAAGGGTTGCGATCTTAGTATCCACGTCACTGGTTTAGTCATGTGACAGATTGAAATGCTAATTATTTCGTGATTTAAGTGTACTACACAAACAGTTTTTCTGACTAATTAGATAACATTGACAGCTGCATACTATTTGACATTCCCTTGACCTCGGGCTCTGCATACTTTCATCACGTGATCAGACCACAAATCAGCTGAACTTCTGGCTATCTGCCAACTTGTAAGCTAACACTCCCTTTGATGTAATAGAGACTCTTAAAGCAGCACATTATATTATTAGGATTTTGATAAATATACTTGCACTTAAATATGAACATGTGGGAAAGGGAGGGGGATACACTACATCTGGGTTGTGATACAATGTTGGAAAAGGAGAAAGTGCTGATTAGATTTAAACCCATCCTTTAACCGTTGGTCCAGTTAATTATCCTATATGATTTCAAGAAAAGAATGATAATGTCACACTGGATATTATTTTTTAAGAACATATTACTCAAGAAATTAACCTATTAAGATGCATAAAAAATTACTGTAAATTAGACTTAATACAGATAGAGAGCTTGTTTATGGGATTCAAACAAATCCCTGAAGCCTAATAATTTTATTTTTGTATAAAATTCATTAAAGAAATTTAATGCAAGGAAAGCAAACCTCCCATTTCAGGAGGGGAGGGGGGAAGAAGGCCAAGAAAAAGCCCAGTCCGAAAAAGGTCCACATTTAGAACTGACTAAAAAGACCCACTATTCTGTTTGACAAAAGTTATGCAATGTATGATATTGCTTTAAGTGCTTAAAAGTAGCAAAATTTATTTCAAATATTATAATTTGTAAAAGTAATTTCAGAAAATAGATATTTACTTTAAAAACCATTCTATGTCCAAATATTTTTAATACTAGTTATATGTTTGTTCAAATCAAATGAATATAAATCTTCAATAAGAGAATGGCAGTTTCATTTAATTTCCCTTGATTAATTAAGTGTTTAAAATGGGCTAGAATAAAAATGAGGTTCATAGGTAGTTATGTCAGCCTGATTAGCTCAGTCAGTACTGAGCACTGGACTTAGAAATTATTGAAGCTTGATTGTGTGGGTTCCATTCTTCAGGGCATATGCTATGGTAGCAACGGTAATTAACAAAATTAAACAAAAAAAGTGGTAATTGAACTTGTCATGTCATATGAAAAAGTTGTGTCTGTACGTCCTGATACAAGTTCAAAGACCAGAACAAATAGACTATTTATACCAGTGATCTCACATATTTAAAATTAATCAGATACTAGTAGCTTTAACAGTGTTTGATCTCAACACGCTAAGCATGCACTATACTCTTTTTCAGTTCCAAGACATCTTCACAAGCCAAGGGTTCTAACTCCACTATGTTCCTTCCATAAGGAACATAGTGGAGTTAGAACCCTTGGCTTGCAAAGATGGTTTCAAGACTGATTAGACAAATCTTTCATGATTGCCTGAACCGAGTCTTTCTGACCTTATTTAGGGGTAATTTTCAAGAATATATGGTATACAGCCATTCACCAGCAAATTCAATGCAATTCAAGAGAGACTTTAAAAAAGATAACTAGCCAATCCATTTGATGAATGATACCCTATTCAAGATAAAGGCCTGACATCGTTCATGCCTGAAATTGATGTCATGTTGAAAACTACAAAGAAGATTAACGTCAAACAGGATTGATACAATCAAAAGCACTAAAACAAATTATATACCAATCAAATTTATTTGTTTTTGTATTTCGATTTTAGAATCATTTACTGGAGACAATGTGATTGTTTGTTTTCAGTGTACAAATGGACATTTGATGTGCTGTGGATGTTTTAATCACTTGCTAGCTGATGCGCGTTTGAAGGATGAGACAGCTACCTGTCCAAATTGTCGGTGTGAGATCAGCAAGAACCTGTGTACTAGAAACTTGGCAGTGGAAAAAGCGGTATCAGAGCTACCATCTAACTGCCAGTTTTGTTCTGTAGAGCTGGCACGGAACTGTTTAGAGTATCACGAGAGAGAGCTGTGTCAAGAGAGGTGAGATTTCTTCTTCCGCGGTAAGCTCCCTTTAATCTCTAGTAGTTAAGGGACCATTTTGTCAGAGACATGGAGGTCAGCATGGAAGAATGCAGGTGTGTTTATGGGGTAAACAACACACCTGGAATCTTACCTAGACAGTCCAGAGTCTCGCTCTTATAAAATATGCCATGTTCTTTTCCATTTTTCTACCAGAACAGGATGGTTCATGGATTAGTAGGTCACTAAGCGGAGGTGTTGACTAAGAGAGTTTCATAGTTGGTTGGCTTCACTCGGTCAATCGATGACTCTCAACAAGGGGCAAGGATGTGTGGTCGAGTATGGAAGATAACTACCGATTCAATGACAGAGGTTTCACCTGGCAAGTATCTTCAAGATTTTTTAGCTGTCAAGTCATGTAGCATGCTTAGTGAAGAAACATGACAAATTCGATTGGTGTCATTTTATGAGAAAATCCCTCAGGAACTGCTGTTTTGTTTCACTTGCAAATTAACTCAGCTGCAGAAAAAGGATAAATAATAATGCTTTAAATTTACTTTTATCTTTTTGAAAAAATGGCCGTAGAACTATTTCTAAAAATAGAGAAGTGTTATACCATAGGGTTTGAAAGTTAACATGACAAATGTTTTAACTTTCTATCATGTTAAGAAAAGACATTGTATAGGCAATTTCATTTGCGCTGTGGGTCAAACATCAAATGTTTGAATATTCTGTATAGGCCAATTTCTATTTTAAACACAACAATATAAACAATTATTTTCTTC
This sequence comes from Fragum whitleyi, assembly GCA_948146395.1. NCBI lineage: Eukaryota > Metazoa > Mollusca > Bivalvia > Cardiida > Cardiidae > Fragum > Fragum whitleyi. The sequence continues at coordinate 34,972,524 of OX411552.1, read as the reverse complement.
TAAGATTCATCATCTTTCCATAGCTATAAACTTGTTTGAACTTCAAAAAAACCACGTCATGATCTTATTTAGTGGCACTTAATAAGACTAAAATTACCATAGGAATAAAAATGAAATATGCGCTGGGTGACCCAGGGTCTTATTTAGATGAAATTACTATAGGGAAGGGTCACCAAAAAGTCAAAATTAAAAATTTGTCTTGTACATGCTTTGAAGGATGTAAGCTTCAACTACAATATTGCAAGAGCCAAGGTTACTGCAAAAAAGTCATGGCTTTGTAAAAATGAAAAGAACACAAACTCTAATGGCTTTCTTTAAGTTAAGTCTCAACAGCGGCAACATAGTTTCAGCCCTTATGTAAGTCAGCCTTCTGCAAAGATTTTCTTTGAAGCTGATTTTGATGTCTTTTATCTTAGTTTTGATTCTAAGATGAGACAATGTGCCACTGTGTGTGTGGTTGCATCTAGGGTTAAGTAAAGGTGATTTACATTATCTTTGAGAAATAACTTGATTGTGCAGTTGCATAAATTTACAAAAGAACACCATGCTAAGTGTTTTCCTTTTCTAATCCTTTTACTTATTGCAAAACTTTCACATCCTCTTTTCTATGACGTAAGACTTAGGTAATTGTTATTGTTCAAATAGATTTAACAAGGTTATACCAGATTGGTTTAAAAAATCTAGAAATAGAAGGATCTAAACACTATCATACATGCATTATTGACAATGATATTGGTTTGATTTGTTTATCAATCTTTGATATTGCTTATATAATATCAACAATATGTCAATATGGGCTATTGACAATTGAATTGACACTGTGTGGGTGATTTTGAGGATGGATCAATATATAGATCAATATTTTTGCCAATTACATGTAAATTGACTGTGTATGGGTCCTAGTAGTAAATGAGTTTTCTTCAGAAAGATATGTTAATAAACAAGGATATATGTTGGAGTTTTTGAGGGATTTTAAATGACACAGTTCAGTTCATTTGTCATGGTTGAAAATGGCTTGGTTCTGTCATACCTCAATCGGCCCCATATCTTGTTAACTGTTGACATATTCCTTTGTGCAAGTGATTGTACAGGGTTAATGTGGGTCCAATTAATGAAACATTGTTGAGACCCTTTCTAGAAATGGGCTTTGTTATAATTATCCAGGATGCCTGCCAGTGGAGCATGTTTCAAATTAATTGGGTATTTTGGGACAAATGATCATTTGTATAATAAACTTCTATTTTCTTCAAAGAAATGCTTTACCATGAAATTACTTTGTAAATTCATGAATGAGTTTATTATTTGTATGGTTTATTATTAAAGTGAAACTTTCTTAGGTGCTATTTAGACTTGAACAAAAAAAGTACCTAGAATTGTAAAGTAAAGAATTGTCATTTGTCCTAGAATAGTCTAAAATCTTCATTTAAGGGAGTTAACAGGTGAGCTCCATTATGTCAAAAGACTCTTCTTAAGAATAAATGTATGTGAAAAATAATAAAAGTAAATGAACAAAAAAATTGCAACAACTTACAAGTTAAAAATTTATCCATCAATGTAAAAATGGTGAAACTACATGCATATCTTGATTTGTTTCAAGTTCTTTTTAGTATAAAGAATCCCAAAATTGGCCTCCAAAATCCAAATGTGGATTTTATAAACTGTGACCCTCATAATCAAAACTTATACTTAATTGCATTATGGATAAGTGCCATCCGCCAAATTTATAAACTAAAATTCTAGATATTTATGCTGCTATAAATGGTAATGTTGGAAGTATCTTTTCACATGATGGAACTTACTTGTTCTACTGTAAGAGTGAATGTGTGAATGAAAAATTTATTTTTCTATATTTTAGAATGAAAACAAGTTTTAGTTGACAAACTAAGCATTGCAAAATTAAGAGAGATTTCTTTCACAGACATAAAAAATGAATCAATTTATTGTGTTGTTACTTTTCTTTAATTCATATAATAATTTAAGGCAATTTGGCTGATAGGTTTATTCTTTACAGACATGAGTCATTGATGGGAATTTCTTGTGTAACAAGTGATTAAATACAGAAACATGCAAATCAAAGGGAGATAATGCTTAAAATATCATCTTTTGAATCATTCTATTGAAATGAATAAAAAAAATTGTTCTCTTGATTCTTCAAACAAAAGTTGAGTTCATCCAGATTGAATATTTTTCAACCTTTATAGATCCGAAGGGGAGAAAAATATACATTGAAGATTCAAGAAGTGTTATTAAAAGACATTTTTAGACTAATTTTGTTTGTTCTCTTCTTTCAGAATAAACAAGTACATTTGTTTAATATTATTTTGCTTTTATTGTGTAAGCAGGTACATTCTACAATAGAGGAAAAAAACAGTTGGAAAATCAAAGATACATTTTCATTGTTCAGTATCAGATGACATTCCAAAGACTAATGAGTTACTATAGAAAACATGTTTCTATGATGTAACTTAAATCATTCTAGCATTTTACCTCCAAAATTTAATTTTTTTTAGATTTTTGTAACTTAACGGTGAGAAATCACATACTGACTGCCACAATTTTTTGCAAACAAAGTAAATAAGTTTTTTAATGACATCATTTAAAAGATGATGCTTTTAACTGATAAATCAATTTTATTTTCAAAGAAACATCATTGTTTTGCCAGAGATGGTTACTTGTCTTACTTTGTCATCTGATGTTGAATTCTTAGTATGGATGTCTGTATGAATGTGTCTTGAATTTGTGTGTGTTCACTAAATGAAAAGAAGGCATTGTAAAATTTTGCTTAGTGGTTTTCATTTTCTTTTCATTATTAGGAATTACATTACAAAAACTGGCTCTATTAGCAATGATGCAGGTTTTTAGCTCACCTGAGCACGAAGAACTCAAGGTGAGCTATTGTAATCGTAGAATGTCCGTCGTCAGTCGTGCGTCGTCCGTCGTGCGTCGTGCGTCGTCCGTCGTGCGGCGTGCGTCGTCCACAATTTCTTTTAACATCTTCTCCTCCTAAACCAGTGGGCCAATCTTGATGAAACTTGGCAGGGATGTTCCTTGGGTCAAGCTCTACCAAAGTTGTTCAAATTAATGAAATCCACCCTTAACTTTCCCTTTACCCTTAACAAAAAGGGTGAAAATATGAAAATCTTTAAAAATCTTCTTCTCTGAAACCAGAAGGCAGACAGCTTTCATATTTGGTATGAAGCATCATCTAGTAGACCTCTACCAAGTTTGTTCATATCAAGACCCTGGGGTCATATTTGGGCTTTGCCCGGGCCCAACCCTTTTTACATAGAATCAAAGAGCGAAAATCTTTAAAAATCTTCTTCTCTGAAACCAGATGGCACACAGCTTTCATATTTGGTATGTAGCATCACCTAGTGCGCCTCTACCAAGTTTGTTCATATCAAGACCCTTGGGTCATATTTAGGCCTTGCATGGGTGCATCCCTTTATCTCTTATGAGCATGAAGGGTAAAAAAATGAAAATCTTCAAAAATCTTCTTCTCTGAAACCAGAAGGCAGACAGCTTTCATATTTGGTATGTAGCATCATCTAGTAGACCTCTACCAAGTTTGTTCATATCAAGACCCTAGGATCATATTTGGGCTCCACCCGGGCGCAACCATTTTTACATAGAATCAAAGAGCGAATTTTTTTTAAAATCTTCTTTAATCGAAACCAGAGGGCACACTGCTTTCATTTTCGGTATGTAGCATCATCTAGTAGGCCCCTACCAAGTTTGTTCATATCAAGACCCTTTGGTCATATTTAGGCTCCACCCGGGGGCATCCCTTTCAGCTCATCTGAGCACAAAGGGTGAAAATATGAAAACCTTCAAAAATCATCCTCTCTGAAACCAGTAGGCAGACAGCTTTCATATTTAGTATGTAGCATCATCTTATGGACCTCTTCCAAGTTTGGTCATATCAAGACCCTGGGGCCTCATTTGGGGTCCAGCTGGGTGCAACCCTTTTTACATAGAATCAAAAAGCAAACAGGCATATCTGTCTTGCTATTCGCTGAAAACATTCCATGGTATTGATCTTGGGCAATTTCTTCTTTTTGACATCTGCCTATCTAGTTAATGTGATGTCCCAGGGGTCAAAGAGACTCAGGTGAGCAATCTAGGACCATCTTGGTCCTCTTGTTTGTATAGTTTGGTTGTTGTTGTTCAGCATTTTATGTTTCTGAAAATATCATAAGGTTAAGATTTTATTGCAAAATAAGACTTTGTTTGTTATAAACGAAGTCCTATATTGTCAGTTTGATGGTACTTTAAATTTTTGAATATTATAATTCCTTTCCCATTGTAAAATCTCTGCATATTACCTTGGGATAAGCTATTTCGATCACTCAATGTCTGTAACATCCTCATAATGACTTATTATTCAATTCTTATAAAAAGAGTTTTAAAAATGTCCTACTTTGTTGTTTTGTTGCTGTAAAATCAGAGGTTAAGCTAATTAAATATTTTTACAGTTTCACTGAGGGTAAAATCATTTATTTTAATTGCCCTTCCAGTTAATTTAGCCCTTATTTCAAAATACCAACAAGAAATGTTAAAACAGTTGACAGTGTATCTTAATGCCTTTCTATTGAGGTGTACAAAAGAGTTGCTTTTCTTGAAGTAATACATACACAAAGATGATCTTTGGTCAATGACGACAGTTTATATGACTGTGCCAAATTTAAAAGGTGTTCAATTTCCAAGTCAATGGTCTTTGTTACTTTCTTGGAAATATTATTACCATACTTGATTCTTCCAAAAAAACACAAAAAAATCTGTTTCAATAAGTGCCCTGGGTTAAGTCCTTTCCAATTTGTGTGTCTCCATTAATTCAAATTTTAAGGAGCTAGGCCTTGCATGGTTGAGCCCTTTATATTTGGTCTGTCCCTTGTTAAAACATTTGTTGAATTACTTTATGAGTAAAATATTTGTATTTTACATCGGATAAATAGTATAACCAGGTGAACAATATATTATACTAGTCGTCTATTTACACATATATCATTAAGAAAGAGAAGTATGTAAAATATTTTAATGGCAAATATGATGCTTCGAAACAATCAGATTGTATTCATTCTATTGTTGAAAAGCATGCATATTTGTCTTCAATGATTGATAATTGTAATTCCTGCTTTTCCTTTTCAGCTTCCTTTGACAAACTGTTGTTTTGTGTGATACACCAGGAAGGAGCTATAACAAAGCAGATATATATGTTTCGATAAATGCCTTATATAAAAGATTCAGACTTACTTTCACAGGAACTGGGTATTCATGTGAAGCATAATGTTTGTATTGGAAGGGGAACAATGAAAACTTAACAACTCAACCTATTCCTTCAAATTTCAAACTTGTTACGAATTTGAAAAAAAACTGTTAGTAGGTGAAGTGTCACCTACAGCTTTGCTTCAAAAAACTGTTTAACAGAGAAATTAAGCTTATTTAAAGAAATTATATTATCCTTAAAGTATTATATCTATGAAAAAAAAGAAAAGAAAAAGATAGGGAAAATCACTTTCACTAATGATAAAAAGTTTAACATTTCTTAAAAACTGTTAGAAATTCATTTTTTGCTGCAAATTTTTATCAGCAAATCAATAATTATAAGCTCAAAGTCAATGTTTATAGGTTAGATAAATCCAAAAAGTAATATTTGGCTTTAAATGCAAAGGTAAGTATTTTTGTTTGTAAGTATTTGAGGGAATATGTGTTTCACTGAAGCTTCAGATAGACGGAATGATTTCGCTTAAAAATGAAAATTGATCCATTATTCATCAATCGAATCCTAGCTTTTTGGATATTCACTCTATTTTTCTCATGCAATGAGTATCCACAACATAGAGTTTAGATAGGGAATAAGGGATTTTGGATGTCATTATCCCTGGTGCTCTTCTGCCTTTGGATTAGTATGACTATACATTATACAGGTTAGTATAAAATTGGGCAAGAAAGATAAATGGATATTCAGCGCATGATATTGTGTAAGTATTTCATTCAAGTGAGTATTCAAGCAAAGCTGTAGAGGACTACAAAAATCATTTACCAAAGAAACCTCCTCTACCAATCTAAACATAATGCTTACCAGTATTTTGTTTCTGTTTTATTAACAAACTATAATTTTCTATCTCTAGACCTACCACATGTAAGTATGAGAGGATCGGTTGTCCCTGGAGGGGACCATATCACGATAGCTGTGGTCACGAGACGGCATGTACGCACCCACAGAAGTCTGGTCTCGAGATAATGGAGTCCCTCAACAAGATGGACAATGCTCACAAGGAACAACAAACTCTATATAAGGATCTCTTCTCATTGCTCTCATTTGAAAAAGTAACATTCAATGGTATGTATGAAATTTGTTTTATACTTTGAATATATTTCTTATGTTTTTATTTTCAGCAATCATTTATTGCATATTAAGTCTTCCATATTTTGTTTAATTCAACTCTAATCCTATTTGAACTAAAGTTTGTTAAAAACAAAGTGCCATTTCTTAGGACATTTCAACCAGTCTTGCTTAATATTTGCCAACACTTGGTTAGAAGAAAGCAGGCAGTGGATGCTACCATCAGACTGCATGTCTGTGCAGGCTGATCTTGGTTTATACAGTCTCCCAAAGCTTTGTACATCAAGAAAATATCTTAAACAGAAGAAGGATTCAAGTCTAATATGAGCCTGTGCATGAGAGTTCTGACAATTTAAAATAAGTGTGAGGTGTAAACATTCTGCATTCTAGCTAGTAACACTGTGCACTAAGAAGTAAGACAGTCTGGCAAAAGAAATTTTGGCCCCTATATCTATGTCCCCTATAAACACAAAATACAGACTCTGGTCAGCCTGTGTGGATGCACAGACTGGCCAGAGTCTTTGCTTTGGGCAAAATTGAATCATTGGCAATGTTATGCACAGGCTCATATTATTCTAAAACAAAGAAACCTAACAAAAATGAATTATTGAAGAACTTGTAAAACACCTAAGATTTAAAAGAAGAATTAATGCAGTCATCTAACAGATTTGAAATATATTCTTGTTTAACATTTTTTATTAGCTCACCTGAGCACAAAGTGCTCAAGGTGAGCTATTGAGATCGTAGAATGTCCGTCGTCCGTCGTCAGTCGTCCGTCGTGCGTCATGCGTCGTGCGTCGTCCACATTTCTTTAAACATCTTCTCCTCCTAAACCAGTGGGCCAATCTTGATGAAACTTGGCAGGGATGTTCCTTGGGTCAAGCTCTATCAAAGTTGTTCAAATAAATGAAATCTACCCTTAACTTTCCCTTAACCCTTAACAAAAAGGGTGAAAATATGAAAATCTTCAAAAATCTTCTTCTCTGAAACCAGAAGGCAGACAGCTTTCATATTTGGTATGTAGCATCATCTAGTGGACCTCTACCAAGTTTGTTCATATCAAGACCCTGGGGTCATATTTGGGCTTTGCCCGGGCCCAACCCTTTTTACATAGAATCAAAAAGCAAAAATCTTTAAAAATCTTCTTCTCTGTAACCAGATGGAAGACAGCTTAAATATTTGGTGTGTAGCATCACCTAGTGGGCCTCTACCAAGTTTGTTCATAACAAGACCCTTGGGTCATATTTGGGCTTTGCACAGGTGCATCCCTTTATCTCTTATGAGCACGAAGGGTAAAAAAATGAAAATCTTCAAAAATCTTCTTCTCTGAAACCAGAAGGCAGACAGCTTTCATATTTGGTATGTAGCATCATCTAGTGGACCTCTATCAAGTTTGTTCATATCAAGACCCTAGGATCATATTTGGGCTCCACCCGGGCGCAACCCTTTTTACATAGAATCAAAGAGCGAAAATCTTTTAAAATCTTCTTTAATCGAAACCAGAAGGCACACTGCTTTCATATTTGGTATGTAGCATCATCTTGTGGGCCCCTACCAAGTTTGTTCATATCAAGACCCTTGGGTCATATCGGGGCCCCACCCGGGCGCATCCCTTTCAGCTCATCTGAGCATGATGGGTGAAATGGGAAAACCTTCAAAAATCTTCTTCTCTGAAACCAGAAGGCAGACAGCTTTCATATTTAGTATGTAGCATCATCTTATGGACCTCTTCCAATTTTGTACATATCAAGACCCTGGGGTCACTTTTTCTGTCTTGCTCTTTGCTGAAAACGTTCCATGGTATTGATCTTAGGCAATTATCTTCTTTTTGACATCTGCCTATCTATTTAATGTGATGTCCTAGTGGTCATAGAGACTCAGGTGAGCGATCTAGGACCATCTTGGTCCTCTTGTATTTGTTTAAACATGAATTTTTAAGAATAAATTAGTTACTGAGTAAATGGGAGAAAGAAATAATAAATAAGTTAAACACTTTATCTTCCAGATATACAGTTAAAGCCATATCGTACAGATGACTTCATCACCAAACTATTTTATGAGTCCAGTCGATTCTCTGCATTTAACCACCAATGGGTACTGAGAGCAAAGGTGGTACACGACCAGAAAGATCCCGCCCACTCTGCGGAGAGGTCATTGACCTACCAATTAGTCTCTAAAAGTAAACTCTCCCAACCTATGACACTCCATTACCTGGCAATGAAGGGACCATTCGGGGACATGAAAGTGAATCCCAGTATTTATAAACACGACTTCACAACAGAAAGTACTGAAAGTTCTCATCACGATCTACCGCTTATTGACTCTGTTGAGTGTAACAGACTTCTGGCTTCAAAGTTGATAAACTTGAGATTGATCATTTTTCAAGTCCCCTCCTAAAGACGGACCCACTTGTAGTTCTAGCAATGATATAAGTATCTCAGCTTTTCCATGGTTTACTCACTTTCATTGTTTGTAAGCTTGCTGTGTATTATACACTTAGTTAAAAAACCACTGCCAGATATTTTATTATGCCCCCGTATCGAGAGATCGGGGGCATATTGTTTTACTAAGGTCTGTCTGTCTGTCCATCTGTCCGTCCGTCTGTCTGAAAACTTAACCTGAAAACTTAACCTTGCCAATATCTTCAAGCCTATTCAAGATACAAAGCTAATATTTGGCATGATGATAGATCTCAATGATCCGCATCCGCTGGTACCAAAGTCAAGGTCATGTGACAAGGTCAAGGTCATCTGTCAAGGTCAAACTTTGAAAAAAAATGCCGTTACGGGGACATTCGTGTTTCACAAACACATCTTGTCTTTCAGAAAATGGAGGGGTCAGTGCAAAACTGTTGTAAGTGACTTTATATTCAAACGCACTAACAATAGATTTTTTGCTGACCGCTCAAAATGTTAATAATTGTATCTAAAAAGGCCCATACTTGATGAATAAAATTGAACCAATATATTGATCAATCTCTAATATTATTTTTACAAGATCAAAAGAGATTAGATGATATATCAATGTCTTAGCGCAAAACAGTTGTAACTGCCTATAAATATATAAAAACAGTTACAATTGTTTTGCGCTGAACCATCAATATTAACCCATGTCATGCTGAACCAAGAATATTCCTGCTTTGGCAGGACCTATAGACAAACATCAGCCTGCACATATGTGCAGTCTGATGTTAGTCTACACCACCTGTTTCTCACTTTCAAACCACAGTTGTGGTTCCCATGGCTTCCCTCAATCATATGCAAACATTTTACAAACAAACAGATAGTTATATTTTCAAGCCTTACCAGTTTGTTTGTCAGTATTTCAGATATTTGCTAGAAAGAAAACAATTGTTTGCAATTTCTGTTATTTTGACAAACAATTTGAAGGGAGGAACTTTTGGAAATGAAGAAATTCTTTGTAACAAGTAATTTCTTTTTTCCATACTGTTCCATCCATTATCAAGATTCAGACATCTTGTTTGAGCTTGGATCCCTCAATTTGATAAATTGCAAGACCACTGGACTCCTTACTAACATATGTTAGTATTGATCTCAGAAAAGTTGAGAATATCACTCATTGACTCTTTTGGAGTGAGGGGCTCCTCGCACTGGTCCTTTTTGTGACATCAAATATCAGGGTCAAGGTCAAACATCAAGGTGTTACTTTTGACAGTTTCTAATTGGGTCATATTTTTTTCATTAACACATTTTAACATATTATTTTATTTTCATGTTTAATTCATTATCTTATAAATGTATATAAACAAGATTCTGACCTCATGGTGAAAAAACTTCTGCACTCATTGATGTTAGGGCATTATTTATTTTGTTTTTGTGTTATCGCAGATTTTAACATTTTATTCTTAAAAAATTCATGGTGCAAGTTAGATGTTAATATAATGTTATTATTATTATTTGTTAAGGCTCTGTCAAGTTCTATGTTAGTAAGTCCATCAAAAATGTAGAACAACTTTGTACATGAGTTAACTTACAAATAAAATACAAAGTATGTTTTCTGACAAATGTAATTTTAAGTTTCAAACATTTACATGATAAGGATACCATGTAATCAAAGTATCTAATAGATTCAAACATTTCAAATTGTTGGAAATGTCACACACAGGCTTATTTCTCTTTTTGCAAAGCAAGTCAGTTCATGTTTAAAAGTCAACTCAAAAGTATTTAAGTGTCTATAGATATGTTTGCATATAGTAAAGCTTAACATGTATTCCACAAAAATGTTTTTACTTGGTATAATGTCTCTAACTTATTCTTGAATAGGTAAGTGCAATACTGTTATAAGTGCCAATGTATTTTTGCACTTACAATAGTTTCAGCCTTACCTTTGATTTGCAGTTTTCTGAAGAACTACTGAAGATGAGGTGTTTTAATTGTTAAATATTTTAACCAAGTGGCTTTCACACATTGACATCTGTATAGGAAAATGTTAAAAGTAATTACACATTCATTGGCATAGCAACCTGGAGGCAACAAGTTTTCTGTGTACACATTTTGACTTTGATAAGAGAAAAAGAGTGGGGGAATGTGTTTGTGGGGGAGGATAAAAAAAATAAGCTAGAGACATATAGTGATCATGCATAGGGTTTAGAAAGTTTGGGTTGAATCTAGAAGAAAGACAAACTTGCGAGGGAGAGTCACAGATTATACATGCAGATGTTATCCCTAGCTTGAATTGCATAGACCCCTCTTAGAAGCTGAGGAAGAGTTCTTCATGAGCTTATAAGAGAGAGGGCTATATTATATAAGCTAGGTAACATCCTCTTGCCTCCTTACCTTGTTGGTAGGAAGAGTTCATCATCGGCTTATAAGAGACACAACTATATTATAGAAGCTAGGTAACACCCTCTTGCCTCCTTACCTTATTGGTAGGAAGAGGTCTTCATCGGCTTATAAGAGAGACTGCTATATTATAGAAGCTAGGTAACACCCTCTTGCCTCCTTACCTTGTTTGTAGGAAGAGGTCTTCATCGGTTTATAAGAGAGACTGCCATATCATAGAAGCTAAGTAACACCCTCTTGCCTCCTTACCTTGTTTGAAGGAAGAGGTCTTCATCGTCTTATAAGAGAGACTGCTATATTATAGAAGCTAGGTAACACCCTCTTGCCTCCTTACCTTGTTTGTAGGAAGAGGTCTTCATCGGCTTATAAGAGAGACTGCTATATTATAGAAGCTAAGTAACACCTTCTTGCCTCCTTGCCTTCTTTGTAAGAAGAGTTCTTCATCGGCTTATAAGAGACGGCTATATTCTAGAAGCTAAGTAACACCCTCTTGCCTCCTTACCTTGTTGGTAGGCAGAGTTCTTCATCAGCTTATAAAAGGGATGCATTATAGCAGCAAGGTAACAACTTTTTACCCTCCTCACCCCCTGGATGCTTTTCAACAAAAGCATCTCTTTTAGTACCATTTCATACCAGCAAGCTATGACCCTTTCATTGTCATTTGGAACATCATTCGGCCATTTCCATAAACTGCAACAGACCCAAGATGTATGTGAGGCAGATGGGTATGTAACAAAATTGTGGATTTTGTTAGACAGAAACAGTGTAAGAAAAACTAGTGCGGAAACAACGGGTGCTTTATTTAGATTTATATTTTTTCTAAAGTAAATAACAGCTGAAAAATCTTAATTTTTGAGAATGACGAATCATTATCAAAAATTAAGATTTTTCAGCCGTTATTGAAGAATCTTAAGATATTCATCTAAGCATACAATGATTTCACGTCAGTGACTTAAGCCGGAGTAGGGTTGGTGATGTCGAATGTTTTCATTCAAAGTTTCGAGGGTTAACGCCATTTTAACTGACATCATCAAGTCTTTCCAAGGTTTTCCCCGTTATTGTCAAAAATAGTCAGTCTATGTACACCTGAGGTTGATCGTGAGATTGGCTGAGTGGTGTTCTAAATGATTTCATTGTATGAGTACTTGAAACTATTTTCCATGAATGTTCATTACATGTAATTTGTCTTCATGTTTATATACATTGTATTTGTCTTCAAGAAGATGTTGGTTGATTATATAGCTCTGCATTCAGGATAACAAAACGGTGCAAACTGTTTGCAAATTATTCCCTGCTTTGCACATGCATGCAAAGCAGGGTATAATTTGCAAACAGTTTGCACATTTTTTTCATCCTGAGGACAAGGCAATTATTTGAGTAGATACAAGACACACACATAAAAGAAGTTGAACCATTGACTGGCACATTTTATATCCATCAAAATTTGTTAAAAGATTTTAGATAACTTTAGGTCAGGCCATCATAATAATGTAACTGTAGCTTGAACTAAGCTGTAATTTATATAGATGTTTTCCTGAAGCTTCAACTTTGTGTTTTCACATGATAGAAAAAATCAAAACAGAAAGCAGACTGATAAATATTACATTGCATTATGTTCAGAATGATCTCTGTATGTTTTCCTAAATTTCATGATTTGGTATAAAAAAAAAACTTAGAAAGTTTGCCATTAATGAATTTTGGTAAGTGCTAATTCATGGTTTAACCTTCTTTGAATGGGACTTGGCCAGTACATGTATATAACTTAAGTCATTTTTTGATAATTTTGTAAGTGAAGATAAGAAGGAACAAAGCCAGATCAGACTAAAGTGGCACCCAATCATTAAACAATTGGCTCAGAACTGCGAATGAATTAACTGGCTATAAGCACCTTTCTATTCATAAGCTCTTAAGTAAGTTATTAACTCAAATCAAATCAATTTGATTATTGCCAGTAAGTCATTTACCCATAGATGGGTCTATCACCCAAGCACTTTTCCATATTCTTCCCTCAACAGATTTTTATCAATGTAAAGCAACAAATTTTATGTCTATATAATGCTTTATGTCTTATGAGGGGTCAGCCCAAAATTCTTGTAATTACCTATACATTAAAAGCCACAAAAGTTTAAGACCCTTTGATTTGTAGATAGTATTGAAGTATATATTTTTAGCTTACCTGAGCATGAAGTGCTCAAGGTGAGCTATTGGGATCGTAGAATGTCCGTCGTCAGTCGTGCGTCGTCCACAATTTCTTTAAACATCTTCTCCTACTAAACCTGTGGGCCAATCTTGATGAAACTTGGCAGGGATGTTCCTTGGGCAAGCTCTACCAAAGTTGTTCAAATAAATGAAATCCACCCTTAACTTTCCCTTTACCCTTAACAAAAAGGGTGAAAATATGAAAATCTTTAAAAATCTTCTTCTCTGAAACCAGAAGGCAGACAGCTTCCATATTTGGTATGTAGCATCATCTAGTAGACCTCTACCAAGTTTGTTCATATCAAGACCCTGGGGTCATATTTGGGCTTTGCCCGGGCCCAACCCTTTTTACATAGAATCAAAGAGTGAAAACCTTCAAAAATCTTCTCTGTAACCAGATGGCAGACAGCTTTAATATTTGGTGTGTAGCATCACCTAGTGGGCCTCTACCAAGTTTGTTCATAACAAGACCCTTGGGTCATATTTGGGCTTTGCACAGGTGCATCCCTTTATCTCTTATGAGCACGAAGGGTAAAAAAATGAAAATCTTCAAAAATCTTCTTCTATGAAATCAGAAGGCAGACAGCTTTCATATTTGGTATGTAGCATCATCTAGTGGACCTCTACCAAGTTTGTTCATATCAAGACCCTAGGATCATATTTGGGCTCCACCCGGGCGCAACCCTTTTTACATAGAATCAAAGAGTGAAAATCTTTTAAAATCTTCTTTAATCGAAACCAGAGGGCACACTGCTTTCATTTTTGGTATGTAGCATCATCTTGTGGGCCAAGTTTGTTCATATCAAGACTCTTGGGTCATATTTGGGCTCCACCCGGGCGCATCCCTTTCAGCTCATCTGAGCATGATGGGTGAAAATGGGAAAACCTTCAAAAATCTTCTCTGAAACCAGAAGGCAGACAGCTTTCATATTTAGAATGTAGCATCATCTTATGGACCTCTTCCAAGTTTGTTCATATCAAGACCCTGGGGTCACTTTTGGGGTCCACCCGATTGCATCCCTTTTTACATAGAATCAAAGAGCAAAAAGGCATATCTGTCTTTCTCTTCGCTGAAAATGTTCCTTGGTATTGATCTTAGGCAATTATCTTCTTTTTGACATCTGCCTATCTAATTAATGTGATGTCCCAGGGGTCATAGAGACTCAGGGGAGCGATCTAGGACCATCTTGGTCCTCTTGTTTGTTTTGAATAATTGTTATTGTATGGATTTTAACCGTTCTTCCAAAAAAGTATTCATATTAACCCTACTTTATTTATGATAAAATGTGCATCCTGTAATTTAGTCTAATCTTATTCACTTCTTATTAATGGATAGTAAGGGGGTTTAAAATAAAATTGAGTTTGATTGGTTCTCAAATACAAAATTGATTTATTTTCCAATAAAATTTCTGTAAAGGAATAGCAGGTCAATGCTATTTTCATAGTTATTTGTATTAAAAGCCAATGGAGGGATCAGGGCAAAACTAAATGGTAAGTGCATATGGATGGCAAGGTGCAATACAGTTGTAACTGCCTATAAATGTATTGGCATTTATAATTGTTTCACACTGAGACATCAGTATAAATACATAGGCACTTCCAAAAGCTTTGCACTGACCTCTTCATTTAATATTACGGTCCCAAGGTGTGAAAGCCATGAAAACCTGTAGTATTGCCTTTATAACCAAGCGCTATAGATAGAGGGGGTATTTTGGTTTTCAAATTAAAATGATCCATTATATCTTACTTAAACCCTATGTTGTTATATCTTACTTAAACCCTATGTTGTTAGTACTCATTTGAAACATCTCATCTAGACAATTCAAATGAGTACACACAACATAGGGTTTCATTGTGAAATAAAGATTTTTGACTTGCTTTACCCCCTCTTATTGGACCCCTTCAACCTCAAGCACCTAGACATGAAGATATTTTCAAACATGAAAGTTTGATGAAGGAAAGACAAGTACAACACATGTTCAAAGAGTTTGATGGCAAGCATAGCATACCTATTTGAGAGCTGTTGGAAATATTAGATAAATTAAAAACTAAGTTGATCAAACATAGCAAAATGTAACCATATAATTACACTTTCCATTTAGTCTTTTACAAAATTTCTCATTAGTTTCTTGTGTGGAAAGGATGTTGAGAAAGAATTGGGTTAGTATAAACACTCTCATTTAATATAGATTAGAAAAACTTTCTTTTGATTTAGATTGAACTTTAATATTTCTTTTTATTAAAAGCACATATGATGTTGAAAATGATTTGAACTTCTGTAAAAGTCTAAAGGAGTCACCTGGATTTAAGGAAGTGAACCGTTAAAACTTCTGCAACATTTTGGATTTCATGAATTTTAACAGTGTTAACCAAGGTTTCCTAAGGATTTTATTGGGAAATGTTTGATAACATTGTTAAAGATCAAGAGTTCCGAAATGTTGCAGGACTATTACAGGTCCACTACCTTAACACTTTCCTGTTTTACAAAATTTTGGACCTGTCAAAATTCAAAGGTTTTGCAGACGAAAATTTAAAGTGGATTTAATTTGAAAATAACCATCCAGTAGGGAAGAAAATAGTGTGGAGTCAGAAGCAATTTCTTTTTTTTTCACAATGTTTTCTCAATCATAAAATCACAGGCACGTAAAAAGCAGGGATTAAACAGCAAAGGGTTAAAGTTATAACCGGTAATTACCGGTAATTTCAATTTTCTTCTAACAATTTCTTGACTCTGCAGAAGGAAGAATGCTGCACTCAAAGATAGGGGTTTTGAACCTCAAGGCCAGAGTGTTTGAGAGTGACTTTATTAGCGGAAGATTTTGCCTCAAACTCAAATAGATAAATGAATAGCAGAACTTAATAATAATAAAAAAAAAAAAAATTCAGAAAATTTGTTTATAATTATTCTAAGTGACTCTTACTCAAATTGCTTAAATAATATTTCAGATGAAGAAAGGATTAGTCAAGAAGTGTCAAGAGAATGGTAGTTTACTGTCAAAACTTTACTTGGTCACATTACATTATACATATATATTGAGACAGGCATAGAGAACCCTGTTCCCTTTAGGGGAGCCTTTGGGGTGGGGCTTCTCTTCCTAAGTCTATATTTATTAATTCATTATCAATTTTTATTGACCAACAAATGAATCATAAGTACAGTAAAACTAACTGTAACTACTCTTGGAAATTCAGACAAATTAAGACAGTGTCCTAATTTTGAATGATTCTTCAATGTTAAGAATTAATCTATTCTTGCAAAAGAAAAAAAGGATAAATGAAATAAGAAGTAAAGTCAACAGATGAAGAAATGGAAATAAAGTTGAAAACTTCAAACTATCAATTATCTTTTCTTCCATATTGTCTTAAAGCTTTTTTAAAACACCTTCACAGGTAAAAAAAAAACCACCCTTATGTCTGCCTAATGTAAATTTGACGAAAAATTGAAATAGAATTTTGAAATTTATGCACTGAGAGTATACTGAGAAAAAAACACCCAAAAAACAATAAATTGTGGTCCAGGATAAAAAGTATTGTGACTAACAATCCATAGGCACTTTCAATATGATTTTGTGCATACCCATCAAATTTAAATGTTAAGGTCAAGAAAAAATAAGTTTGCATTATATTTGGACCTTGCTCTCCTCTATAGATATTCATTGCTTGCTATCAAATACAAAAAATTATGATGATTGTAGATAAAACAATAAAAATAATTGCATACTGATGATTTCATTTCTGCCTCCAGTCTTAATATATTGACCTGTTATTTAGTAGATTAGATGATATTTGAATGAATGGTCATTGAATAACATATTTATGAAACAATTGTTTATCTAGTATCAACATAGAAGAATGAGACTTTGTTGTCTTTAAAGAATCTTTTCAAGGTCATTTGACACAGGCTTTATTAATCCATTTTCATATGCCCATCAAAACACTGGGTATAATGTGATCACCTATGGCATCTGGGTGTCTGGGGAGGGTCAGGAGCATATTTCTGTCTCTTTATGTCTGATTGACTTGAAACTTGGTAGTTATGCTCCTCTCATGATTAGGGAGTGAGTTATTTCCCTTTGTTCTTTTTCATACTTTGACATTCAGCAGTGTAACAAGCACATCTTGTGACAATTTGCTACCTTGTTTCAAGCATTATAAAGATAGGGGGATTTCTTGTATCAAGGAATTTCAATACGATAGAGAATCAAATAAAAAGATAAAACACTACAAAGCTAAAAGAATGTTAAAGTCTATACAGTGAATAATAGATAGACACTTACCATCTTTAAGTACTTGGCCATCAAGATATTCATCTTCTACTCCATTCAATTGGATTCACAAAAAATACAGTAGAATCCTGTTAACTTGAATGCAAGTTAATGGGATTCATTTTGTGAACATTTTTATTGTAATCATAAGGAGCTATTTGTTCTTGGCTTAAAGTCTTTTGTTGTGTGTGCATGGTGGGTTGTGATTAAAAAAGAAGTTGCTTTTATCATGCAAGAAAGCCTCTATTGACCTGATAACACCTGTCTGATAATAAGGGTTTAATTATAATTAAGCCCTGAAAAATGATTCCATTATAAATAGAGAATAACATGTGTCTTAAAATATCAATGTTATTTTGTCTAGGCTGTGAGAAACTATCATGACTCGACAAAGCCTTGTCATGATAAATTCTCCCAACCTTGACCAGATAACATTGATACATGTATCTAATGACTCTAACATGTTATTCTCTATTTATCAGGATTGTATTTAAGAGGATTCCACTAAATGGATGTAAGGTAATGGGTTAAATACATTAATTTAATTGGTTTATATGATGACAAACTACTGAAGATAAGAGACTGGATTGTAAAAACTAATTTTCTCTCCGATTTTTGTCTTGTTATGCTTGAATAGCTTAAGGTAACTGCGGACAGATAAAATGGTCGAATTTTCAACTTTCTTAGAATCCCACAATAATTGCTGAGATTTTTATTTGAAATGCGGGCATTAGCTAACACATGATGAAAAGGGTCTGAATCTCGTCCATTTGACGTCGTGACGTCATTAAGGGGCCAACCCCTTTTCGACCCGCCAAAATCATTATTTGCAAATATTTTCTGCATCAATCGGCCGATTTTTACGAAAAAAGTTTCATTAAGAAAGTCCAAGAACGCCTAAGCTAGTCGTTTAATTTCCATGCACATTTAAATAAAAGAATAGGCCCGAAACGCTATCTATTTCGTGATTTTTTTAGATTTGATGTTCCCTTTTTTCACTTCATTTTTTGTAATTAAATAGAAATTTCTCAAAATTTCGCCCGGTAACCATTGCTGATTCTTTGTTATTTTGTAGCGTAAAGAATATGCTTTGCATTAATCAAATAAAAATGATATGTCTTCGGGTTACATTTTATATCAAATTCGATTCTCCGAAGTTGTCGCAACATTTTTCGCCGCATTTGACGTCGCACGAAAACCATCAGTACTATGCTTATTTGGCACCAATCTTTGTGTAATAATACATTTTATAATACTTAAACTTAAGGTTTATTGTAAAAAGTAGGATTCAGAAGTATCAAATCTGAATGTGAATTCAAGAAATACAAAAATTCACTTAATTTTTCATCAATTCAAATAGACAGCTTTTGTGGACATTTGACGCGACGTTGAAATATCCTTTGTTTTGCGATGTCTTCGCGGAATCGAATTTTACAAAAAATCTAAACCCGAAGACACATGGTTTTCATTTCAAAAATCTTCAGCGGAATGGTTTGGCAGCAACATTTCTAAATTTCAGCATAGGTCACCGGGCAAATTTTCGAGAAAAAAGGCAATACTTTCAGTAACTGTACTCGAAAACAGCAACGCAGAAGGAACTATAATTTCATACGTCACAGTTTATTGAATTTCTCACACTTATTTCTTCATATCAATAAAAGCATAACATCGGGCGTCCAATTACGAGGCAAATGGCGTTTGCGAGATAAAAATCGGTTTATTATTTCCGAAAATAATGGACAATTACTGATTTTGGTCCCTTAAAAAGGGGTCGGCCCCTTTATGGCGTCATGACGTCAACTCTACGTTATGCAATTCCATTTTATGATCGAAATATGAAAGCGGGCACTTCAATAGTCAGTTTTATCGCATTAGGCATGATTTGCAGACAATTTAAAATTTGGACCTAAAATGGCCCTCTAAGTGTTCGCAGTTACCTTAAATGAATCACCAAACACATTTTGTATCTCTTGTGAATGTATTAAAAAATAAACAAGTACAGTCAATATAATTTCTTTGTAAATTAATTTATCATTAAAACCCCACCTATTTTCCAAACAATGACTGTTACTAAAGCTAGTGGAACCTTTGACTATGAATCATTATTAGCTCCACTGGCTGCAAGCCACTGGGGCTATTGTCATGGCGATGTGTCCGTCGTGCATCCGTCCGTATGTGCGTGCATGCGTCGGGTCGTAAACTTTTTCTTTAAAAATCTTATGGGCGGAGGTCATTTCTAGATATGTTATATAGTGGAAACTTTGAAAATCATTTTCTCAGAATGTAATCAATGGATATCAACCAAATTCCACTGGAATTATTCTTGAGTGAACCTATATTAGTCTACCAAAATTATTGTGATCGGATGAAAAATATGTATTTTATGGGCAGAGGTCACTTCTCTATATGTTATATTGTGGAAACTTTGAAAATCATTTTCTCAGAATGTGATCGATGGATATCAACCAAATTTCACTGAAATATTCCTAGAGTGACCCTTTATCAGTCTACCAAAAATTATTGTGATCAGATGGAAAATATGTATTTTATGGGCGGAGGTCAATTCTCTTTATGTTACATGTATATAGTGGAAACTTTAAAAATCAAATTCTCAGAATGTAATTGATGGATATCAACCAAATTTCACTGGAATGATCCTTGAGTGAACCTTAATCATGAAGCAAAAAATTAATGTCATTGGATGAAAAATATGTCTTTTATGGGCAGAGGACATTTCTCCCTATGTTATATAATGGAAAATTTGAAAATCATTTCAACATCAGTAGAACCCAAAATATCTTAAAAATCTTGTCAAACCTTAGATTTGCTATTCAAGAATTTCAAGCCTGTGGAGCGACACAAGCCATTCATGGCTTTCTAGTTGATGTGGTCAGAGGTTCCACCCTGTCAACGGCCAATTCCTGTTTGACGTAATTTTGTTAGGTGCCAATTTGTGTTGTCTGTGATCGAGTGTCCATCTCCAAAAACAGAGGTGCCATTTGGTATTCCTGAGAGGGGCCAAAGGCCATTGAGCTATTGTCATGGCGGGGTGTCTGTCGTGTGTCTATGCGTAAACTTTTCTTTCAACATCTTTTCCTCCTATGGATTTTGACGAAACTTGGCAGAAATGATCCTTAGGTGACCGTCTTTAAAGTTGATCAAGAAATTAGGCTTGACCCCAAAATATGGGCATGGCAGGGCAGGGCATGTTTTCACTTTGAAATCTTTAAAAATCTTCTCCTCCCAAACCATTGGGCTGATTGGATTTGAAACTTGGCATGGATGTTCCTTGGGTGACCCCTTTATATAAATTGTTCAAGAAATTTTGATTGGCCCATAAATATTGGCTTGGAAGGTTGGGGCTTATTTTGAGCCCAAAATATTTGATCAGACATCTCCTCCTTAACCACTGAGCCAATTTCGATGAAACTTTACCAAAATGTTCCTTTGGTGACCCTTTTCAAAATGTGTTTGCGAAATTATGATTGGCCCATAAATATGGGCATGGCAGGGAGGGGCTTATTTTGAGCCTGATATCTTTGAACAACATCTCCTCCTGAACCACTGAGCCGATTTAAGTGAAACTTTATCAGAATGTTCCTTTGGTGACCCTGTTCTAAAATTATTCAGGAAATTTCAATTTTTTGGACTAATGCCTATTTTTAGCCCTAAATCTTTGAAAAACATCTCCTCCTGAACCACTTCGCCAATTTTAATGAAACATTGCCAGAATGTTACTTGGCTGACCTATTTCAAAAAATCGGGAAATCTAATAGACCCATTTATATGGGTGTGGCAGAGAAGGCTTATTTTGAGCCAGAACTCTTTGAACTCCATCTCTTTAACTTATGTTCCCTGGGTCATCCTTTCCAAAAATTGCAAGCAAGATTTTGATTGACCCATAAATATGGGTGTGGCAGGGTTTGAAACCTGTGAAAGACATCTCCTCCTTAGCCGAATGTTTTAATAAGATTGGTAAAGGGATGCAGGTTCATGGTGATTGAGTATTTTGGTGCAATGTGGGCCAGACCCAGTAAATCATTATAAAATAGGTCTTAAGATATTTCAAAGTGTTGTTTTCATTCAAAGTAAGCTTTATTTAGTGAAAGTCTAAAGATGTTTAAGCCAGTGGAGCGATTCCTCTGGATGTTTCTGTGGTCAAGCTCTCAGACAATTTCAAAATTAGGTCAAGTTGGGTAAAAAACTGGGTCACAGGGTCAAATTTTAGAAAAACCTTGTGTGCACTCTTGTTGCCATATTTGTGGCTTTTTTGCTTTGAAACTTGGTCAGAAATTTTTCTTCATGATACCATGGACCAGTTCAAAATTTTGTCAAATCTGGTCAAAAACTAGGTCACAGAGTCAAATCATTTGTATATTCTAGAGTACACATTTTTAGCTCAAATGTGTTGAAAGTTGGTCAGAATATTATTGGTCCAGTTCCAATCCTTCAAGTGGGTTTAAAATGAGTTCAAGGTTCTAAATCTTAGAAAACCTTATGTTCACTCTAGAGGCCACATTTTGGCACAAATATCTTGAATTTTGGTCAGAATATAAAATTGTCTACATGATTTATTGAACAAGTTCAGTATTGGGTCAAGTAGGGTCAAAAATAAGGTCAAAGGATCAAATCCAAGAAAACCTTGGTAACACTCTATGGGCCACACTCTTGGCTCAAATGTCTAGATGCCTTATCAGAATTGTTGTCTACATGGAATGTAGGTTGAGCTTGAATTGGTCAAAAGCAGTCAGGTCAAACTATAGAAAAACCTTATTTGCACTCTTTATGCCACATTTTTGGCTCAAACGTCTTGAAATGTAGTATGTTCTAGGGCCAATAGCCCTCTTGTTTTCTGTAGTAAGATTGACCTCCAATCCAAGCTAGTTTAAAAGAATTCAAGAGCAAAATCCTTTTTTTCCAAAAACAAAATCAGAATTTTCTTTAGCAGCAAAAATCAAATTTTTTCTCACATGGAGATTTTTTCTGCCGCATGTTCAATAATTTCCTCAACAACAAGACAAAAATTTTCCCAGCAGTAACATTGAACTTTTTATCTTCAGCAAGATCATTATCTTTCACCAGAGCAATTTAGAACCTTCTGAGGAAGTTTCTCTGAAATGGACAAGTGTTTTTCGAGATGTCATTCAAAGATTTCATAGTGAAAAATTGCCACCCCCATATTCATTTAACCAATCAAAATTTCACAAACATTCCTTTATAAGGATCACTTGGTAAACTTCTGTCAAAGTTTCATTCAAATTGGTTCAGTGGTTAAGGGAGATATGCTACCAACTGCGCTATGACATTGGCTTAAGTGGTTAAGGGGGATATGCTACCAACTGCGCTATGACATTGGCTTGAACAAACTTTGTAGAGCTTCATCGAAAAAACATTCTTGCCAAGTTTCATCAAGATTGGCCTTCTGGTTTAGGAGGGGAAGAGGATTAAAGAAAATGTAGACGATGGACATTACACAACACAGAACAGACTTTGGACAATCACAAAAGCCCAGATGAAACAAAAATGTGTTTGCTTAAATGATGCCCCTGAAACAGCAAGTTTATTGAAATTTTGACTTAGATGACCTTCTTTACCTTGACCTTGGTATTTGTAAATGCGTACAGATAAGATATTTCATCATGCTAAATATAAGCATTTGCAGGCTATTGCATGATTGTCATTGAATACCTCTTTGTTGGAACTCATTAGAATAGTCTCGATTACAGTGAAAACTGTCAATAGTGGCCACCCAAGGGACAAGGCAAAATCAGACGCATACAGGAGTTTGCTGCTCAACAGAAAATACCCTCCCCCCGCCCCAGTAGCCACCGAGACGAACAACAATTGGCTAATATCATAACTCTTATCAGATGGGTCACCAAAAATGTAGTATTTGTTTCAAAAGGATATTAAAGTTTGAGGTAGGAGACCAAAATAATGTAAATATTTCTTGTATAAGCGGTAATTACGTTGTTTTGGTCATTCACTATCAATATGTAATTACCTAGGGAATATTTTCTTGTATTTAAGCAATGGCATATGTAAACAAATTGCATTTTGTGGCAGGGATCAGAAAAGAATCAAATAAACTTCATGTGAGAAAAGTGATGAACAAGATTTTGACACTGATAATATTCCTGTTTACTTAAAATATATTATTATTCATTAGAGAAAAGGACTATTGCGAGTTCATTCCAGGACAGTGTAATGTGCCTGAGATACGACGTTTTGAGTGTTGATAATTTTCAAAGTAGTGGGTTCCTGTGGATTTGGAAGCAATTTGTTTCACATGTGCGAGATGTAAACAAAGTCAGGTTTTCTGGCATGCTTGACGTCACTAATGCATTAAGTTACATGATTCTGACTGTTGATCATGGGATTCAGTTAATTATGCAGCTTTTTATCTGTTCTAGGACTGTTTCCTCTTGTTGGATCTAAATTTTCAGTCCTCTAATCTCCTAAGGCTGTGCGGCCTTAAATGTATCAAACATGATCAGAAACCCTTTAGAAGAGGCCCTGAATCTAATTTATGTAACATCATCCAAAATGGAGGAATTTTGGAACTCTGTAATTAATATTTGAAAAGATATTAAATCCAGCAGAGATGAAATACAGGGAGACATTCAAAGTATATTTTTACTATAACAATCACAATATCTAAAGAACAAATGAAATAAGCATAAAAGTTGGTCCAAAGTATTTCTATTCATCCTGTGCAGTTTTGCCAGGATATTTTGATTTTATGCATCTTCAAGGTTTCTTTTTGGGCATGCATATGTACGATTGTGTGTGATATTTCCAAAAATTTAATGTATCGGGAAAAAAGACAACCAATTTAAGCTTTGGAGCCCTGACTGTTGAAATTAAAAAATTAAACATTAGGGATATGGCCATTTTTTCCAAAAATCTAGGGCCCAGCCCAAATCTAGAGGCCATGAGCAACTGGGCCCCTGCTTGTCTTTTTCCCTGTGTATGCAACATTAAGACTCAGATCAGCCTGTGTAGCCACACATCCTGATCAGAGACTTCACTGTGCTCACAATTAAAACCTTTATACCGGTATATTGGGGATATGTATATTGACCAAGTAAGACCCATTTCAAACATGACATACTTATAAACTTTCTTGATAATTTCAATAATGAAAGCTTAATTTGTTGATTTTAGAATTATTTTGAACTTTGATTTGAATGTGTTGCAAAAAGCAATTTACTTTGTCCCCACAAATTAAATCATTTTCTTTTTAAACCTTGTAACTACAGCTTTATAAAAGGTGTAGCTACAAGATTTTAGAAGAAACAAGAAGTGTATGTGAAACACAAATGCCCCCGTTACAGCATTTTTTTCAAAATGTTGACCTTGACAGACAACCTGAAACCTTAAAACATAACCTTGATCTTGATACCTACGCATGCACATCACTGAGATCTTTCAAATTACGAGAAAAGTATCTAAAATAGGCTTGAATGTACTTAAAATGTTGAGTTTTTACAAGTTTTTAAGAAGTTTGACTTTGATAGATGACCTTGACCTTGTCATGTGAATTGACTTTGATATCTACAGATGCACATCATTGATATCTATCATCATGCAAAATCAGAGGTTTATACCTTACAGAGGCTTTAAGATATTGGCATTTTTAAGTTTTTTTTTTTTTGTAAAGTTTTTGAGATATTTGACCTTGACATATGACCTTGAATTTTTCATCAGACCTTGACTTTAGTACAAGCAGATGCATATCATTGAGATCTATCATCTTGCCTAATAAGAGTATTGTAATTTGAATAGGATTGAAAATAATTGCAATGTTAAGTTTTTTGGTTATTTTTTTTGAGTTATTTAATCTTGACAGTTGACCTTGACCTTGTCATGTGACCTTGACTTTGTAGTCAGCCGAGGCATATTACTGAGATCTATCATCCTGCCAAATACGGGGCTTCTTAGTCTTGAATAGCCTTAAAAATATTGACATTGAGCCATTTGACCTTGACAGATGACCTTGACAATGTCACATGACCTTGACTTTGGTATCAGCAGATGCATATCATTAAGATCTATCATCCTGCCAAATATGAGGCTTCTATCTTGAGTAACCTTTGAAATATTGGCTTTGTTTAGGGAGGGTTTGTTAACTTTTTTAGTTATTTGACCTTGACAGATGATATTGGCCTTGTCACATGACCTTGGCTTTGGTATCAGCAGATGGGTATTATTGACATCTATCATCCTACCAAATAGGACACACCTATCTTGAATAGCCTTCAGAAAATTGGAAATGATAAGTTTTTTAGTTAAGTTTATGAATAATTTAATCTTGACAGATGACCTTGACATTGTCACATGACCTTTACTTTGGTATAAGCAGATGCATATCATTCAAATCTATCATCATGCCAAATATGAGGCTTCTATCTTGAATAGGCTTGAAATGGCAATGTTGAGTTCAAGTTTTGCAGTAAGACAGATAGACCGACAGGCGGTTGGACAGGCAGACAAACTGACAAAGGTAAAACAAAAGGCCCCTGATGCCCACATTAAAATGTTATGCTCATTTACACATCATCATCATAATGAAAATGTCTTGTTCACTACATGTGGGCTCAATAATAAAGAAAATCAAATGTTTCATACTGGTATAATTTCATAGAATTTAAACATGTATAAATATTTCTTTTTAATAACACACAAACAAATGATGCTCTATTATTTCTTCATCTTTTCAAAAATATAGTCCTGTGGTTTAGTAACAGCTCAATTTTTTTAAATCCTTGACCTTGACTTTGGAGGTATGTGGAATATTTCAAATGGCACATTTACTCGAGGATACCTAGCCAGGTTCACTTGAAACAAATCACTGATAAAGAAGTTTGTCATCTTGCAAAAGGGTTAAACAAAACATATTGTTTAAAGACCTACAAAACATTAAAACTACAGTCTTTTCAAGCTGTAATTACAATTTCTTGGTTTCCCAACAGATGAAATAGTTTGCATACCTTAGCAGATAATCATAATTTGATTTATCAATCAATCTTTTGATTTGTCCGTTATCAAAATACCGAGAGGCAGAAATTATTGGCGTGTTCTATGGCTTCCCTCTATTGTAACAGTCTAAAGCAATTTTTATTTTTTTCTGCCTTAACCCTTTGCTATTTAATCCCTGCTTTTTACGTGGCTGTGATTTTATGATTGAGAAAACATTGTGAAAAAAGAAGAAATTGCTTCTCACAAGCAATTTCTTCTTTTTCCACACTATTTTCTACCCTACAGAATGGTTATTTTTCAATTTAAATCCACTTCAAATTTTCGTCTGCAAAACCTTTGAATTTGGACAGGTCCAAAATTTTGTAAAACAGGAAAGGGTTAAATTAATCAAGACTTTATCAGTCTAAAATGTCTATCATATAGCCCACAAAAAGGACAAGTTTCCAATCACTAAAGCATAATGCAGTAAGTCAACTTTGGGAATGTATAGCACAGCACCATCTGACCCAAACAGGATACCAGCCAGCATATATGTCACTCCAGCATATACCCCATACCAGTTACTTGAATAGAATGATAAAAATGTTAATGACAAAAGAGCTAGGCCACTACAAGCCTGACTGTACAGTTGTTTGTTATCGGCACTTTGTAATGGCCAGGTAAAGGTGGCTATGGCTGAGAAAATTAGGATAGTGTGTCCTAAATTTGCGGAATTATATTTAAGGCAGAACTGGTAAGCTATCAGAGCCATCCCTGCAGCTGCGGCTAGCCATGAAAAAAACTTGTGTGTCTTGAATACTGGAGTTCTCTCTGCATGCTTCATTCCAAACCTGGCAAAACCTACTGAAGCTGCAATGCCTTGGATTAAAAGTCCTGCTGCAAAGTATGGATTTGAAGCTGCATTCACACTCAACACAACATAGAACACTGAGCAGGCCAGGGATAAATCAGAAACAGCAGTGCTTAGTTGTTGGACCATTCCTTTTTCCTGTTAGCCGATCCTGAAGAAAAAATAGGAATTTGTTGGTGTGGTTGAATGGACTTCAATGCTGCTCTCAACAGTTTTCAGTCATAAAATAACAACAGCTGATGCATCTTACCATGGTTCCTAGTATTTCTCTCACTTGTACCAAGACAACCTTTCCAGATGAGCCTACAGCTGGTCGTACCAAATATGTTTATGATTATCCACCCATTGCTAAGAAACAAATATCAGATAGGATGTGTGCCACAATCATTACCTAACTAGATACAGACTGACTTCAATCCTAAAATTGTGACCTGTCAGGATAAAATGTCAGGGATTATGTACAATGAAATGTGAAACAACCAAAACTGAGACAAGGTTCCAAGGGTTCAAACAAATCTGATTTGTAGCCATATTTATTTTTATGAAGAAATTCAATCAAGATCAGGAAATTTTGGAAACAAGATGAGTTTGTTTAACATCAATAACCCAGTGACTGCCTTTTTTTTCAGAACAGAGGTTTGATACATAAATATTGAAATCCTTAAGTAAGTTATCTGATTGTCTAAAACTGCTGCTTCATACCAATTTTCAAAAGATCAAAAGTTATATCTTATTGTGAAGTTGTTTTTTTTTGTCATCAATGAGTGCCCTTCACTTAATAACCTTGACCTTGACCAATGACCTTGACTTTGTTATGCAATATAGTCTTCTCACAATCAATTCACATGTAAAATATCAAGGCTATATCACTTACCAATCCAAACATTAGTTAAAGTTTCAACTTTTTAACAAATTTTGATCATGAAAATGACCTTGACCTTGGTATCAACAGAAAGGTCTTGTCCCAAGCAACCATCATGTGAAAAAATGAAGAATTTATCACTTACCATTCAAAAGTAATGGCCAATGTTAAAGCTATTATGAACAAAAAGATAAACAAAGTAAAAAGACAAAGAGACAGGCCAAAGATTATGCCCCCATGGAGGGCATATAAAGCCACTTGTAACTTCTAAATCACTGTCACAGTAGGCATGATCTCTGGAGGAGGACCAGACTGTCAATCAAGAGGTCCTGGGTTCAATTCCTGATTGCATCACTCATCTTTTCTGACTATTTGTCTCATACCTATGGGTTGATAATTGTAGATTTATGTGGGGTAGAAGCTGGAGGCTAGAAAAGGATGTATCCTCTTCACCTCAATTATCGTGCATGTAAGGCTTTTGACCCGCCTCATACACTGAAAGTCAGGCTTTCATACCATTTAATATGAATTATCTATCAATCAATATTTCATTAACCTATCAATAAAATTTTGTTAAATTCTGTTGATAATATCATCATGAAATTAAGTTAAAACAGTTGCTAGTTGACCTTACAAAAAATTTGAATAGCTTCCTCAGTTATCTTGCATCTGAAGTAAAACTCCTTGGCAAAAAAAATGGAGCAAAATTATAACTTTATCTTTTGGTGTCACAAACCTCGGCATAAATCTGCTTATTCCATAAATTCATTTGGGTAAGATCTAGTTCTGAATTTCCTTATGCAAGGCTTTATTTAGTCTATGCAGTGAAACTTTAAAAAAAAAATAGTTTTGTGTCCAAAATGATGCATTTTGTTAGAGTTTAGATTTTAGTGCTAAATGATTTAAGTTTCTCTCACTGCACCTTAATGATAGCACCAAAGCCTATTATCCTAAGAACAAAGATAGGTCAATTAAGCCCTGTGAGGCTCCTTTAGGGTCATGCACAATAATAGAGGTATGCACAATAATTGAGATTTGACAATAAGGGTAGTACTTACTGGTGTGAGAAATACCAGGAATCCATTGTTAGATGCACCAGCCAACGTGATATAACTGAAAGATTGTTGAAAGTAGCGAAAAAAAAAAAAAAAAAATTCAAACAAACAAACAAAACTCTGGTGGAGGGTATCCGGCTACTAGATTATCCGAATTCTCATACTATTATATGAAGATTAATGCAAAATGAATTCACGCAATGGAACACTGATTTTTCGATTAATTTGAGAAAAAGTAACACGAGCAATCGTTTAACAAACACTTTAACGACTTTAAACCTTCAATATTTGCCAAAAACCAGTTTATTTCTTAGGGTTATCAAAATTTCATTCAACGAGGCTTTTTTGTTTGAAAAAATTATTGTACTCCAGAGGTTTTTGCTTCAGTAACCCCCCCCCCCCCCCCCAAAAAAAAAAAGAAAAAAAAAAGAGAAAAAAATAAACAAACGTATGCATATTTATTAACATTCAAAAAGAACATACTTATTTTCAGATTTCGAATTTGAGTATTGTTTACCGTTTTGTGATTGACCTAAGAATTTGATTCGATTACTTTTAGATATATTGTACAAATCAAGTTTAAATCTAGGACAAAAACAGAAGCAGTAGCCGGTAAGAAATGTCAGAATAATCCCTTCTAAAATTGTCAATTGCCATTGATATCTTAATCTAGCATTTTGTTTTTATTATTTGTCATCCTACAATGTTGTCACCTTATTATAGCCGTAAAGTTAGCGGGTTCAAAGTTTGTAAGCAAAAGTCGCGCACTTACCCTACTGAAAAAGTTAAAGATTTCAGAGGTCCATATCATTCCCACATTTTTTTTAAACTCGATGAGATGATAATAAAATGATATTATTTAAGGTTACTAGGATAAATCGAGGAGTATAGAAAAGGGAACCTAACCTATGGATTAAAAAGTGAGGGAGAGTTCCAAATTCTTTATATTGATGATCATTTGTGATACTAAACAATATTTTTTAAGTTAGAATAATTTTAATTTGGATTTTAACGTGATGCCTCAGAATGATCGCATTTTCAGTTTTCAGACACTGAATAATACTTGCAAAATTTCCATTATTCCTCAGTTAGATACCGAGTGTCAGACCCACATCAGGTGGGGGTGGCACCTTTCATAACTAATTCATCTTTAGATGACAGTTCCTGTACATATGTTTACAGTTTAAACAGTTCCATTGCCACAAGCAGCTTTTCAACAGTTAATAACAGTTATTTGAGTTCGGATAGATTAACATTTTCAAGTGATTTTCATTTTCATAATTCAATAAATGACAGTGATAAATCACTCAAAGTTTATTACACAAATGCGGATGGTTTATTGAATAAGCTAAATGAGCTGAATGTTCTTGTCACAACATTAAAGCCAGACATTTTAGTGATTTCGGAGGTATTGCCCAAGTTTAAAAACATTCTAGATATCCATCAAAGTGAGTACAAATTGAATGCTATAATTCTTTTCTTGGAAATGTATGTAATAATAGTCGAGGCATTATTATTTACATTCGTGACTCAATTCCAGCTGAAAAGTGTGACATTTTGAATAACATTGACTTTAAAGAATCATCATGGTGTGAACTGCGAATAGATAAATCAAACAAATTACTAATTGGAGGTATATATAAAAGCCCTTTTAGTATGGCTCAAAATGAAAAATCTCTGTTAAATATTTTTAATAATGACTATGTAAAATCCCACAAGAATTTAGTGATTGTAGGAGATTTCAACTTCCCGGGTATTAATTGGACAACTGAATACAGTGAAAATCACATTACATTTCGTTTTTTTAGCTCACCTGAGCATGAAGTGCTCAAGGTGAGCTATTGTGATCGCGCTGTGTCCGGCGTCCGTCGTCCGGGCGTCCGGTCGTCCGTCAACATCTTGTGTGCACTCTAGAGGCCATAGTTTTGGCCCAAATGTCTTGAAACTTGGTCACAATGTTCGTCTCCATCAACTCTCGGTCAAGTTCAAAATTGGGTCAAGTTGGGTCAAAAATGGGGTCAAGGGTCAAATCTTAGAAAAACCTTGTGTGCACTCTAGAGGCCACATTTTTGGTCCAAATGCTTTGAAACTTGGTCAGAATGTTTGTCTCCATCAAATCTCGATCAAGTTCGGAATTGGGTCAAGTGGGGTCAAAGATGGGGTCAAGAGGTCAAATCTTAGAAAAACCATGTGTGCACTCTAGAAACCTCATTTTTGGTCCATTTGTCTTGAAACTTTGTCAGAATGTTTGTCTCCATTTAATCTTGATCAAGTTCGAAATTGGGTCAAGTGGGGTCAAAATTGGGGTCAAGGGGTCAAATCTTAGAAAAACCTTGTGTGCACTCTAGAAGCCACATTTTTGGCCCAAATGTCTTGAAACTTGGTCACAATGTTTGTCATCATCAAATCTCAGTCAAGGTCGAAATTGGGTCAAGTGGGGTCAAAAATGGGGTCAAGGGGTCAAATCTTAGATAAACCTTGTGTACACTCTAGAGGCAACTTTTTTTGCCCAAATGTCATAAAACTTGGTCAGAATATTTGTATTCATCAAATCTCGATCAAGTTCAGATTAGGGTCAAGTGGGGTCAAAAATGGGGTCAAGTTGTCAAATCTTAGAAAAACCTTGTGTGCACTCTAGAAACCACATTTTTTGCCCAAATGTCTTGAAACTTGGTCAGAATGTTTGTCTCCATTTAATCTCGATCAAGTTCGAAAATGGGTCAAGTGGAGTCAAAAATGGGGTCAAGTTGTCAAATCTTAGAAAAACATTGTGTGCACTCTAGAAGCCACATTTTTTGCCCAAATGTCTTGAAACTTGGTCACAATGTTTGTCTCCATCAAATCTCGATCAAGTTCGGATTAGGGTCAAGTGGGGTCAAAAATGGGGTCAAGGGGTCAAATCTTAGATAAACCTTGTGTACACTCTAGAAACCACATTTTTGATCCAATCGTCTTGAAACTTTGTCAGAATGTTTGTCTCCATCAAATCTCGATGAAGTTCGAAAATGGGTCAAGTGGGGTCAAAATTGAGGTCAAGGGGTCAAATTCTAGAAAAACCTGTGTGCACTCTAGAAGCCACATTTTTGGCTCAAATGGCTTGAAACTTGGTCACAGTGTTTGTCTCCATCAAATCTTAGTCTAGTTCGAAATTAGGTCAAGTGGGGTCAAAAATGGGGTCAAGGGGTCCAATCTTAGAAAAACCTTGTGTGCACTCTAGAGACCATATTTTTGGCTCAAATGTCTTAAAACTTGGTCAGAATGTGTGTCAACATCAAATCTTGGTTCAGTATGAAATTGGGTCAAGTGGGGTCATAAATGGGGTCAAATCTTAGAAAAACCTTTTGTGCACTCTAGAGGCCACATTTTTGGCCCAAATGTCTTGAAACTTGGTCAGAATGTTTGTCTCCATCGAATCTCAGTCAAGTTTGAAATTGGGTCAAGTGGGGTCAAAAATGGGGTCAAGGGGTCAAATCTTAGAAAAACCTTGTTTACTCAAATATCTTGAAACTTCGTCAGAATGTTTGAATGAAACCTAGGTTTAGTTTGAAATTGGGTCAAGTTGGGCCCAAAATGAGATCAGGGGGTCAAATTTGATAAAATCCTTGTGTGCACTCTTTGATTGAAAATTATGTATTTTGGTCAGTATGTTTGTCTTGAAATCTTACACGAGTTTGATAGAGGGTCAAACACTTTTTTTAGTACTTTAGAGGCAACATATTTGTCTGAAATGTTAACTTCTTGAAATCTTTGACTTTTGTTAAGCCATGCATCAGGTGAGCGTTTAAGGGCCAATGGCCCTCTTGTTTAGGATTATTAAGAGATAATTATATGTTCCAGCATGTATTAGAAGATACACGTTTTCGACATGGACAGCAATTTAGTCTTTTAGACCTGCTTATTACTAACAATGAGAACCAGCGACCATGTTAGTATTGTGTTTAATATTAATTGTAATTTTAGCACAGAAACCGTAATTAAGTCAAGGAAATGCTTCTTTAAAGGTGATTATCAATCATGCAAAGACTACTTGAGGAATGTTTAACAGAGTGAAATAGATGACATGAATGTACATGAGACATGGAACTTCATATTGAATCATATTCATCACTGTATTGAAGAATTCATTCCAGAATTAGTTATCAAAAATGTCAAACCTAAACTCAAATGGATGGACCAATATTGCATTCGAGCAGTGAAAAAGAAGTATCATGCTTGGAAGAGATACACTTTCAGCAGGAGCTACAGGGATTACCAAATATACTGCAAACTTCGAAATAAAGCTTCCAAAGCTGTGTACCACTCTAAGAAAAAGCATGAAAAAGTCATTTCAGAGACATGTAAACTTAATGCCAAAACATTTTGGGTATACATAAGGGACAACACTAAATCCAAAAGTGGAATTGGAGATCTAAGATCCTCTGATGGAAATATTGTTACAGAAGATGAAGATAAAGCGGAGTTATTAAACCAGTTTTTCTCATCATTTTTTTAGAAACGAGGACACTTCACAATTACCTAATTTTGACAAACGTTGTAATCACGAAATCAATGACGTGCAATTTTCAAGTAGTGATATTTTAACTCAGTTGCGATCGATTAATGTTTCAAAAGCTTGTGGGCCAGATGAATGCCACCCTAATTACTACAGGAGTGTGCTGAAGAACTTTATCTTCCACTATACAAGTTATTCAAGAAATCAATTTCTGAAGGACAAATTCCAAATGATTGGAAGAAGGCGAATGTCACATGTATATACAAAAAAGGACCCAAAAACAATCCAAGTAACTATAGACCAGTCTCTTTAACCTCAATTGTCTGCAAACTACTTGAAAAACACATTAAAGTGGCTATATTTAACCATTTGAAGGATCACAGCTTGTTATCGGACTGTCAGTTTGGCTTTCTTGAACATCCTAGCACCGTCTTACAACTTCTTGATGTGCTCGAGGACTGGACTGCAGCCTTGGACGACAATAGCCAAATCGATACAGTTTATTTTGATTTTGCCAAAGCCTTCGATAGCGTCCCACACAAACGACTATTATCCAAACTACAGGCATATGGTATAGCTTGAAACTTATTGGATTGGATAAGAAGTTTCCTCAGCGATAGAAAGCAGAGAGTAGTTATCAATGGCTGTAGATCCAGTTGGACAGATGTTATATCCGGTTTACCACAGGGTTCTATCCTTGGACCAGTGCTTTTTGTATTATTTATCAATGATATGCCTGACTGTGTCAGCAGCAGTTGTCATTTATTTGCTGATGACACCAAATTGTACAGAGTAATCACATTTGAAAATGACCATGACTTATTACAAAATGATGTCACATCTTTCTGTAACTGGAGTAAAGACTGGTTACTGAAGTTCAATAATGATAAATGCAAAACTGTCCAATATGGTAAAAAATAGTTTACTACAAAGTACGAGATGTCAAATCCAGACGGTTCTTTTTCTACCATTCAAACAGACGAATCTGAGAAAAATTTAGGAGTACAATTCTCTGATAATTTTAAATTTGATGCACTGTTGCAAACAAAGCCAGCCGCATTGCAGGACTTATTAAACGTAATTTTGTCTATATGGACAAGGAACTCTTTCTAGTTTTATATAAATCTTTAATTCGACCAACCCTTGACTATGGAAACAGCATATATTATCCAACTACAAAGAAGAACAGATGTATTATTGAAAATGTGCAACGACGAGCAACAAAGATAATACCAGAATTGAAAGACTTACCTTACAACACTCGCTTACAAAAACTCAATTTACCTACACTAGAATAAAGGGCGACAGAGAGGAGACATGATTCAACTTTTCAAAATCATTCATAAGATAGACGAAAATGACTTTTCCAAGATGTTTACGCTTTCTACAAACCCCCATGAACTAAGAGGAAACGTATATAAATTGCAAAAACCTCGTGCTAATAAAGCAGTCAGACTCAATTCTTTTTCTCACCGGGTTATTAACATGTGGAATCTATTGCCAAATGAAATTGTTTGCTCCGATACCATAAATGCTTTTAAATCGAGACTTGATAAAGTGTGGATAGAGAAGAGATTCCATACTAGCGACATATATTAGTATACATGACCTAGCGGAAGACCACGAGAAAACGAAGACCAGGGGAATAACAAGCCGTAAGGGCTTACGTATTTCCCTACATTCCAAAGGTATTCCAAAGGTATAGATAAACATTTTTTCAAAAATTGAAAAAAAATATTGGCTTCCATTACATGCTTATTCAGCCAGAATTTGAGTGTTTTTTGTGAAAGATGCATGGAGGAGTTTAATGATTTTCTGTGCTGAAAGATATATTTTGTGAAGGAAATATGATTGATAGGCCTTGGGTCACAAACAATTAAATAGCTTTTGACGAAAGAGATTTTTTTTATATATTTTACGAAGTAGACTGGAACCAGTTTGTGGTTTCAGAACGGGTTTATTGACTGTATTTATCATAAAAAATCTTATTTAACATCTTTTCTTTAATTGTGCAGATTGAAAATCGTAAGGTTGTCTGTTAGCCTACTGACAATCATTGTAACTTGGAAATAACATGTTTTCTCACTATTTTCTTTAAAAATCAAATTCAAAATCTCTTAGAAATACATCAAGATAAAACCTTGAGATTTATCTTATAACCAAACTTAGTTTATATTCACAATTTGTTCAATTGTAAGGTGGTTTTCGTTAGTTGTGATGAGATTGATAATTCAGTTGCAGGTGTGATCAGTGATTTCAATAATAGATTTTGTAGCCTATTGACAATGATCTTTTCCCTCTATTCATAATACATGTTTTTACCCCTTTGTATCTATCTACATTTTTATTTGTGAATATATTTGAGTGTTATTCAGCATAATATTCATGTGTCATCAACCTGTGGCTTTTTAATTGACTTAAAAGAGCAATGTGACAGTTTAATTGGAAAATTTATAGGACTTTTTCATTTTGAAATGTGGAACTTTGAGTATTACTGCTTTATCTGAGGAGTTTATTGGTAAACCAAAAAAGACGATTTTCCTTTCTAATCATTTACTGTTTTAGATGTCCCAGAAAATATGGGTAACAATATGATACTTAAAAGACATACTATAACATCAAGAAGTCTGTTTGATTTTGGTTTTCTGTCTCGGAGTTCTCACAGTGTAGGAGCTGAAGTGTAAGGTTTGTTAATTGCGTAATTAACTTGTGGTTGTGTACATAGGCAGTTTGATCCCTTGAAGCTATTACTGTAGAAGAGAGGTAGGTTAATATCAGTTTTTAGCTCACCTGAGCACATTGTGCTCAAGGGGAGTTTTAAGGATCACCCTGAGTCTGTTGTGCATTGTCCATCCTCAACAATCTTAAAACCTTTTTCTTCTCCTGAACCACTGGGCCGATTTCAATGAAACTTTGCCAAAATGTTCTCTAGGTGACCCTCTTTGAACATTCACAAAATTCTGATTGGCCCATAAATATGGTTGTTGTGGCAGGGTGGGGCTTATTTTGAGCCCAATATCTTTGAATCACATCTCCTGAACCACTGGGCTGAATTCAATCAAACTTAACCAGGTTGTTTCATAGGTGACCCTTTGCAAAAAATTGTTCACGACATTTTGATTGGCCCATAAATATGGGCATGACAGGGCGGGCCTTATTTTGAGCCTGATATCTGTTAATGACATCTCCTCCTGAACCACTGAGTCAATTTCAATGAAACTTTACCAGAATGTTCCTTGGGTGACCCTTTTCAAAAATTGTTCACAATGTTTTGATCGGTCCATTAATATGGGCTAGGCAGGTCAAGGCTTATTTTGAGACCAATATCTTTGGACGACATCTCGTCCTGAACCATTGGGCCAATTTCAATGAAACTTAACCAGATTGTTCCTTGGGTGACCCTTTGCAAAATTTGTTCACAAAATTTTGATTGGCCCACAAATAAAGGCATGGCAGGGGAGATTATTTTAGCCTGATTTCTCTAAATGACATCTTCTTCTGAACCACTTGGCCAATTTCAATGAAACTTTACTAGAATGTTCCTTGGGTGACCCTTTTCAAAAATTCTTTTCAAAATCTTGATAGATCCATAGAAAAGGGCTGGGCAAGGTGAGGCTTATTTTGAGACCAATATCTTTGGACGACATCTCGTCCTGAACCATTGGACCGATTTCAGTGAAACTTAACCAGATTGTTCCTTGGGTGACCCTTTTCAAAAATTGTGCATGACAATCCGATTGGCCTATAAATATGGGAATGGCAGGGATTATTTTATAGGCTAAGCCCCAAATCTTTTAATGACATTCCCTCCTGAACCACTTGGCCAATTTCAATGAAACTTTACCAGAATTTACCTCGGGTGACCCTTTTCAAAATTTTTTCAGAAATTTTTATCAGTCCATAAATATGGGTCTGGCAGGGTGGGGCTGTTCTAAGCTCGAAATCTTTGAACTACATCTCCTGAACTACTGGGCTGATTTAAATTAAACTTTCCTAGAATGTTTTTTGGGTGACCCTTTGCAAAAATAATCCGTGAAATTTTGGCTGGGCAGGGAGGGGCTTGTTTTGAGCCCGAAATCTCTGAACGAAATTTCCTCCTTAACCACCGATTTCAATGAAACTTTACCAGAATATTCCTTGGGTGACCCTTTTCAAATAATGTTCATGAAATATTGTTCGACCCATAAATATGGGTGTTGTAAGGCGGGACTTATTTTGAGCCCAATGTCTTTGAACAACATCTCCTCCTGAACCATTGGGCTGATTTCAATGAAACTTTACCAGAATGTTCCTTTGATGACCTTCTTCACTTAATGGTATGCAGAATTTTGATTGGCTCATAAATATTGGTCTGCAGGACTGGGCTTGTTTTGAGTCTCCTCAGTAATGAATGGGTGGGCAGCGTCTATTATCACTTTAAATTCTTCAAATAACATCACTTCTTCAACAATTAGGCAAACTTTGTCAGAAAGTTACTTGGATGAGATCCACTGGACCAATAAAATTCAGGTGAGCAGTTTAGGGCCATTCTGGCACTCTTGTTCTAGATTACTTGTCCATGGACAAGTAAATACCAGAGCAAATCTTGGAACAGAACTTAAAAGATCTTGGACAAAAGTCATACTAATGTTTGTATCAAAGGGTGGAAAATATTGTCTTTAATTAAGAAGATGCTGCATTTTCAGCATTTTCTTTATTAAGTACAATGTTTTCTCAATATTTACCATTCCATCGTTTTGCAGACAAGTTCATTTTGATCCAGGACAATTATGAAATTGACTTTTACTTATCCTTGGACAAGTAGAGAAAATTAATTTTTTCACAGCCCTGAAATGCGTGAAGAAAATTGGTTTCTAATTTCGTTTCCATTATGTATTAAAGAAATTGAATGATTGTTTGTTTTTGTTGTAACATTAATAAATATTTAACAACAAATGTAATCTAGAGAGCCTGGGTTTGATCCCAAACGGCAGAACTCATCCTTTTTGACTATTTGTCTCTCACCGATGGGTTGATAATTATAGACCTATGCAAGAGAGCAGCTGGAGACTAGGAAAGAATGTGATGTAAGTACTGGTTAGAGAAATACCAGGAATCCATTGTTAGGTGCTCCAGCCACTGGGATACAACTGAAAGATTGTGGAAAGCGGCATAAAATTCCATTCAGACAAGCAAATCAACAACAAATGCTATATTTTCACTCAGGTCTCCACTGCTCATGAAATTAAAGCATTTCTTGTTGGATACAGAATGTATGGATCTTACACTACCAAAAAAATTAGTGTTTATGTCTTTTCTGTCTTTGCCTTTAAGTTTGGATTTAACCCTTGTCATGCTGGAATATTCCTGCTTTGGCAGGAGCTAAAGACAAACATCAGCCTGCACATAATGTGCAGTCTGATGTTAGTCTACACCACCTGTTTCTCACTTTCAAACCAGAATTGTCAATAGATTTAGGTTTTTCAAACAAAAATTGACCTACAGTTGGGACTTTCAGTGCTTTTTGCCCTTTGATTTTGATGGAAATTTTAGCCAAAATTTATTCAGCATGACAAGGGTAAAGTTTGGATTTAAATAGAGAGATACTATGATTCAATATCAATAGAGGGATATGGTGAATACAGGTAATTTTGACAGGTATCCGACCTTCCTTTCCTGTTTTCATGCTGTGCATCTGCAGCGTCTATTGAATATTACTGTGTAATATGTGCAGTGATATGGTGCATGAAATTTGTCCTTTTTACACAGAAAACATTTACGCAACAGGTGGCCTGTTCATTCAGATATAAATTATAGTAAAAGTTTTTGCATTTTCTTCTTTTGGCTATCTAACTGTCAGCTGTTTCTATATCATGCATGAAATAATTAGTTCTGCAGATTATGAATGATTCCTAAATTCAAATATATTTAATTCTAAAACCTTATAACTACAGGAAGTGCTGGTTTGCCAAAACTTTACATGACTTTAATATAACCATTAACAAGAGCACTGCCTAAGGATGCCTAGTGCCTATGCTCCGCTGATTGCTGGATTTTGGATGAAAATCTAAGTCAAGAAAAGGGGCATTATTTGCACATTATTTGAGTTATCCCCCTTAATAGTATAGGTTGCTCTTATGATGATGAAAAAGTGTGCCAAGTTTAAAGTGAATGTCTTCAGTAGAACCAGAAGGTTTTGCACAACTTAATCAACACCAACACTAAATCTATAGCAATTCCTCAGGTTTTCTTGCAAAACAGCCAGACTTAAAATTGGCACTTTGGCAGTTCCCATTTTCAATTGAACACTCAGTAAGAAATAGCCTTGGCAAGAAGTCAGTGATGCCAGGACCAAATATCAATTTTGCAATTGCAGTTGCATATAATGGCTGATGTGACAATGTCTTATTTCTTGGCCAGTGATGAGGCAGAAATTGTTGGGTTGATTAAATGCTGCATGCTGATGAGTTGTCTGTAGAGTGCGCATTTCTTCTTTTCGTAAGTTTGTCTGTCCGCCTATAAGGATTTATTTGGAGATCTCTCATATACAAAAAAATAATTTAGTTTTGCTTCGTGTTATATTTTTGCTGGAATTTCACCATGTCCTGAATAATTATGTGCTCTTATCCCAGACAGATAGGATGATACAGACATGTGATTTATAAGTTTAGCTCTATACCTCATTGGAACACAATGGTATTTGATGTCTCAGTGTGAAACAGTTGCTACTGCCCTTAAACAAAATAGGCATTACAACTGTTTTGCACTTAAATTTGCCATCTTATTGTGATGTCAAGTTGTGTTATTTGGCTAGCTGTGTTATTACCAAATTAGATTTAGAAATCTTTATAAAAATTTCTTTTATTTCACACAATTATTTTTTGCTCAGGAAGCCAAACATTAAAAAATCTATTGACAAAGATTGAACATCTGCATATGCTATACAGCCAGAGTTGTAGAATATAACCTGTAATGTAAGGCAACTCTGGCCTTGTCATAGACAGTTTGGTGTTAATGACATGCATCTGAAAGAGTTTTCAATAAATTGTGAGGTTGAAAGTTCTAGAATGATTTCTTGGCTTGTGTTTATTAAGAAGACAGTGAGTCTGCAGTCTGAGCAGAATTCAAAGCTCATATTTGACTTGAGTTTCTGAAGAATTTTTGGTGGACGTTTAGAAAAGTCATATAATAACTTGAAAACGGTATTGTGACTTGTGATTTCAATACATTTGTAGACAAGCGGCAAGTCAAAATAGCAAATTGCTCTTATATGAGGTATAATTTTGTCTCCAGTCCAGTAGGTGTTGATTCAGTGTTTTCTAAAAAACAAAGTTATGATTTCTGATGCAAACAAGATTCAAAATGATGGGAAAGTAAAAAAAGCAATTTGTGTATAAATCAAGAGATAAAAACGTAAATTCAGTCAATGAGGCGAAAAAGAATGCACAAACGAAATGTAGACTTTGTATAGGTGTAACAGTAGACATATCTTATGCAGTATTGAAAAATGTAGTGTTTTGAGTGAGTGGGAGGAGAGATGTTATCCAGATATTATGTTCTGAATTTATTTTCGATGATAGAAATTTTGAAAAATTTCTTTCAAAACTATTCATATGGGTGCTCATTAGAATCGTCTCATTAAGACGATTCTAATGAGTACCCACAACATAGGTTTTGCTTCAGAAATAAAGGATTTAGATTTTAATTTTCCCTCTCTTTGTCATGATATCAGAAGCTCTTGACTGCTGAGACTAGACACTAGACGGTTTTATCAACATTAGATTATTATACTGTGGGATGTTGGATATTGTGTGATGAGTGAACTGTAGCTTCAGGGATGTTTTATTAATTAATTTGAAGGATCTTTTGCCTGTTGAGCTGTGAAAATATTAGATGTACTTTGTAACTTAATGTAAGTGTACTCTTTTTCCTTCATGAAACTTTCTGAAACACCACGTTTTCATGCCTCTGCGTCATTAAGTTTAATGTAAAATTTAAGGAAGAGTGCTCAACCCTTGTCATGCTGAAATGATCCACAGTAAATTTTGCATTAAAATCAAACTGCTGTAAGCACTGGATGTACTTAACTCAGAATTTTTTATTAAAAGTTCATTTTTTAGCTTGGCTGTTTTAGAAATAACAGGAATCCATTGTTAGGTGCTCCAACCCCTGCAATATAACTGAAAGTGTTTAATATATGCCTTGGTATTGTCGTTGTCGTCTTCGCCATGTGGCAATCTTGATATTTAGTGATATCTTTGGTTCTACTAAGGGCATTCACTGCAAACTTGGCACACATGTTCACAATCAAAGGAGCATCCTATAATGTCAAAGGGGTAACTCTAGATGCATTTTGTTAGAGTAATGCCCCCTTTTTAACTTAGATTTTTATCCTCTATCCAGCATCCTACAGGTAAGGGTAGGCAAATGTATGTGATGCTTTTGTTGAATTTGTCTTGTTTAAAAATAAGCATCATGTAGTAACAATCAAAGGTCAGACATCTCATATGTACAGTCTGATCTTAGTCTATACTACCGGATTTTGCAGATTTTCCTTTTCGAATGTAAGAAAAACTAAAAAAACTTTAATTTTCCAAATAAATACAGACTCGCTTTCAGCACTTGTTTTTCAATACAATTTTGCAAAAGATTTATATTCAGCATGATAACGGTTAAGCACTTGGACATCAAAATATTGTTTGAAACTTTCTTTGAAAAAAAAAATAGGACCAAAGTAGACCTAAAGCTATATATAAATGGAGTGTACTAAGGATTGAAGCTCTGCATTGCTGAAACTTTTAAGGGAATTTCTAGATAAAGATGATGATTTTCCTCAAAAGAGACATGGAGTCTGTGATTTTGGTGCATCAAAGGCAATAAAGAATGAATCATGCTCTTAAATTTTCTTTTGATATGTCTAAAGTGTGCTGATGCCTTACTTAGATCTTATAATGAATTTGTATGAAGGTCTGTGGAATTTCACATGTATAATTTTATCTTTTCACTATAATCAGGACAACTTATAAAGAAATTATAATCATCTTCTATTGCTTTCAAACAAGCGAATGGATTTTGATGATAACCTTTCCT
Organism: Fragum whitleyi; assembly: GCA_948146395.1. NCBI lineage: Eukaryota > Metazoa > Mollusca > Bivalvia > Cardiida > Cardiidae > Fragum > Fragum whitleyi. Next base: position 34,929,602 of record OX411552.1, on the reverse strand, counting down.
AAAGAACTTTAATTCTTATTGTCTCCTGGAGTAAGAGAGCTGGTTTATAGTTCAATGGCTCAGTGTTTGAAGACAGTAAGTTGCTATACTGCACTCACATTATGCACTTACAACATTTTTTTTTCATTGTAGGACAACAGCATATCAATGGCTTGGCACAAAACAGTTGTAACTGCCTATATGTTTACAGGCTGTTACAACTGTTTTGCGCTGAGCCATTAATATAGAAACTTATAATCTTTTAGCACTGTGCCACTGAATTGTTAAGCTTGTTTCAGAAACTAAATGTAGACAAGTATTGAAATTGAAATAATTTGATAATAGATCATGTACATGTTCCAAAATCAGTCTAAAATAAACTAGTGAGCCCTTTGACCTGATATGCAAGAAATCAAAATAGAAATTTTTGTTTCTTATTATAATCATGGAGAAAAGTCATTCAGGTGTGATAATAAAAGGAAACTTGCTTCATTAAGGTGACAGACTAGGCTGTTTTTCTAGTATCGATTTATCTTGTTCATATTGTATTTGACAAAGAAAGTTCAGTCATGCAGTCTTAACATTCTTTGAACCGTAACAGTATGGTACCTTTGTGTATGTTCAGTCTGCCTTGCCAAACAACAGCATCTGGTAGTCCAAGCTTCAGTTAAATGAACCCTCAGTTAACCCTGCTTTTTACGTGCTTGTGTTTTTATGATTGAGAAAACATTGTGAAAAAAGAAAAAATTGCTTCTGACAAGCAATTTCTTCTTTTCCCACACTATTTTCTACCCTACTGAACGGTTACTTTTCAAATTAAATCCACTTTTAATTTTCGTCTGCAAAACCTTTGAATTTGGACAGGTCAAAATTTTGTAAAACAGGGAAGGGTTAATATACATGTAATATGATTTCATAGTGATATTTTGTCTTGAGACAATGTAACAACAGTTTCTTTGGTAACTTATCCCAGGAATGATAATCATATTGTGATATGAAGCATGATTAAAAGTTTTAAAGAATTGTCATATGTTGAGAGCTTTATCCAAAGCCAAAATGTATTTGATTATAGATACTTAAAAATTTATTTTTGAAATCAATCATTGACAGGGGTGTGGAAATACAAGTTTTCTCCACTTGTACCTGGACAAGTAAAAGCGGATTTTCTACTTGTCCAGGATCAAAATGAACTTGTCCACTAAAGGGTAAATAGAAATATTAGATAAAAACATTGCCTTTTGATGAAGAAAATGCTGGTATCCAGCACTTTCTTCAATAAAAACAATGTTTTCTACCCTATGATATGAACATTTGGATGATTTCTCTCTTAATTCTTTTAAGTAACATTCCAAGATTTGCCCTGGTATTTACTTGTCCTTGGACAAGTGGCTTAGAAAAATTTACTTGTCTGTAAGTACAAAAGCCTGAGTCGGACAAGTCGGGCATGGGAATTCCACACCCCTGATTGAAATTTGGAAAAAAATTCTAGTCATTATATGACTAACTTTGCAAGAAATATTTTCTTCATTTCCTTGTATGTCGATGGAAACAATCTAAACATTGTAACAATAGATTGAACAAATCTGACTGGTGTTGCGCTACATCATTGATCCAATTTGTAAATCAATCTCCTTGATTGACATGGATGCTGCTTTAAGGTAGTGGACTCATAATAGTTCCACAACGTCTGGGATTTAAGAACTTTAACAGTGTTGACCTATGTTTCCTAATGATTTTCATGAGGAAACCTCGGTCAACATAGTGAAAGACCATGCATTCCGAAATGTAGTGGAACTTCTATGTGTCCACTACCTTAATTGATAAGGAGTGTGTTACAACACAATGTCAAGTGAAGTGTTAGATTGTAATTAGTCTCACTGTCGCCTCTTCAAAGTAAATCCAGCATTCTCACCTGCAGCGGGGATCAATAATTATTGTACAATACCTGGAGATGGTAGTCAGTTTCAGTGGCCTTGACAAACATGCATGTAGGATTTTACAAATAACAAAGGTAAAGTATCTCTCAAGAGCTTATGATAAGTCTAAGTCAAATTGCAGACTCACAAATTTAGCGGCACTTTAAGAGATTGTTTGGTGCTCCAGCTATCACAATATAACTGAAAGATTGTTGAAAGTGGCATTGAGCCCCATTCATTTTGTGACATTTCAAATGAGAAGTACCCACAATACATGTATTATAAAATTTGATTGAAGGATAATGTAAGCTTTCATTTTGAATGGGAAATCACTCCCTTTAATAGAGCTCTGCTTATTGTCTCTTCACTCAGCTTTTCTAAAAAAAAAAAATAAAGACTTGAAATGGAGCCTGTGTATGAGATTTCCAAAACTTTCAAATATGCGCAAAGCAAAGACTCTGATCAGCCTGACCAGAGTCTTCACTGTGTGTTTAGTAGATACATGTAGATAAGGTCTCAAAGTGTCTGTAGACAATCAGGTAACTTTATTTTTACAGAATGTGGCTGTTTATGCTGCTCGTTGTTTGCCCCTCATGCATATTTTAAATTTTTGGAAATGTCACACACAGGCTCAATTATTGTTTTAATTGACTTTTCAATTTTGATGATGTTAGCAGTTATCCTGTTGAATTTGAATTTTATTCAAAAGAAATCACCCATTTTGGGGAAATTTCAACAAGTCTGGCAGGCTGATCTAGGTCTATCATGTCTTCCCAAAGCTTTGTCTGCAGCTGGAAAATGCTGTGAATAGCATGAGAAGGGTTAACCCTTCTCTATTTAATCCCTGCTTTTTTTGTGCCTGTGATTTTATGATTGAGAAAACATTGTGAAAAAAGAAGAAATTGCTTCTGACAAGCAATTTCTTCTTTTTTCACACTTTTTTCTACCCTACTGAAAGGTTATTTTTCAAATTAAATCCACTTTAAATTTTCGTCTACAATACCTTTGAATTTGGACAGGTCCAAAACTTTGAAAAACAGGAAAGTGTTAAGTACAAAGTGATTTTGTAATTTTGTTTACATAATAAGACTTTTAATTACACTTATCACCTCAAGATGATAGATGAAGGAAATCCTAAGTGAGTCAGACTCACATGGAAATCAAAGATTACATACCATGTTAATTCAACCTTTCACCTAATATAGTCATTAGTTATCCTTAAACCATTTAACCTTTCACATAATGCAAATATTTTGGTCATGAAACACATCTTTCCTTCATTCATTTCAAAGAATCAAAGATTATACAATTATTTGTGGATTCTCTAACCCATTGCTTTAATGCATTTGCTCTTAACTTGAAATATATGTTTGATATCTAAAGAGCAACTTAAATTATAATACAATCAAGAGAGGTAGCTCGAATTGTATAAAAAATGTATATAAATTATGTCCAGTTTTCAACTTAGGTTTTATATCTACGGTCAAGCTACTGACAACCAAGCCTAGGCTTTCACATGAGGTGCACTTGCTTCAGTAAGACTTTTCTTAACAATTACCCTCCTCATGTAAAAAGATACCTTATCCAGATTGGCTTGCACTACCCTAGATATTGAAATAGCCTCAGCATTGTCATAGTTCTCGTTGTCATGCAAAGACTATGACATTTTCTGATATCCCTGGTATTCACTTGAAAATTTGTGCTTATATGTTAACTGCCTAAGGGAGCATTGTTTTAACTCCTCTCAAGGGGGATAAATCTAGATGCATTTTGTGTAAATTGTACTCTTGTCTAAGTTAGATTTTTTATCCACTATCAAGCACCCAACAGCCGAGGGTAGGCTCCCTTAGGCAGTGCTTTGTTTAACCCTTGTCATGCTGAACCCGGAATATTCCTCCTTTGGCAAGTGGTATAGATAAAGATCAACCTGCACATATGTGCAGTCTGATCTTGGTCTACACCACCTGCTTGTCTTCCTTCAAGGCATAGTTGTTTGTGTAATGTATATTCAAAAAGGAAGGTTGTTCTACACTCTTGAATTCCAGTGCTTTCAGTACTTTGATATTAGTGTGATTCTGAAAGTGGATATTAATTCAGCATGACAAGGGTTAATTCTAATCATACCATGTATTTTACCTTTTTTAATGCAAAAATGAGATAACATATCACTTGCTAAATTGTTTTTAGAGTCAAATTTAATTCCTTCATAGATCTTCAAGATGAGTGCATTTGAATACTGTCAAGGGATGAAGATATAGTTTCAGTTTACAAGGACCTTTTCAAATTTACGACCTGTACATTAAGTCTCAGCATGCAAAAATGTGAACACTGCTGAGAGAGGTATTATAATAAGATGTGTAGGATCTTTGATGAAGAGTGACTTTGCCCTTTTGATAACAATAAAAATCTAAATATCAATGTAAGAGATTCTGTATAAGAAAATTAAAACTTTGCATTATGGAACCTCTTACCTAATACTTGACCTTCGTTGGAATAATATATGAAAAGTGGCTCACTTATTTCAGAGGTACAGATAAGAGGGTGTTACTCAATTCAAAAATCTTCATTTCTCAATGAAACCATTTGTAGTGGGTACTCATTTGAATCGTCTTGGCGAGAAGATCTAATGAGGACATGCAACACAGGGTTTAAGCTGGGACTAGTGAAATATCTAAAGTTGCAAACAAAAATACCTCTCTATCTGTAGCTCTGTATTTAGATATATGTCAAGCCTTTTTTATGAGTTGAACATGATTTTGAGGGGTTAGGGCAAAACTATTTTTAGCTCACCTGAGCACGAAGTGCTTAAGGTGAGCTATTGTGGTTAGGTGGATGTCCGTCGTCCGTCGTGGGACGTCCGTCGTCAACATTTGCCTTGTATGCACTCTAGAGGCCGCATTTTTTGCCCAATCAACCTGATTTTGGTCAGAATGATTGTCTTGATGAAATCTCGGACAAGTTCGAAAATGGGTCAACTGAGGTCAAAAACTAGGTCACAGGGTCAAATCTTAGAAAAACCTTGTATGCACTCTAGAGGCCACATTTTTTGCCCAATCAACCTGAATTTTGGTCAGAATGATTGTCTTGATAAAATCTCGGACGAGTTCGAAATTGGGTCAACTGGGGTCAAAAACTAGGTCACAGGGTCAAATCTAAGAAAAACCTTGTATGCACTCTAGAGGCCACATTTTTGCCCAATCAATCTGAAATTTGGTCAAAATGATTGTCTTGATAAAATCTCAAACGAGTTTAAAATTGGGTCAACTGAGGTCAAAAACTAGGTCACAGGGTCAAATCTAAGAAAAACCTTGTATACATTCTTGAGGCCACATTTTGTGCCCGATTTACCTGAATTTTGGTCAGAATGATTGTCTTGATGAAATCTCGGACTAGTTCGAAATTGGGTCAACTTGGGTCAAAAACTAGGTCACGGGGTCAAATCTAAGAAAAACCTTGTATGTACTCTAGTGGCCACAAATTTTGCCCGATCAACCTGAATTTTTGTCAGAATAATTTTCTTTATAAAATCTCGAACGAGTTTGAAATTGGGTCAACTGGGGTCAAAAACTAGGTCACAGGGTCAAATCTAAGAAAAACCTTGTATGCACTCTAGAAGCCACATATTTTGCCTGATCAACCTGAATTTTTGTCAGAATAATTGCCTTGATGAAATCTCGGACGAGTTTGAAATTGGGTCAACTGGGGTAAAAGACTAGGTCAGGGGGTAAAATCTAAGAAAAACCTTGTATGCACTCTAGAGGCCACATATTTTCCCAGATCAACCTGAATTTTGGTCAGATTGATTGCCTTGATGAAATCTCGGACGAGTTTGAAATTGGGTCAACTGAGGTCAAAAACTAGGTCACAGGGTCAAATCTAAGAAAAACCTTGTATACATTCTTGAGGCCACATTTTGTGCCCGATTTACCTGAATTTTGGTCAGAATGATTGTCTTGATGAAATCTCGGACTAGTTCGAAATTGGGTCAACTTGGGTCAAAAACTAGGTCACGGGGTCAAATCTAAGAAAAACCTTGTATGTACTCTAGTGGCCACAAATTTTGCCCGATCAACCTGAATTTTTGTCAGAATAATTTTCTTTATAAAATCTCGAACGAGTTTGAAATTGGGTCAACTGGGGTCAAAAACTAGGTCACAGGGTCAAATCTAAGAAAAACCTTGTATGCACTCTAGAAGCCACATATTTTGCCTGATCAACCTGAATTTTTGTCAGAATAATTGCCTTGATAAAATCTCAGACGAGTTTGAAATTGGGTCAACTGGGGTAAAAGACTAGGTCAGGGGGTAAAATCTAAGAAAAACCTTGTATGCACTCTAGAGGCCACATATTTTCCCAGATCAACCTGAATTTTGGTCAGATTGATTGCCTTGATGAAATCTCGGACGAGTTTGAAATTGGGTCAACTGGGGTCAAAAACTAGGTCACGGGGTCAAATCTAAGAAAAACCTTGTATGCACTCTTGTGGCCACGTTTATTGTCCAATTAACCTGAAATTTGGTCAAAATGATTGTCTTGATTAAATCTCGGAGGAGTTGGAAATTGGGTCAACTGGGGTCAAAAACTAGGTCACAGGTTCAAAGCTAAGAAAAATCTTGTATGCACTCTAGTGGTCACATTTATTGCCCAATCAGCCTGAAAATTGGTCAGAATGATTATCTCGATAAAATCTTGAATGAGTTCGAAATTGGGTCAACTGGGGTTAAAAACTAGGTCAGGGGGTAAAATCTAAGAAAAACCTTGTATGCACTCTAGAAGCCACATATTTTCCCAGATCAACCTGAATTTTGGTCAGATTGATTGCCTTGATGAAATCTCGGACGAGTTTGAAATTGGGTCAACTGGGGTCAAAAACTAGGTCACGGGGTCAAATCTAAAGAACCTTGTATGCACTCTAGAGGCCACAATTTTTGGCCAATCAACCTGAAATTTGGTCAAATTGATTGTCTAGATGAAATCTCGAATGAGTTTGAAATTGGGTCAACTGGGGTCAAAAACTAGGTCACGGGGTCAAATTTAAGAAAAACCTTGTATGCACTCTTGTGGCCACGTTTATTGTCCAATCAACCTGAAATTTGGTCAAAATGATTGTCTTGATGAAATTTCGGACGAGTTTGCAATTGGGTCAACTGGGGTCAAAAACTAGGTCACAGGTCCAAATCTAAGAAAAACCTTGTATGCACTCTAGTGGTCACATTTATTGCCCAATCAGCCTAAAAATTGGTCAAAATGATTATCTTGATAAAATCTTGAATGAGTTTGAAATTGGGTCAATTTGGGTCAAAAACAAGGTCACAGGGTCAAATCTAAGAAAAACCTTGTATACATTCTAGAGGCCACATTTTGTGCCTGATTAACCTGAATTTGGTCAGATTGATTGTCTTGATGAAATCTCGGACGAGTTCCAAATTTGGTCAACTGGGGTTAAAAACTAGGTCACAGGGTCAAATCTAAGAAAAAACGTGTATGCACTCTAGAGGCCACATATTTTCCCCGATCAACCTGAATTTTTGTCAGTTTGATTGTCTTGATAAAATTTCAGACGAACTTTAAATTGGGTCAACTGGTGTCAAAAACTAGGTCACAGAGTAAAATCTAAGAAAAACCTTGTATGCACTCTTGTGGCCACGTTTATTGCCCAATCAACCTAAAATTTGGTCAGAATGATTGTCTTGATGAAATCTGGAATGAGTTTGAAATTGGGTCAACTAGGGTCAAAAACTAGGTCACAGGGTCAAATCTAAGAAAAACCTTGTTATCACTGTAGAGCCCACATTTTTTGCCCGATCAACCTGAATTTTGGTCAGAATGATTGTCTTGATGAAATCTAAGACAAGTTCAAACTTGGATCAACCGGGGTCAAAAACTAGGTCACAGGGTCAAATCTAAGAAAAACCTTGTATGCACTCTAGAGGCCACATTTTGCTTGATCAACCTGAAATTAGGTCAGAATGATTGTCTTGATAAAATCTTGGACAAGTTTGAAATTAGGTCATCTGGGGTCAAAAACTAGGTCACAGGGTCAAATCTAAGAAAAACCTTGTATGCACTCTAGAGGCCACAATTTTTGGCCAATCAACCTGAAATTTGGTCAAATTGATTGTCTAGATGAAATCTCGGACGAGTTTGAAATTTGGTCATTTGGGGTCAAAAACTAGGTCACGAAATCAATTATAAAAATCCTTGTTAGTCAACCTTAAAATTGTGAAAAAAGGCTTCTCAATTTGTATAGAAGCAACAGCTTTTTTAGCTCAGTCATTCATCATTCTATTTCTCATACTTCATTTGAAAATTTTAGACAGTTCATTCAGGTGAGCGATTAAGGGCCACTATGGCCCTCTTGTTGGTTTCTATTACATTTAGATGCGCCTTCTAAAGTTTTGTGCTGACCCATGATGGTATTTGCTTTATGACTTTTTGAAGTATGTGTGTTTCATCTAGTCTTGGAGGTCAGATGCTTGATGAAAGTTGTTATTTAATGTCAATGAATTTCTATGATGCTTAATCCTTATCATATTGAATATGACAAAATTGCATTAAAATCATAGTGCTGAAAGCAATTAAAGTACTAAATGCGGGTGTGTATTTATTTTTTTCAAAAATACAATTTTTGTACATGTCTTGTCAATATAGAAAATTAAGGGGTATAGACTAAGATCAGACTGCACAGATGTGCAGACTGATCTTTATTTATGCCTCCTTCTACAACAGGAATATTCTGGAAACAGAATAGCAAGGGTTAAAATGCAAATATTTTGGATAAACAAATCTCTATATCTAATATTAGTAATGAAAGCTTTTCGTATCTTTCCAGGTTATCCAGCCCCTATATTATTGAAACTTCTGGACAGCATGACATAGACACACACAAATTGTGGAATTGCGAGGAAGGGAAGACAAGATGGCTACCCGTGTGGTGCGACTGGTGTGCTATCTATTATACAGGCTGCTCCTGCCGGCAGTGCTTCTAGTTGGTAAGCCAATCTATGGATTAGCCCAACACCATTGCCAGTGACCATATAATTAGGCGCATACAACAGTTTTGTGCTGATCCCTTAATTATCCTCTATTGTTTCGGCAAAGGAGATATAGTAATGGTCTCCGTCCATCATTCCGTCACTAAACTTGTCTGGAGCATATCTCCCAAAATGTAAAAGCTATCGAAATTTCGGAAACTTTATAGGTGGATAGATCTCATGGAGGAGAAGTGCAGTACACAAGAACTACAACTCTTGCGTGCATAATTTTGGAGTTATTGCCCTTTGATTAGGCTTCAGTTTACATGGCTCTTGTTTAATGTTACAAAACCCCTGTCAACAACAGCTGTCAATCAAAAAAGAACATTTGACATACTAAATCATTCATTTTCATATATGTTTGAATGAGCTGTAGTTACAATATCAGGTCACCCATCAACAATTTGCCTTTTGTACAACCATATAAAAAACGTAATGTTTATTGCATGGTTTTTCACCTGGCAGGGTGGAGCCTAAGTAGCGGGAAGTTGCATTTAAAGTTAAGGTAAGTCAGCTGTCTTTAGGTCTGCTCACTTCAATGGATAGTCAACATGTTTAATTTTAAAGGTTAATTCGTTGGTGGGTAATCAAACCCTCGTAGCTTCAGTTTAAACAAGCTGAAGTTACAAGGTTTTGGTAAACCAACAATGAAGAGTGATCTTATTCGCTAGACCCATTTCATGGGTTTGGTGCAAGACTGTAGTAAGTGTATATACAATGTATATACACTTACTACAGTCTTACACAGAACCCTCGATTTGGTTTTAGAATACAGGAAATACACATGTTCACAATAATTGTCAACTGACTTTTGAAAGAACCCAATTCATTGAAAAGTAAACCCGTCAAATTTTGTCACAGCTTAGCCTTGCCCTGCCAGTTTAATAATAACACAGAATATTTTGTGATCACCAAAGGCGTCTATTGGGCGTGTTGGCTTTGATCACTTCTTTGTCTGGAGCATAAACTCTGAATTCCGTTTGACTTGAAATTGGGCAGATAAGTTCTTATCAGCACAAGAACTGTAACTCTACCTTACTTAACTTTTGAGTTCTATTACTTTGTTGTTTTTCGTACTTATTACTTTGTTGTTGTTCATACTTGGGGATCCAGCAGTGTGACTGGCATATCTTGTGAAAATTTACCACTTTGTTCATTTGATATCAATAACCCTATGTTTTGCCGACAAATAATAATTCAGCATAGTTTAAAGAATGTTTTTTGGGAATTCATATTTTTACTGGGCAACCTAAAAGGGACCTACAGATAGAGGGGGTATTTTGGATTTCAGATTTAAATATTTCCAAAATGCTTGCACATATCATATATTGAGGGTACCCCTTGGAATCTTCTTGTCAAGACAATTCAAATGAATACTAACAACATTAGATTTTAACAAGAAATATAGATTTTAGATTGGATTTATCCTCTCTTATATGCTCCTCTGCAAAAGCTCATAACTTCAGCTTAATCAATCTGTAATTACGAGGTTTTGATCCACCAGCAGCGAAAAAATATACAGACAAATTTAATTTGCTTGATCATACTGTAGCTACTTAGACTGGCTCCCGTCCCACTGATCTGAAGTTGGCATGATGATAGATCTCAATGATCCGCATCCGCTGGTACAAAAGTCAAGGTCATGTGACAAGGTCAAGGTCATCTGTCAAGGTCAAACTTTGAAAAAAATGCCGTTACGGGGGCATTCGTGTTTCACAAACACATCTTGTTTCATACTGTTTTCATCCCTTTTAAAAGCTTATACATGTATATTCTCTGACTGGCCGATCAGTGTCAATTTTTTTGAGAAAATGGGAGGTAATTTGAAATAAAATAGTTACACATGAGTGGTCTACCTTATTAATTTTAAAACTAACTGACAGCCTGGGAGCCAGGCTATGTAGCTACTACGTTTTGGTTGCTTGCCAATGATAAATATCAAAATCTGCTATCTAGGGTACATATTTTGAAATCTCTAGGTAAAAAATTAATCTGATAATATGAATTCCTGATGCAACAAATTAACTGGAAATGTCACAAAATGGTGGTATTATATCTGGGAAATTAATAGCTTTTAAAGCTAAATAACAGATTGTAGGGATTTTATCTAGAGATTAGATCTTAATATAGAAATAGCCTTTGAATCATATCTTGATGACTTACTGTATGTTCTGCATTATGTCTATGTTTCCATCCCTTTTGATACTGAGTTAAAAATATTCCTGCTTTGGCCGGTGGTAAAGACAAAGATCAGTCTGCACTTATGTGCAATCTGGGCCTGAGGTTATAGAACTTTTTTGAGATTAAAGCGTTTATTCTCTTGTATTGCTAATATAAATTTATGAACATGCAAGATAATATTAATAAGATGTTACAAATAACAACTTATTAATAGTATCTTTAATGTTTTTACATTTATTTGAATTCAATTTTAGAGAAAATTCTCAGTTGAGTATGAAAACGTTTTGTAATCGCAGGCAGTTATCTTAGTCTAAACCACCTGGTTTTCCCTCCAAAACCAGAAAAGTCTAAAAATTTTATTTACAAGATAAATTATCAGTATCAATTAGTGCATCCATAACTTTCATCACTTTGATTTTAAGTTTTTTTTGCCAAGGTTTGTATTCAGCAAGACAAGGGTTATTATTACACTTTATAATAATTTGTACTGAAATTGACGTCTGCAACATTTTCCCAATTTAGTCCAGTCTTAAATTTTCCTATTTGTACTGCTTGTTTATCAATAGATAAATTTTGATGAATTTGTCTCAGAAAAATTTAAAGTACAATTATAGCTATAGTCCGTTTGACTTCTATATGGAATGACCTTTTCATCAATTGCATAAAATCGAGTTTGAAGTAGCAATATGTATGTGGTTAAATCTTAATTTCAGCTTAATACCATTCCAAAAAATATTTTTTGAGAATAAAATGATTTCAAAATAATGATTTTGTCTATCTAGTTAATGTTAATATTTTCACATTTTCCGCTCTTAAACACGAGGGGTGAAGAAGGCTGTTTAGGCTGTAACAAGATGTAAACAATAGTAAAAACACGTGGTTTTATACTAAACATTTGACAGAAGAAATGTCCATTCTTCCTTATTTGGACGTGTTAATTAGCATATTGACGGGCATGTCATCTTAAACTTAAATATCTCGTGATTTGTTCCATTATTAATCGCCTGCTTATCTAGTTTTCCTCGTGAAATTAACGACTTCGTTAGATAATGCTTTTTGATTGGTCTAAATATGTGAATATGGGGTTCGTCTCAAAATAGATAACAAAAATTATAATATATTAGGCCAAACGGCTTTTAAACACAGTGAAAATACACTCAGATTTGATATCCCAAGGAATTAAAAATCTTCGACCAAATTAATTTTACAAAAATACTCGATTTTATACCAAAACGACTCATTTAAAATCATACACGTTTGACACGGCCCCTATGCAAATCAGAACTATTTTTGGTTGGGCAAGTCGCTGTTTATTACAGACACTAGAAGGTATGAAAGGCTGGAAGTTAACATGTAGACGGACGGACAAAATCATTATTTTACATTCAAAAATTCTGAAAAGCAAGATTTGTCATGGTATTAGATAGAAAAATATGATATGACAAGAAAAAAGTATGTTTCATTAATTCAATTCTGAGATTTTTTGCAAAATGTTCATATAGAAGTCAAATGGACTATACTGAAAGTGATAGATCTATATGTAATAATTCTGAATTTCAAAATAATGTGCCACCAAGATGGTCCCTTTTTGCATGACAGGTCACATATACTAGGGATTTTGCAACATCTCAGAAGTAATGAACTTTAACAGTGTTAACAGAGGTTTCCTTGTGATTTTCATAAGGAAGCCTCGGTTAACATAGTGAAAGAATATGTGGTCGGAAATGTTGAGGAACAATTACGGGTCCACTACCTCAATGTATACATTTGAAATTTCATTGTAATTTATACAAATAACCTTTTTTTCCAGCCGCTGCAGTGAGGTTTAATGCCTTGTCATTCCTGTACACAATATTTCTACTGTTGAACCCCCTTCTCAGTTCTCCAACACCCACCACAATCAGAGGTAAGTGCGAACTTTCTGATGCATAAAAAATTACTGCTTAGATGGCTAAATCATGTATGAAAGAAAAGCCTCTCTCTTCAAGAAACAATAAAAGTCTGATAAATTTAATCGTGAACCAACATTTTTGACCCGTCATTGGAAATGGGTCCATCTGAATAGTGAGTTAAGTGTCGAGCCCAGTCAGACTGTGTGAACTGCGTTGGTTGACTTGGGTCTATACTTTTTGCACTGAACTAGTTTTCTGAAACTAGAATGTTCAAAACCTACCTCACTGTGAAAGAATCTTTTAAATGTGAACTCTGGTTGACCTGTACTAGAATCAATCACTTTTTCAAATATCAATTGTCCAGAATTCCTCGATGGTCGCTATTTGCGTGATGGGTCACTTTTTTAGCTCACCTGAGCACGAAGTGCTCAAGGTGAGCTATTGTTATCGTAAAATGTCCGTCGTCAGTCGTGCGTTGTCCACAATTTCTTTAAACATCTTCTCCAGACAGCTTTCATATTTGGTATGTAGCATCATCTAGTGGACCTCTACCAAGTTTGTTCATATCCAGACCCTGGGGTCATATTTGGGCTTTGCCCGGGCCCAACCCTTTTTACATAGAATCAAAGAGCAAAAATCTTTAAAAATCTTCCTCTCTGAAACCAGATGGCGGACAGCTTTCATATTTGGTATGTAGCATCACCTAGTGGGCCTCTACCAAGTTTGTTCATATCAAGACCCTTGGGTCATATTTGGGCTTTGCATGGGTGCATCCCTTTATCTCTTATGAGCACGAAGGGTAAAAAAATGAAAATCTTCTTCTATGAAACCAGAAGGCAGACAGCTTTCATATTTGGTATGTAGCATCATCTAGTTGACCTCTACCAAGTTTGTTCATATCAAGACCCTTTGCTCGGGCCCAACCCTTTTTACATAGAATCAAAGACCGAAAAACTTTTATAATCTTCTTTAATCGAAACCAGAGGGCACACTGCTTTCATTTTTGGTATGTAGCATCATCTAGTGGGCCCCTACCAAGGTTGTTCATATCAAGACCCTTGGGTCATATTTGGGCTCCACCCGGGCACATCCCATTCAGCTCATCTGAGCATGATGGGTGAGAAAAGGAAAACCTTCAAAAATCTTCTTCTCTGAAACCAGAAGGCTGACAGCTTTCATATATAGTATGTAGCATCATCTTATGGGCCTCTTCCAAGTTTGTTCATATTAGGACCCTGGGGTCACATTTGGGGTCCACCAGAGTGCATCCCTTTTTACATAGAATCAAAGAGTAAAAAGGCATATTGTCTATACCTGTGTTGACAAGCCAATCAGTCTGTAACTTGACTGAGATAATCTTTTGGCAAAGTTCTTCAAATGTTGTTGAAGGAGTTTCATTCCATTAAAAACTCTGGTTGCCATGGTACCAGAAAAGCCAAAAATTAATTAAAATCTTAGAAAAAATGTTTATCCTCCAAAACTACCCGGCCAATCAAGCTGAAACTTAGTAGGCATGTTCTTTGGACAAAGTTCTACCAAGGTTGTTAAAAGAATTTAATTCAATCTAATACTCTGGTTTCCACAGTAACAAGAATCCCAAAAATTGTCGAAATTCTATGAAAAAAAATTCTCCTAAACCATTGGGCTAATTAATCTGATACTTGGTAGGGATCTTATTTGGGTGAAGCTCTACCAAAGTTGTTAAAGAACCTAATTCCTCAAAAAAGTTTGGTTGTCATGGTAACAGAAAGGCAGATAATTATGAAAATCATAGAAAAAATCTTCTCCTCCTAAATCATTGGCACATTCCATCAAAAACTGTTGTTTCCATAGTAACGGAAAGGCAAAAAAAAAGAAGAAAATGAGGAATCCTCCTAAACCAATGAGTCAATCAATCTGAAACTTGTCAGGGATGTTCCTTGGGTGTTGCTCTCCTCAGGGCCAAGTAAATAAATTGCACTACACAGTGTATACCTTAACTATCAGAAAGCAGACCATTTCAATCAACTGTGACAGCTGATTATTGCCACTTAAATGTGGCATTCTTGCTGCTCATTGCATTCAATGCAAACAAAGCTAACACTACTCATGCTGTTCATGCAGTCTGATTTTAGCCTGCACTGCCTGCTTTCTACATTATTACGAGAAAATCTTTAAAAATTAAATGAAATGGCATTTTGTTAAAAAAAAATCAAATTCAATTGGACAAAATTTAAGTTAGTTTCTTTCAAAACCATCCTAAATGTACATCAAAACAATCTCTGGTATTTGTAACCCTTTGACAAGTTATGAGATGACTTACTCAGGTTGGCAATTTAGGACTGTTATGGTCCTCTTGTCTTGCTTATTTGGTCTCAAATTAACAATATATTGTTTAATTTGAGAGGCATATAGATATATATAATACATACTTAGTGTTTTGTATGAAAAAAATATCTAACGAGGTTGGGAGAATTGATCATTGTCGAGACGCTGCCGAGACAATTATCAATTCTCACAACTGAGTTTGATATTTTTTCATACAATACACTAAGTATGTATTATATTTATCTTATAACCTATATATGTCTTGTTTTTGTCGGTGTTTTTAACTGAAATGCAATTATCTAGAAATAACTGCATTATATCATTGTTCTAAAAATAACTATGTGACATCATAGAAAATATCATATGGGATGTTATCACATGGATATGTGTATAGTTATAAGATAAATTTTGATATGAATCTGTTTAGTGACATTTGTAATGATTATCACAATCTGGCCTTCCAAAAATTGTAAAAGTCTGTAAGAGTGATTATCTATGCTGGCAACATCTGCTACATTTCAATGATGCAATGCTGTGATGCATTTTAGTTGTTTTTCCTCATACTGACATGTGACGTTTATAGCTTGTCAGCTGTTCCCTGCTTTCAGGATAACAGGGTTTTAGTCTGACATCAACAAAAAGGGGTCTAAAGGACTCAAACATGGAAATCTTTCTAAAATTTTGGGAGTCCTTGCCTTAGATGTATACTTTTTCTTTAAGGCTATAACCTTAAAATTAATTAAATTTAGAGCTCTTCCCTTATTAAAGGTAAAGAAATTGCAAGAAGTATATTAATATTTTTGGCTCAACTTCAGGGAAGAATGGAAGACTGTTTTAAACAGTGTTCAATTCCTTACTGCAGTTGATCCCGAAAGAGTCTATTGGACTCAAATCACATAGTTTTAAGGGCCCCTGGCTACTAATTTTTGCATCTAAGATGTGCAAAACCTTCATCCCTTTAAATAATGAATTGCTTGCAAATGTCTACCTCTTGAAACATGCATCATGGCCTTTCAAGAGGCGTTATTTGGTATAAAGAGCCAGTTAGCACAAATAGATTGAGTTTTATTTTATTTCAAAATGAAAAACTCCATTGTTCAACTATCAAATCCTATTTTGTTGGTACTCTTTGGAATTGTCTTGCCTAGAAAATTACAGTGAGTATCCACAGCATAGGGTTTAAATGAAAAATAATAGATTAAAATTGGTATAATCCTACTAATCTGGAGCCTAGCCATTCGTTCCGGATAACAAAATGGTGCAAACTGTTTGCAAATTATACACAGCTTTGCACACAATAGCACATGCAAAGCTTGGTATAATCTGCAAACAGTTTGCACAGTTTTATTATCCTGAATGCAGGACAGGGCTACCATTTCTGAGGAGCTCACTTGTGATTCCTTATCCTGAATCAAAAGGGCAGGATGATCTTAATCTATACTGTCTGCCAAAGCTTGGCGTACAGCAGGAAAATGTAAACAGCAAGATAAGTTTTAAGCTTGGTCCAAACTTAGAAAGAGGTTGCAGATTAATTTACAATGCGAAATTAAAATGGAACGTAAATGAAATATAGGGATGAAAACATTGTCAGAATAGAAGAAATTGCTTTTAACAAGCAATTCTTCTTTCCTTATAATGTTTTCCATAGCAATATTTTGCTAGACTCAGGCATCAACAGAATATGAGGTTAGGGCTGCACTACAAAACCTGTCAAGATTACAAAGAATAGAATGGCGTAGATTTAAATGTCTAAGCTGTCCCTCTTTGTGTTGATCAATAAGGTCAGAATGTTAATGCTAAGATATTAGCCACAATATTAATTTCTTCAGCAATTTGCAAAAAAAAAGAAGTTTTATCTTTACAATCAAATGAATGCCAGTCCAGATTAAGATATCCAGAGTGATACGATAAAATGAATTGAAAAAGTGCTTTCTTTAGTGCTTTAAATCCTTTTCTATGAATACTTTTTCTGTCAATGCATAAAACTGAACTATTTACCCTTGTCATGCTGAACCAGGAATATTCCTGCTTTTGCAGGAGTTATAGACAAAGATCAGACTGCACCTATGTGAAACCTGATCTAAGCCTACACCACCTGTTTGTCTCCTTTAAAGGCAGAATTGTGTATGAAATTAAATTTCAAAAAAGCAAGATTGCCCTTCACCTTTGGATTCTTAGGGGCTGTCAGTACTTTGATTTGGGAGCATTTCTAAAATAGGATTTTAATTCAGCATGACCAAGGGTTAAACTTTAATCACATGCTGTAATTCCTCTTATAAGAGCACCCATCCTAACGGAAGGTTCCCGTACACTGTTTATGAAGTCAAGCCCTTCTCAGATGCTTAAAATTACCTAAATAAGAATTATTTGTGAGTTTGTCTCAATAACTTTGGGTAAAAATCCTCTAGACATTCTTTGAGGAAATTCAACTAAGATTAAAGGGGCTATAGGAAAAAAACTTACATAAACAGTTAGCCATTGTAAAATTGATAATATTTTAAAAAGAATAAAAGTAACATCTGCTACTTGTACTCTGTAACATGTTTCTATTGTGCGAGGTAAACAATTTAAATTTATTAGTGAAACCTTTGTGCAAGAAGAGCTACAAGTTATAACACCTAAAGTGGTATATTAAAAAGGTTGTACTTTAGAAAAACATTAATAATTTTTAAAATGTACTGTTAATCAAATATTAGACCACGCTTTAAGCCAATTGGCCAATCAGAGAACAGTCTCAGCAGATACAACTCTGAGCCTTATTTTTACAGATATACAATGGTAGTATGTCGTGCATGTGAATCTCAACAGGTTTTCATTGCAAAAAGATAACAAGCATTTTATATGAGCGCCTTTTTCCTAACGACTTTTTAAAGATCTGCAAAATGTAATGGAAATAGATTTATTGTAATTTCAGCTTTATTATACATATTTATAGTAATATCAAAGCTATATTTACTCTTATTTTTAGCTCACCTGAGCACGAAGTGCTCAAGGTGAGCTTTTGTGGTTGGGTGGATGTCCGTCGTCCGTCGTCCGTCGTGTGTCGTCCGTCGTCAACATTAACCTTGTATGCACTCTAGAGGCCACATTTTTCACCTAATCATCCTGAAATTTGGTCAGAATGATTGTCTTGATAAAATCTTGGACGAGTTCGAAATTGGGTCCAGTGGGGTCAAAAATGAGGTCACGGGGTCAAATCTTAGAAATGTCTTGTATGCACTCTAGAGGCCACATTTTGTGCCCAATCAACCTGAAATTTGGTCAGAATGATTGTCTTGATAAAATCTCGGATAAGTTTGAATTTGGGTCAAGTGGGGTCAAAAACTAGGTCACGGGGTCAAATCTTAGAAAAACCTTGTATGTACTCTAGAGGCCACATTTTTTGCCCAATCAATCTAAAATTTGGTCAGAATGATTGTCTTGATGAAATCTCGAACGAGTTTGAAATTGGGTCAAGTGGGGTCAAAAACTAGGTCACAGGGTCAAATCTTAGAAAACCTTGTATGCACTCTAGAGGCCACATTTTTAGCCCAATCAACCTGAAAATTGGTCAGAATGATTATCTTGATAAAATCTCGGACAAGTTTGAATTTGGGTCCAGTGGGGTCATAAACTAGGTCACGGGGTCAAATCTTAGAAAAACCTTTTATGCACTCTAGAGGCCACATTTGTCGCCCAATCAATCTTAAATTTCGTCAGAATGATTGTCTTGATAAAATCTCAAACGAGTTTGAAATTTGGTAAAGTGGGGTCAAAAACTAGGTCACGGAGTCAAATCTTAGAAATATCTTGTATGCACTCTAGAGGCCACATTTTGTGCCCAATCAACCTGAAATTTGGTCAGAATGATTGTCTCAATGAAATCTCAAACGAGTTTGAATTTGGGTCAAGTGGGGTCAAAAACTAGGTCATGGGGTCAAATCTTAGAAATACCTTGTAGACACTCTAGAGGCCTCATTTTTTGCCCAATCAATCTAAAATTTGGTCAAAATGATTGTCTTGATGAAATCTCAGACGAGTTCGAAATTGGGTCAAGTGGGGTCAAAAACTAGGTCACAGGGTCAAATCTTAGAAAAACCTTGTATGCACTCTAGAGGCCACATTTTTAGCCCAATCAACCTGAAAATTGGTCAGAATGATCATCTTGATAAAATCTCGGACAAGTTCGAAATTGGGTCAAGTGGGGTCAAAAACTAGGTCACAGGGTCAAATCTTAGAAAAACCTTGTATGCACTCTAGAGGCCACATTTGTCGCCCAATCAATCTTAAATTTCGTCAGAATGATTGTCTTGATGAAATCTCGGACAAGTTCAAAATTGGGTCAAGTGGGGTCAAAAACTAGGTCACAGAGTCAAATCTTAGAAAAACCTTGTATGTACTCTAGAGGCCACATTTTTTGCCCAATCAACCTGAAATTTGGTCAGAATGATTATCTTGATAAAATCTCAGACAAGTTTGAATTGGGGTCAAGTGGGGTCAAAAACTAGGTCAAGGGGTCAAATCTTAGAAAAACCTTGTAGACACTCTAGAGGCGACATTTTTTGCCCAATCAATCTAAAATTTGGTCAGAATGATTGTCTTGATGAAATCTCGGACAAGTTCGAAATTTGGTCAAGTGGGGTCAGAAACTAGGTCACGGGGTCAAATCTTAGAAATAACTTGTATGCACTCTAGAGGCCACATTTTTTGCCCAATCAACCTGAAATTTGGTCAGAATGATTGTTATGATAAAATCTCAGATAAGTTTGAATTCTGGTCAAGTGGGGTCAAAAACTAGGTCAAGGGGTCAAATCTTAGAAAAACCTTGTATGCACTCTAGAGGCCACATTTTTTGCCCAATCAACCTGAAATCAGAATGATTATCTTGATGAAATCTCGAACGTTCGAAATTGGGTCCAGTGGGGTCAAAAATGAGGTCACAGGGACAAATCTTAGAAAAACCTTGTAGACACTCTTGAAGCCATATTAATTGCCCAATCAACCTGAAATTTTGTCAGAATGATTGTCTTGATAAAATCTCAGACAAGTTCGAAATTGGGTCAAGTGGGGTCAAAAATGAGGTCACAGGGTCAAATCTTAGAAAAACCTGGTAGACACTCTAGAAGCCATATTTATTGCCCAATCAACCTGAAATTTGGTCAGAATGATTGTCTTGATGAAATCTTGGACAAGTTTGAAATTGGGTCAATTGGGGTAAAAAATATGAGGTCACAGGGTCAAATATTAGAAAAACCTTGTAGACACTCTAGAAGCCATATTTTTTGCTCGATCAACCTGAAAATTGGCCAGAATGATCATCTTGATGAAATCTAGGTCAAGTTTGAAATTGGGTCAAGTGGGGTCAAAAATGAGGTCACAGGGTCAAATCTTAGAAAAACCTTGTAAGCAGTGTAGAGGCATCATTTTTTGCCCAATCGACCTGAAATTTGGTAAGAATTCATTATCCTTTCTAAATCTACTTTAAACAATTTTTGACAGTTCATTCAGGTGAGCGATTTAGGGCCACTATGGCCCTCTTGTTTCATTGTACAGAGGTTTGGGTAAAAGATACAGACAATGTTAGAAAAGTGTGGTCTAAGTCAGATAGAAAATCTTGTGCCACGGTATATATTGTGTGAAATAGACACTAGCTGACCCTCGTGTCTATTTCCCATATACCAAGGCACTTGTTTTCTATCCTATACATAATTAAAGTAGACTTTCAGTATAATGGAGGACATACCTGATCAACTGTGCAATCAGTATTACTGCCGTTTCCTTAGACCGAAATATAATTGGTAATTTATGAATGATAATGAATCAATAATACATTTTAATTGCTTATTTTCAGGTGGCACAGGAATCTATTTGAGGATTGTGTTTATTGTGGGGTTGCTAGGAGTCCTAGCCCATGCTATATTTCACATCACATTGTCAGCTATAGCTACAGACACTAAACCTTATGGATCTATGTTTACAAACTGTAAGTAGATATGTCAAATTATTGTCATTTACAATAAGGGGTGGGAGGTGTGTCGTAGCACATGCTATACAGTCAATCTTGCCCAAGGGACCACAACTATTAATCGACCATCTTTATTGAGTGACCATTTTCCAAATTCCTTTATTTAAATAAACCAATCTTAAAAAGTAAGACTATAAAGATTTTAAAAGTTATCCTATTTTATTTAGACTCACCAGAATCGTCTCAACGAGACGATTCTATTGAGCTTTAACATCATGGGACTAAAGAGAATTTTGCAATAGTATGCATATTCAGTCAAAAAGTATGTTTCTTATTTGTCAACAAAACGTATATGAAGCGGCCATTTTCTTTAACGGCTGCTCTTTTGAGGTCCCGTAAGTTGTCGCTAAAAACAATTTTAACTGTACTTTACATCACATTGTCATCTATAGCTACAGACACTAGACCTTATTGATCTATGTTTACAAACTGTAAGTAGATATGGCAAAATATTGTCATTTACAATAGGGGGTGGGAGGTGTGTCCTAGCCCATGCTATATTTCACATCACATTGTCAGCTATAGCTATAGACACTAAACCTTATGGATCTATGTTTACAAACTGTAAGTAGATATGTCAAATTATTGTCATTTACAATTTTGGGTGGGAGGTGTGTCTTGCCCATGCTATATTTCACATCATATTGTCAGTTATAGCTACAGACACTAAATCTTATGGATCTATGTTTACAAACTGTTAGTAAATGTGGCAGATTATTATTTGATTATTGTCCAGTTTAATATGTAGCTCTACTGGCAGATGATCAGAACAATAGCAATTGTGTGGTTCCAATCCATCTGTCTGTCTGTTTGTATGCCTTTTGGAATGCGAAGAATATTACTAGATTTCATTGAAACTTTCATAGAATGAGTCTAGGGATATAAGAATGGTACTTTTGGAAAATAGTGGAAATCAGGAAAATGGAGCCTAAAGGAGTATTGCTAAAAATAAATTTAAGGTGATGAAAACCATTTTGTAATAAAGGTCCTGAAATAGTATACTAAATCATGAAAAACTTGAAAGCCTGTGGAACATCTCATGCCTGTTTGGGTCTCTTGTTTGTCTAGTAATTGGTTGATAAAACAAGGCCAGAAATGAATTGAAATAATGATGCATTTTTTGCACCACTAGGGTATACTTTAATGCCATTAAATATTGATTGATTTCTTGTTGACTGCATTCAGTAATATGATCAACAACTTAGATTGGTTTTAATGATGATTACATTCTTGTTGTCTGGGATAGGACCTGACATCAAATAGAAATTTGATTCATCCCCTAATGGTATCTTTAACCCTTATCATGCTGAACCCGGAATATTCCTGCTTTAGCAGAAGACATATGTGCAGTCTGATGTTAGTCTACACCACCTGTTTCTCACTTTCAAACTAGAATTGTCAATAGATTTAGTTTTTCTAATAAAGAATGACCTACAGTTGGTGCTTTCAGTGCATTTTGCCCTTTGATTTTCATGAAAATTTTTAGCCAATAATTATTCAGCATGGAAAGGGTTATAACTCTAAAACGGTATTGTGACTTGTGATGACAATATATTTGTTTGCAATCTAGGAGTCACAATAGCGAAATTTCATTTATAATGATGATTACATTCTTGTAGTCTGGAGTAGGACCCCAAACCAAATAGAAATTTTATTCATTCCCTACTGGTATCTTTAACCCTTATCCTGCTGAATTTGAATTTTGTGTATTTGAATCTATTTAAGAGATGAAGAGTGAATGTGTTTATTTCATGGAGGCATGAAACTAAAAGCCTAATCAAACTGTATGAATACGAGAAGTGTATTCATACATGACTGTGATTAGGTTTTTAGTCTCACATCTCCATGAAATCAACAAAAAGTCTCTTCATATCTTATTATTCAATTCCTTGAAGCAAAAATGTAATCTACCCACAAATACATGGATTGTTAATCGGACAACTTTCTTTAGAAGCTCACGAAAAAGCTGCACAATCAAAACTGTTTCCATTGAGTAATGAAACTGATTTTTCTGCCATTCAGAACACACGAATATTGGTAAATATATATAGAATAAAGTTATTTGCAAATGTTGGTGACTTTTCAAACACGCCTGGATCAAGTTTTTTCCATAATAAATAAGTAGAAAGTAGGCAGTGTAGACTAAGATCAGACAATTTAATGAATAGAGGATATTGAATGAGTGGTCATGGAATACTTAATTTATTAAACGAGTCATCTATAAACAGATAAAAACAAGGCTATAGATGACAAGTTTGATAAATTCGGTATTCAATGAGCACAAATTTTATATTCTATTTATAATATGACCTGAATGTTTGCGTAAAATCATCAAAATTATTAAAATTTACCATTTCAATCCACAAAACTTATAACGCCGTTTTAAACCGATGTCACAATATATACATTATGACGGCATTTTCGTGGTTACAAAATAGCTTTGCTGAGCCTATTTGCATAGTTATTCCACTAGTGTAATAACACTAATGAAATATCAAAAATATTCAACGGGGTTATTTCACTCTCCAGACGTAGGTCATATTATAAATTGTTTTTATGAATAAAAATAAATAATTAATTTTGTATTCACATAACTTAATGGATCGCAAGTCATGCAAAAATAAAAATTTTAACTTGACAAAAAAATACCAAACTATAAAGCAAAATTGGGTCTATAGCATATGTAAGAAACATAGTTCCTTTGATATTGGTTTTAGTGCATGTATTTTATTGCCTGTGGGTATAATATTTTGTTGCATTATCCAAATTAAATCACACAATACTCCAGGAGGGATTTATGAAGACTGACTGTCTACTTTTATGGAAATATATTACCTTTCTATTACTGTTCTATATATGGAGTACTCCTTCTCCACAAAATTGATTGTGAGAGTAGGTTTAAAAAACAGAAAACAGCATATAAATGGGAGATTTTAGATTTGAAATACAGGTATCTCCACAATACTTACATTCTGATTGGAATTGTCTTGTCAAGCCAACTCCAACAGGTACCCACAACATAGGGCTTCATACAATAATAAGGATTATTATACTTAGTTCCAAAAGAAAGTGTGCACTTTTGAATTTTGAAAATTTCTGAAATTACACAATCTATCGTCATGAAAGGTCGTATTACTATCCCCAAGAGTATCTGCAAATGATATTTGGAAACAAAAATCACGCGATGAGCGATCATTTTCTTCTAAATTAAAAAAAATTGATTTTGCATGTTTTACATGTGCATCACGCATTAGACAAATAATTGGTCTGAAAATGCATTCAGTTGAATCTTTGCGGCTTTCCTATGCATAAAATCACATCTACAATACAATAGTACATGCTGCTTTAGCGTGGTTTAACTACCAATAAATATCGTTGAACAAATTCAAACCTTGTCAGGTTTAGAACGTCATTTAAAATTGATTGAGCAGTCATATTCCACTAGAAATCGATGCCATCTTTTTGTAAGGCCTTTAATAAGCAAATCGAGATTTGGGGTGTAGGACAAAAGCCCCCTGGGACAAAAGCCCCCTAGGACAAAAGCCCCCTGGACAAAAGCCCCTTGGGACAAAAGCCCCCTAGGATAAAAGCACCCTAGGACAAAAGCCCCACAATATAATAAATACTGGTATATAAATTTCCATTTCTTTAACTTTTTAATGAATCTTTTAAGTAAAATGGATCCTCTTTTTGTTTGTTTGCTTTATTTACCATTATTAAAGGCGAATTTTAATAATTCTTAGCAATAAAAACCATTGTTTAAGTCCTCTTTCCAACACCTCAAAATCAGTTTTGTTAGCTCCACTGGCTGAAAGCCACTGGGGCTATTGTCATGGCATTGTGTCCGTCGTGCGTCCGTCCGTCCGTGCGTGCGTGCGTGCGTGCGGTCGTAAACTTTTTCTTTAAAAATCTTCTCCTCGAAAACTACTGGAGGAATTTCAACCAAACTTCACAGGAATGATCCTTGGGTGACCCTCTTTCAAAGTTGTTCAAGAAATTTTGATCCAATGAAAAACATGGATTTAAGGGGTGTGGCTAATTTCCAAATATGGTAAAAAGTAACTTTTCTCAGATTCTAATTGATGGATACCAATTAAATTTTACATGAAGAATCCTTGGGTGACCCTTTATCAGTCTACCAAAAACTATTGTGATCAGATGATAAATATTCATTTTATGGGCGGAGGTCATTTCTCTATATGTTATATAGTGGAAACTTTGAAAATCATTTTCTCAGAATGTAATTGATGGATATCAACCATATTTCACTGGAATGATCCTTGAGTGACCCTTGATCAGTCTACAAAAAATCTTTGTGATTGGATGGAAAATATGCATTTTATGGGCGGAGGTCATTTCTCTATATGTTATATAGTGGAAACTTTGAAAATCATTTCAACATCAGTAGAACCCAAAATATCTTAAAATATAGTCAAACCTTAGATTTGCTATTTCAAGAATTTCAAGCCTGTGGAGCGACTCAAGCCATTCATGGCTTTCTAGTTTGAATTTTATTATAAGAAAATTTTATAAGATATTCCAGCAAGCAAAAAATATACATTGATAAGGAGAACCCTGAATATTTAATTACTTTATTTTTCTTTTATTCCATTCATTACATCATTGAAACATAATCAATATTTTTATTGACTTACTTAACACCTTCCAGAGCACAAGTATAACTATACATGTAGTTTACAAAATGGAAGGTGTTGACAAAATTGATTATGAAAAAAGTATATCTTTTCACACCTGTTATGACCTTTTTAATTTTAAATTTTTTATAACAATTCATTTTTATAACAATTCAATATTAAAATATAAAACCAAATGGAGGATATTTTCTAAGTCATTTTTTCACGAATATTTATGCACAAGGGAATAATCCCCCCCCCCCCCAAAAAAAATGTTTAATTCCATTCCATTAAAATGATTAAAATATTTGTTTCTTTAAAGATTAAACAAATTAATATTGACAAATTCATATAAAAATCATAACTTTTTAAGACTATTTTAAAAAAAATCACAAAAAAAACTACTTTTTCATAACCATGGGGCTTTTGTCCACTTTTCAGTTAAGGGCATGGGGCTTTTGTCCCATGGGGCATTTGTCCAGGGGGCTTTTGTCCCAGGGGGCTTTTGTCCTAGGGGGCTTTTGTCCGTACCCCGAGATTTCATAGAACACAAAAACACCAGTCAATGACAAGTTAATGGTCTAACAACGTAGCAATGTCTAACTTTGACGTACATGTAAAGTCTGCATAAAAATTAAAACTTTTGTTTGGAAATGGCTTGGACCGGCTTCTAAAACCCTATAATATGATATCAACACATAGCTCTTTTCAAAGAAAAAGTTGTGAGGAGGTCGAATCTCAACAATTTAAGTTCTGCCTGCGCGTATGCCGCATGTGATACTTTATCCAAATCTAATTTGAAATTTAAATCAAAAAGGTTTTGACTAAAGTATGGTATCAAAATTACTTCATAATTTTCCTCCAACTTTGTAAAAATCAGTATAAATGCAAAAACTGAAAGTGCACACTTTCTTATGGAACTCGGTATATGTAATGCAACAATATACAAGTTGAAGTGTCCAAGTTAGAAAAGGGAATCATTGATTGGTGCACGAGCTGTTTGCAAAATAACTGCACAGGTGTGGAAAGTGTCCCCCACCCAAACCTTCACCCATTTTAATCAATGAAATAAACAATACCCCAATTTTAGCTTATCAAAGTGAAATTTCTTATGAGATTTTCATTGTTAACCGATGATATACTGTTACTGTCAATGAATATCAAGGATATCTTTTCACAAGTACAGAAGAACTTTGATGCATTATCCAGAATCATTCTCAGTATATTTTCTGTATTACATATTGACCCTTTTCCTGCTGTACATAGCATATTCCTGTTGCTCAGATTCAAAAGTTCCTTGGTTTGATTCCCAATGGACAATTTTCTGACAATTTGTCTTTCACCAATGGGTTGCTAATCGTAGACCTATGTGGGATATAGAAGCTGGAGGCTAGGAAAGGATGTGATGGCTGTACTGGTGAGGAAATACCAGAAATCTATTTGAAGGTGCTCCAGCCTCTGTCAAATAACTGAAAAGTTGTTGAAAGCCCATACAAACAAACAAAATCATGCAGTACAGAAAGACTTTCGTTCTGTTCATTCTGATCTTAGCCTATACTGCTATTTTTCTACTAACTTATTAGGGGAAGAAAATTCACAAGTACAGAAGAACTTTGATGGATAATGCAGAATCAATCCCAGCATGTTTTCTGTTCTGCATATTAACTCTAGTCTGTTGTTTTCATCATGTTAATTGAACATACTCTCTGATTCGGGAGGTGCCAAATAGTTTCGTCTTTTCCAAGATAAATTCTAGTGGGTGTCCTTGGCCTAAATAATGATGCAAGATATGTATGTTTTTGTTGTCATAAACAAAATATTTTGGAAGGTCGAAAGGATCCAGATGCCCTTTTTTGACTTAGAACAGGGTTCGACACTAAGGGGAGTCCAGGAGTCTGAGACTCCTTGTTTACTAGTTGGGACTCCTTCAATTTGCAAATAAGGTGTCCTATGGACTCCAAGGGTCATATGAGGTTATTTTGAAAAACAAATGCACAGAGCAGTGTTCTTTCTAGCACTTGCCAAACTTATAGATCTTTTCACTGCAAACGTAGTTGAAGAAAATATTTGCTTGCATCCTGTAGTATTTTGAGAAAAAAAAATCTTCTTTGGAAGAACATTGTGGAAAAGAAGAAATTGCTTATAACAAGCAATTTCTTCTTTTCAACAGCGTTCTCCATTTTGAAAATTCGGACTCATAACTAAGGAACAGGACTCCTTGATTTCATGTTTTAGGAGTCCAAATGACTCCTTAATTTCAGGAGTAAGTGTCCACCCCTGTAGAATATTAGCCTTATCCAGCAACTGCAGCTGAGAGTTGGCACCTGTGGGCAGTGCTCTTGATATGTACAATTGCATGCCTTTACAACTAATTTTGAAAAAGGAGAGAAATACAAAAGCATGAAAAAGAGAAAAAAGTAGATGCTACATAATCAGCTGAATGTTGTAGCTCAATATGACACTGGTTTTGCCAAACATTTGTGACCTGTTACACGAAAAGAGGCCATCTGGGAACTTTGTAAAATAAATATTTGAAAAAGAGATTGGTTCTAGAACAGGCCAACCAGCGGTCGCATTTCAATAATTCATTCACAGGAAGATAAATTAAGTATTCTAGATTCAGAAAATTAGTAAAGTGTGAAAAGTGTCGACCCTTGTCAATTTGCACAATCTGTGCAGTCTGACAAGGGTAGACACTATACACTTCCCAGATGGTCCCTTTTTGCATGATGGGTCACATTTAATTGTCTGGGTTTGCTATATTTCATTATCTTACATCAGCAGTTCAAAAGGTAAGGAAAAGTCATGTTGTTGGTAGAGGAATGCTGACATTTTGAAATTGAACATCATGCAACCATTTATTTTGGGTAAGCCCACTGAAGTTGAGCAGGTGTATTTGAATTGGTGTGTCAGTCTGTCTGACATTTGTCTAGGCCATTACTCCTACTTTTATAGATGGACTTCAAAGTAGAGGTGTCATTTGAAAGAAATTTTGGATAGCTCCAAAGTCAAGGTCACAGCTGGTGGTCCGAAGGTCAAAATTTAGCTTGTTCAGAGCATATGATATCCCTTACAATAATGAATGGATTTCAAAATAACATGGCAGAGGTATTCTCCATCATGAGTCATTTTGTCTTTAAAAGAAATTTCCAAATAGCTCCTAGGTCAAGGTCACAGCACAAGATCAAATGTAAATAAAACAAGATTATCTGGAGCATAGCTGCTACATAAATAGATGGATTTCAAAATGATTTGGTAAACATAACCTCTATAATTGATGAGAAGATGTTCTATGTGAGAAAAAAATACAGAAGCATAACAATGGCTCGGCCCAATACAGTTGTAACTGCCTATATATTTATAGGCAGTTACAACTGTTTTGCGCTGAGCCATCGATTTGGTAAAAATATTGCAGACTTGATAACAGTTGACCTGAGACAACCATGATCTAGCTTAACTTTTCTGGTTTACAAAAAATATATATGTAAGTGAACTTTGACTGTGTCCCATACAAAAATAAAAAAAATCAGCATGACAACAGTTAATGTAACATCTAGAATATGATAAAACCCATTATTATCTGTTTTACAGGCTCAGCTAATGAGAGATTAGCAAGACAAATAGCAGTTGAAAGGTATGCTTTGTTGTTATACACTTATAGACTATGGGCTACTGGGACCCCTGTTCCCCCCCCAGGGGGAATTTTGTACACTATGATTTTCTGAAAGGTACATGTATAAGCAACATTTTAAGACATGTTAGCACTCTGGCGAGTGGGGCTTTTGTAAGATACGTTACTTTGAAAACACCCACCCTAGATCCTTATTAAATGCTACATTTTGCTACCATTTTGCGAAATTCTTTGGGCAGATTGCGATTTTTAGTACTATCTTATACACAATTCTTGAGTATGAGTGATAAAACATCCACAGAATCCTGTATGATTCAAGAAAATATGTGAAATATACGTTACAATTACAAAATTGCTTCTCAATATTCGCCTATATAAAGATATTGGCATTTGGGTGCCAAAAATATTCAAAGTCAACAGTTGTTGGCAAAATTCACAAAAAAATATGATGAATTCATATTTAAATAGTTTATTTTGGCCTGCATATTACGTGTTGTATACGTCGAAATGACGAGATTTGAGCACATGTCCTTTCAAACCTTTTATATGATGTAATTTCATATGCCGTTCATAAGCAGAAAGAAGGAGAATGGCAGCTGCAATTTACTACTCTGATCATGCATAATAAAACAAGAATATTATTTATAACTAATATCCCTATAACAACAAATGCTTCATGTCTCTGGTGGAATGTTGTAACATACGTTACCTCAAAATATTTTACCAAAACCCGTTAAAACTGTTTTATTTTTTATCATTTAGTGTTACAATTCTTTGAATTTATAGCTCCCAGTTTTGTTTCTTGGAAAATGCATCGGTACTGAAGGCAAATGCGTGACCAACAAAAGTTCAAAGATCCCCGAGCGCTAATGGTATTATTTTATAAAATTTAGACCTTGATTGAGAGGTCAATTTTATATCTATGAACAGCCAAGAAGGAAATTCTTGTTAAATACTAGTTTTTACATATTGTCTTTTAGTATAAAGTGGTAAATCTCACTAATTGAAGTTAGTATCATTTGTGTTTTCCAATATCACAAGGTTAAAAAAATTGATAACAAGATTTGAGATCATAATTTTGAAATAACCAAAACATTTATACATGTATATCAAATTGCTGAAATCGAAATACGTACACCCTTCTAGATCATCACATATCTTGATAATCATTTTAAATCAGAAATTACAAATATTTTTAAATATTCAATAAAAATACTGGCTTTTTGATAGATATGGATATGTACTTTGTGTTCTACTATACCTATTGTTTAATTTCATCATAGGGAAATATCTGTTCAGTGCAATTACATATTTATCAATCACAGAATGCGGCATGAACACTAAAAGAATTTAATTAATTGAAACTTTTTCCAAAATTACTTAGTAACTTAAGCATGTATATCATTTATCTCTAATTTTGTACATTGGTTTATTTGTTGCTGATGTTTTGAAACAGAAAAGCGCTGGTCATAATCTAGTAACGTATGTTACCATTTGTATGAAACAAGTCGCAGCGTCAATACTGTAGCCATTCAAATCAAAATCATTGTTTCTCTTTGATTAAGATGGATTTTTTGGTTTTACAGCATGTTTTTCCAATTGTTTGTCAGGAATGTTGGCCAAGTAGTAAGAATTAAATTTAATGGTTTGTAGAAGAGTCTTGTACTTGAGCACATGAGAAAAATATGAGAGTTATGCCCAAGAAACACGAGTATATTAATTAGAATGGGCATTCTTCAATTCTTTTCTCTACTTTAACACAAATTGCATGTACATATCTATTGAAAGTCATCCAGCAATGTCAAACGGGAATGCAAATAGAATGTTAAATCACCAGCCATTTACACATAAACACCTATAAAGCCCTTATAAGCATGTGACTTACAGACCCATCATGCAATTTTCTTATTCTTATGAATCAAGTCTTGGGTTGTATTTGAATGAGGGCTTGATATTGATGAAATCCTTTTGCTTCAGCAATTTATCATAATTCTTTTATTGTTTTAGAATGTTAGATATAAAAGAAGCACTAATTCTATCTAAGATATGCTTCTTTCTGCATAAAAAGTACTTGTAGTTTGTACATGTATATAGTTCAAAGTTAAAGCATTTTTTTAGCATCTTTATTTAACTAAAATCTTTACTTTTGTAAGAACTAATCATGTTCAAGAGAATTACAATTGGTGTGCATCTAATTGTCCTTTGGAAGCAGCATTTATATTTGATTTTCTAAAAAGGGGTCTTTTATATGTAACACATATTACTCTCTTTGATAGCTAAATCAAAATGTATATGGCATTGTTCTATTTATTTGAACATAATATGGTCATACTCATGTAAATTTCCAGTATTGAACTGAATTGCGCAGTTTCTTGGCAAAACTAGGATTTCATGCAATGCATTTTGCATTCAATTGGAAACAATAGAGAGCTAAATGATTTAAGGAATTTTCAGGCCAATTTAACAGTATAACATTCTTATCAAGGTAGCTTATCCACCTAACCCCGAATTCCTTTTACTTACCATACACATCATTCCATTCATCACATCATCCTTTTAAAGCCTCTAGCTGCTTATACAACGAAGATGAATGATTATCAACTCGTTTGTACTGGCTGATAAAACCTAGTACCTATGATATGGAGTCAAATGCGCTACCAAATTCAATATGCTACCAACTGGGCTATGATCGTGATCAACTCTAAGAAATAATCTTAACTTTCCTGTACTAAATGGATAGAAATATTGCTTAAAAATATTGTAGGAACAGCTTTTTTCATCTATTAAGTTGTCAATTTTTCACAATAAAAACTGTTTCTTATCACCAGAAGTAACGTATAAAACCTGTGTTTTTAATTCTAAAAATGTGAAAAAAGTCTCAAACATAGCAGAAACCATAAGCTGCCTCAACATTGTGTTTGGAAGCTGCCTCAACATTGTGTTTGGTGCATTTCCTTAAACTATGATAGCGGCTTAATAATAATTATACCTATAAATAAGTGGTAACATATTTTTCACGCTTTTAAAACCACAATGATTCTCGAAATGATTAAAATTTATATTGATACCTAAAAAATACTTTAAACAGTTATGGTTTATAGTTGATTTATACTATGAGGGATTATCCAACAATTGCAATCAGATGAGATATGAAAAAGCCTATGATAAATAATTGGTAAATTGGTTACTTTAGAGTAACGTATTTTGCAAATAGGTTGATGGCCAGATGCATAAAAAAATCTCCCAAAGACCAGAAGCTTATAGTAAAACACAGTAAACAAAACATTCAGTAGAGGAATGATGAATATAACATTTCCTTTGAATACAGTAAATTGAAATTTAAATGTAACATATTTTACTCCCATGCATTGCTTGTATGGGTTACATTTTTCAAGGCATAATATAAATGGACTTCAAATACCTTCAGAATCAGAATATCATTAACAAAACACAATATCATTTCATTTTTTTTACTAAATTACAGGTAATTTCTATATTAAAACATACAACTAAAATTGTTATATGAAAAAATTATGGGTTGGTTTCTTTAAAGTAACGTATCTCGCATTTGTCCCAGTGGCCAGACTGCTAACAAGTTTCAAAATGTTCAATATTGCATTGGCTTCTAGAAAGGCATTGTTAACAATCTTCCCAATGGGGCAGATATGGAAAAATCATTTCTATCTATGTCTCTTTCTTTGAAATTCAAAAGTAACGTATTTTACTTCTATATCATATCTTCAAGGGGGATTTATTTACAAAGTAATACTATGAATTTGCTCTACATACATTCAGAAACATAAATTTTGGTATTTAAAGATCACTTCTGGTCATTTTGACTCATCTTTTCACTATACAAACCTAAAATCTTGTCTTGAAAATTTAATGGGTAATTAACTTTGAGGTAACGTATCTCACTAAAGCCCCACTTGTCAGAGTGCTAACAAGTCTCAAAATGTTCTATATACCATGGGCTATCAAACAGACACTGTTAACAAAATTCCCAGTGAGGTTGGGATAGACAATTTATTTCTATATTAATAGTTTTCTATGAAATTTAAGGGTAACGTATTTTACTGCAATATCACGACTCTTAAGATGATCAGATTTTTCAAAAAATTCCAGAAATGGACCCTACAGTTAATCAGCAACACAAATATATGTATAAGAAGTCAACTTTTTGTCATTTTGACTTCATTTTTTGGATACTCTTTTAAAATTTATTTTCAAAATTTTGTGGGGTGTGCTACTTTAAAGTAACGTATCTTACAAAAGCCCCACTCGCCAGAGTGCTAACATGTCTCAAAATGTTCTACATACCATGGGCTTTCAGAAAAATATGGTCTATAAAATTCCCCCTGGGGGGGGAACAAAACCCATTCTGGCTCATGGACTATTAAAGTACATTTTTGTTAGCTCTATTATAACAGGGTGTAAGAAAAGTACTTTTCCTACAGTAGCTGTTATCATTCTAAGGTTAGATTGCAACATTTCAAGATTCATGAAATAATGAGTTGAACAGATTCTGATGTCCCTAATAGTAGTACACAGTTTGATGTCAAGTATTAGTAGCCATGCTATGTTGGTCTATTGGAATTAAAGTTGTCAATACTAATTCTCTCACATCGTTTTTTAGCTCAGCAATTCTTGTACTGAAATTTAAGCTGTTGTCTCCACCTTTGTGCTGTTTGGATTGTTATTGACATGACAAACATTTTCATATCTCTGCTATTATCAAAGAAATTTACTTGAAACTTTGCATGTGTGTTCTTTATCATACCATATCATACCATCAATTAGAATAATTTTAGAAGAATTTTTAATAGATTATGCCTCTTTGTGACTTGAAGTTGCATAATCTAGCACCTGTAGCCAAATGTTGATGCTCACATGTGGTGCTCTTGTTACACCAGAACAATTGTCTATCCATGCATTTGATCAATATGTCATTTACAGAGGTACAGATGAAAGGGCATTATGCCAGTCTAAAATCTTTACTTCTCAATGAAATCCTATAATGTGGGTACTCATTTGAATTGTCTTGATGAGACAATTCAATGAGTACCCATAATTTAGGATTTGTGCAAGTATAGCTGAAATAATTTGAGCCTGTGTGCGACAATTACAATTCCATATGTGCAAAAGTTAAGATCATGATGAGCCTGTAACTTTGCTCTCAGAGGATGGCTTTAGTCTTAAGTCACTGTTCCCATTATCAAACTCAATGCACTGTCTGATTGTCCTAGCTGCTAAATACAAGTCCATCACGCACATATGAAATTGTTGGAAATGTCACACACAGACT
The DNA here is from genome assembly GCA_948146395.1 of Fragum whitleyi. Taxonomy (NCBI): domain Eukaryota; kingdom Metazoa; phylum Mollusca; class Bivalvia; order Cardiida; family Cardiidae; genus Fragum; species Fragum whitleyi. The sequence continues at coordinate 34,894,719 of OX411552.1, read as the reverse complement.
CATTTTATATTGAATACCAAAATACTCCCTAAATCAATAGCTCTGATTTATCCTATGAAAAGTGAATTGAGGGGTCAGCACAAAACTGTATAGGAACTTAAAATACTGTAGCACAGATCTCTACAAATGTTATTAATTGATAACACATTTAACTTAAGAAATTCCTTTAAGTCCTGATGATATATCAGAATTCCTTGTAACTTTTTTTATTATTCTCTCTACATTTCAGGTTAGATGATGTCCCAGCTGAAGACATTATACGTCTAGTTTTACCAGATGTTGTTGTATTTATAGTTGGATTAATTGTGTATATCGTGTGCTATAAACTACTTCCTGTTGAGACCTCCCAAATCGAAGAGCTCCCATCCACAGTCAAGAAACAAACTAGATCGAGACTCGGCGACTTTGTAGTGTTTATCGGAGAGTTTACACTCCTGGTGTTTTTGGCAGCTAGTGGAATAATCGTGCCTGGAGTTCTCTCTGCTGTGTATTTTCTTACTTTTATATTTTTGGCGACCTTGTGGGCATTTTACGGCCATCTTGGTGTCAAATTTTGCGTGTTCCGTATACTGTTGCTCATCTACTCCGCTGCTCATATTTTACTACTTCATCTGTATCAGTTCCAGTTCTTTCAAGATGCTGTGTCGCCTGATGACTTTATCCCTAGGTAAGTTTGAATGATAAATCAGCCTTTGCCTGACATTTCCAACAGTTTGAAACATTAATGAGGTGCAAACTATGAATAGCCTAGATAGCAACATAATGAAAATACAAGGTAACCTGATATTCTACAGAGACTGTAAGACCTTATTTAGCTACTAAATGCATAGTGAAGACTCTGGTCAGACTGTGCGGATGCTCAGGCTGGTCAGAGTCTTTGCTTTGCACATATTTGGAATTGTTGGAAATCTCACGCACAGGCTCAAATGAAAATAATATACATGATTATTCAGGTTAAAAGGGACCATCTTTAAGATAACCATTTGAAAGAGAGGTTAGATCAAGCAGAGGTCAACAATGGGTTGTATTTCGAATGTAATTTTACAGGAATGTAGAATACCCATTCTAGATTCAGAAAATCAGCTTAGAATGAAAAACTATGGATACATTCTAGTTGGGTGGGAGTTGGAATGGGTGGCTGTACAAGTAGAATGGTAATAGCACAAGTAGAATTTTCAGAACTTTCATGGGCAAGTGCAAACAAACATCAATTAATTTTGCAAATGAAATTGCTTGTTACACGCAATTTCTACTTTTCCCTTAACATTTTCTCACATATAAAATCAAGTGGCAAAGAGTTTATGTCCATTTAAAATTGTTGGTTAGCCATTTCTAGACTCATATTTTCATTTGGCAAGCAAATTGTCATGGTTAAGCCTATCTAATCTGCAGTTAAAATTATATATGAAGTCAGGGTTTTGGAATTCCCATGACAAACTTGTCTAACACAGGTTTTTTATACGCCGCCGGAGGCGGACGTTTATTGGCGTCATCTTCTCCGTCTGTCCGTCCGTATATCTGTCCGTCCGTCCGTCCCTCCACTTTTCTTGTCAACGCAACTCCTCCTAAAGTTCTGGCTGGATCTTCTTGAAACTTGGTCAATGTTATCACCTCAATTGGTAGATGTGCATGAAGGAAGGATTTTATGGTTCGTTGATTTTTGCCTGAGTTATGCCCCTTGATAACTTAGTCTCTGGGTCCACTTTTCTTGTCAACGCAACTCCTCCTAAGTTTCTGGCTGGATCTTCTTGAAACTTGGTCAATGTAATCACCTCGATTGGTAGATGTCCATGAAGGAAGGATTTTACGGCTCGTTGATTTTTGCCTGAGTTATGCCCCTTGATAACTTAGTCTCTGGGTCCACTTTTCTTGTCAACACAACTCCTCCTAAGTTTCTGGCTGGATCTTCTTGAAACTTGGTCAATGTAATCACCTCAATTGGTAGATGTGCATGAAGGAAAGATTTTACGGTTCGTTGATTTTTGCCTGAGTTATGCCCCTTGATAACTTAGTCTCTGGGTCCACTTTTCTTGTCAACGCAACTCCTCCTAAGTTTCTGGCTGGATCTTCTTGAAACTTGGTCAATGTAATCACCTCAATTGGTAGATGTGCATGAAGGAAGGATTTTACGGCTCGTTGATTTTTGCCTGAGTTATGCCCCTTGATAACTTAGTCTCTGGGTCCACTTTTCTTGTCAACGCAACTCCTCCTAAGTTTCTGGCTGGATCTTCTTGAAACTTGGTCATTGTAATCACCTCAATTGGTAGATGTGCATGAAGGAAGGATTTTACGGCTCGTTGATTTTTGCCTGAGTTATGCCCCTTGATAACTTAGTCTCTGGGTCCACTTTTCTTGTCAACGCAACTCCTCCTAAGTTTCTGGCTGTATCTTCTTTAAACTTGGTCAATGTTATCACCACAATTGGTAGATGTGCATGAAGGAAGGATTTACGGTTCGATGATTTTTGCCTGAGTTATGCCCCTTAAAAAATTACTCTATGGGGCTTATTGCCTCAGTTATGCCCCCTTAAAATTTAGTCTGGGGCTTATTGAAATTGCAGCCTTGTGAATGCAACTCTTCCTAAGTTTCTGGCTGGATCTAAATGAAACTTGGTGGATGTTATAACCGAAATTGGTAGATGAGCATGAATTAAGGATTTTATGGTTCTTTATTTTTACCCTAAATTATGCCCCCTCAAAACTTAGTATCTAGGGCTTATTGAAATTGCAGCCTTTTGAACACAACTCCTCCTTACTTTTTGTCTTTATTTAAATGAAACGTGGTCAATGTCATCACCATAATTTGTAGATGTACATGGATCAAGGATTTTATGGCTCATTTATTTCCCTGAATTATGCCCCCTTAAAACTTAGTGCCTGGGGCTTATTGAAATTGCAGCCTTGTGAAGGCAACTCCTCCTAACTTTTTGTCTTGATTTAAATGAAACTTGGTCATTTTCAATTTGGTTCTGTCAAAATAAGTAGTGTCTACAATTATTTTCTACCTTTGGGCTAGTACATTTATCTCTTTGCCACTTGTCCATGGACAAGTAAATCAAGGACAAGTCTTGGAATGGTACTTGAAAGAGGTAAGAGATTAATTGGTCAAATATTTGAATCAAAAGGTAGAAAATATTGTTTTCAATGAAAAAAAATGCTCTGCTCCAGCAATTTCTTCTCTAAAAACAATAATTTCTCTTATTTATCTATTCTCTTTTTATGCGGACAAGTTCATGTTGATATTGGACAAGTGAACATGTTTTACTTGTCCAGGGACAAGTGGAGAAAATGGGTATTTCCCAAACCCTGGTAGTTACTATGAACCTTCCAATAAGAAATGTTGACTTTGCTATTTCAGATTATTGGGTCTCACTGCAGTGGTGGTCACCAACTGTGACAGCCCACACAAAATATACTTCAAAGACACATCCCAGTGGCCTTGGTTTGTCAACCCTATATTTCTACTCTTACTTTACTACACATTGGCGTTTGAGATCAGACGGAGCTATAGAAGATCCGTGAGTATTTCAGCTAAAACATTTAACCCTTGGCATGCTAATTAAGCTGCCGTCATAGCGCAGTTGGTAGCACTTCAGAATGTCAATCTAGAGGTCTTGGGTTCTTTCCGACTATTTGTCTCTCACCAATTGGTTGATAATCGTAGACCCATGTGAGATAGCAGCTGGAGGCTAGGAAAGGACTTGGTGGTTGTACTGGTGAGAGAAATACCAGAAACCATTGTTAGATGCTCCAGCCGCCACGATATAACTGAAAAAATGTTGAAAGCAGCGTAAAACTCCATCCAATCAATCAATCATTGTCATGCTAAATCTTTGCAAAAGAATTCTAAAATCAAAGTGCTAAAATCATTTTGGAAATGCGATATTTTACACCTTCTGGTTTAAAAATGAAATTCAGGTGGTATGACCTAAGATCAGACTGCACATTTGTGCAGGCTGATCTTTGTCTATACCTCCTTTCAAAGCAGGAATTTTCCAGATTCAGCATGACAAGGGTTAAGATTCATGATAAAGGATGCTAGGAACTCAATGTCAGTCAAGCTGTTGAAAGAGAAATAATAATTAAGGCCTGTGATGGACATTTCCAACAATTTGACTTCTGCATGAAGTGAAAACATTTAGCAGCCCAGTGTAATTAGAAGATTGCCTAACTGTCTACAGACATTTATTGACCTTATTTGTCTATGCATTGCATAGTGAAGGCTCTGGCCTGATAGTGTGGATGCACAGACTGGTCAGAGTCTTTGCTTTGCGCACATTAGAAATTGTTGGAGACATCATGAACAGGCTTATTTGTTAAGTGGTGAATTGTAATCACTTGTTAAATTTTATCTTTGGGTTTAACTATTATTAATGGACTTTTTTTATTTAATTCTCTTGATAATTTTAAAGTTTGTAAAATGAAAAAGTAAAAGAATCAACTAATCTCAAGTCTGTTTGTATTGAACTGAAAAGCGAATAACTATCAACCCTGTATTCAGTGTGACAAAACGATGCAAACTTCAATTTACACCCCTTGTTTGCATATGTACTTACATGCAATTAGGGGTTTAAATTGCAAATAGTTTGCACATTTTTGTCATCCTGAATGCAATGCTGGTCTAATATACACCAGGCTCTAGAGCTACAGTAAATGGTTAGAGATGTGAAATTTTATAGAGCTACAACTAAAGGGGATGTTTTGGACTTTAGATTAAAAAAAAAGAATAATGTTTGCATAAACCCTATTATGTTGGTACTCGTAGAAATTGTCTAACCAAGACAATTCAAATGAGTACCCACAACATTTGGTTTCATAGAAAATAAAGATTTTAGACTGGCTTTACCCCTCTTATCTGTACCTCTGGTTTAAGATTCGGAAAGTAGAGTAATTTTTTTATCCGTCTTGAGAAAAAAGTCACTGATCAAAATGGATGCTCAATTACTGGGCAGCTTATCTGCATCTTTGTTTTAGTAAATGCAATGGTATGGTTTCTCTAACTGAGCTCATACATGATGATATATTTGATAATATTGATGGCTCATCTTGAAACAGGAAAATATAGGCAGTTAAAACTGTTTTTGTGCTGAGTCATCAAATTACATTCTGTAATGCAGAAACTCAATTTATTTGCTTTGTTGATCACATTTCATTTCTGTAAATCACACTCACCGAATATTAATGCTCAAAACTTGATAAGAAATAGGGCATTTTGATGTACAATTGGTGGTCTGTTAACTGCTGTCATACATAGCTCAGTGGTAGCTTATCAGACTATCTTTTAAAAGGAAGCCGGCTTGATTCCTGACGGTGGCATTTATCCTTCTAACTTTTTGTCTTCCACCAATGAGTTGATAATCGTAGACCTTTATGGGTTAGCAGCTGGAGACTAGAAAATGATGCAATGGTAGTATTGATGTGAAAAATACCAGGAATCCATCGTAAGGTGCTCTAGCCCCTGCAATATAACTTAAAGATTGTCGGTAGCAGTATAAAATACCACATTCAAATAAAACAAACAAATGTCAGTCAGTTCTATTTCCTATACAAATAGCATGTTGAATATTCAGTGTTTTTTTTGGTATGTATTTAGCCTTTGTCTATAGGTATCTGTTTATGACAAGGTCAAGGTCATATGACATGAAGGATGCAATCTATGAATGTCAGACTTACAAAGAAATACAGTTTTGGAGAGCATTAATGTTTCACATATACACATCATTCTTTTTAAATCACCTATACTTTGAAAACACAGTTTTTGCAATCCATTTTATGTTTAATATATACAGGGTCTGGAGACAGAACCAGTTGTATGTATTCTTGTAATCTTTACTCAGAAAATTATTGAGCTATTCTTTGACAAAGACATTGGAATGCTGATTTGATTTAACATTATTACTTTCCTAATAGTTATAGTCAAAATTTTACTTAATGCTTATACTAAATTTGACATACATTATAGGTACCATATAAAGTACAGTCAAACCTGTTGTGTATTCTATCAGTATCAAAAGGCTGCAGTAATTTATAAAAGTTTATCAAAAATAATCCCGAGTCAAACATTATTATTAACCTTTGTCATGCTGAATAAATTTTGGCTAATCATTTTCATCAAAATCAAAGGGCAAAAAGCACTGAAAGTACAAACTGTAGGTCAATTTTTTATTTAAAAAACTAAATCTATTGACAATTCTGGTTTGAAAGTGAGAAACAGGTGGTGTAGACTAACATCAGACTGCACATATGTGTGTGCTGATGTTTGTCTATAGCTCCTGCCAAAGCCGGAATATTCCGGGCTCAGCATGACAAGGGTTAAAATTATTAAGCTAAAAATTGAATACAAAAATATAAGAGTTTTTTAAATTGAATAGCTCAATAATGAAGATTGTGCTACCGCTTCATGTGTTTCTTAATTACGTTTCAATTTAAGTGTACTGTGGGCCAGATGGAACAGTTTCAAATACTGTTTAAAAATGTTTAAAAACAAAAATAAAAGTAATATAGAGGTCTAGCTAAGGAATTATGGCTCTAATTACATTAAGAAAGAGTTCTTGGCTAAGGAAAATTCATTCTTAAAAGTTGGCTCCCAAAAATAGTTGTTTAATTACTTACTCGATAGAAAGGCTTAGTTTGAATGATGTGTTAGTGTTGTTGTGACAAATTCAAGGTACCGTCAAAGCTCTAATAGAACTCTGGGGTCTTATTAGAATCATCACATTTCCATTAGAAAGGGATGGGATATTATTAGAGGCTATGCTACATTTCGATTGCTCAGTGCGAAACAATTTTAACTGCCTATTAACATATAGCTATCGGTACTTGTGAAAATGGTGAAAAATGGCCTATTATAAACACAATCCGTGGAAAATATTGAAATTTTATTGGGAAAAAGGTGCATTAAACCTTTATAAGAGACTTCACGAGTTTGTAAAATCACATCAAAAATGGTTGATTTCAAAAAAAAGGGGATAGGGTTTTTATTAGAGCATGGGGCTATATTAGAATTTATATGGTACTCCCAGTCATTAGCCAGGTCAGTATGAAAAAAAAAGCAACATAATGTGAACCTGTGCATTAAGGATCATAAACCAACTCAACAATTTTGAAGTCGAAATTAACTGTGTATATTTTGGCATTTTGGTGTTTAGAATTTGTTTTGGCAACTGAACTTCTCCTTGCAAAAGTTTAAAGAATATAGATTGATAATAAAAAATACAAATGGTGGAAGATTAAAATATTAGAGCTTGCTGTTCATCATCTGGTCCAAAATCAACAACAAAACTGTCCCTCTTTATATGTGCAAAGTTATGAATGCTTTATGCGTGTCTTTGTAGCCTAGGACTTTATTTAAAACAGAATGGTTATACATTTATATTGGATAATATATTGTGTGTGTATGTGCCTCTGTGTGTGTGTGTGAAGATGTAAGAAAATCAGACCTGTCTTAAGAAAAAGTTAAGCCAACATCATTATATTGATGCATAGCCAATTTTGTTAGCATTGGTGTGATTAGTGAGAGAAACATTCACCATGGTCACATATTGATGGCTCAGTGTGGAACAGTTGTAATCCCCTATATGTTTATAGGGAGTTACTACTGTTTCACACTGGTCCATGGATATCTCTTTTATTGGAGATATTTACTTGAGACTTAGCATACATGATCATCTCAAAAGCTATACATACTATCAAAAAGATTTGGAAGCATTTTGTAAGGAAGCCCATTTTTTTGACAGCTGAGCATTGGGTCAAACATGGTGTACTCATATGTAATTTCCTTGCTTACATAGATCAAAGTTTTATGATTCATTTCCTTTATTAAACACATGCTGCTTTTAATCATAGCCGCAAAATCTATATTGCACATTCAAATAGATGAATATGGATGAATTCTTATTTATAGTTTAACTCTTGTCATGCTGAACCTGGAATATTACTGCTTTGCCAGGAGCTATAGACCAACATTAGCCTGCGCATATGTGCAGTCTGATGTTAGTCTACACCACCTGTTTCTAGCTTTCAAACCAGAATTGTCGATAGATTTAGTTTTTCAAATAAAAAATTGACCTACAGTTGATACTTTTAGTGATTTTTGCGGTTTGTTTTGATGAAAACTTTTAGCCAAAAATTTATTCAGCATGACAAGGGTTAATAATTCAATACTTGAATAATGGTTTGAATATGGAGATGACATTTCAAATATTTCCATATATGACTGGAACCAACCTGCACATTATTTTTAGCTCGGCTGTTTTGGGAGAAAACGTGAGATATTGCTATAGCCTTCGTTGTCATTGTTGCATTATTGTCGTGGTCATGTTAGAACTTTGACACTTTGTGAAATCTTTGGTTATTCTGAATGCATTCTCTTGAAACTTGGCACACATGTTCACCACCAAAAGAGCAACCTATACTATCAAGGCGGTAACTATAGTCGCATTTTGTGTAAATTATGCCCATTTTTCACCGTTTATCATTCACCACCCAGCAAGTTCATCCACCATCCAGCAATCAACAGCCTAGCTCAGGCACCTGTAGTTTTGCTCTTGTTTGTCTATGTAACTCTGCAATTCTTTTTAGATAATCAACAATTTTTTTTATTCAAATGGGTATCCAGTCTTCTTAATTTATGCTTAAGGCACAATTGAAATTGTTAGAAATGTAAAGGATATATGGTTGGTTTAATTCTAAAACCTCATAAGTTCAACTTAAAATGACAAGGTTTTAGATCTGAAGTGATGACTGATTTTTTCAATGACCAAAAATATTTCTATCCATGCATGTTGAAATTGAAAAGTCTATATAATGAACAGAAGATTTGTTTGTTTGTTTGTTTGAATGGGTTTTAACGCCGCTTTCAACACTTTGGCAGTTATATCGCGGCGGTCAGAGCACCTAACAATGGATTCCTGGTATTTCATACACCTGTACTACCATTACAACCTTTCCTAGCCTCCGACTGCTATCTCACATAGGTTTAGGATTATATCAACCCATTGGTGAGAGACAAACGTCGAATGAACAAAAGAACCAAAAAATGTCATTTTCATAGCCATTTGGATATATAGACTTATTGATAATACAAACAGGGTACCTCTTGAATTTTTCTTTAGATGCAACTAACCAATACTACAAGACTTTACTAAAATTTCAATATATTACATTTTTTTTTTAAATATAAAGTCATGTACTTTACAATAACAGTTTTACTCTCTATGCATGAATGTGTTTGCAGTTCACCCCACTTTGTTGTATCTGCGGTGGTTTTATATGCATGCTGTTTTACAGGTTTCCAGCTCAGACTCAGAACGTCAAAAGAGACGTAGGAGACAAAAAGAGGGGGAACGACAGGTAGCCACTAACCTGGATGAGAGTCAGAAAGAGGTTCGGTGGAAAACTGTTATAAATTGTATAGATATTGTGAACAGTGTACTGTGTTGTACCTACAATTTGAGCCTGTGCTTGTATCCAACAATTTCAAATTAGTGGGAGGCTTTTTGATTCATTTAGTAACTTATTCTACCACACTGCAATCCTGCGATCAGAATTTTTGCCATAGAGGGGCCAAGGCCTTATCTATCTAAAGAGAGCAAAGTGAAGTCTCTGGACAGACTGTGCGCATGCACAGGCTTGCCAGAGTCTTTGCTTTGCACCATGTAAAATTGTTGGAAATGTCACACACAGGCTCATTCAAATAATGTCCTCTTTGGGTACCGTAACAATCACTGAATTGTAACTTAACACAACATAAAGCTGCAGTATAAAAGAAGTTCTGTCTTGTTAAATCATCAAGAAATCATCTTGAGCTACAATTCCCTTAATGTTAATAATAGAGTTGATAGTATAAGCAACCTGTCATAGCCTCTTAAACAGGATGATATTTTAATGCTAAAAAGTATTGACCTATGTTAATATGTACAGACTTACCAGGGTTTGAAACCTCTTGTGTATTTTGAGCATAATTTCTTCCTTTCTTAATGAGCATTTTTGAAATTGCTATCCCAGTATTGCAGTTTGATGGGATCTACAGACTTAGATTGGTAGTCAAAATTAGCAGATTGTGTACTGTAAACAGGGTAATTTTGGCGGTGGTTTTATTTTAGCTATATTGGCGATCAAGCTAAAATGCACCTAAATTAATCCAACGCCAATATTTGTCATTAATATTAGTTAAATAAGAAATTTCCTTATTATAATGGATATGAAATCTATACATTTTAGTCATTTTTAATTAAATTTATATCAAAGATAGGCAGACCATACTTATTCAACTTGGAATAAGAAAATCTGCTGACAACATTGAACTTAGACAGGTCAGCGCAATACGATTGTAAGTGCCTATAAATTACAGGCACTTACAAAAGTATTGCACTGATCCCTAAGTTTCAAGATTCCAGAATCAATTTGGTTGAAACAATGTAACAAAATCATTGAGAAAAGGTGTGAAAAACTTATACACGCACTATAACTATAACAAAAGGTGTGAAAAACTATTTTTAAATATGTAGAAAGTTGACATTACTCTAGAAATTGGCTGTTTTTACCTACGTTGTTTTGAACGACGAAAAAATGAAATATAGATTAAGTGTTTAATTTTAGCATTAAAGTAAGATGCGCCAAAATAAATCAACGCCAATAAATTGTAATCAGAAAACTGCAAAATGTGGACACCGCCAATATAAAACTGTGATAGGTTGCATATATTTACAGATGCCGCTCTTACTAAAAAGTTTCAATGCATTTATTAATTATTTAGTTCATAATCAATTTTGAAACGTTAAGTATTTTTGAGTGCCCAATCAGTGAGATAAAATGTTCTGTCAAAAGTGAATATAAAATATCAGAAGAGAAAATCTGGTGTATTTCTTGTATTCATTGTAGTTTTATTAAACCAAAAATATTTACACATAAAAAACTGATACAATGAGAAAACTTTTTTTTTCTCAAACTTAAGACACTACTTTGATATGAAAAAAATGCATATTTGACATCTTGTCAAGACAAATAAATAAAGCATACCTCCAAAATCTTAGAAACTTCTTTTGGCCTGAAGACATTTTATGCTCTGATTTACTTTGAAATATTTTATTTTTGGCTTATGTACTTCAACGATTATGGTTAAGTTTGCATAAGTATTGCTTTGACAGCTTTTTTAGTTGGCTGTTTTCGGAGTAAACACAAGGTATTGAGATCACCTTGGTGTCCTTTGTATTAGTGTTGGTGTTGTTGTTGGCATAGGCATTGGTGTGACAAATGTTAACCTTCGTCTTATCTTTGTTGTTATTGAAGATATTTTCATGACACTTTGCATGTGTGTTCACCATCCCAAGAGCTATCCAGACTATCAAAGGGGATAAGTCTGGAAGAACTTTTGTAAGAGCCTTACCCCTGTTTTGTCTTAGATTTTCTTTTAATTATCCAGCACCTGCAGCTGAGTGTTGCACCCATAGGCGTTGCTCTTGTTAATTAAATTTTGTTATTATTTATGCCTTGTGCAATTTCCAGTTAATGGCTAAAGAAGATTGTAAACCTAGATGTAGCTGTTAATCCTTGACCTGCTGGCCATAATTCAAGGACAAAATTAGCGCAAAATTATTATAAGTGCTTAAAAATATAGACTCTTATAATAATTTTGCACTGACTAATCTAAATTATACATAAGCAGTTGGTGGATGCAATATTGCATCAATTGAGGCATATAAAGCCAAACTATTGTAAGTGCTTGTTTGTTTATAAAATATATATTTTGTGCTAATCCTGCAAATTTAAGTGGTTATGAAGGAGTTGGCAAAATGCTATTTTAAGTGCCTTCAAGTAAACTGCTTATAACAGTATTGCTTAAAGAAGTTGGTTTCATTTTTTTTTTTTTTTGCTTTAAGTTAGCTACTCAAATACACAGGCTTTTACAATATCAAGAAAGTAGAATTGAATCAGTAACTTTTGGACATCCCACTATTGCAGGAAAATTAATGAATATGTAGATAAAGGTCAGACTGCTTGTCTGTAAACAAAAGAAATTATGGCTTTAGCCGATCAATCCCTCTTTTGACTTCCCTGAAGGAAAACTTGGGAAAAATTAAAAAGAAATTGAAAAAGGATGAAACATATGCATTTTCCACAATGCTTTCTCCCCAAATTGTCAGAAAAATTTAAAATTTCAGCACCTTTGAATTGCCATCTCCAACTTCTTACAATTTCGGCTGATTAAAATTTGTTGGTGTTGTAATATGTAAAAATACTGGTAAATCTAGGGACCTGCAGGTCAAGGACTAACTTTTTATTGATGCACCAAGACAGAACTCTTTAAGTATAGCCTGAGCATGCCTTATAATAATGCTTTATTTATTGCACAATTTTGGAATCTGAAGTTAAGTTATATTCAATATTTGATAGATGCATGTTTTGTTTATGTTATTCTATTGCTTAAATCAATGCAAATATTAAAATCATATTAAAGCTTTGTGATGATATTCACAGCTGGTTTTAAAAGAAACTTTCTTAAGCTGTACATGAAGAAAAGACAAAAAAGATGGATTATTGTAAAAAATATTTTTGTTCAGTGGACACTCTGATATGTAATAGCTACTAACCACCTTATTGCAACTTATCACAAACTAACATTAAATTTATAGAACAAAAGTATGATTCTTTATGGTAGGTAAATTGCAACTTCCTTTAATTTGATACAAAGTTGTTTAAGAATTGCTGTTATAAACAGGATTTGGTCCTGGATTCCACTACAATCTATGTTCCGTTTTCCTCCCAATAAAGGCTTCCAGGAACTATACATAACCTGGTCAGGGATCTTTTATTTAGTATGCATTTTCTAACTAAAACATTCATGTCTTTTAGGTCCTTTTCCCTTATATTTGAGGTAAATTCCCTCTAAACAATCATATGAATGATTGTTTAGAGGAAATTCAAATCAATTTAGGGAAAAAGTCTCAACAAGTTCTTCAAATTCAGGCATTTGAAGTGGGTTTCCTTAGTAAAAAGTGTATGGGTGCTACTATTAGGGAGGGCACTATTATTAGGGGAAATACGGTACTTGCAATTACTAAAACCATACCAGAGCTCTAGCTAAAGATCATAAAAATCTTTAAAGCGCGTCTGACTGTCAATCTAGAGGTCCTGGTTTGACGGTATCCCATGAAGGTGGTAAAGATAAAAATTATGTAAAAATTCTGTTTCTTGGGGCATACTTTGCAAGACGCCTTGTTTAACATGAAGTTTAAAGTGATGTAGGTCTAAAGTAGAACCAGTTCTTGTGGCATTTGTATTTGATAAATTTGACCTGTCTCCATCTGGGAACCCAATAGAATAAATGTTTCAAAAAACAGATTGGGTCCAGCATAGGTCAACCAAAGGTTATATTTCAAAAAATTCTTTCAAAGGAAGGCAGATTGGTCATTCTAGATTCAGAAAATAAGCAAATTGCGAAAATGTCCAAACCTTCTCTGTCTGTGCAGTCCTCACAGTTTGAGTAGGGTCATCACTTTGCGCACTACCCAGATGGTCCCTTTTCGTTTGACGGGCCACAAATACATCTCATTGCTTTCTGAAAGGCCTGTCCATGATCAATATTATTGACAATATGTTGATAAATCTTCATTTTTGAGTAATCTCAATTAAAAATATTGTCAATCAATGCGAGCAATAATAAAGATTGATCAAATTAACCATTAATATTATTGACAATATATTCATAAATCTTCAATATTTTGTAATCTCAATCAAAATTATTGTCAATCAATGGAAGCAATAATGAAGATTGATCAATTTAACCATCAATATTACATGTATTGTAAATAATATTGACAGTGTATTTTGGGACACTTGCAATTAGGTTTGCAGCTACAGATTAGAGATTGACATACATTTTGTTACAATAATATAATTGCTCAACAGCTTTTACTTAATACGGTATCAATTACTCTTAACATGCTGAATGAAAACCTTGGCAAAAATTGTAATAAAATCAAATTGCTGAAAGCTGTGCATGCACTAACTGTGAGTAAGCATTTTTAGCTAGGCTGTTTTCAAAAAAAAAAATCAAAAGTACTATGATTACCTTGGTGTCGGCATTGTGGCATTGGTGTTGGCTTGGTGTGACAAACTTGAACCTTGGTCATATCTCTGTTGTTATTGAAGATATCTTGAGAAAACTTGGCATGTGTGTTCACCATCACAAGAGCTACCCAGACTATCAAGGGAATAACTCTGGGAGCATTTTTGTGAGAGTTATGTCCCTTATTTGGCTTAAAATTTTTGCATTATCCAGCACCTGCAGCTGAGCGTTGTACTTGTAGGCGGTGCTCTTCTTTTAAAAAGTAATTTTCATTCCTTTACTTATATGATTTAAAAAATAAAAAGCAGTTGGTAAAGACTAAGTTCAGACTGCACCACATGTAGGCTGATCTTTGTCTTTACCTTCTGTCAAAGCATGAATATTTCGGGTTCTGTATAAGGCTTAATATCATTGTATCTCATTCTGCATACAAAAAAATGAATAAAAAAGGTTAACTCATTAACATGAAATTAGAGCTTTACAGAATAGATTAATATCTAAAAAAAAAAACCACCTTTGAATTGTATGTTCTTCTGGATTCATTTTATCTTAAAAAAAAAAGAAAAAAAACTAACTACATGTGTATAGGCATGCTCAGGTTTACTTTTTTCTTTTGCATACTGCAGTTTTGTTCACAATTAGTAGATTTGAACCTAATTTCAGTTCCACCTAGCCTGTTTTTGTAATGTTTTGTGTTGTAGATTGCTAATAACACATTATTATCCTGTTAAAGAGAATTTATTATTCCAAATTACAATCAATCCTTCTTAAAACAATGTTTAACCTCTGACATATATAAGGAAAATTACCTTTGGGTCAAAAGACCAACGCTGTACCTCTAGACCACGGACACCACACTTACTGAAAATTACTGACCTTCCAAATTTGAAATTAACTTCACTTAATTTTGAAGAAGTGTCTGAAATTTTATCATCTGGACAGGAATATGGAATGATTTGGTAGCTTATTTAGCTGGTAAGTAAGCATTAAACTTCTAAGTGATCCCTTAAACAAAACTTCATACTTAATGTTATTTTTTGTTAGCTCGTGTAAGTGCAAATTGCTTAAGGTGGTTGACCCATAATAGTTACGCAACATTTTGGAATTCATTATGTTTCACAATTTAGGCTAAGGTTTCTGGAAACTTAAAGGAATGCTGTTAAAATTCATGACTTCGGAAGCGTTGCAGAATAATTACGGGTCAACTACCTTTCAGGGGAGTAATTGTGATCAACTTTTGACCCTCGTCTGTATACTGGCTGCAATACAATACTCTTTTCTAAATTCAGCAAAAAATGTTCCTTAAGTGGTTCTTTTCAAAATATACAAATAGAATTGTAAACCAGGAATAACACCAGTTGCCATAGCAATTAAAGG
This sequence comes from Fragum whitleyi, assembly GCA_948146395.1. Taxonomy (NCBI): domain Eukaryota; kingdom Metazoa; phylum Mollusca; class Bivalvia; order Cardiida; family Cardiidae; genus Fragum; species Fragum whitleyi. Next base: position 34,879,275 of record OX411552.1, on the reverse strand, counting down.
GCACGTCGTTGTGAAACATGCATATAATCATCAAAATTCAAAATTTTGGGATTTTGATACAAACCTTAGGTTTGTATGCAAATTTTATTCGAGACTTTTCCAACAATACTTCCCTCTTTTGTCTCTTGCATATTTCATTTAAAGCTTTTGAAAAGTTTGTAGAAAATCATTGTAATTGGCTTGTCTTTTTCAACAGAAATGCAATATCATATTGGTAAACTGTGATGCTTGCCATGTGGTGTCAAAATTAAAACCATGATTGCTGCAGACATATAAAATTAATGTAGTCAACTGAAAAGGCATGGTTGTTGTATAGATGAGTATGAACAGTTCTCATGCTCTTATTTCTGATTTGTAGAACATGCACAAATACAATTTTCTTATTTAAGAAGTCAATTTCTCTGTGTGATGACTGAAAGATTGTTAAAATTGCCATTAGATACTATGTGAAATTTTATCCTCAACAAGAAAGATACATCTTTAAAGTCACAGAGTTTCAGTACATGTTGCTTTTAGAGTACCTGTATGATAAATCGGGGGGTCAGCGCAATACTATTGTAAGTGCCTGTATATTTATAGACACTTATAATAGTATTTCACTGATCCCTTTAAATGCAGGTATGGTTGTTAGACTTACAGTACTTGCTTCAAAGTGAATGATTTGAGTTTTATAATCTATATATGGAATGCATGTGTCACATTGCTGCTTTTGTCTTACATGTTTGCTTCTATCTGCAATGTTTGCATCAGATCTTTGGGCTCACCCTTTTTTTCTCTTTTCCTTCTTTGATATACTTCTTATAGATTCAAGTACAAGGAGTATGTCATAATTTTGTTTTTCCTTGCAAGTTTTGGCCTGTAACATCTACAGCAAGTTAATGAAGCACCAAAAGCAACACTCCTTCCTTCTTATCATCCTTGTGCATAATTTGTTTTTAATCCTTTTCACAAATTTTATTTTTACTTGTAAAAATAGATGCATGACTTAACTATGGAATCAATCTTCTCTTAAAAAAATCCCAAAGCAAAGTTATGTTAGGATTTCAGATGGTAAAAATTTTGAAATACTTATACACTCAGATGGTAAAAATATTGAACTTATACATGTAAAATATAAATTAAAGGTTTGTTCATTGCCAAGCTGTGTTATATCTTTAAGATGCAGCTTAAAAAGAGGGAGACTTTAAGATTTGGAAAGAGACCTGATTTAAGGTTGAAAGGCTAAAACTCTCTTTAAAGCAATCTTCTTTTGAAAGTTGGATAAGCAGTACTTTGCAATGAATCCATAAAATGTTAAATTGGCATTTGAGGCTTGTTAACCCTTGTCATGCTGAACCCGGAATAATACTGCTTTGGCAGGAGCTATATAAACATCAGCCTGCACATATGTGCAGTCTGATGTAAGTCTTTACCACCTGTTTCTCACTTTCAAACCAGAATTGTCAATAGATTTAGTTTTTCAAATAAAAATTGACATACAGTTGGTACTTTCAGTGCTTTTTGCCCTTTGATTTTTGAAAAAAAACTTAGCCAAAATGTATTCAGCATGCCAAGGATTAATATCTCTGTGACACAAGACACAGTGTCCCCATAAACATTAACATTTATTAGTTGCAATATTATGAACCATTTATCAGAGTGCAATTCCATGTTCTTCAACACATTTTCCTCCCTGGCACTTTATACCCTGTCACTTTTACAAGTGCTTCACACATAAAAAACTAGGCTCACTCTTTCTTTGGTAAGATTTTCAGAGGATGACTCTAGTACTTGACCAAAAATGTTTAAGCAGTGAACATTTCCAAGGAAAGAAACATGTTGCTTTGGAAAAATTACCTTAATATATAAAATGATTTGACTAAGGATGAAATTTATGGAATTATTGAAAAAAAAGTCAATAGATCAATTGACAGGTGCATGTTTGTTGAAGAATGTTGGTTGAAATGGCTTTCAGCCATGTATTCAGATGTTAAAGTATTTGAAAACATTTAAATGGTATTCTGCTTTGAACATAACTAATGAAAAACTGAGTACTGTGTCCTAATTGTTAGTTAATATTTTCATCTTGAGAGGAGACGAAGTTTCCGTTTTCTTCTTTTTTTATTGACAAATTGTCTCAGTCAAAATAAATCCTTTAATAAGCATGTCTCATTTTGGAAATTCTGGAGGACATCTTGTTAAGGCACCATCAATATTTTTCCATTGATAGCTTAAATATAACAACATGTACATGCTGGACCCAATGTCCTAAGTCTATTTTTATTAGTCCCCTACCGGTGTTCACACCGGAGGGGACTATAGGTTTGCCCTCTGTCTGTCCGTCCATCTGTCTGTCCGTCCGTCTGTCTGTCTGTCTGTCCGCCCGTCCGTCTGTCCGTCCGTCTGTCCGCTCAAATCTGGATCCCGCGATAACTTAATAACTAAGCAAGCGTTTTTGATGAAAGTTGGTATATGACTAGATGGCAATGTGTAGATTATGAGAATCATTTTATTTTTGTTTTTCGACTTAAATTGAGGTTGCTATGGTTACAGAAATAGTGAAAATATGGCCAAAAATGGGATCCTGCGATAAGATAATAACTAAGCAAGCTAGTTTGATGAGACTTGGTATATGACTATATGGCAATGTTTAGATTATGCACATCATTTTATTTTTGTTTTTAGACTAAAATTGTTGTTGCTATGGTTACGGAAATAGTGAAAATATGGCAAATAATATTGGATCCTGCGATAAGTTAATAAGTAAGCAAGCTAATTTGATGAGACTTGGTATATGACTAGATGGCAATGTGCAGATTATGCACATCATTTTATCTTTGTTCTTTGACAAAAAGTGCGGTTGCTATGGTAACGGAAATAGTGAAAATATGGCAAAAAATGGATCCTGCAATAACTTAATAACTAAGCAAGCTAACTTGATGAAACCTGTTTTAAAAAACTGTAAAAAAATTTATAAGCCATGTTAGTCAGGGTGGTGATGCAGCAGTATTAATCACCTCCAGTGAAAGTTCTCATTTCTTACCAACAAGACTGAAGAAAAACATCTTGGATCAGACAAGGTAACTGTTATTGATACTATTTCTTGTTTTTTCAGCACCTGGTTGACTCTGAGGTGCAAGATTACAGTGCTATAGAGCAGCCAGAGCGTGTTGGATCAGGATCTACAACCATGCTAGCCTCTGATACAGAGAAGGAGGATGAGGATCAGACAGACAGATCAGAGAAAGTTGGATCATTAAAGAGAAGACCTGTTGTATCCCTGCTGGTGTATATGATGAGACAGAGTTATGTGTTGTCACTGATTGCTATGATGGTAGGTCTATGTGCTTTTTAGGGAAAAATAGTCTTTGACTTTGACCCTTTATTGCAGAATATTTATGCCCCCACAGGCCAGTACAACTTTTTGCTCTTAAAGGCATAGTACCATCCCAAGAAATCTGAATCTAGATTGTCTGCCTGTCTGTCTGCTAAACTTAATAAAACAATTAAAATTGACAATTTCTTCAAGTCTATTCAAGAAACAATGCTCATATTTGGCATGGTGATAGATCTCATTAATACACATGTACAGTTACAAAGGTCAAGGTCATGAGACAAGGTCATCTGTCAGTGTGGAAAGTTTGGAAAATTTGATATTTCAGGGGCTTTTTATGCCCCTGCTTCTATAGATCGGGGCATATTGTTTAACTCATGTCCGTCTGTCTGTCCGTCTGTCCGTCCGTCTGTCCGAAAACTTAACCTTGCCAATATCTTCAAGCCTATTCAAGATACAAAGCTAATATTTGGCATGATGATAGATCTCAATGATCCGCATCCGCTGGTACCAAAGTGAAGGTCATGTGACAAGGTCAAGGTCATCTGTCAAGGTCAAACGTCCGAAAACTTAACCCGAAAACTTAACCTTGCCAATATCTTCAAGCCTATTCAAGATACAAAGCAAAAAATTTGGCATGATAATAGATCTCAATGATCCGCATCCGCTGGTACCAAAGTCAAGGTCGTGTGACAAGGTCAAGGTCATCTGTCAAGGTTAAACTTTGAAAAAAATGCCGTTACGGGGGCATTCGTGTTTCCCAAACACATCTTGTTTGTTGTATGAACACATCTTCTATTGTATACTCTTAAAGACAAAAAAAGAGAAAGAAAAAAAAAAATTCTGAAATACATTGCAATCAGCAAATTAAAAAAAATGTTAATTGACCTTAATTTATCGCTTTCACTCTCAGTTATTGCTCAAGCTCCTGAAAACTTGTAGGATTGTACTTTATTATCTCTAATATAGATTAAGGAAATATTGAGGAAAAAAATAACCTCACAGTATACAAATGGAACTTGAACTGATAAAACAAATTTCTAATTTTAGGCTTGGAGTATAACCTTCCATAGTTGGCTTACCTTTGTTCTTCTCCTTGCTGCGTGCTTCATTTGGATGATGCCCAATTCTCGCCGAGTATGCTACATCGCCTCACCCATTGTACTCTTCTACGGAATCTGTCTACTCATCATACAGTTCATCTACGGAATCAACCTGACAGACACAGAACTACCAACGGAAAAGAGTGGAGTTAAACTTGCAGATATTGGTCTCAAAAAGTTTCCCTATCCCTGTCTACAGCTTGCACTACAGGTTTGTAGAGCGTTATTATATTTCCTCCCATAGCTAGCTGCCGTCATAGCACAGTAGCGCGTCAGACCGTCAATCTAAAGGTCCTGGGTTTGATCCTGACGGCGGCACTCATTCTTTCAGACTACTTGTCTCTCACAAATGAGTTGATAATTTTAGACCTATGTGAGATAGTAGCTTGAGGCTAGGAAATGATATGGTGGTTGTATTGGTGAGAGAAATACCAGGAATCCATTGTTAGGTGCTCCAGCCGCCGTGATATAACTGAAAAAATGTTGAAAGCGGCATTAAACTCCATTCAATCAATCCTCCAAAAGCCCCTTGTCATCTATAACAAACAGCCATCAAAATTGTATGAGCCTGTGCATGACATTTCCAACCATTTCAATTGTACACAAAGCAAATACTTTGGCCTGCCTGTGCATCCGCACACTCTGACCAGAGTTTTCACTATATGATTTGTAGATAGATAAGGTCTCAAAGTGTCTGGAGACAGTTAGGCAATCTTCTAATTGCACTTTGAAACTTTCATGGCTATTAAATGTTTGGATCCTACGCAGGTGTCAAATTGTTGGAAATGTCGCGCACAGGCTCATATAGAATCTTTCATGAAGTTTTGTTCGAGACAAGCTGATCTTGACTGAGTCTAGAATAGAAATATTATAGAGAGAGCCTACGCAAGCTTAATAAATTTTCTATTCTAGACTCTGTCAAGTTCAGCTTTTCTAAAAATATTTTAGTTACAGATTCTGTTTCTCACATAAACACTGTTTTTGTGTATTAAAACCCGCTTTTTGAGGCCCAGATGATAGAAAATACCGAGATAATGTGTGTTAAATGATGTTGTGATGAGATCATTTAGGATGTGATCCTACACATGTGTAAGATGAGGATTTCTGTTTGGTACAGAAGACAATGTTGACTATTCGAGAATAGCTTAACAACATTTCTATTCTTGATTCGGTTATGATCAACTTGTCCTAAGGTAGTGGTACTGTAATAGTTTCACAAAATTTTGGCACTCATGAACTTTCACACTGTTAACTGAGGTTTCCTAAAGAAAATCATTAGAAAACCTTGGTAAACACTGTTAAAGTTCTTTACTTCAGCATCATTGCGGAACTATTACAGGTCCCACTACCTTAAAGCAAATCTCATGACAGATCCTATATAACCCTTATCCTGCTGAATTAAAATTCGAATCACTTGTAAAATTGTTGGAAATGTTCTGTAAATGCTCATTTATAAAATTTTTTCGAAATATTGCAAAAAAAGACCCACCATCATCCTGTTCTTTAAAAGCCTTGAGCTCTTTGCTGAAACGCTATTCTGAACAATGATTTTGTTCAGCATGACAATCGTCAATTCTATGACGACAACGATATATTTATTCGGGACGAAATGAGATGTAGCCGCGCATGCGCAGTCAGTAGCTCAGCGTATGGCGGACATTTTGATCCGCGATTAAATTGTCTCTCGCTTTTTTGAGGACTATTTACTTTTAGAGACGCTTTTTCGGTGTTCCTAGGTGGCCATTTTGTGCCCATAGGTTCCATTTATCGGTCTTTACACTAGTTTAGTGTGGACTTGTGTTATTTCGTCCGATTTAGTGGCGAAATTCTAGAGCTGGACACGTTCACGTGGTAATAATGGCGGATAAACCGAAAGAATCGAAGGAGAAAGTTCCTTCCGCAAATGATGCCGGGAAACCGACTGTTAAAGGACAATCGGCGAGAAATCCGTCGAAGGGAAAGTCGCCGGAATCTTCGGGCACAACCACCCAAAGTGTTCAATCGTTAGAAAACAGACTGCTTGCGCAGATCGGCTGTGTTATAACAAATCAGAAGGTGGCCGAGTCAAATATGGATAAAATTGGGCAAAATATGGACTCGTGTCTTTCCAGGCTTAAAGTCCTGGAGGACAGTATGGAAAGTGTCTATTCATATGTTGATTCTGCTTTCCAAAACCCTCAAGATGGGGAATTTGAAGTCAGTCATCAAGATGAGTCTGGGGATTTTGAGGATAATGATGCAATTTCTCAACCCCCTCCAAAGAAGAGTCGTTTTGACTCCATGGCAGAAAGATTCAAAGGTCGGGAGTTCTGTGGTCCCCCATTGGATCCCAATTTGGCACAGAATATAAACAATTTGTTTCGTAATGGTATGAGTGAGGACTCTTACATTCAGATGACGAAAGATGAAATTATTCCCAGGCCTGAGAATTGTGAAGCCTTGGTAACAGTAAAAGTTAACAAACCTATTTGGGATGTTTGCTCCACACACACTAAATTTATTGACAAAAAACTTCAGAATGCTGAAACCGCATTGGTGAAAGGTTCGACATTAATAGCGAAGGTGGTCAATAAGTTGGCGGAAGTAGAATCAGACTTAGAAGAAAAGTTCCCTGACATTAGTCAGGTGATTGATCAGTGCAATGACGGTTTATCTTTGTTTGGATTTACTAATAAACAGATAAATATGACTCGTCGTGATGTGATTAAACCGGAATTAAAGTCTGAATATTCCCATTTATGTAACCCTAGTGTTCCATTTACAACAGAACTTTTTGGGGATGATCTATCAAAAACCACCAAGGACATAGAGGACATGTCTAAACTCGGATACAAAGTAAATCAAAATTCACGACCCCGGGGATTTGGTCCAAGAAGGCCATTCTTTAAGAACCCTTTGCCACCATGGCGTAATAAAGCACGCCCGAGTTCAGCGGGCAGGTTTGGCGTTGCTTCAGGGTATGGACCTAGTACTAGTCGACAAGACTCAAAAAACTTCCCGCGCAGAGGGGGTCAGAGGTCGTCAGCTTATCGTCAATAGAAACGGTAAGTCAACAATTTAAAACCTATTCTGAGACTTTTAAAGCAGGTAGATTAAAATATTTTGAAAGTGAATGGAAAAAATTGACCAGTGACCCAGTTATTTTAGATATTGTAAAGCATTGCCATTTTCAATTCATTCATAACACCATGCCAATTCAAAATGAAGTTCGGCAGTATCAGTTTAATATCAGGGATGAAGAGTTAATTGATAACGAAATTCAAAAGTTATTAGATGAGGGTGTGATCGTTAAAGTTAATTATCGTAGTGACCAGTTCTTGTCGCCTATCTTTACGAGACCAAAGAAAGATTCTTCTGAAATTAGATTGATTTTAAATCTCAGTGAATTGAATGAATCTTTGCCTTATTGTCATTTTAAGATGGAAAATTTTGAAAATGCCCTTCAACTTATAACTAAAGATATGTTTATGTGCAGTGTTGATATTCGTAAGGCATATTACAGTATTCCCCTGGCCGAAGAGCAACAACATTTGTTTAGATTTCAATGGCGTGAGCAAATCTTTCAATATACATGCATGCCAAACGGGGTCAGCCCAGGCCCTCGCCTTTTCACCAAACTAATGAAACCGGTGTACTCCAAATTGAGAAGTGAAGGTCACATTAGTTCAGGTTTTATTGATGACAGCCTACTTTGTGCACTCACATATTATGGATGTATTGAAAATGTCAGAGCGACATCTGAATTAATGACATCATTGGGATTTATGTTGAATTTTGATAAAAGTGTTTTCCAACCAACTCAGGTAATATCTCATTTAGGAAATATAATTGATTCAAAGAGAATGATTGTTTATCTTCCACACAATAAAAAAGAGAAAATTAGAGCTGAATGTAAAAAATTGTATGACAAAGATTATGCTCATATACGGCTAGTTTCAAAAGTAATTGGCTTGCTGGTGTCTAGTTTTTCTGCAGTTGAAGTGGGAAAATTGCATTATAGAGAACTTGAGAAAAGTAAAACATCTGCTTTAAGATGTTGTAAGGGAAATTTCGATGCACCCATGAAAATAACAGAGAAAATGAAATTAGATTTGATTTGGTGGATCAATAACATTCATACTCAGTGTAGGAAAATACGTAGAGAAAATCCCGATGTTGTTATTATGACAGATAGCAGCAAAACTGGATGGGGGGCAGTGTATGATGAAATCATTATTGGTGGTCATTGGTCAAAAGATGAGTCAAACTTTCATATAAATGTACTAGAAATGATGGCAGTTTTATTAGCTCTCAAGGCATTTCTACATAAAGTATTAGGGAAATATGTGAAAATTATGTCAGACTCTTCTACCACTGTTAGTTATATCAATAATTTTGGTGGAATTCGATCACACGAGTGTAACGAGTTAAGCAAACAAATATGGCAACTGTGTTTAGAACATGATATTTGGCTTGTTTGTGCACATGTCCCAGGTTGTGAAAATCAAGCAGATGAACCATCGCGGAATTTCAAGGACCATTTAGAATGGGAGCTGAAACATGAGATATTTGAAAGGATATGTAAACATTGGGATTACCCACAGATTGATTTATTTGCTTCTAGGTTGAATAAGAAAGTAGATGTTTTTTGTTCCTGGAAGCCTGAACCTGAAGCCTCCTTCATTGATGCATTTAGTATAAATTGGCAGGAATTTGAACTAAACTATTGCTTTCCATGTTTCAGTATGATAGGGAGATGCATTCAGAAAGTGCGAAGCGACAGAGCTCGAGTTATAATGATAGTTCCCCTTTGGACAACACAGACATGGTTTCCACTGCTATTATCTCTACTTGTGGATCATCCAATAATTTTGCCAAAAGTCGAAAACATTCTTCAGTTACCTCACAAGGAAGGAACACATCCTCTGGCAAAGCAAATGGTGTTAATAGCATGCAAGCTGTCCGGAAATCCTACAGAAACAGAGGTTTTTCTAAGTCGGCAACCAGAATCCTTATGGCCTCATGGCGAAATTCAACAAAACAGGAATACCAGGTCTATATTAAAAGATGGTTTCAATTCTGCGCTCAACGGGAAATTGATAAAATTTGTGTTTCTGTAGTTGACGTTGTGGATTTTTTGACAGAAGAATTTGAGCGTGGTCAAAGTTATAGTTCTATAAACATTGCTAGGAGTGCATTATCCGCATTAGGCATTGTCTTACAAAAATTCACAGCAGGAACACACCCTATGGTTGTTAGGTTTATGAAAGGTGTATATCATTTAAGACCATCTGTTAGCCGATATTCACACATTTGGGACGTTGACAAAGTTTTAAAATATTTACAAAAGTTGTCACCGGCCAAGAATCTAAGTTTAAAAGATCTAACATTGAAATTAGTTATGCTCTTTGCACTTGTGAATGCAGCTCGAACTCAAAGTATTCATTTGTTACTAGTTACACAGTTACAGAAGTTTTCTTCAGAATTTGTTTTTACTTTTGAAAGTTTACTTAAGCAAAGTAGACCAACATTTGACTGTTCTTCATTTCATATAAAAGCTCATCCTCCAGATAGGAGGCTGTGTCCATATTTTGTGTTGAAGGAGTACCTTAGTAGGACAAAGAAATTGCGAGATGACTCAGAGAAGAAATTATTCATTAGTTATGTAAAACCCCATAGAGCAGTGTCAAAAGATACTATAGCACGATGGATTCGGACAGTTATGTGTAGAGCAGGAATAAATACAGAGATATTTGGAGCTCACAGTGTTCGGGCAGCTGCTGCCTCTAAAGCAAAGAAATTATCAGTACCAATTCAAGACATTATGAAGAAAGCGGGATGGACATGTGAAAGTACATTTGCGAAGTTTTATGACAAGAAAATTGTGGATTCAGATAAAGTATCCAAGGCAATATTGCAATTGCCTTAGGGTAAGTTTTTTATTTACATATGACATGATTTGAGGCTTTAAAGTCTCATTTCGTCCCGAATAAATATATCGTTGTCGTCATAGAATTAGAAAATTTAACGAGACTTACCTGGAAGTTGAAGTTCAATTGTAATTCTATGAGACAACGATGTTTATGAGGAGATGAAATGCCTCCCTCCCACCCTACAATGTACTAAGTAAATTGTTTTCCAGAACATGATAGTTTTGTTTACTGTAGTATACATTTCTAATCATGTCATATGTTGCTGTAAATACTGACTGCGCATGCGCGGCTACATCTCATTTCATCTCCTCATAAACATCGTTGTCTCATAGAATTACAATTGAACTTCAACTTCCAGGTAAGTCTCGTTAAATTTTCTAATTATTGAAATCTGCCATTTTGTGTAGGTGTTGTATACCCTGATGTTCTGGCTGACATTAAGACAATACATGAGAGAACGTCGTCAGGCCATTCTGGCCGAGGGAGAGAAGTATCCGTTAGAACCGGTCAATTCAACAGCTCAAGACACGCCCACCACCCCACAATCTCTACCTGAAATGCTCCGTAAGTTTAGTCTCGTGTTATTTTTGATTTGGAATTAAGCTGCTCATACATGATCAATATTATTGATAATTGACAAAAATACAGAGCTGTAGATAGAGTGGGTAATTTTATGCTCATGTATCGAAAGATCGAGGCATTTTGTTTTACCCTTATCTGTCTGTCCATCTGTCTGCCTGTCTGCAAAATTTAAGCAAAAAACTTAACATTGCAAATTACTTCATTTTGTCTGGTGATAGATCTCAATTGTACACATTTACAGATATGAAGGTCAAGGTCATGTGACAAAGTCAAGGTTATCTGTCGAGGTCAAAGTCTTAAAAGATTGCCATTTCAGGCGGCATTCGTGTTTCATAAACACATCTTTTTTAAATTTTAGATCAGAGTGTTTCGATAATACTTGCACCAATCCTTAGTTGTTGTTACTCATTGGAATTGTCTCATTGAGACAATACAAAAGAGAACCAACAACATAGGTTTCCATGACATATGAAGATTTTAAACTGGCATCATCCCCTGTTTATGTATACCTATGCATCAAATATGAAATCTATTTTCAATATGGACCATACATGATCAATAATAAAGTCAATCTGCTGGATTGACAATATGATTAATCATTTATTGGCAATTTTAAAGATTTGTCAATAAATTGATTCAACATTATTGTCAATAATCTTTATCATGTGTGGGCTTCTTAAGGCTTGAATTGTTTAATATTATTCATCAAGTTATTGTTTACAAAACTGTTACAGACAATATTGTGCTAACAAACATTTATATGCTTGCAATATTTATAAAAAAAGTTAAATTAATGGAATACAGTAAAACTTGTGTTAAGCGACCACTTAAAGGACCACCAAAAAGCGGTCGTTTATGGGAAACGGTCACTTGATACGAAATACCATGATAAATGTGATAGTTTAAGGTCAAGTCACACTGAATCTTATGATGTTCGAACCCATTAGAATGGTCTTATTGAGACGATTCTAATGGATTCCAACAACATAAAATTCAACAATAACCAATTTTTTGTTAATAAATGTCCTCTTTTTCAGAGAATTTGCTTACTGGGAGGGACTTTTTTGGTGGTTGCTTTTTTTGGTGGTCGCTTAATAGATGTGGTCGCTCGAGCAATATCGACAATAAGACAAACCACTAATATGCAAATTTATAGCCAAGTTCTTTTGTGATGCTTAAATGAAACAAGATGTAGCAAAATTATCTGAACTTTATAGAAATGAAATAAATGGAATTTAGGTACAATCTCTTTTCCTGGTTTTCAGCCAAATACCTTCGTAAGAATGCTCTTACTTTTACTTAACCTGGCTTGCTTAAAGTCTAAAATTCTAATTCACAACTTTTTCTCACCCAAAAACGTAACTTAAAAAATGATAATTAAGTCTGCTTTAGAGATTCATCTGTTTTCTACTAAAGGGAAATTTAAAAAAAAGGATGTATCTTTTTCAAGACCAAAGTCTTCACTTTTGCACTGACTAAGTAATTATTGCAGTGAGACTGCCCAGTTGAAGAGTGTCTTGGTTTTAGCAAATGCATATATATCCAGATCCTTCAATTTGGTATGTGTTACTATATTGGGGCCCAAAAATAAATCAAATAGGTCTGGTTAGGTCCTATATTGGGACTCAAAAATAAATCAAATAGGTCTGGTAAGGTCCTATATTGGGGCCCAAAAATAAATCAAATAGGTCTGGTAAGGTCCTATATTTTGACTCAAAAATAAGTCCAATAGGTCTGGTAAGGTCCTATATTTTGACTCAAAAATAAGTCCAATAGGTCTGGTAAGGTCCTATATTTTGACTCAAAAATAAGTCCAATAGGTCTTGTAAGGTCCTATATTTTGACTCAAAAATAAGTCCAATAGGTCTGGTAAGGTCCTATATTTTGACTCAAAAATAAGTCCAATAGGTCTGGTAAGGTTCTACATTGGGACTCAAAAATAAATCAAATAGGTCTGGTAAGGTTCTACATTGGGACTCAAAATAAGTCCAATAGGTCTGGTAAGGTTTTATACTCTGTTAAAGTGTGAAATATATTTTGCCATCTTATATTTATTTTAAAAGTATTTCAAATTGTTACTTCTTATTATTACAATATTTTCCCCTAATAAGAGTGGCTTCCCTAGTAGTAGTTACCTCCCCCCTTATTCACAAAGGAAAAAATAACATGGCACTTTGAAGTAACTGTATAGAAATGAATTTAATATGCACATTTTGAAGAATATGATAAATTTATTAATTAAATATCTGAAACTTTACTCTGAATAATCTTAAACCATGAAGATAATTGTATAGAGAAAATAGTCTTTGTTATTGAGAAATACAGAAAATGATAAACTTCTGTTAATGTTATTCTTATTATCTTTTAAGTCTGCAACTTAGTATAGCTGAAAATAAACCAACATGGGCTGGGGTCTAATGCACACAGATAAATGAGCTTGCGCTTGACATTTCCAACAATTTGAAATGTTCGTGAGTTGTTACCATTGAGCAGTATAGACAGCCACATACTGTAAATATATAGTTACCTGATTGTCTACAGATACTTTGAGACCTTACCTATCTACTAAGTGCAAAGTGAAGACTCTGGTCAGACTGTGCGGATGCACAGGCTGGTCAGAGTCTTTGTTATGTACATATATGAAATTGATGGAAATCTCACGCACAGGCTCAATTTAATTATATTGAAATGAATGGTTTCAAGACCAATGTGCTAACCACAGAGTCAAAGATCTTCCCAGACACAGTTGCTTAGTATTGAATTTAAACCTTCTTGAGCTATACATGTATGAAAGAGAGGTGGTATAACTTTATGTATTATAATATTGATACAGTTTATTAATCTATCTTCAGGTTTGCTCATATTCTATCAATAACATTGCCAATCACAAGTATCAACAGTATTTGAATAGTTGATTGGCAATTTTCAAGATTGATCAGTTTGTTCAACCAATTTAATTTGTCACTGGCTGTGAGAATAACTTAATCTTGGTGATAGGCTGAAATACAAAACATCCTTAGAGCTATATTGTGAGCATTAATTGGGAGTGTACAGTAATCTTATTTGAATATTGTTTGCTATTTTGTAATCCGAAATTATTTTTGCCTCTTGTTATAGATGATATAGGTAAAGTTTATTGCTTTTCTTGGACGCTGCAATAGATCTTTTTGTAGTGTGACTAACATTACCAAGCTATCATACTTGTGCTTTTGGTGATCTGCTAGCTTTGTCATTTTCAATGTGGGTTATACTTAGTGTTGGGCAATCGGTTTCCAATTACTATCAATAATTGGTTTTCAGTTGGAAGAGGAAATCATCTATTGATTGATTGTACAATCATTTTCTTAGAAATTATTACAGCACTCCTAGTATCATCCCTTTGAAGACTAGAATTTGAAAGTTAAGTTAAAACTCATGACTCAAAGACTCATCCTGCAGATTTTTCTACCAACTCTATGGCTCAGCATGAAACAGTTAAAACTGTTTCATGCTTAGCAATCAAACTTATGTCGGTTCCATAAATAAAATATAGTGGCTTTCATTTATGTGTTAGGACCCAAATAAGAAGCCAAAACTGACTGATATTAATCGATTAATCTGCCCATCACTAGTTACACTGCAAATCAAAAACTTTTTTGAATGGTAGGGTACAATCTGTTTCAATTTGGAACAGTCTTCGATTCATTACATAGGCGTAGCTAGGACTATGAAATTTTTACGCATTTCGAAGGCCACAACCAAAGAATATATAGGATAAAAGCGATATGTGGACTGTGTCTAAAGACCAATGCTCTCCACCCGAGCGTTTGAGCGTTGGTGAATAATCAAACATCGTAACTACAGCTTGAATAAGCTGTAGTTTCGATGTAATGATCATTCATCTACGAGATTTTTTGAGATAGGATTTATTTGTTTTACGCATTTGCGTAATGTGCCTAATGGGAGCTACGCCCTTGCATTATATGGCAAAAGGTCTCAATTTCATGGTGTCTTGGGCTTGTAACCAAAGTGAACCCTTCCATTAAATTTGTATCCTATGTTCAATGCTTTATTTGGGTATGTAGTATGCTTTTACATAAATTTAAAGCTGGCTTTAAAAATGTAAGTTATAATATAATATACTATTCTAATTCCTTTAAGATATTGAATTGCAGAGAATAATCCTTTCAGTGTAAGATCATTTTGTTATTTCATTGAGTGAAAAAAGCTATATATTTACGAGTGGCTTAACCAAGAGTGAAAATATAGCTTTTGTTGTAAATAAAGTAAAGAAAGAAAAAAATAACAATTAATGTTATGACAACAAACAGTTATTCTATTTCTTAAATGAAAAAAATGGACAAATTTTGCAAAGTTTAGGATAATTTTTCTTAAAGCATTTCAGTTTGTATGTGATTGCAATGTTCATGATGAATTTATTTTGGGTCTGCTTAGATAACATCAGATAGAGTGAAATAAACTGAAGTGGGATTGAAGTTTTTGATGATTCCACTGGTTAGGTGACACTGTCATTGAATAATTTTCTACTTGTAGAATAATTCCATATGCTTTATTTTTATCATTGAGTATAGAATTGACATCAGTTTAAATTCATGAATAAGTTTTAAGCCTCTTCAGGTGAAATCAAGCTGGCTTTTGTCAAGGCATTTTATCTGAAATTTGTATGTGTATCCATCTCTCCATGCATCATTAACCATTTTTTAAAAATTATTTAGATATTTTTAACGAAATTCCATAGGAACAAAACTAAATTAACTCTCTATTGGATTTCTTACACAAATTTTGGTTGGTTGAATAAATGGCTCTCTCTTTTATGGCAATGTTATATTCCCTGCATTGGGTAATGTGAGATTATTCTTTTATTTAGTTGGTTATGTTTAACGAAAATTCTTTCTTTGGTTTCTTTATATGGGTGCGCCTTAAAAATCTTTGATTTAGAATGAATCTATCTAACATCAGATTATTGTATCAGTATATTCAGGCAAGTAAAGCATTGCAGATTCTGAAGGGCCTTTTGTTAGTGCAGCCAAATAAGCTATACCCAGTACATTATAAATCTGTGTTATGTTTGATGATATTAATATAATTATGAATGCTTTAAACTGTATAGAAATGCCAAAGTTTGAACCTTGACTGTCTTCTTAGTGAAGCATAAGAAACTATTCCCAGTATGTGATGATGTTAAAATAACTACGAATACTTTTAACCCCTTAGAAATGCAAAATATGAACCTTACTTATATCCATCCTTGTGTATAATTAATCCACCCCTTGTGACTTACATGTATTGTGAAAGCTTTGTGATATTTGTGGTGCTATTTAACAGATTTTCCCTTTGGAAAGGACAGTCCAGATGGGTATGATAGTAGTACAATGAAAACCCTAGGTATGGCTCAAACCTGTAACTGGAGAGTCCATATCTCTGCACACCAACCATTTATATGTCTACAACCTTGCCTTTGCTAGGGGTGTGGAATTCCATTACCCAACTTGTCCAACATAGGCTTTTTTACTTGTAGACAAGTATGTTATCCCAGGCTAGTTGTCTATGGACAAGTAAATACCAGAGATAGTCTTGGAATGGTACTAAAAAGATTAAGGAGATACATTATCTTTAGGTTTATATCAAAAGTGATGGTAAAAAACATTTTTTTAAATGAAGAAAATGCTACCAGCATTTTCTGCAATTAAACTGATCTTTTTTCTGAAAAAAAAAAAAAAAATAGATAATCATTATCATTCAGTTTTTAGCTCCACTGGCTGAAAGCCACTGGGGCTATTGTCATGGCGTTGTGTCCGTCGTGCGTCCGTGCGTCCGTGCGTCCGGTCGTAAACTTTTTCTTTAAAAATCTTCTCCTCAGAAACTACTGGATGGATTTCAACCAAACTTCACAAGAATGATCCTTGGGTGACCCTCTTTCAAAGTTGTTCAAGAAATTTTGATCCAATGAAAAACATGGATTTAATGGGCGTGGCTAATTTCCAAATATGGTAAAAAGTGATTTTTCTCAGGTTCTAATTGATGGATACGAATTAAATTTTACATGAATGATCCTTGGGTGACCCTTTATCAGTTTACCAAAAATTATTGTGATCAGATAAAAAATATGTATTTTATGGGCGGAGGTCATTTCTCTATATGTTATATAGTGGAAACTTTGCAAATCGTTTTCTCAGAATCTAACATATAGATATCAACCAAATTTTACATGAATGATCCTTGTGTGACCCTTTATCAGTCTACCAAAAATTGTTGTGATCAGATGAAAAATATGTATTTTATGGGCGGAGGTCATTTCTCTATATGTTATATAGTGGAAATTTTGAAAATCATTTTCTCAGAATGTAACTGATAGATATCAACCAAATTTTACATGAATGATCCTTGGGTGAACCTTTATCATTCTATTAAAAATTATTGTGATTGGATGAAAAATATGTATTTTATGGGCGGAGGTCATTTCTCTATATGTTATATAATGGAAACTTTGAAAATCATTTTCTCAGAATGTAACAGATGGATATCAATCAAACTTCATTAGTGTGATCCTTGGGTGATTCATTATCATTCAGCCAAAAATTATTGTGATTTGAAGAAAAATATGTCTTTTATGGGGGGGGGGGGGGGGGGTCATTTCTCTTTACGTTATAATAGTGGAAACTTTGAAAATCATTTCAACATCAGTAGAAGCCAATATATTTAAATCTAGTCAAAACTTAGATTTGCTATTACAAGAAATTCAAGCCTGTGGAGCGACACAAGCCATTCATGGCTTTCTAGTTTTTGCAGATAATTTCTATTTTGTCCCTGAATAAGTAGAAAATCATCTCTCACTTATCCAAGGCCAAGGACAAGGAAAATCTGTATTTCCACACCCTTGCCTACACAACAAACACAATGTTTATTTGCTTTGTGTACATCCCATCCTTTATTGATCAGTCCAAGTTCAGAGCATTCAATCAAGGACTCTGAATAAAATTATGATGCTAGTTTTGACTAATTTTGAAGTATCTTCAATAAACTGCAGCTATAATGATAGTCTGGGAACCAAAGAAAGTACATAGTTTTATTCAAATATTGTTTTACAACTTTTTTTCTAAATTAAAAGATATCGAATCCATTTAATCAAATTTGTAATAAGGGATATATGATATTGCTTAATATTGTTAACCCTTGTCATGCTGAACCCGGAATATTCCTGCTTTGCCAGGAGGTATAGACAAAGATCAGCCTGGACAAATGTGCAGTCTGATCTTAGTTCATACCACCTGAAGTTCATTTTTAAACCAGAAAGGTGTAAAACTATGCATTTTTTGAAATCATTACTCACTCACATTTGGTAACTTTCAGGGCTTTTAGCACTTTGATTTTACATTTATTTTGCAAAGAGTTTTATTCAGCATGACAGGGGTTAAAACTAGAGCTGTTTATGCTTATAATTTTATGGAAAAGATAGAAAGTGTCACATGTTTATCATTGTGAAGGATTTCCTACCAAATATAGCCATCATATTATACCTTAATTTCAATATATTATGTTAAATCGGGATAAATGATAATTTCTAGATTTGGCTGTCCCTGAATATTGAAAGTATCAGTCTTATGAATGGTTGGTGTTTATGAATAATCAGACTGTTTTGTCGTTATACTCTAGACTTCTTTAAATTTCTTTTTATCATTAAAATGTTGTCTCTCTAGAACGAGGCCAGCATGCTTGTCATACATGTGTCTTTTATATAGTTTTAACTTATAAGATAGGCTATCTAGATACTTTACGTTTTCTATGCTGTTCACTCAAGAAAACAGCAAATATAACTAACATAGTCATGACTGTTTTGAAAATCAAATATATGTATTTTTTTCAGTCTATATAGAGTCTAAAATGAGATAGTTTACTGCTACGAGATAGTTAGAAGATAATCATTGTCTGTATTCAGTGTATTGAAACTGCTTTGCTTCTGTGTTAGCTATCAATGTATTCCAAATGTATTGCCAACATCTAACCAGATTATATCACTGAAGAAATAACATAAATAAGTTTAATTAGCAGAAAAGCACCCTACATTCAGAATACAAAAGTGCTAGCAAATGTTCTGAAATTGTATAGGGCAAAAATACATGAGTACACATGCAGGGGTGTGGAAATCCCATGCCCGACTTGTCCGATACAGGCTTTTCGACTTGCAGACAAGTACATTTTTCTATGCTACTTGTCCATAGACAAGTATATACCAGAGCAAATCTTTATACAGTACAAAAAAGATCTAGGAGGAAAGATATCTTTTTGTTTGTATGAAAGGGGAGAAAACATTGTCTTTCTGAAACAATTTAGAGAACTATTTTATCTTAACTAAGGCATTTATTATTGCTGTTATTGTTGTTAGCTTTTCTATGCTGAAGATAAAGAATCAGCTTAATTGAAAAAAAGTCTTTTTGAAATGAGCCTGTGCATGATATTCAAACAATCCCATGTGTATGTTGGATATTCGATGTAGAAAACAGTTGTAACTGCCTATGAATATATAAGCAGTTACAACTGTTTCATGCTGAGCCATCAAATAGACATGTATGGTTAGCTACACAATTCATTAACCATATTTTCAGATTGTAGAGTGAAACTATGAGTCCAATATCATCTATTGAGTGCAAAGTGAAGACTCAGATTAGTCTGTGCAGATGCATGTATGAATCTTAGAGTTGTGCACATGTTAAACTTCTAGCAATGCTGTACACAATCTGAAATATTTTTTTTATTGCTGATGCAGTCTTTGACTTTCCAATTATAGATGTTTCCACATACTTAATTCTCATATGAATTCAAATTATATGTGTATAGATGTGTATAAAATAGATAATCTGATTAAGGTGTTTCTTAAAATTATTTTTATCCATGGAAATGATTGTATGATTTATATGAAGGCCCAAAAAATAAGTCATTTGTCAAACGACTCTAAAGATCCAGTTCCTACAGCTTACAACAGCTTGAATCTTGGTTAGGTTGAGGACTTGGAAAGGCATTTAATCTTTATAAAACACACCTAATAAGATAACCATGATGCTTAGTGTAACTTTGATAAGCAATTAATGCATTAAAGTGTAATATAACAGGAGTCTTATTTGTAAAACTGATTTGGCATTATATTGTTTAATACTTTAGATATTGACCACTGTCTTTCTTTTAACCAAAATTGACTTTTTGTAATGATGTCATTAGTACCTTATTTTCAGTGATAAGTGCACCCTCCCAAATATTCACTACTTAATGGAAAACCCACTTCAGTTAATTGAAAATGCCTAAATTTTAAGGGTTTTTATGAGTTTTTTCACTTATATAACCTTTGTCATTCTGCGCCCAGAATGGGTTCAATCCCAGACGACATCACTCGTTCATTCTGACTTTTAGTCTCCCACAAATGGGTCAATAATGATGGACCTATGTTGGATAGCAGCTGGAGGCTAGAAAAATATGTAATGGTAGTACTGGTGTGTGAAATATCAGGAATCCATCTTTAAGTGCTCAAGCCTGCACAATATAACTGAAATATGATGAAAGCGGCGTAAAACCCCATTCAAACAAACAAACAAATACTCCTGCTTTGGCAGGGAGTATAGACAAAGATCAACCTGCACATATGAGCAGTCTTAGTCTATACTGCCTGACTTTTCTTTTAAAACGAGAAATATATAAAAGATATATTTTCTAAATAAATACTGGCTCACAATATGTTTATCTAGGGCTTTCAGCACTTTGATTTTACAGCAAATTTAGCAAAGGTATTTATTCAGCATGACAATGTTTAAGGATAATTTCCTATGAATAGGAAATTAACAAACCTTAAATTAAAGGAGAAAATTCTAAAAACATCATTTTAATGGATTTTTGACTTTTTAAAATGAGTATGAAATAAAAACTCCTGGTCTATGTTATGAATAGTTCCAAGGAGCATTTATTTGAACCAATATGGTAACTGAGATTAAATAAAGTAATGTTCTCTTTAATTGCAGGACAGTATGTATGGTATATGATGTGCAAATACTGGATATTTGTTTGTTCTGGTATGTTGCTGGTGATATCTCTACAAGAAGTGGTTGTCTACAGAATAATCTACATGATTCTTTTCCTTGCCTTTGTCTTAGTCTTCCAGGTAAGTCTTACAATAGATATAGACGAGCTTTAAGAAAAATTTTCCTAAAAGTTTCACATTTTGTCTAATTAAAGGATTAAAGAAATAGAATATTTGTACACATTTAGTCTCGTTTATGTATCAAAGAAATGGAAAATTAGTTTGTTTTTCGAGTAAGATTGGTTGATAATTCATTTTGTGTACAACAAAAGCTATATTTTCACTTCTTGTTCCACCACTCACCATAGCGCAGTTGGTTAGGCATAAGACTTCGAATCTGGAAGTCGTGGGTTTGATCCCTGGTGGCGGCAAATATCCTTTCCGACGTTTTTCTCTCACCAATGGCTAGATAATCGTAAACCTATGTGAGATAGCAGTCGTAGGCTAGGAAAGGGTGTAATGGTAGTACAGGTGGAAGAAATACCAGGAATCCATTGTTAGGTGCTCCAGCCGCCGCGATATAACTGCGAAATTGTTGAAAGCGGTGTAAAACCCATTCAAACAAACAAACACTCATGAAAATATAGCTTTCATTGGTTATTCAATGATATGACCAATCTTACACTGACACAAACAAGGTTGTTGGTAATATCTCTTAAAGAAGTGCCTGTCTAAGGATAATCTACATAATAATTTTTTTCCTTGCCATAGTTTTATGAGTAAGTCTTTCATTAGCTATAGATACTGAATATTAATATGTTCTGGTACGTTGCTGATGATATCTCTAAAGAAGTGACTGTCCAAGGATAATCTAGATTATTTCTTTTACTTGCCTTTATCAGGTACTACATCATTAATATTAGATATTTATTCTAGTATATTGCTTATAATATCTCTGTGAAGAAGAAAATCACTTTCACTTTGGACATGAAATACTTGTATAATCTCTAAAACCCAGAAACTTGACACTGACAAAGGATTTGTATAGTTATAACCTTGGACATTGAAAGATTAGAATTTTGCCTTCAAAAAATATTTCATGATAGATAAATTTTCAATGTTCATGTCTGTAAGAAATGTGCAATCACTAACTTTTACCCTCCCTTAGCTTACAACCTTCATTCATATAGTTACTGTGAAATGATTTTAAAGTTAATGTCCTTATATTTTCAGTATTTCTATAAGTTATGGCGTCTCACAATGTTCTTATTCTGGTGGGTGGTGATTGTTTATTCCATGCTAGTTCTGGTCATACTCTATACCTACCAGTTTGACAATGTTGCTCAATTCTGGATGAATTCAACTCAACTTTCCAGTGATACGTAAGTATCTTCTTTACGTACACTTTTACAATTTGAATGTTTAGGCTATTTTAACAAGTTTGTCTTGTCTTATTCCAAAAATAAGACAGAAGAAAGCAGGTAATATCGGCTAAGATCAGACTGCAATTGATGTTTTTTTTTTTGATCCTTAAATATATTTTCTATTCTTCTGTATCTGAATTTCTTTTCAAAAAAAAGAAAAAAAAAAAGAAATGACAGAAAATGTTTGAATTGATGTACATAAATCTTTGGAATTCAAAAACTAAAACAATAGAAATTCCTAATGTTTTCCCTATAATAAAAGAAACATTACTAGAAATATCAGTCTGTTGAAATGCAAATTGTCAGATATATAATAATAAACAGTAAATGCCGTTTAATTCCATGATGGCATTATGTAATTCAGTTAATGTGATATGTTTGTTTTGTTATGTGATATCAATTATCTGGTCTGTGAAATAAATGATAAATGTCTATTGCTATCCCTTATGGGATATTAAGCTATTGATTAATACTCGTCATAGTGGTCTTGTAAACTGAGTTGTGAATTAAACCTATTGCTAAGCTGTAGAAAGGACCAGATTAAAAAAAACAAAAACAAAAAATCAGAGATCATGTAAAATTCTTAAAATTTTTAAATTTGGCTAAAAGCATAAGAAAAATCTTAAAAAAAGTAAAATTTTATAAACAAAAGAAAATCAAGAATTTCAATTGAGATAGGTACTGTAATCATTTAATCAAAAAGCCAAAGTATTTCAAGGGGTAGTGCAAACTATTGTTAAGTGCCAGGCACTTACAATAGTTTTGCACTGATCCCTCAATTTGTCTCTTAGAAAAAACAATGTTAAAAACTTCTTTTAGAAAGAAAGATTTTTTTCTGTAAACATTGTTTTCGGTGTAGCCTATCGCATTTATAGTAAAAGAAAAAGTAATATGCAATTTGTCATCCCTGGGCCAAACGATTAAAAGAAACTAGCAAAAAAAAAAAAAAAAGAGAGAGAGAGAGAGAAATCAGCACAAGTCGATCAGGGAAAGTATTTTTAAAGCATATAAAGTCATAGTATGAAACTACTATTATCAAATCCTGCCATAAATACTTAAACTGTCTATAACCTCCAGTAAGTCATGGAAACATTTCCAATTTGGCAAGAAAAGGCTTCAAGAACAAGGGCCATAACTGAGTCAAGAACCACTATTTGTGGTCATTAGCAAGTACATGTGCTTTTGACCCTAGAGGGACATGCAAAACTGAATTTTGTTTCTTATTTGATTAAATGAAAACCAAAATCTTCTTACTACCTCTTTGAATAAGCTTAAGTTACAAGAATTCTGTAGCCCTTGGACAGAATAGTAAAAGTGTGTCAGTTTTAAGGTTGAAAGATTGATCCAATTGAATTTGTCCAAATTAGCATGTACAGAAAAAATGTTTTATTTTAGACTTGCCATTCTTAACAGCTTGTAAACTGTATGTCTTATTTTGTTACAGACTAGCTGACATAGGTTTGGAGAAGTTTGATACAGCAGGATTATTTATCCGTCTGCTGACACCTACAAGTTTTCTGATCTTCATCATCATCCAGGTGCATTATTTCCATAAACCCTTCCTGCTCCTCAGTGACCTGGATCGATTCAAGTAAATTAAACATTGCATTTTTTAGCTCACCTGAGCACGAAGTGCTCAAGGTGAGCTTTTGGGGTTACTTGATGTCCGTCGTGCGTCGTCCGTCGTCCGTCGTCAAC
The DNA here is from genome assembly GCA_948146395.1 of Fragum whitleyi. Taxonomy (NCBI): domain Eukaryota; kingdom Metazoa; phylum Mollusca; class Bivalvia; order Cardiida; family Cardiidae; genus Fragum; species Fragum whitleyi. The sequence goes on along the minus strand of OX411552.1, from coordinate 34,855,240 downwards.
ATTTACCTTGTGGACACTCTAGAGGCCATATTTTTAGCCCAATCAACCTGAAAATTGGTCAGAATGATAATCTTGATAAAATCTTGGACAAGTTCGAAATTGGGTCAAGTGGGGTCAAAAACTAGGTCACAGGGTCAAATCTTAGAAAAACCTTGTGGACACTCTAGAGGCCATATTTTTGGCCCAATCAACCTGAAAATTGGTCAGAATGATTATCTTGATAAAATCTTGGACAAGTTCGAAATTGGGTCAAGTGGAGTCAAAAACTAGGTCACGGGGTCAAATCTTAGAAAAATCTTGTGGACACTCTAGAGGCCATATTTTTAGCCCAATCAACCTGAAAATTGGTCAGAATGATTATCTTGATGAAATCTCCGACAAGTTTGAAATAGGGTCAAGTGGGGTCAAAAACTAGGTCACGGGGTCAAATCTTAGAAAAACCTTGATGACACTCTAGAGGCCATATTTCTAGCCCAATCAACCTGAAAATTGGTCAGAATGATTATCTTGATGAAATCTCAGACAAGTTTGAAATAGGGTCAAGTGGGGTTAAAAACTAGGTCACGGGGTCAAATCTTAGAAAAACCTTGATGACACTCTAGAGGCCATATTTTTAGCCCAATCAACCTGAAAATTGGTCAGAATGATTATCTTGATGAAATCTCGGAAGAGTTTGAAATTGGGTCAAGTGGGGTCAAAAACTAGGTCACAGGGTCAAATCTTAGAAAAACCTTGTGGACACTCTAGAGGCCATATTTTTAGCCCAATCAGCCTGAAAATTGGTCAGAATGATTATCTTGATAAAATCTCGGACAAGTTTGAAATTTGGTCAAGTGGGGTCAAAAACTAGGTCACGGGTTCAAATCTAAAAAAAACCTTGTAGACACTCTAGAGGCCATATTTTTGGCCCAATCAACCTGAAAATTGGTCAGAATGATTATCTTGATGAAATTTCGGACAAGTTCGAAATTGGGTCAAGTGGGGTCAAAAACTAGGTCACGGGGTCAAATCTAGAAAAAAACCTTGTGGACACTATAGAGGCCATATTTTAAGCCCAATCAGCCTGAAAATTGGTCAGAATGATTATCTTGATAAAATCTTGGACAAGTTCGAAATTAGGTCAAGTGGGGTAAAAAACTAGGTCACAGGGTCAAATCTTAGAAAAACCTTGTGGACACCCTAGAGGCCATATTTTTAGCCCAATCAACCTGAAAATTGGTCAGAATGATTATCTTGATGAAATCTCGGACAAGTTCAAAATTGGGTCAAGTGGGGTCAAAAACTAGGTCACGGGGTCAAATCTTAGAAAAACCTTGTGGACACTCTAGAGGCCATATTTTTAGCCAAATCAACCTGAAAATTGGTCAGAATGATAATCTTGATGAAATCTCCGACAAGTTCGAAATTGGGTCAAGTGAGGTCAAAAACTAGGTCACGGGGTCAAATCTTAGAAAAACCTTGTTGACACTCTAGAGGCCATATTTTTGGCCCAATCAACCTGAAAATTGGTCAGAATGATTATCTTGATGAAATCTCGGACAAGTTTGAAATTTGGTCAAGTGGGGTCAAAAACTAGGTCACAGGGTCAAATCTATAAAAAACCTTGTGGACACTTTAGAGGCCATATTTTTAGCCCAATCAACCTGAAAATTGGTCAGAATGATTATCTTGATGAAATCTCGGACAAGTTTGAAATTGGGTCAAGTGGGGTCCAAAACTAGGTCACGGGGTCAAATCTTAGAAAAACCTTGTGGACACTCTAGAGGCCATATTTTTAGCCCAATCAACCTGAAAATTGGTCAGAATGATTATCTTGATGAAATCTCGGACAAGTTTGAAATTGGGTCAAGTGGGGTCCAAAACTAGGTCACGGGGTCAAATCTTAGAAAAACCTTGTGGACACTAGAGGCCATATTTTTAGCCCAATCAACCTGAAAATTGGTCAGAATGATTATCTTGATGAAATCTCCGAAGAGTTTGAAATTGGGTCAAGTGGGGTCAAAAACTAGGTCACGGGTTTAAATCTTAGAAGACCTTGTGGACACTCTAGAGGCCATATTCTTTGCCCAATCAACCTGAAAATTGGTCAGAATGATTATCTTGATGAAATCTCGGACAAGTTTGGAATTGGGTCAAGTGGAGTCAAAAACTAGGTCATGGGGTCAAATCTTAGAAAAACATTTTAAGATTGTTAATTCAGGTGAGCGATTAAGGGCCACTATGGCCCTCTTGTATTGATGTTTCTATCTGCTTATGAAAATTTAAACCATACATTTTTAGCTCCACTGGCTGAAAGCCACTGGGGCTATTGTCATGGCGTTGTGTCCGTCGTGCGTCCGTCCGTCCGTGCGTGCGTGCGTGCGTCCGTCCGGTCGTAAACTTTTCTTTAAAAATCTTCTCCTCAGAAACTACTGGATGGATTTCAACCAAACTTCACAGGAATGATCCTTGGGTGACCCTCTTTCAAAGTTGTTCAAGAAATTTTGATCCAATGAAAAACATAGATTTAATGGGCGTGGCTAATTTCCAAATATGGTAAAAAGTGAGTTTTCTCAGATTCTAATCAATGGATACCCATTAAATTTTACATGCATGATCCTTGGGTGACCCTTTATCAGTCTACCAAAAATTATTGTGATCAGATTAAAAATATGTATTTTATGGGCGGAGGTCATTTCTCTATATGTTATATAGTGGAAACTTTGAAAATCATTTTCTCAGAATCTAACTGATAGATATCAACCAAATTTTACATGAATGATCCTTGTGTGACCCTTTATCAGTCTAAAAAAAACTATTGTGATTGGATAAAAAATATGTATTTTATGGGCGGAGGTCATTTCTCTATATGTTATATAGTGGAAACTTTGAAAATCATTTTCTCAGAATGTAATTGGTGGATATTAATCAAATTGCACTGGAATGGTCCTTGGGTGACCCTTTATCAGTCCACCAAAAATTATTGTGATTGAATGAAAAATATGTATTTTATGGGCGATGGTCAGTTCTCTTTATGTTATATAGTGTAAACTTTGAAAATCATTTTCTCAGAATGTAAATGATGGATATCAACCAAATTTCACTGGAATGGTCCTCGAGTGACCCTTTATCAGCGTACCAAAGAAATTAGAAATGAATGAAAAACTCTAAATTTTATGGGCAGAGGTCATTTCTCTATATGTTTTATAGTGGATATCATTTTTAACATCAGTAGAACCCAAAATATCTAAAAATCTAGTCAATTCTTTTATTTTCTATTTCAAGAATTTCAAGCCTGTGGAGCGACTCAAGCCATTCATGGCTTTCTAGTTCTTTTCAAAACTAAACCAAATAGTCTTAAAAGGCTATCCAAAACCATGCTTTAGTAACTTAATATTCTGAATGTCTACTACTTAATTGTGGTGTGCAGTACCAATTAAATTCTTATTTCTGGTTGTGTAAAATAAATGAACTTTGATTTCCAACAAGGAAATAATGTCCAATTGTTAAAATAAAATAAAATAAAATTATTCATTCACAAATTACTTATGCCCCAATACAGACAGACAGATGGATACCTGTTAAACAATATGCCCTAGCAGTGGCAATGTGGGAGTTTAGAAATGGAAAAAAGAAATAATGAAATATGATTGCCTAACTTTCTGTTGCTTCCTTAGAAACTCTTGGCGTTTGTTTGTGCTCATTTTTAGCTTACCTCAGCTCAACATGCTCATGGTGAGTTTCGGTGATCATTCAAAGTCTGTCGTCTGTCGTTGGTTGTGCATGCTCACACTTAATTTTTTTGAGTTTATGATTATGGCCCTATCTTCATAAAATTTGGTCAGAACGACTGTCCGGTCACAAGTATGAACCAGATCAAAAATGGGAAGGCAATATCACCTGAAAAACAGCATGAATGAAATTTTTCTTGTTTACATTCTAGAGGGCACAAATATTGCACAATCTTCAATAAACTTGGTTGAGATGTTTAAATAGGAAGGATCCATCTGATATCATGGGAAAGGCGCTTTATTGACATTTCCCTTGCTTACAGTCTAAGAGACATCATTTAGGTTCAAACTTCATCAACTTTGGTCATCAGGTTTGTCTCATCACAGTCCTATACAGGGATTATCAGACCATAATAAGACTGCTATGACTTTTGCTATTTTGGTCTTGAATTGTCATTAAAGGATTTTCCTAGGAATTTCAATTTGCCAAGGAAGGAGTCAAAGAGACATAGGTGAGCAATAGAGGACCATCATGGTCCTCTTGTCTTGTTCAATTCTTCTATTACATTTGGATTCAATAATTTACAAATTTTTTAGTTAAGATGAAAATTCTGAATTAAGATTTTATACTACATGCTTATAATTTGAGGGCTTAGAGCAAAAACATAGTCTATGTCTATACACTGTATGGACACACACTATGTTTTTGCTCCAAGCCCTCAAGATATGTAACTACCACTCTGCTAATATTTTATCAATAGAAATCAAGATAATCAGGCCCCAAGGAGCCCTGCTGTGATGCATCAAACCTCTGTAGTCTCCGATGCTGACACTGGCGATGAAGGACATGAGAAAAAGAAGAAATGTAAGTATAGTAAAAGACTTTCATTAACGGACCACTACTTGAATGGTTAAAAAAAAATGTTCAGACAATATATATACACTAAGACCAAAAACAAACGCCTGCTTGGCCTAGAATAATGAAAATTTGTCAGATTTATGTGTTGTTGGCTGTCAAACGGTACACATGTTTAAAACTACACAGTACCTTACCTCTTCACATCATGAGAAGCACATGCTCAAATGCAAGAATCCCTTGCAGGGTAAGGTCATTGAGTTTGCTCAAGGAAATTTTCAGTCTCTTTGTTACTGTTCAAGTATTAAGATATATTTTCAATGATTGATTCAACTTGAGCAATTTGGATCAATGACGCGATTTTCGGAAGTCTAGTGAGGAAAAGCTATAGCGATGCTTGTGCAGAGTCAAGGCCAACAGCAGGTTGCTGCACATTTTGGTGTGCATATTTGGACTATTGAACGTCTTGTTCAACATCTGCGAGTGATGGGGATGGTCTTACGCAATTACCATCTCACAGCTAGCAAAACTGCAAATAACACTATGGGCAGTAATTATTAGCTCACCTGAGCACATCGTGCTCAAGGTGAGCTTTTGTGATCATTGAATGTCTGTCGTGCGGTGTGCATCGTGCGTCGTTCGTCGTGCGTCGTCATGCATCAACAATTTAAGTGTTTACACTCTAGATGCCACATATATGATCCAATCTTCATGAAACTTGGTCAGAATGTTGGTCAGGTGGCAAGGATGAACCCTATTGAAAATGGGAAGGATCCATGCCAAATCACGGGAAAAGGGACCTTATGACCAATTTTCTAGTTTATACTCTAGATTCCACAAATATGATCCAACCTTCATGAAACTTGGTCAGAATGTTGGTCAGGTCGAAAGGATGAACCCTATCAAAAATGGGAATGATCCATGCCAAATCACGGGAAATGGGACCTTTTGACCAATTTTCTTGTTTACACTCTAGAGACCACAAATATGATCCAATCTTCATGAAACTTGGTCAGAATGTTGGTCAGGTGGCAAGGATGAACCCTATCAAAAATGGGAAGGATCCATGCCAAATCACGGGAAAAAGGGGCCTTATGACCAATTTTCTTGTTTACACTCTAGAGACCACAAATATGGCCCAATCTTCAAGAAACTTGGTCTGAATGTTGGCCAGGTCACAAGGATGAACCCTATTGAAAATGGAAAGGATCCATGCCATATCATGGGAAAAGGAGCCTTATTGACAATTTTCTTGTTTACACACTAGAGGCCACAAATATGGCCTAATCTTCAGGAAACCTGGTGAGAATGTTGGCCAAGCCACAAGGATGATCCCTTTTGAAATCCAAAGGAGCCATGCAAAATCACAGGAAAAGGGGCCTTAATGATATTTTTAGCTCACCTGAGCACAAAGTGCTCAAGGAGAGCTTTTGGGGTAACTTGATGTCTGTTGTGCGTCGTGCCTCGTCAACATTTACCTTGTGGACACTCTAGAGGCAATATTTATAGCCCAATCAACCTGAAAATTAGTCAGAATGATTATCTTGATAAAATCTTGGACAAGTTCGAAATTTGGTCAAGTGGGGTCAAAAACTAGGTCACAGGGTCAAATCTTAGAAAAACCTTGTGGACACTCTAGAGGCAATATTTTTAGCCCAATCAACCTGAAAATTGGTCAGAATGAATATCTTGATGCAATCTCGGATATGTTCGATTAGGGTCAAGTTGGGTAAAAAACTAGGTCACGGGGTCAAATCTTAGAAAAACCTTGTGGACACTCTAGAGGCAATATTTTTAGCCCAATCAACCTGAAAATTGGTCAGAATGAATATCTTGATGCAATCTCGGATATGTTCGAATTAGGGTCAAGTTGGGTAAAAAACTAGGTCACGGGGTCAATTCTTAGAAAAACCTTACAGACACTCTAGAGGCCATATTTTTAGCCCAATCAACCTGAAAATTGGTCAGAATGAATATCTTGATGCAACCTCGGACAAGTTCGAATTTGGGTCAAGTTGGGTCAAAAACTAGGTCACGGGGTCAATTCTTAGAAAAACCTTGTGGACACTCTAGAGGCCATATTTTTAGCCCAATCAACCTGAAAATTGGTCAGAATGAATATCTTGATGCAATCTCGGACAAGTTCGAAATTTGGTCAAGTGGGGTCAAAAACTAGGTCACGGGGTCAATTCTTTGAAAAACCTTGTGGACACTCTAGAGGCCATATTTCTAGCCAAATCAACCTGAAAATTGGTCAGAATGTTTATCTTGATAAAATCTTGGACAAGTTCGAAATTGGGTCAATTGGGGTCAAAAACTAGGTCACAGGGTCAAATCTTAGAAAAACATTGTGGACACTCTAGAGGCCATATCAACCTGAAAATTGGTCAGAATGATTATCTTGAAAAAATCTCGGACAAGTTCAAAATTGAGTCAAGTGGGGTCAAAAACTAGGTCACAGGGTCAAATCTTAGAAAAACATCGTGGATACTTTATAGGCCATTTTTTAATCCCAATCAACCTCAGAATTGGTCAGAACGTTATCTTGATGAAATACTCAGACAAGTTCAAAATTGGGTCAAGTGGGGTCAAAGACTAGGTCATGGGGTCAAATCTTAGAAACACCATGTGGGCACTCTAGTGGCCATATTTGTAGCCCAATCAACCTGAAAATTTGTCAGAATGATTATCTTGATGAAATCTTGGACAACATCGAAATTGGGTCAAGTGGGGTCAAAAACTAGGTCACGGGGTCAAATCTTTGAAAATCCTTGTGGACACTCTAGAGGCCATATTTTTAGCCCAATCAACCTGAAAATGGACAGAATGAATAATTTGATGAGAACTTTGACGAATTTGAAATTGGGTCAAGTTAGGTCAAAACTAGGTCATGGGGCTAAATCTTAGAAAAACTTTTTTAGATTGTTAATTCAGGTGAGCGATTAAGGGCCACTATGGCCCTCTTGTTCTTGTTAACACTCTAGAGGGCATAAATGTAGCCCAATCTTTATGAAACTTGGTCAGAATGATTTGCAAGTCACATGGATGAACCCTATAGAAAATGGAAAGGATCCATACTATATCAAGGGAAAAGGGGCCTTAATGATAATTTTCTTTTAAATGCTCTAGAAGCCACAAATATGGCCCAATCATTATGAAACTTGGTCATAATTTTGGCCAGGTCACATGGATAAAACCTTTTGAAAATGGGAAGGATCCATGACATATCACAGGAAAAGGGGCCTTAATGACGATTTTATTGTTTACTTGCTAGAGACCACAAATATGGCCCAATCTTCATGAAACTTGGTCAGAATATTAGTCAGATCATGAGGATGAACCCTATTGAAAATGGGAAAGATCCATGTTAAATCACAGGAAAAGGAGTCTTTATGATAATTTTCTTGTTGTAACTCTAGAGACTACAAATTTGGTCTAAACTTCATGAAACTTGTTTTTTTGTAGAAATTATCTCCTTTATGACATTTGCCTATTTAATTGATGAGATGTCGGTCAAAGAGACCCAGGGGAGCGATCTAGGACCATCTTGGTCCTCTTGTTGCTATAATTGTCCCGATACAGTTCGAAACCACTTGCGCTACAATTGCCTTAGAGCCCGACTTCCCTATGTCAGTCTGCCGCTAACTCCTTTATGTGGCCAACACCATTTGGCTTAGTTACAAGCACACTCACCACGAAATGTTCATATAAGGCAATGGAGAAGGGTATTCAACAAATCCCTGTTCACACTCTACTGTTTAGATGGCCGATATCGTGTATAAGGACGTCTCAATGAACGTTACACCCATGAGTGCCTCGTTGAACAGGATAGGTTTGGCGTGGTTTGGTAGGTGTTTTGGGTGGCATCTCCTATGGGTTTAAATCACCATTGATCGTAATTGACAGTAATTTAACCAGAATCAGGTATAGAGACAAAAAACTTCCACCCAAATGCCGTCAGATGCGTGCAGGCACGAAACCTGATATTGCAGCAAGACAATGCCCGGCCTCATGTTGCCAGCAATTTCTTGCCAACAGTTACATATACCCACTCAATTGGCTAGCATTCAGTCCAGATTTATCCCCAATTGAACATTTGTGGGACAAACTGGATAGGAGGGTAAGGAGACGTCCAAATACACCAACTTATCATGTCCAGCTCATTAAGAATGGAATAAGATCCCCATGGCCATGATTAACACTCTGGTGAATTCCATGCATAGATGAATCAGGGTTGCCACAACTGCACATGGAGGACACACGAGATACTGATATGTCGGGTTGTGTTTTGCAAAACAAGAAGGGTCAACGTTAAAAGGGGGAATTTGTTCGCATAATCAGCATCAGAAATCAATTGAAACTTCAACAGCTGGTTCCCAAGAGATGAATATTATAATGTATCCCTTGAAACAATCATTTTAGGTTACCCAGCATTTCTTTTTTGTCCTAGTATACTAGTAAATTTGAAGTAGATTAAGAGAATCAATTTGATAATGAACAGACAATTAAATTTTAATACTCATTAAATCTATATCATTAAGACAATACAAATTTACACGAAATAAAATTTGCTTAGAATGGAAAGATTTTGTCAAGCAAAGCTTGCTTTGAGTGAATAAAAGAATAGCCTACAGATTTGTGAATTGATCAAAAAGACTTTTCATGATTATTCTGCTTCAAATTTTCAAATTGCACTTAAAAGTCCTTTTTGCAAAAATGTTCCCGTTCATCAGATGTGCTCTTTGAAACAAATTTTCAGATCTAATAAGATAAGCCCTTGTCATGCTGAACCTGGAATATTTCTGCTTTGGCAGGAGGTGTAGACAAAGATCAGTCTGCACATTAGTGCAGTCTAGTCTTTGTCCACACCACCTGATTTTTATGCCCCCGTATCGAGAGATCTGGGGCATATTGTTTTACTCATGTCCGTCTGTCTGTCCGTCCGTCTGTCTGTCCGAAAACTAAACCCGAAAGCTTAACCTTTGCCTTTTCTCCAAAAGTATTTGACATACAAAGCTGTACACCAAAGTCAAGGTCATGTGACAAGGTCAAGGTCATGTGACAAGGTCAAGGTCATCTGTCAAGGTCACCCTTTAAAAAAAAATGCTGTTTCGGGGGCATTCATATTTCACAAACACATCTTGTTTCTTCTTTGATATTTTTAAAAGTACAGCAAATACTGACTGAACCTGGAATATTTCTGCTTTGGCAGGAGGTGTAGACAAAGATCAGTCTGCACATTAGTGCAGTCTAGTCTTTGTCCACACCACCTGATTTTCTTTTTTAATATTTTTAAAAGTACAGCAAATACTGACTCACAATGATTGCATTCAGTGCTTTTAGCACTTTGATTTTATTTTAAATGTGTTGAGATTTTTATTTAACAAGACAAGGGCTTAGTACATGTACAATATCTCGATATTTATGTCTCAACAGCCCTAGGAGAAAGAGCGACAAAGAACATCAGAAAATTCTGGATCTGGGCTAGTGAGACCTGGGAGTTGGTGACGAGATTTCTCTGGAGGTTAGCTGAGATTCATTTGTCAAAACTGGTGGCATTTACTATCATTATGGTCTGTGTGAATGAGGTAAGAGCTCTGAATATAATAATGTAATAGAGCTGCCATCATTGCGCAGTAGTAAGGCATTGGACGATCATTCAAAAAGCAATGGGTTTTATTCCTGACAGCTGCACTCATCCTTTCTGACTGTTTATCTTCCATCAAATGGGTTTATAATCCTAGACCTATGTGGGATAGTAGCTGGAGACTAGGAAAAGACTTAATGGTAGAACTGGTGTGAGAAATACCAGGAAACCATTGTTACATGCTCCAGCCACCACAATGTAACTGAAAGATTGTTAAAGCAGAATATAAACACTTTCAAGCAAACAAATTATAATGTAATATATTTTAACCTGTTTGTGACACTGCCATCAATTTTATGTGTTTGAAAGGCAACTATTGTGGCCAGCTTGGATAGCCACATTGTGAGTAAAGAATAGTTCAATTTGTTTACACCAACTTTGGGTCAGTGGCTATCTGCCCCAAGTTGTATAAAAGATACCAATGTAGACTGGAAGTTATTTTCAACAAACAAGGTTTGTTGTTTCAATTGTACCAATTGAAACAACCTCCTTGATTGGCTGAAATTAACTTTGGGTAAAAATTTAACCAATGAGTATCTTTTTATACAACCGGGGCCCTGAAGGCTACAAAATGGAGGCTCTTTTCAGACTTTGTGGATGCAAAGGCTAATTTGAGTCTTGTTTAAGATGTAAGAATCATCAAAATTATTTCCAATTATTAAAGCACTACCTTTCTTGCTGTTTACAAAATTGATACATTTGACTTAATAGTAATTGTTTCATCGTGTGCTAAAGATGAAATGTAATTCAATGGATAAGTTCAAAACTATTATAAGTGCCTATATATTTAAAGGCACTTAAAATAGTGTTGTGCTGATCCAATTTATTGCTCTTGTTTGTCTACAGGTGTCAGCCATCAGTGCTGTGTATGTTATCATTCTGGTGATCTTCCTACCCATGACTGGCTGTCCGTCTGTCCTCTCTCATCTAGTACAGTTCTGGACTTCTCTTGTACTTCTAGCCAAGATGATTTATCAACTTGGATTGGTAGACAACAGCAGATGGCTATCAAACTGTACAGTAAGTTATCATTTTGTCTGTTTGTTCTAAATCATCCAGTATATTTCTGGACTTTACTTGTACTCCTAGCAAAGATGATTGTGGAATGCTGGACTAAAATAGATGGTTTTCTAACTGTACAGTAAGTAATCATTTTGTCTGTTTGTACTAACTTATCCAGTACAGTTATGAACTTCACTTGTGCTTCTAGCAAAGATGATTGAGGAATGCTGAAAAAAAGTAGATGGCTTTCTAACTGTACAGTAAGTTAATCTTTCCTGTCTTGAATAGAACTAAAATAATGTGAATAAGTTATTTAAAATAAATATTATGATCTTGGATCTAATATAAGTTGGAATTAATATGCTGGTTAGTCATTACAATTCACTGAGATGACAACTAGCTGTACAGTTTTAGTATTCATATGATGATTTCTGAAATAATATCATGGCTAGCCATCACAATTTACTTGTATAGCAACTCACAGTACAGTTTCAGTATCAATATGATCTTTGAACTGATACTATGGCTGGCCGTCAAACTTACTCTACAGTCTGTGATTTTTCTGCTATTATCAATTAGTTATAAATAGAAGGTCGCTTTTAAATTGTACAGTAAGTTGTCACTTTGTCTATCTATTTTCCTTTTTCATAACCATTCTGGACAGTGTCAATACTTGTAGTCAAATGATAGATATAGATTTAGCAAACAATACAAGATTGTTTGAAAACTGTATGGTGTGTCAGTTCTCTATTTTATATAACATTTCTTAATACAAAATTTTCTTGTCAAGAGGATTTATGTATCAACTCTGGTGCTTTGTTTGCTCTTTATACTTCTCTTATTTATGAAATTAATACAGAATTATGGTAAATATTCTGAATATATATTTCAAAAGAACATGTTCAATATGTAAGTCATTATACCATAGGTTAAGGTGTTATTATTTTTCATATTCTTTTTCAATTACAGAGCAATGGTTCAGCAGTACCTGTCAATATTTCAAATAACAGTGTCAGTCCAATAAGTGTAAGTCAGATTTTTTGTGTCATCTATGAAGCAAAATACAATTTGATAATTTACATGTCCTTTGAGAAATAATGTGGCATGGCTCTGTCTCTACTGGTCCTCATTCGGAACACCACTCGGCCAATCTCACGATCGACTATTTCTAAAATTACGGGAAAACCTTGGAAAAACTCGATGACGTCAGTTAAAATGGCGTTAGCCCTCGAAACTAGGAGTGAAATCATTCGACGTCGCCAACGCTACTCGTTTAATTCACTGACGTGAAATCATCGTATCCTAATATAAGTATCTTAAATAGCGGCTGAAAAAATCTTAATTTTTGAGAATGATTCGTCATTCTCAAAAATTTAAATTTTTTACCAGTTATTTACTTTAAAAGATATAAATCTACAGTGCTAGTTTTTATTACACTGTTTCTGCCTAACAAAATGCACGATTTTGTTACATACCCATCCGCCTTACATACATCAGAGGTCTGTTGCAATTTACGGAAATGGCCGAGTGATGTTCCGAATGTACTGGTACTGAAATCATAACTGTATATTGTGGCTACTCAATTGAATGGTCATAATGAGACGCTTAAAATAAATACCTTCAAAAAAGTTTTTATACAGGATCAAGAAAAGTAAAAAACTGATATCCATTTGAACCTCTGCATCTTTTGCTTTGTTTTCTATTTAAGTCCTGCAATAATTGCTTTTAGACATGGCTGAAGTTGTTGTGAAAGAATTACAGCAGAATTTAATTTCATTTTAACCTCGTATGTGCTATTTATGAAAAATGTTTCCTATTGACTAAAAGAGCTCAGATCTTAATATTTTACTGCACTCATCATTTACGACTACTTGTATCACATCAAAGGTTGATAATCATAGTCCTATGTGAGAAAGCAGCTGGAGGCTAGGTTAGGATGTAATGGTGGTACTGGTGTTAGAAATACCAGGAATATATTATTAGGTCCTCCAGCGGCCCAAATATATCTGAAAGATTGATGAAAGCGGCATAAAACCCCACTCAAACAGACAAAACAAACTGTCTGATTAGCCTTTATAAAGACGGCTAAGAAAACCTTATAATTGAGCCCGTGTGTAACATATCAAACAAATCAAAATGAGCCCAAAGCAAACCTTTGAGAAAGTCTTTGCATACACACAGTGTGACCAGAGTCTTCACTACAGGTTCAATAGATAGTTGCAACTTCAAAGTCTCTGTTTATAAGAGATGTGCAGAGAAAGAATTTAATGTACAGTATGGCTTTTCAGACTGCACAATGTCTGTCTATCACACATCCAGGATTTCTGTAAAGGGGGTTCGAACATACAGAAAAAGGGTGTTGTGTTCCTAGTATATATCACAATTTTGACATTTTTCCTGCTGAAATCAAATTTTGTTTAAACAAATTTCTTTTCTTCTGGACATATCTTTGATTTTACCTCAATATTTATTTCACAAAAGTGAAGAAGAAGGCAGACAGTGTATGCTAGGATCAGACTGCACAACCGTGCAGGCTGATCTAAGTATATACCATCCGCCAAAATTCTGTTCACAACAGGAATATACTGCAAACAGCTGGAGGGTTGATTGACTTCTGCCTGAAAATGAAATTAATGGGTCTCTGAGGTTAATACCCCTTCACCCTCCCCTTGAAACACCTCTGAATCAGCCACTGATGTGTTAAGTATTTGAAATGTCAGCATACACATAGGCTTAATGTTTATTTTTATGTTACAGGTTTATATGTATGATGTAGCTCCATTCAATGATACAATAGACAATGCAGTTTGGGCTGGGTTGAACAAAACAGATGATATTGGGTATTATCTAAGGGTGAGTATCAGCTCTTTAATCACTATTATACCACCTCCTTCTCTTAGCTTAGTAAAAAAATTCAACCCTTATCCTGCCTGTTTCGAATTTTGGTTAAAAAGTTATTTCTGCCGCTGTCATAGCGCTGTTGGTAGCATGTTAGACTGACAATCTAGAGGTCCCAGGTTCAATCCCTGTCGGCGGCACTCATTCGATCTGACTACTTGGATCTCACTAATGGGTTGATAATCGTAGATCTATGTGAGATAACAGCTGGAGGCTAGGAAAGGATGTGATGGTTGTACTGGTTAGAGAAATACAGTCAAAACTGTGCGAGCGGTCACCTGAGAATAGCGGTCAAACTGCCGTATGCAGCCAGCTCAGGTCCGCCCGCGCAAATTTACTCTTTAAAGTTACTGTGAATAGCGGCAATCTGTCGTATGTGGCCGGCGGTCACCTTTAATTGTCTGGATTGCACTCATTGTATATCCCCTTAAGCGGTCACGCGAGTCATCAAATTATGACAGGTGTCTCGCTGATTAACGAAAAATCGATAACGCGTTTGGATTATCGTATGCATTTACCGTGACGTTAACCTAATCAACAAGTCTACTAATTTGTGTTGTCTGAGCGACCCGCATATTAGTTGATTTATATCGGTAGTAGATTATTAATATGCCGATTAGTAAGCCTATTAAACATTGCTGTTTGTCCGAACTATCGAAAGGCTTTTTTGACGGATTGATCTCGGAGAGGATTCCCTTCGTCGGCTCATGAAGTATTTATTTATTTATTCATTTTTTTGTTTTTCCTCTTCTTTGCATCAAAAATCGTGTCCTCTTGGAAAATTTAATGATACACAGATGAAAAAATAAATAACAGATTGATAAAATTGCCGTATTTTTGTTTAGTAGCCTATCGGTTGTATCCGTGGAATAATCGCCGCTTGTCGAAAATGTCTGGGGATTTTCCAAATGACGTCAACTAACGTCATCAAGCATACCTGAAAACCAGACTTTGTTCACACCCCGCACACGTGAAACAAATTGCCGCCAAATCCACAGGAACCCGCTTCTCGCTTCTTCAAAAACTATGAACACTAAAAAACGTCGTATCTCCAGCGCATTTATACTTTCATGGAATGAACTCGAAATTGTCACTTTTTCTAATGAATAATAATATATCTTAAGTAATCAGGAATATTATCGGTGTCAAAATCTTAAACATCATCTTTCTCACACGTAGTTTATTAAATTCTTTTCTGGTTCCTGTGACAATACATGCGCTGTTTGCATTCCCCAGGTGAGAACATATTGATTGTGAATGACCAAAACATCGTAAATACCGCAATTCAAGAAATATTTTAATTATTTTGGTCTCCTATGGCCCATTTTGAATGGAATCTTTTTGACAGGAATACTAAATTTTCGGTGTGCCATCTGATGGAGTTATGATATTAAACAAATGTTGTTCGTCTTGGCCGCCGCCGGCAGGGGGGGGGCGTATTTTCCGTTAAGCGGCCAACTCCCGTATGCGGTCGATTTTGTCATGTCCCGTTGGTGGCCGCTATTGACAGTTTAGACTGTACAAGAAATCCATTGTTATGTGCTCCAGCCGCTGCAATACAACCTTAAAAAACTGTTGAAAGTGGCATTAAATTCCATTTAATCAAACAATAATGAAAGTAATTATCAGAAAAAAGATCATCCTACAGCCTTGGAACTCATGGCTCTCAGTATTTGATGTGAGTGAAATTTTAAAAGAGAATTTTAATCAGCATGACAAGGGTTAACAAGTCTGGTCTAAGTTTGTCCCACAATAATATAGTAAAATGCTGGCAGTGTTTGCCAATATCGAACTGCAAGTCTGACTGTGTAGGCTGATCTTAGTCTATACTTTGTTCTTCAGCTTTGTTTCAAGCAGGATTATGCAGTGAGCATAATGAGAAGGATTGAGGTAGTGGACCCATAATAGATACGCAAAGTTTCGGTAGTAATCCATTTTACAGTGATTACTGAGGTTTCCTAATGATTTTCATTAGGAAACCACGGTCAACATTGTCAAAGATCATGTGTTCCTAAATGTTGCTGTACTATTAGGGTCCGCTACCTTAAGATAAACTTTTTAACATGAAACTGCTTAATAGTTGTATCATCTACTAGTTGCAAAACATTCCTGATTAGCGTAAAGAGGCCCTTTTATTTTCATCCTGAGAGATATGTGCTTTCCCTGGCAGAACGTCTAATAAATCTATTTTGATTTTTCTTTCAACCAAGGGTTTATCAGAGTGGCAGAATTACAATGCTTTTTTATTGGTAGTTAAGCTAAAGAGATGAATGATCAAAAGTAGTTTACAAATGCATCTTGTTATATATTTCTGGATATGGACACATATTGTTATCATCTCTATCTGTCCATCCAAAGCTCCATCTGTCTATCTTTCCACCCAATTCTTGTAAACACATCATCTCATTATACCCCCCACAACGAAGTAATGGGGGGTATACTGGAATCAGGTATACCCCCCACAACGAAGTTATGGGGGGTATACTGGAATCAGGTTGTCCGTCCGTCTGTCCGTCCGTCCGTCCGTCCGTCCGTCCGTAGACATAATTTTGTGTCCTCTTCTCCTCCCACAGTTTTCGACCAATTTTGCTGAAATTTTATAAGATTGTTTCCTATCATATGAAGTTGTGCACCTGCAATTTTCATCCAGATCCGGTCATTAGTTTGAGAGTTATGCCACTTTGAACTTTTTAAGGAGGGGGTACATTTTTCTAATTTTGTGTCCTCTTCTCCTCCCACAGTTTTGGATCAATTTTGCTGAAATTTTATCAGGATGTTTCCCATCATATGAAGTTGTGCACCTGCAATTTTCATCCTGATCCAGTCACTAGTTTTAGAGTCAAGCCATTTTGAACTTTTTATGGAAGGGGGGGGGGGGGGGGGGGGGAGTAGTCAAAATTAAAAATTGCAAAACTCAGTAACCATAAGGGGAGTAACCAAATTGGGTAATTAATCATATCATATGAAGTTGTGCACCTGCAATTTTCATTGTTTTGGGGTGACAAAGGTCAAGGTCACAGTAATTTTTTTTTGTTTCTGGCCTCTAAATCGAGAACGAAGCAACCTAGAATCATGAAACTGTATGTAAATGTTACTTATGACTCAAGGTAGTACCCTATTGTTTTTAGGTCACATAGATCAAAGGTCAAGGTCACATTAAATTTTAGTTTTGTTTTCGTTTCCGGACTCTAATTCAAGAAACAAGGGATCTAGAATCATGAAAATTCATGCAATTGCTGTATATGACCTCAATATTTGTTACAAACACATCTCGCACTTAAAGCACTTACATTTTGACAAAGTGCTGGTGGGGGGTATAAGTCCGCTCTGCGACAGTTCTAGTTTAATTATATACTGATTGCCATGAAACTTCCACAGAATGTTCTTCATCTTATGACCATCTGCCTAAGGTCGTCAATTTGTAATATGCTGTGTTGTGGAAAAGGGGCCTTTATGTAAAATTTCTTATATTCTAGAACTACATTGGTATCCTGTTGGTGATTATATTTGAGCGTATAGTGATCTACCATCAGACCCAGTACTTCAATACCCCGGATGTTGTGAAGCCCAAGACTGGTATAATTTTCCCAGACATCACCAGACAGAAGGCAGATGAAGGCGTCGTCTCTTGTCTGAAATACTTTCTGAACTACTTTTTCTATAAGTTTGGATTAGAGGTAAACTATTAACTTGTCACTTTATTATCAATTAACAGATTGCTGCTGTCAATCAAAAAAACAACAATTGACCAATCAAATCACTGATTTATACTGGGATAACTGTTGACTTTTTCAAATTTCTTATATCTTATATGAGCCTGTGCATGACATTTCCAACAATTTCAAATGTGCACAAAGCAAAGCTTCTGGCCAGTCTGCGCAGCCGCACAGTCTGACCAGAATCTTCACTAGTCTGACCAGAATCTTCACTATGCACTAAATAGATAGTAAGGTCTTCACTCATCTTCATGCGGTATGCATATATCATTATTGCATTGTGTCATTGTCAGTGCAACTAAACGTTTGCACCTCTTGCAGGTGTGAAATTGTTGGAAATGTC
This sequence comes from Fragum whitleyi, assembly GCA_948146395.1. Classification (NCBI taxonomy): domain Eukaryota; kingdom Metazoa; phylum Mollusca; class Bivalvia; order Cardiida; family Cardiidae; genus Fragum; species Fragum whitleyi. Next base: position 34,837,068 of record OX411552.1, on the reverse strand, counting down.
ACACAAGGCTTATATCAAATTATTTAGATGTAGTTAAGAAGTTGAGATTTTCAACCAACAATTTGCTGTTTTTGTTAGATCCACAAAATATATTTTGCTGACAAATAATGTTTTTTTATATCTGGATTGGTCTTCTGTGAAGGGGGTCAAGATGTGAGGCCAAGGATAAATCAATTAACCCTTGTCATGCCCAATAAATTTTGGCTAAAAATTTTCATCAAGATCAAAGGGCAAAAAGCACTAAAAGTACCAACTGTAAGTCAATTTTTATTTGAAAAACTAAATCTATTGACAATTCTGGTTAGAAAGTGAGAAACAGGTGGTGTAGACTAACATCAGACTGCACATATGTGCAGGCTGATGTTTGTCTATAGCTCCTGCCAAAGCAGGAATATTCCGGGTTCAGCATGACAAGGGTTAAGACCATTAAACAAACATTTTCTGCATAAATTTACCTTGACAAATTTTGAAGAAAAAATTGATCACTCTCTTTGCTATCTTTGTTGTAATTTTTATTGTCTTCTTTCAGAAATATTTTACATTGTGTACCCATTGCACTTCTTACTTAAATTTGCATTTCCATTTTCAGCTATGTTACATCATGTCTGCAATAACAATCTGTGTCAGAGTAGATGTGGTATCAGTGATCTATGCCTTATTTCTGGGACTAATCTTGTTATTAAGTAGGAGAGGCAACACCCTATTCTGGCCAATATACACCATCATCCTCGTAGTTCTGTTACCCATACAGTTCTTACTAGTACTGGGTCTGCCTGTGGGAGTTTGTTACAGTAAGTAAATTGTGGGCTATATATGATGCCTAATTTTTGGGACTAATCCTGTTGTTAGCTCCACTGGCCGAAGGCCAGCGAGCTATTGTCATGGCGGTGTGTCCATCGTGCGTGCGTCTGTGCGTCCGTGTGTGCGTCCTTGCGCAAACTTTTTCTTTAAACATCTTCTCCTCCAAAACCTATGGGCGGAATTTGATGAAACTTGGTAGAAATGTTCCATGGGTGACCCTCTTGTAAAATTGTTAAAGAAATTTTGATTGACCCCCAAATATGGGCGTGGTAGGGTGTGGCATTTTTTCACTTTGAAATCTTTAAAAATCTTCTCCTCCCAAACCGTTGGGCCAATTTTAATGAAACTTGGCAAAGATGTTCCTTGGGTGACCCTTTACCTAAATTGTTCAAGAAATTTTGATTGACCCCCAAATATGGGCATGGCAGGGCGGGGCTTATCTGAGCCCGAAATCTTTGAACGACATTTCCTCCTGAACCATTGGGCCGATTCAATGAAACTTTACCAGATGGTTCCTTGGGAGACCCTTTCCAAAAGTTGCTCTCAAAATTTTGATTGGCCCATAAATATGGGTGTGGCAGGGTGGGGCTTATTTTGAGCCCGAATTCTTTGAAGGACATCTCCTCCTGAATCACTGGGCTGATTTCAAAGAAATTTTACCAGAGTGTTCCTTCTGTGACCCTTTTCAAAAATTGTATGCGAAATATTAATTAGCCCTTAAATATTGGCATGTCAGGGGGTGGCTTATTTTGAGCCCGAAATCTTTGAACTACATCTCCTGATGAAGGTTGGGCCAATTTCAATGAAACTTGAGAATTTTGGTGCAATGTGAGCCATACCTAGTTAATTAATATAAAATAGGTCTTAAGAGCTTTCAAAGTGTTGTTTTCATTCAAAGAAAGATTCATTCAATGCAAGTCTAATGATGTTAAAGCCAGCGGAGCGATACAGGCCCTCTTGGGCCTCTTGTTATTAAGTAGGAGAGGCAACACCCTCTTCTGGCCAATATACACCATCATCCTCATAGTTCTGTTGACCATAGAGTTCTTACTAGTACTGGGTCTACCTTTGGGAGTTTGTTATAGTAAGTAAATCAAGGGGGTATTTCAAAACTATTGTGAGTGCCTTTGATCATATAGGCACTTACAAAAATTTTTTTATCACCCTTTCAGTTGTATTTTGATATCTATGGCACATTATTTCTGGGATTGAACCTATTTTTAAACAGGAGGGGCAACACACTATTCTGGCCAATATACGCCATCATCCTCATGATCTGTTACCCATGCAGTACTTGCTACTACTGGGTCTGCCTGTGGGAGTTTGTTACAGTAAGTTCTTGTTTATTTTTATATCTATACCTTATTGCCGTGACTGAATTTGTTATTCAGTAGGAGAGGCAACACCCTATTCTGACCAATACACACCGTCATCCTCATAGTTCTGTTACCCATACAGTTCTTGTTAGGTCTTGGTCTTACTGTAGGAGTTTGTAAAAGTTAGTAAATCGAGGAGTAAGCTCAAAACTATTGTAAGTGCCTATGATTACTGTAAACGGCTTTATATTGGCGGTGTCCACATTTGGCGCTTTTTGCGTTTTGATTTATTGGTTGTGATTTATTTTGGCGCATTTTGCATGTACCCCAAAAATTAAACCATTTGTCTAACTTTCTTTTTCAGTAGTTTAAGACAACGAAAGTATTAGAAAGAAAATTTTCTCAAGTATTTCAACCGGTTTACAAACTAAACAATAGATTGTTTTCAAACCTTTCGTGAAAGTTGTATTTTTGTACCGGTTTTTCACACATATTTGCCGGAATTTCATAAAAAATAATTTGCTAAAAATACATCACGCGAGACTGCATTACCCTAATTAGAAAGGATTTTTTCAGTTATTAGTGACTAATATTGGCGCATCATAGCTTGACCGCCACTTTAGCGAAAATAAAACCACCATCAAAATTAGCCCGTTTACAGTATATAGGCACTTATAATAGTTTTGAATGTAGGTATTTATGATGCCTTATTTCTGGGACAAATCCTTTTGTGGTGTAGAAGAGGCAATACCCTATTCTGGCAAATATACACCATTATCCTAGGGGTACTGTTACCCATACAGTTCTTGCTAGCACTCAGTCTGCCTGTGGGAGTGTGTTACAGTAAGTGCTTGTATATTTATAAATGTACACTTTATTTCTGGGACTTGTATGGGCTTGTATATTTATGTGTTGTCGGTGTTCTGCTAAAATCTCGTAAATACAGCTTGTTTAAAGCTGTAGTAAAAACAAGCTGTAGTTATAAGGTTTTGGTAAAAATCAACAATATCTACACCTTATTTCTGGGACTGATCCTGTTGTAGGAGGGGCAACACCCTATTCTGGCCTATATATACTATCATCCTTGTATTTCTGTTACCCATACAGTTCTTGCTAGTACTAGGTCTGCCTGTGGGAGTTTGTTACAGTAAGTGCATGTATAATTTTTAAAACTACACTTTATTTCTGGGACTAATCCTGTTGTTAAGTAGGAGAGACAACACCCTATTCCGGCCAATATACACCATCATCCTCGTAGTTCTGTTGACCATAGAGTTCTTGTTAGTTCTTGGTCTGCCTGTAGGAGATTGTTACAGTAAGTAAATCGTGGGGTTAGCTCAAAACTATTGTAAGTGCCTATGATTATATAGGCAATTATTATAGTTTTGAACTTGCCCCTTAAAATGAATGTAGGTATTTATGATGCCTTATTCTGTGATACTGTTGATAAGTAGGAGAGGCAACACCCTATTCAGGCCAATATACACCATCATCCTCGTAGTTCTGTTACCCATACAGTTCTTACTAGTACTAGGTCTGCCTGTGGGAGTTTGTTACAGTAAGTGCTTGTATATTATTACACTTTTTGCCTTATTCCTAGGACTGATTTCTTTGTTCATTAGTAAGAGCAACACTCCATTCTTGCTAATTCACATCATTCTCCATGTGGTTCTTTTTCCCATACAGTTCTTATGAGGTTGAGTTTATGGCTTTATAAATCATTTAAGGTGTTCCCTGCCTAAGTTATATTGAAACAAAGCTCCTTAATACAAGCAAGAAAGCTTTCAAGATTTAAGCATTGCAAAGTTATATTGAAACAAAGTTCCTCATTTTAAGTAAAAAAGATTTCAGGGTTTGAGCATTGCTATGTTGAAACTAACTAATTTCAAACAATAACTCTTTCAGGGTTTAAGTATTTCAATTAAACATTTCTTAGTAAAGCCTATGAAGTTAAAAGCCAAAATGACACCTATTTATCAGTGTAGTGTAGGTAGTGAATGCCTCATATATAAATATGTTTTCAGGATATGTGTGGGATGAACACACTTTCTTCAATAGACAGCTAGAAAAATGGCTGTATTTACCAGACTACCTCCACCCACCTAACAGCATGAAACTTGTGGCAGATTTCTTCCAGCTGTTGTTTGTCTGTCTACAGTGGCGGGTGTTCCGTGTGGAGAGGACCCGTGGTGACGGGGTGCCTGATGGGGGTAGTAACGAGGACATTGTTCCTGAAGTGGAGGCTAAAGTTGTCAATCCTGTTGAAGATTTTACCACAAAAATTACGTAAGGGTCTAAGTGCGATTATATGTGTCCAATTGTCTGGGAACATAAGTTTGTCATATTTTGTCTGGATAATTATTTCTACATTTATGGATGGATTTCAAAATGACTTGGTACAATTCTTCTCCATCATGAGTAAATCTGCTATTTGAAAGAAATTTTCAGTTAGTGTCAAGTTCACAGCTTAAGGTCTTTGCATTTGTAAAGTGAACATCAATATTTTAGAAATCTTTCATAATGAGGATCAGGGTAACCATATATCATACTTCTATTTTATTTGACAATTTTTAATGCCCCATTCATCTGCAAAACTTAACATAGCCAATTACTTCAAGCCTATATAAGCAACAATGTTCAAATTTCACCTGATGAATGATACGCAATTCTTCATACTGATTATAAGGTCACCTTGATTGGACAAAGGCCAAGGTCATCTGTAGAGGTCAAACTTTTGAAAATATTACTATGTTATGGTATTTGTGTTTCACAAATTTTAAACAAGCTCTGGATCATCTTTTAGAAATAAGTCAATTTTTAGCTCGGCTGATTTCGGAGAAAACCCGAGGTAATGCTATAGCCATCGTTTCGGTGTTGTTGTTGTTGTCGTGCAAAAACTTTGACATTTTGTGATATCTCTGGTTCTACTGAAAGCATTTACTTGAAACTTGGCACACATGTTCACCATCAAAAGAGCAACGTATACTATCAAGAGGGATAACTTGATGCATTTAGAACAAATTATGCCCCCTTTTTTTACTTAGATTTTTTCTCACCATCCAGCACTCAACAGCTGAGCGTAGGCACCTGTAGGCGGTGCTCTTATTAATCTTACACTCAAGTATCAAGTTTTCAATGTACGAAAACTTGAAGTAACATGGGCATTTTAGTATAATAACACAGTCATATTGCTTGATCTAAGTCTAAAACTATTATAACATGTAATATGTATTCAACCTAACTAGGATAAAACAAGAAAAGGTAACCTCTGCTACTGGGCAGGTAGCTGGAGACAGAGAATTGTAGGTGTACAATTTGTCATGTCATCACAAATATGAGCCTGTATGGTAACTTTAGTTACAATTCTTGTGTGTGAAGGACAGTCATGGAGTTGGTTAAATCATGTCATGCTGAACCTTGAATATTTCTTTTGTAGGAGGTATTGGCAATGATCAGCCTGCACATATTTGTAGTCTGATCGTAGTTTAAACCTCCTGATTTTCCATTTGGAACAAGAAAAGTTTACAATTGTATTTTCAAAATAAAATCTGAATTACATTTAGTGCATCCAGCACTTTTGATTTTAAAGCAAATTTTTAGATTTATATTCAGCACACCATTATAAGGGGTTAACGAAGATTGAATGTTTCACCTAAAATGCTTGAAAAACTTATTGCAATGAATCTAAAAAGCGCATTTTAGCCCTTGTCAATCTCAACCGAGAATATTCATGTTTTTGTTGGAGCTATAGACAAAGACCAGTCTGCACATTTGTGCAGACTGATCTTAGTCTATACCACCTTGTTTTCCTTTATAAATCAGAAAAGATTCAAAATTTTGTTTATATTATAAATAGTGAAGCACAACAAAGCATCTCCACACTTTAATTTTAATGCAATTTTGTGAAGATTTTTATTCAGCATGAGAAGGGTTAAAAGACTTCTGAGATTGTGCATGTAAAATTGTTTGAAATATCAAATACAGGCTCAAATTTAAAATGCCTTTCACACATCCAGCCTACCAGCTTTGCAAAGTATCATAAGCATCACTAGCATGTAAAATACCACTTCCATCAAATTCTGATTACACATGCATTCCGTGCTTGATGTATTTTTTCTCATTTTCAATTAATATCAATAAAAAACTCGAAAAGATAATTAGACATTTTTAGCTCGGCTGTTTACGGAGAAAACCCGAGGTATTGCTATAGCCTCTGTGTCATCGTTGTTGTTGTCGTTGTCGTCGTCGTGCGAAAACTTAAACATTTTGTTACATCTCTGGTTCTATTGAAGGCATTCACTTGAAACTTGGCACACATGTTCACCATCAAAAGAGAAACCTTTACTATCAAGGGGGAAAACTCTATAGATGCATTTTGTGCAAATTATGCCCCTTTTTCGACTTAGATTTTTTCCCAACATTCAGCACTCGACAGCCGAGCGTAGGCACCCGTAGGCGGTGCTCTTGTTCCACTCTAGTTTGACTAAATCTTAACTATGTCTATCTCAAGATTTTCATTCAAAGGATTTAAAGGGGTGTTAAATGATAACTGATTAGATTAAGACCATATCAATGGCACAGTGCAAAACAGTTGTAACTGCCGATAAACTAGCTGCCTATATGTTTATAGGCAGTTACAACTGTTTTGCGCTGAGCAATCGAATTTTTGTTGTTTTGTTCATTCAAAAAACCTGATGACGTCCCATTTGATAATTTGGAATCTTTTCAATAAAAGCTCAAAGAAAATGTAGAACTATTTGATAATGGAGAAATCCTATCTTGCTTTGATATAAGAATCAACTGGAAATTAAGACATCTTAATAGTTTAATCTACAGAGGCATATTATTCAGAAGGAAATATAAGCAAATTGCAAAGATTGAAATGCACTCTTCCAAACTTCCTTTGCTAGATTATCAACGTCTATTTTTCAGTTTGTCTTTAAAATCAAGCCATAAATAGGGTAATGCATGACATCATATGCATTTCTGAGTTATAAGTAAAGATCAGAAACAATAATACAAACTGGTTCATACTAGGTTTATTTTGTATAAAACATCAAAGATCATGGCGCTGGGAACTAACAAGGTTGTACTATAAATACTCAAGGACTCAAATACTCATTGTCTTGGTAAGGTATCTGCATGAATGTAGGGATTGGGCATTCTTGATGATTTCTATTAAATAACAACTACTTATCTGAGCAAATGTTTAATTTGGAGTACTTATTTTTGGAACAGTGTGAAACAGTTGCCGGCTATATGCTTATTTATTTGTTTTTGAAGAAAACCTGAGGAATTGCTTTATCCATGATGTCAATGTTGTCATGGTCAATGTCGTGCAGAAACTTTGCCATATTGTGTTATGTCTGTTGATAATAGATTTTAACATGAAACTTTGAACATGTGTTCACTATCAAATGATAAATATGTACTATCCAGGGTGATAACTTTACATGCATTTCTGTGATTATTATGCTTTCTTTTTACTTAGATTTTTTAGCCACTATAAAGCAAAAAACAGCCAAGATTAGGTATCCATATGCAATGCTATCTTGGTAAATTATTTAGTTATTAACCGTTATTTGGTTAATGTTTTGTCTCTCAATACTAATATTAAGTTTCATCTTCTAAACTTAATTGTATTATTTGATTTCAAAATACAACATTTATAAAACAGTAACCACATCTGTTAACCCTTATTATGCTGAACTGGGAATATTCCTACTCTGGCAGGCGGTATATGCAAAGCTCAGCCTGCACATATGTGCAGTCTGATCTTGGTCTATATCACCTGATTTTCCTTTTTTAAACAGAATTTTCTTGCAAATGAATACTGACTCAAAATTAATGCATCCAGGGTTCATTTTAATGGTTTTTATTCAGCATGACAAGGGTTAAATCTCGTAGGTTAATTGCAAGAGATGAATTCTAACACACACAATATTACCGTAGATTTTGACTTACCTAGGGTTATTTTTCGACATCTTGAATCTGTCCTTATAGTACCATTATACTAAGTTGCTAAATAATGTTAAGAAACTTGGTACAATCTAGAGCTCCTCCCTAAACCTATTATAAAATGACAAAATTTAAGCCTGGTTGAATCCTAGAGTAGTTGCTGATGATAATTTGAGTTGACAAAAAAATATTTTTTTAATTTCTTTGGTCAGAAAGGAAGGAAATATAGAAATAATTTGTTGCATGCATTTTCTTTGTTTTCCACAAATATTTCCTAAGTCTTTTCTCGTCAAAAAGGAAGATTGTGTGAGAATAGGAGAGTTCCTTCTATCTATGTGATAATCTATTTTAGGTCGTACTTGGATATCATCAAGAACTTTGTGTTTACCTACATGTTTTGGGTGACCCTGGCTATAGTATTTATAGCTGGTACTGCTAGGATAAACCTGTTCAGTATGGGCTATGTGATAGCTGTATTCTGCTTCATGTGGTTTGGACAAGAGTTCCTCATTAAACCACTGAGAAAACTTCTGAGAGCGTAAGTAAACTTTTTGAAAGTCTTTTAAACCATCCAATTTCTAGATGATAAAACAATGGATTTGCTTGAAGAAGGATCCTGTTCTGGTCACAGATTTTATGTATTATAGAGGGAAGAACTTTGATGGTGATACAAAGGAATTTTGTGAGAAGAGGAAAGATATATGTTTACCATGACAAGCCTTTTGAAAAAATTACTGCTTTTGAAACGTAGCAGGTCTTTTTTGGCTCAAAAGAGATATCAAAGCATGACAATAATGATTCATAGAAGTAATTTTTTAAGGAGTTAATAAACATTATAAATGATTGTGCCTGACATTTTCAACAATTTCCCATATGCTTTAAGACATTGCAAAGTTTTGTAAGTAAATGATGAAATATCTACTCGAACATATAGTCTCAGTAGCTAATTACAGAGTGCAAAGTGAAAACTTTTATGAGACTGGGTAGAAAGCCGCCACCATAGTGCAGTTGGTTTGGCATAAGACTTCCAATCGTGAAGTCATGGGTTCGATCCCCGGTGGCGGTAAATATCCTTTCCGACATTTGTCTCTGACCAATGGGTAGATAATGGTAAACCTATGTGAGATAGCAGTTGGAGGCTAGGAAAGGGTTTAATGGTAGTACAGGTGAAAGAAATAACAGGAATCCATTGTTAGGTGCTCCCGCCACGAGATATAACTGCGAAATTGTTGAAAGCGGCGTAAAACTCATTCAAACAAACAAATCAGACTGGGTAGATGCAAAGGCTGGTTTGCATCTTTATCTGGCAGGCATTTGAAAACAAGCAAAGCTGACATTAATATGAACCTATGATTTCAGATGGAATTTCCTCATTGGTTACTGTTTCTTTGTACTGTTCTTCAAAGCAGCATTACAGGTTGGTAGTTATCATGTTTATAATGGTTAAGATTGTGTTCCCCTGATGATATTGGACATTATCTTATAGCAACACATATATCTGTGTGATAACATCCCATATGATATTTTTTATGATATCACACATATATTTTTAGAACAATGACATCATGTGGTTATTTTTAGAAACTTGCATTTCTGTTAGAAACATCGACGAAAACAAGGCAAATAGAGGTTATAAAATGAATATAAAACATACGTAGTGTATTGTTTGAAAAAATATGGTTGTGGGAATTGGTAATTGTCTTGTTAGATTTTTTTTTTCACACAAACTACTTGGTATGTATTATATATTTATTTTTTAAATAGATATGATGACCTGAAACTTGGAAGGTGATCACTATAAAGAGAGTAGCCGATTATATCAAGGGAGATAACACTAACCTTTTTCTTTGATATTTGACCCCTTTTTGACCTAGATTTTTCATCTAATATGCATCACTCATAAGCTTATCATTTGCAGTCTTGTATCTTTTTTCCTTTTACAGTATGCTGCTTTAAGCTAGCCTTAAGACAATGTGCTCACGGTGAACTATTGTAATTGATATCAGTCAGTTGATGTTAACTAGTTTTTTCTTTGCATTAAGAATGAAGCAAATTATCTGAGGTAAATTTCAGAATGATATATTTTGTCAACTCTTACATATTCAGGGTATCAGCGGTAATTAAGTTTCAGTGACAAAGAGGGATATAGATGTGATATTGAGGGCTCAGCATGAAACAGTTGTAACTGCCTATATGTTTATAGGCAGTTAAATCCGTTTTGCACTGAGCCATCGATATGTGTTTTGGATTTCCATTACAGTTACCAGGCTGTGTGTACATTGAGACAATTGTGGACAATGCATGTTGGCTGGTACAACTACTGGGGCTGACTTGTCTGAAACCAGCATATAATTATCCAGATAGTAGGTTTTACTTCTAGTCTTAAATCTATACCATATTTATCTGCAAATAACAATGATTGAAATGCTGAGATTTCAATTTATAATATAGATTTACTTCGACATCTTCTGACAAAGATATATTATGCTTTTAACTTTGGATATTTTTTTTACCACAAAAAGTCGAATTGATCTCACCTTTGAATGCAGCTTTCTTAAAATACTTTGAAAAAATAATAGTTCTCTTGACCGTGACTATTAAACTTCACTTTGACTTCCACAACTTTAAATTGACACATACAGTGTTTAATAAGAGTTTTGAATATGTAATAACAGGGTTCCCACGCGTCAGGGAAAAGTCAGGGAAAAATGGATTTTTGAAAAAGTCAGGGAAATGTCAGGGAATTCTGTTGAGTGTCAGGGAAATTTGAAAAATAAGACAAAAGACAGGGAAATGTCAGGGAATTTTGAGAAGACTGTCAGGGAATTTTCCATTTCACGAGTATTAACGCAAATGTTGTCTCTTTAGATTTTGTCATCAAATTCTTCACTGAAAGCTCTAATGTCTTATTTCTGTATTAAGTTATGTTAAGCTCCTTCATCTATAATTATTTGTGTAGAAGTGCCAGTTTTTGGGGTACAATGAATCATTTTAAGAGTATAAATGAGTTGGTTCTACTTTATACCAAAAACATGGTAGGTTTAGCATCAGACTGGACCATCATAATTGATAGAAGTCTAAGGAAAGTTATAAAAGATCCTGTTTCCTTTGGTCCTTGAAATGCTAAAATGATAATTACTTTCTGTTTAACAATCAAACCTTATTTGGTCCATGTAAGTATTCACTATAGGACAGATTTTGTCTTACTTCTGATAAATTTCTTTTTATTTTCGATATAAATTGTACAGTTACAATTCATGATTATATCTCAATTATGGCAAGGGCTTTTGTTTAAACTTATATGTTATAAATCTATTGGGAAACATGTCACTCACCATAGATTTATTCCCTTCAATACAGCTTCCTTGAAAAATCACCAGTACTTTAGTCAAACTTTTGGGCTTATAATGATGTAATAAAAGAACAAAGGGATCAGAAACCTCTTGGTCAAGGGGATAGACTCTTAACTTTACTGCTACAGATAACAACAGCTTTGAATTTTGATATGATGGTTACTTTTGCAATCGAACTACTGGTATTTTCTTTTTGTATATGTGTACTAATGAATTATTACCTATTATTATTCCATCAAGAACTATATTGTCATTGTCTCTATTGTCATGGATTTCAAATTTTCATCAAACATTGAGACCTTGGCCTTTGATTTCCTGAGATAAAGTTGCTCAGAAGTAAAATATCCAACACCATGACTTGATGGTAATCCAATTGATCATATTAACTATGTATTAGGCTCTCTCTTTCATGGTATTTCTCCTTACTTAGTTAAACATGCTTGCCCTCATGTAATTAGTGAGTTTAGGACTTCTCATCTTTGGAACTGAAGTTTGGCCCCAACAGCTGCCTACATTCTCCTGACAATATTGAAGTGTGTCTCACAAACTGATGAATAATTATCTATGTGGGATATGCAGCTTTATGTTTTCTGATAGGATGTAATATTTATAATGGCTAGAGAAGTACCATAAACGGTTAGTCTATTTGGATGTTGAGCCCTTGTGTTATATATGAATTAATGTAGAAAGTGGCTTTTTAACCCCATGCAAACAAACTTGAAGGGAGAAAATTTCATTTCTCTATATGCTTCTTATGGCTCAAGATTGGGAGATTTAAGGGAACATTCCTAGAACTATTTCTTACATAAGGGTATTTGTGGATCAATAGGAAAATTGTTAATGAATAGGGAAACATGCATATAACGTCAATTAATTGTCAGGAAAAATCACTTTCTTGTCAGGGAAATGTCAGGGAAAAGTCAGGGAATTCTGAATCTGCTGGAGCGTGGGAACCCTGAATAACAGAAAACAAGTTATTGTACTTTGGAAAAAAAAAATGTGCAGCAATTCGACATACTGGTATTTTCACTTGATGTTCCGGACTAATTGAAACTGACATTTCAGTTGAAATCTTAATATTTTTTACAGCCTCTGCCATCTGTACAATTGAAGCAGATAATACTGGACTAGCCTGGGATGTGGTCTGTTTTACCTTTCTATTGTTACAAAGGAGGATTTATGCCAGTCATTACTTTAGACATGTTGTATCAGACTATGAGGCTCAAAATAGACTCGCATCAAGGTTAGTAATGCATTCTTTTGATTGCTATGCCAGTGTTTTAATGCCGTAAGTGCCTAATAGGCACTAAGGACATTATAAGCACTATAATGCTATAATCTTCTTACTGCTAAAGAAAGGTTAAACACAACCAATTACTTTCAGAAATGTTATGAAGCTTAAAAAAAAACGACTTAAGGTGGCACACCAGCCTTCATCAGGTGTATCCTATGAGTTCATAGGATACACATGATGTAGGCGTCTGTGCCTCTGAAAGCTAGTTTAAAAATATAGTTACCTCAAAGACAAAACTTTTTATTTGTTTAAAAAGAAAATAAAAAAGAATACAAAAAAGGCCTAAAGGTAAGAATTTGAGCTTTGAAATCGAATTCCTAGAGTCATAGAGTGAAGCAAAAAACACTCTCTTGGACAAATGGAAATTGATTTCTCCCAGATAAATCTATAATTTGTCAATTTAAGTATATTTTGGAATTTCATCTGCACTTATCATTTCCAAATAGAAACAGTAGGCCTTACTTTGCTGGGTACCAAGTAATAAAGAGAAAGAGAATTCAAGGAAAAAGTATTACATAAGCATAAACTGGCAGGCTTTTTAGCTCACCTGAGCACATAGTGCTCAAGGTGAGCTTTTGTGATCATTGAATGTCCGTTGTCCGTCGTGCGTCAGCCGTCATCTTCCATCAACAATTTAAGCGTTTACACTGTAGAGCCCACAAATATGATCCAATCTTCATGAAACTTGGTCAGAATGTTGGTCAGGTCACTAGGATGAACCCTATTGAAAATGGAAAGGATCCATGCCATATCACGGGAAAAGGAGCCTTAAAGACAATTTTCTTGTTTATACTCTAGAGGCCACAAATATGGTCCAATCTTCATGAAACTTGGTCAGAATGTTGGCCAGGTCACAAGGATGAACCCTATTGAAATTGGGAAAGATCCATGCCATATCACGGGAGAAGGGGTCTTAATGATTATTTTCTCGTTTTTACTCTAAAAGCCACAATTTTGGCCCAAACTTCATGAAACAAATGTTTTTTTGTGTAGAAATTATATCCTTTATGACATCTGCCTATTTTATTGGTGTGATGTCCCAGGGGCCAAAGAGACTCAGGTGAGCGATCTAGGACCATCTTGGTCCTCTTGTTCAATAGAAATGCCCTTGGATAATAATCCATCACCAAGTACTTAAAATTGCTTGAATTTAAGCTAGTGGACCTGTTATAGTTTTGCAACGTTTCAGAAGTAATGAACTTAACCAGGCTTGCCTAATGATTTCATTAGGAAACCTCTGGTCAACATTGTGAAATTATGAGTTCTGAAATGTCGAGAAATTACAGGTTCACTTCACTTAGTTAAATTATCATCTCTCTGTTTCAGAGGTTGTCAGCTGATCAACAAGGTGTTACGTCGAGAAGTAGAGAAACAGAGACAAGAGGAGATAACCATACTGACAAACATCAAGAAGAAAATGAATGCTTTGAAACAGAAACAGTCCAAATATAAGGCTAGCTTTGTGGAACCAGATGAACATTTTCAAGGTTTGAAGTGTTTAGTATACAATCTTGTAACATTCTTAGTTGAACTGTATAGAGGGAAACCTACTTAACTGAATGCTGACAGTGTCAGAAAAAGGTTGGATAAAGTTTAGGTCTTTGATATATGTGGACAAGTTTCATTACTAAATGTTGTGAAAATAACTTAATGCTCTGATGTTAAAGCGTGTGGAACAATGAAGATGCTTTGGTATCATGTCAATTTATTAATACAGGCACCTGTTGAAAGGGAAATCTCAAGTTAGATGGATTGATTCTCGAATTCTAAATGATAAATTTCATTATCCATCAAAAGAATCCTATGCTTTTGATGCTCATACCCCTTAACTATGTATATACAAGTCAGCTTGTTGGTCTGCACGTGGGTCAGTAGGTCGGTTGTTTGGACAGTCAGTCCAACTGTCTGTAGCTTTTTTTTGTCAGCTCAATTTCATTCAAACTTTACAGATGTGATCAGTATCACTATCAAGCAGAGATGTGCTAGTGGAATTATGGTTACAATTCATTGAATTTTGACAGAGCTATGGCCCTTTGATTGAAAATGGCTTTTCATTATGACAAGCATTTGTAGGGGGTATTAGTCTGCTTTGCAACAGTCTAGTTAAAGTTGTTTTTGACAATTTGACGTAACTTGCATGTAAATACTTCAAATTATTTCAGCAATCAGATCAGGTGACTATTACCTGTTTGAGGATACAAGTGATGACGAGCAGGTAGATGAAGGGGAAGTGGACACAATTAAATTTGGAATGGACGACAAGGAGGACGGAGAAAAGAGTCCTACACCTCTACAGGTTCGTACAGGCTGGGTCATACTTCATTGACTTAACAATGTGTTGACTCCCTTGCAGTAGCAGTTCTTGACAGCTTGGCGCAAAACAGTTGTAACTGCCAATGATTTTATATGCAGTCACAACTGTTTCAGACTGAGCCATCGATATCCATTTCTGGTTGGTACAGTCTGGGTCATGCTTCAAATGTGTCTGGGTCAAATTTTATATGCATAACAGGGTTTAACACCGAGGGGGTCCAAGACTCATTGATTATCAGATTGGACTCCTTTACTTTGCTAGTAAGGAGTCTGATGAACTACATGGATCATTGAGCATTTTTAATGTGCACATGCAGAGAGGGGTATAATTTAAAATCAGTGCACAGTTTTGTTATATTGAAAGGAGGGCTGGTTTCTAAGTGTGTCTAGGCTGAAAACAACAGCAACAACAATACCCAAACAGGCCAGAAATAAGTTGGCTTTCAGATAAAAACAATTTACCCCATACACCTGTTTAGAAATTCTTTTAGTATTAACCGCTTCCAAGGCAGTCATGTTCCTGTGATTTATACCTGAAGATTTCTTTTAAATTGCAAAATTTTAAAACTCGTCGGCAATACCTTACAATTTATAATTCTGAAAAGTGGAAAAGAGTTAAAAGAAAGAAAATGTTTTTCGATTTCAGTTGATCAACACAGCTGTTACACAAGGAACTGATGATGCAGTAAGACAGGCAGACAAAACTGATGAGGTAAGTTGTTATTAGACTATGAAATAACTATGAATGGTAGAAAGCATTGTGATCATGGCTTTTTTATGCTCCTGTTTCAATAAGATATTGGAGAGGGGTCTATCAAGGTCGTACTAAGCAAAACTTCACCTAAAACTAACTTAGATTTACTTCATGCCTATTTATAATTGTTCTTGAATTCTTTTTGGTAGTTTATCAAGGAAAAATGGTAGAGTATCATTTTGATAAACTCACTACCTTAATAGTGAAATGAGAAAAAAATTATATCAGGTTTTTGTTCATTTCACCCTTTCTGACAGTATCTAATCAGACCCCAAAAAAGTGACATCATCATGAATGTTGCATAGCAATCACATGCAAAATGACATGCTTTAAAAAAATGTCCTTAAATTTTCACATTTTGTCTCATTTATGCATTTAAGAATTAGAATTATTGTTTGGTTTTTTGAGTGAGGTTGATTTATATTTCATTTCCTGAAAATATAGCTTTTGTTGTTCTCTCAATCCAATATAAATTGATCTTTATTACATGATGGCTAAAATAGATCATAGCATCATATCAATTAATAACATTTTTAATGAAAATTAATTACAGAGTAGTGTGGCGGTATGAGTCATATAGTAGTAGATAATCCCAGAGAGATACCGTAAATACTATTTTGTTAAGGAACTAGGCTATGGCTCCCCATTAATTTCATATCCGTCCACCCAAACCTCCATGGATGTTACTCTCCTCTCATGGAGGTGGCCATGCGTTAGGGACCCAATCACAGGCCACAGGGCCCTATCCCTGTACATCTCATTTCCAAAATACCTTATCCCAGCGTTAGGGACCCAATAACTGAGCTAGAACTCCAAACTCACTCAAACCCCTTTGCCCTGCGTTAGAGTTCCAATCACAGAGCCATACTATCAAATGGATTGGCCTCTAGCTTGTTCCTTCTCCCGCCAAAATTAAGATAAAATAATTGAAAATTTATTTATTTATGAAATATATCAAATGAAATTGATATCCCTCTGGAATTTTCCGCCACATGAACCATGTTTGCCCCAAAATTCCAATATCAATTGATCTTAATCTGAAACAAACCATTATCCTCTATGTTATATTTAGTATATGGAGCCATTGTACCAATATACATCTGAAGATACCAAAGTGGAAATTACACCTTTGGGGCCAAATTTCTAGGGACAAAAAGCAATTTGGGGGCATTAGGGTTTTCCAAAACTAATTTGTTTTCTTTTAAAGGCTGCTAGTACCAGTAAACCATCAAGTCCTGTACCAGTTACCAGTGCTGGTGATGAAACTGATGGAGCAAAGGGAGAGGAAAAACCAGAAGGAGAGGAAGAAGAAAAAGGTGAGTGAACCCTTTTCTGATTTTAAACCCTGTGGATGGTTGATGTGCATTGGTTTCATCTTCTCTGTCTGATCATCCGTCTGTTCTTAAGGTAGTGGACCCGTGATAGTTCAGCAACATTTTGGCACTCATGATCTTTCACAATATTGACTGAGGTTTCCTGATGAAAATCATTAGGAAATCTTGGTTAACACTTAAAGTTCATTACTTCCAAAATGTTTAGGAACTATTACAGCTCCACTATCTTAAGTCTATCCATACATACATATGTACATACAAATCTTACATTTATGCAGGGATTTGCAGGAAACTTTCACAGAATAGTCTTCATCTTGTGAAATTTTGGATATTGACAGGAATTGGCAGTATATTGCTGCATCAAAGAAAACTTTGTTGACAATTCTTCTTTGCAGGCATAAATTGTGACGAAAGCCCACTTGTTTGATTTTATTACAAAATGGAAGAACATGCAAACAACAACAAAAAGGGAGAAATGAATAGGTGACTGAAAAAAGTAAATAAATAATTAAAAAAAACACTGTATGTTGTATGAAATAATATGAAAAAATAATAGGTACCTTTTTACATGGTAAAGGTCTATTTTCTAGGTAAAATATGAGGACAATTTAAATTTATAATTCAAGTTTTACTACTGATTTCCATGTTGTATTGAACCACTGTTTCTGAAAAAACAGCAGTGGCAGAGACATTAGTGTCAAAAAGACACATTTTGTTGGCTAGATGATATTTTTTATCTTAAAACTATACAAATATCCATGTGACAATATCCCATATGATACTTTTCATGCTATCATGGATAATTTTAGGCAGAGCCTACACAATTATCAATTCTCACAACCTTGTAAGATATATTTTTATGCCCCCGTATCAAGAGATCGGGGGCATGTTGTTTTACTCATGTCTGTCTGTCTGTCCGTCCGTCTGTCTGTCCGTCTGTCTGTCCGTCCGTCCGTCCGTCTGTCCGAAAACTTAACCCGAAAATTTAACCTTTGCCTTATCGAGAGATCAGTTACGGGGGCATTTGTGTTTCACAAACACATCTTGTTTTTCATACAAAACAGTAAGTAAGTATTATATTTATGAGCCTGTGCATGGCACTTCCAACAATTTCACATGTGCATGAGGTTTAAACTTTGAGCAGGATAGACAACAGAAGAATGCAATAAGACTATATGCTGACAGCCTAAGGTGTGATTAAGACCGTAAGTATCAATATAGAGCATAGTGAAGTCTCTGGTTAGACTTTGCAGCTGCACAGGCTGGCCAGATGCTTTGCTTTGCTCACATGTAAAATTGTTGGAAATGTCACACGCAGGCTCATGTAATGTACTTTGTTTCAGAGGGTGCTGTTGGAAAGATTACAAGTATCTGCAGATTCATCATCGCCCTGCTTGGTAGCTGCATAGACTGGTGTATTAATGTCTTTAACAGAATATCCAAGAATTATAGACTGGTTGCTGCTAAATTAAAGGATGATCATATCAGGGTTAAACAACAAATACAGGTTGGTTACCAATCTAAGTTTTATGATAGTTTAGCCAGTATGAGCTTTGCTAATTTCACAGAAAACCTAAAGAATTGCTTTGAAGGTACTTCTATCTGTATTTTTATACACTGCCAAAGGTTGTTTTATATCGGTATCATCTTCTCCATCTTAACATCTATACATCCACATATTGTAATTGTAACTTCTTCTACAATTACTGATGAATTTGGATTATATTACAAATGAATTATTATATGTTTAAAAATCCATTGTTCTATTAAGAGTAGATGTGTGAGAAAAAAAAATCATACAAATCTGTGGCTGATCTAGGTCTTCTTTCCCCCTCACTACTTCTAGACTTTCTCTGGATCTACTTATAGAAAAATCAACAACAAAACTAATAAAAACATGAAAAGAAATTAAATCGGTACTCCTTGGTATATAATTATTAATAAATTAAATGTGACCGGTCACCTGAAAAGGGACCATCTTGGAACTTTGTAAAATTAATATTTGAAAAAGAGGTTGGTTCTAGAACAGGCCAACCAGAGGTCGCATTTCAAAAATTCTTTCACAGGAAGGTAGATTGATTATTCTAGAATCAGAAAATTAGTAAAGTGCAAAAAGTTTCAATCCTAGTCAGTCTGCGCAATCCATGCAGTCTGACAAGGGTCCACACTTTACACACTTCCCAGATGGTCCCTGTTTGGTGACGGGTCACGAATGTAAAACAAGATTTTGTGAATCAGTCTTGCAATAAATTGCCCTTTCCAGTTGCAGGTACAAAACTTCTTTGAGATATTGTAAATTGGGTAAATTTTGAATTAATTTTGGTGAGTTAAATTTTGATGGGGGTTTCGTATAAACTGGTCACAGAACAAAATGGTAAAAGTGCCTTATAGTCAATTTACATCCTTTTAGCAATGGGACCATAATATATTCTTTGTTTTCTTATTACGAAAAAAAACCCCAGCTTATTTTGGATTTTGCACACTCATTCAGCTGCAAACATTAGCCAGAAAACCCCAAACTGCTGCTACTAAAACCTTAAACATTATTTATAGTAACACATTATGTTTTACCTACAGTCTGAACAGGTGGCCCAGTTTAAAGAGAAGGATGTAGAGCTGGAAGAGACCGTTGAAGATGAGACGGGGGAAGCTGCCAAGGATGGGTGGGCAGTCTTAAATCTTTCTCACACAATCCCTTTTTTAGCTCACCTGAGCACAAAGTGCTCAAGGTGAGCTATTGGGATCGTAGAATGTCAATCGTCCGTCATCCGTCGTCTACAATTTCTTTAAACATCTTCTCCTCCTAAACCAGTGGTCCAATCTTGATGAAACTTAGCAGGGATGTTCCTTGGGTCAAGCTCTACTAAAGTTAATCCACCCTTAACTTTCCCTTTACCCTTAACAAAAAGGATGAAAATATGAAAATCTTTAAAAATCTTCTCCTATGAAACCAGAAGGCAGACAGCTTTCATATTTGGTATGTAGCATCATCTAGTGGACCTCTACCAAGTTTGTTCATATCAAGACCCTGGGGTCATATTTGGGCTTTGCCCAAGCCTAACCCTTTTTACTTAGAATCAAAGAGCGAAAATCTTTAAAAATCTTCTTCTCTGTAATCAGATGGCAGACAGCTTAAATATTTGGTGTGTAGCATCACCTAGTGGGCCTCTACTAAGTTTGTTCATAACAAGACCCTTGGGTCATATTTGGGCTTTGCACAGGTGCATCCCTTTATCTCTTATGAGCACGAAGGGTAAAAAAATGAAAATCTTCAAAAATCTTCTTCTCTGAAACCAGAGGTCAGACAGCTTTCATATTTGGTATGTAGCATCATCTAGTGGACCTCTACCAAGTTTGTTCATATCAAGACCCTGGGGTCATGTTTGGGCTTTGCCCGGGCCCAACCCTTTTTACTTAGAATCAAAGAGTGAAAATCTTTAAAAATCTTCTTCTCTGTAACCAGATTGCAGACAGCTTTAATATTTGGTGTGTAGCATCACCTAGTGGGCCTCTACCAAGATTGTTAATATCAAGACCCTTGGGTCATATTTGGGTTTTGCATGGTTGCATCCCTTTATCTCTTTTGAGCACGAAGGGTAAAAAAATGAAAATCTTCAAAAATCATCTTCTCTGAAACCAGAAGGCAGACAGCTTTCATATTTGGTATGTAGCATCATCTAGTGGACCTCTACCAAGTTTGTTCATATCAAGACTCTAGGATCATATTTGGGCTCCACCTGGGCGCAACCCTTTCAGCTTATCTTAGCATGAAGGGAAAAAAAATGAAAATCTTCAAAAATCTTCTTCTCTGAAACCAGAAGGCAGACAGCTTTCATATTTAGAATGTAATATCATCTTATGGAACTCTTCTAAGTTTGTTCATATCAAGACCCTGGGGTCACTTTTGGGGTCCACCCGGGTGCCTCCCTTTTTAGATAGAATCAAAGAGCAAAAAGGCATATCTGTCTTGCTCTTCGCTTGAAAAGTTCCATGGTATTGATCTTAGGCAATTATCTTCTTTTGACATCTGCCTATCTAATTAATGTGATGTCCCAGGGGTCATAGAGACTCAGGTGAGCGATCTAGGACCATCTTGGTCCTCTTGTTTGCCATTCCCTCATGGGAAAAAGTGTTTGATAACAATGCGGACAATAAAGAAATTGCTTGTGACCATCATAGCACAGTTGGTAGCGTGTTGAACTGTCAACCAAGAGGTCCCGGGTCCCTGATGGCAACACTTATCCTTTCTGACTGTTTGTCTCCCACTTATGGGATGATAATCGTATACCTATGTAAGATAGCAGCTGGAGGCTAGGAAAGGATGTAATGGTAGTTGAGGGTTGAGGGTTTTAATGAGAAATAGAGATTCTAGATTTGCATTAACCTCTATTACAACAACATTTTCACAACTAACGCCAAGCTTAAAATGACCCTACAGGGGCTGGCCTTGAAATATGGAAAGTATGAGTTTGCAAGACCAATGCGCTCACCACTGGGCCAAAGAAGATCTTCTAGTAGTGGAAACTTTGAAAATCATTTTCTCAGAACCTAACTAATGGATAACAACCAAATTTCATTTGAATGATTCTTTAGTTATCCTTTACAAGTCTGTAAACATATATTGTGATCAGATGAATAATAAGTGTTTTATTGGTGGAGGACATTTCTCTATATGATATATAGTGAAAACTTTGAAAATCATTTTCTCGGAAACTAACTGATGGATATCAACCCAATTTCACTGGAATGATTCTATAGTGAGCCTTTATCAGTCTGCAAAAAAGATATTGTGATCAGATGCATAATATGTATTTTATTGTCAGAGGTTATTTCTTTTGATATATTATATGGTGTAATATCCAATATAGGGTAAAACACACTTTTTTCAAAGTTTGAACGGTTTCAATCAAATACATGTTTCATGGGAAATTTTTTTCTGTTAAGTTGTATCAGGCTGCAAAAAATATTTGATTAGATGAACAGCATGCCTTTTATTGGCAGAGGACATTTCAACATATAAAGTGAATATTTGATCACCCTTTTGGTATCATCTAAATGATAAGTTTTTTTTAGGCTCATTAAATTTAATAGGTGTAAAGATTGTAGGTTAGAAGGAACATAAGCTTTGTTGAAATCCAAAAGTGTAGATTCTTTAGGTGAAATAGGGAGCCTAAGATACCCCTGAAAATTGGTCAGTTTAGTTGTACGAAGGGTGACTGCACAAAGAGGACAAGTGGTGTAAAGTGGCCTACTGAGGTTCAGAGTGGGGAAAAAAGAGCTGAGTTGACTGCACTCTAAGGCATTGGATTTAATATTTTACTTCTTATTACCATTGGTTAGAAAATTATTTTGATGACAAAAAATTATTGTGAATTAACACCCTGATAGTGGTGTTTAATGAAAAGCGGAAAGATCTACAATCAAAATTTTGTGGATAAAGTACCAGTATATTGTGCAGTAACATTCTGTTAGTGTTGAAATTTTTATTTTTTGATTTCAAACAAATTTCACTGGAATGATCTTTGTTTTATACAGCCTTATCATCCTCTAATAATCATTATCAGGATAATCAGGCCTGTGGAGAGAATCAGGCGCTCAAGCCCCATTAGTTAGATTCTGCCTTGCAATATCTTATTGGAATCGTCTTTAGAAGGTGATTCGAATCCAATGATGCATGGCAGAATTCCAAATTTAGTTACTACTCTAGAAGCAATTTTAATTTTTGACTTACACGAAAATGATTGTATAATGTTTAGGAAAACAGGCCTCAGGTTTCTGGCAATGTATTGCAAAATGTTGGGGAACTATTACAGGTACACTACCATAAACACATTGCTAGACACCTGGGGCCTGTTTTACTAAACATCTTACAATCTTTAACAATGTTAACCGAAGTTTCCTAATGAAATAATTAGGAAACCTTGGTTAACACTGTTGAAGTTTATGACTTCCAAAACATTGCAGAACTATAACAGGTCCACTAAACCTTTAACTTTTCTGCACATAAGATAGGGAGATACGGTAACATCCCTAATTTATTCCTGTGATATTTACAGGGCACCATCTGAGTCTGCTGATCTGGTAGAAGTGACAGTGGAACCAGTGGTCTCACCTGGGGAAACACCTGCTAAAAGTGAAATAAGGTAGGTTGTTTGTTTGTTTTGAATAATCAAAGAAAATAAAAATCAACATTTTAAAAAGTGATCATGTTTGCAAATTCACTTTTTAGCTCATCTGAGCACAACATGCTCAAGGAGAGCTCTTAGGATCAACCTGAGTCCATCATCCCTTGTGCAACGTGCAGGGTACATCGTCTGTCGTCTGTCGTCAACTATCTTAAAAACTTCTTCTCCTGAACCACTGCGCCGATTTCAATTAAACATTACCAGATTGTTCCTTGGGTGACCTATTGCAAAAATTGTTCGGGAAATTTTGATTTGCCCATAATTGGGGCGTGGCAGGGCATGGCATTTTTTCACTTTGATATCTTTGAATGACATCTCCTCCTGAACCACTGTGCAAATTTCAATGAAACTTTACCTGAATGTTCCTTGGGTGACCCTTATCAGAGATTGGTCGCAATTTTGATTGGCCCATAAATATGGATGTGGCAGGACATGGCATTTTTTCACTTTAAAATCTTTGAAGGACACTTCCTGAACGACTTGGCCGATTTCAATGAAACTTTACCAGAATGTTCTTTGGGTGACCCTTTTCAAAAATTGTTTGCGAAATTTTGATTGGCCCATAAATGTGGGCGTGACAGGGCAGGGCTTATTTGGAGCCCGAAATCTTTGAACAACATCTCTTCCTGAACCACTGGGCCAATTTCAATGAAACTTTACCAGAATGTTCCTTGGATGACCCTTTTAAAAAATTGTCTGCCAAATTTTGTTTAGGCCATTAATATGGGTTGGGGCTTATTTGGAGCCCAAAATCTTGAAAAACATCTCCTGAAACACTGGACCGATTTCAATGTAACTTTACCAGAATGTTCCTTAGGTGACCCTTATCAAAAATTGTTTGCCAAATTTTGTTTGGCCCATTAATATAGGTGTGGCAGGGTGTGGCTTATTTGGAGCCCAAAATTTTTGCAAGACGTCTCCCCCTCAATCACTGGGATGATTTCTATGAAACTTTACCAGAATGTTCCTTGGGTGGCCCTTTTCAAAGATTGGTTGCAAAATTTTGATTGGCCCATAAATATGGATGTGGCAGGGTGGGGCTTAGTTTGAGTCTCCTCAGTAATGAATAGGTGGGCAGGGTCTATTTTCACTTTAAATTCTTGAAATGACATCTCCTCTTCAACAATTTGGCAAATGTGAATGTAACTTTGCCAGATAGTTACTTAAATGAGATCCACTGGACCAATAAAATTCAGGTGAGCGTTTTAGGACCATTCTGGCCCTCTTGTTTCTTTTAAATGCCACTTGAACAATATTTTTAACTTTTTATGCCCCCGATAGGGAGGCATAATAAATTTGACTTGTCCGTCCGTCTGTCCGTCTGTCCGTCCGTCATTCCGTCCGTCATTCCGTCCAAAAACTTTAACATTGGCCATAACTTCTAAATCAAAGCGGTGTCGGGGGCATTGTCATCTTACAGTGACAGCTCTTGTTCTTTTAAAATTTTCCTATTCCTTGAAGATACAGCTGATTTGGACTTGTACTGTCAGGGTCTGTGATTCTCTGTATTTCAGTTTGTCAGTAACAGAGGTTGACAAATTTGACGACGAGACAGAATTTGAGGAGAACCAGCCTCGCCTTTACAGATTGCTCGTAGCCACATACTTTGCCCTCATATCCAGAACAGAGCTTCTGTGTTACTTCCTGATGATACTCAATCATATCATGAATGCTAGTCTATTGTCTCTACCTCTGCCTATGTTTGTATTTTTGTGGGGAATGTTGTCTGTACCAAGACCAACCAAAACTTTCTGGATTACAGTTATAACATACACGGAGGTAGGGTTATTTTGTGGTAGCATAATATTGGTATAGAATTTTCACCTCTAACCTTATTGTATTCCTGTGGGGTATGTTGTCTGTACCCAGACCAAGCAAGACTATCTAGATTACTGTTATTACATAAACTGAGGTAAGGTTATATTATGACATGAATGCCAGTCTATTGTCTCTACCTCTTCCTATGTTTGTATTCCTGTGGGAAATGTTGTCTGTACCAAGACCAACCAAAACTTTCTGGATTACAGTTATAACATACACGGAGGTAAGGTTATGTTGATGTAACATAATATTGGTATAGGGTCCTCACCTCTAACCTTATTGTATTCCTGTGGGGTATGTTGTCTGTACCCAGACCAAGCAAGACTTTCTGGATTACAGTTATTACATATACTGAGGTAAGGTTATATTATGACATGAATGAAAATCTTTTTTTTTCTACCTCTTCCCATGTTTGTATTCCTGTGGGGAATGTTGTCTGTACTCAAACCAACCAAGACTTTCTGGATTATAGTTATAACATACTCTATGATAAGGTTGTTTTGTAGCAACGTGAATAGTAGTCTTTTGACTCTACCTCTACTCCTATTTGCATTCTTTAACAATGCTAGCTTCAGTGAACAAACATTTGGTATAGACAACGATGAGGCCACCAAGCATGGTTAGCTCAATCTGTGCACCAGCCCAATGATTTAACAGCAATAATGTTGAATTAACCAATCAATTAATAGATAAATGATACTTCATTAGCATGCAGGATGGTCCTCAACTATGCCCCCTGCCAATAATTTGGCTCATATCCTTTCCGACATGTGTGTACAAAGGTTATGTTGTTATAGCATGATGAAAGCTATAGATCCCAAATTTTGAGTGAGTGATCAAAGATTTATTTTGTCTATATCTGTATAGACAAAATTAATATTTGATCACTCACTAAAACTTGTGGAGAGAAATACCATGAAATCATGGTTTAGTGCCCCAGCCAATTTAATTGTGGTGAAAAATTGTTTTAAAATGAAGAATTGAACCACGTTCAAATAAACTGTTAAATGATTTTCTCTCTGCAGGCTGTAGTAGTTGTGAAGTACCTGTTCCAGTTTGGGTTTTTCCCCTGGAATGACAAAGTCCAATTAGATGACCCATATTATCCACCCAAAATCATTGGAATCGAGAAGAAAGACAGATTTGCTGCCCTTGATCTGGTGCTGCTGTTGGCTTTATTCATACACAGAATCTTCCTCAAGGTAAGCAATAGTGTTTCTTTTGACAACTTAACTCAGTTCCAAAAAAACAAACAACTTTGAGGGATAGCCAATCTTCT
The DNA here is from genome assembly GCA_948146395.1 of Fragum whitleyi. Lineage (NCBI taxonomy): Eukaryota > Metazoa > Mollusca > Bivalvia > Cardiida > Cardiidae > Fragum > Fragum whitleyi. The sequence goes on along the minus strand of OX411552.1, from coordinate 34,810,660 downwards.
ATTAAGAATGGTTTTTGATAGCACACAGAAATATTATGATATCTGTTTCATACCTAATAGGCCTCATGGTGGCAGATAAAGGGTCAGTTCAAAAGTATTGTAAGTGCCTACATATTTATGCCTCAACCCATCAAGATATTCTTCGAAAATTTCTTCTAGATCCTTTGAGAATGTAGGGGCAAGGAATTTGACTTGATGTTAAAAGGTGATGCAAAAGTGTATATCATCTTGTGTCCTATTTTTATTTCACAGAGATATGGTTTATGGAGGGATGCTGAGGAAGAAGATGAAATCAAAGATGACAGTGTACAGCCTTCTATACAGGTAGAAATGTACACTTACTAATTGTCAATTTTGGGGGTATTTCAACCAGTCTGACTTACAGTTTTTTGCCACAATGATTAACAATTTCCTGTTTTACAAAATTTAGGACCTGTCCAAATTATAAGGTTTTGCAGACAAAAATTTAAAGTGGATTTAATTTGAAAAATAACCATTCAATAGGGTAGAAAATAGTGTGGAAAAAGAAGAAATTGCTTGTCCGAAGCAATTTCTTCTTTTTTCACCATGTTTTCTCAATCACAAAATCACAGACACGTAAAAAGCAGGGATTAAACAGCAAAGGGTTAAGTAGAAAGTGAGTAGTTTAGCCTTAGATCAGACAGCACATGTCTGCAGTATGATCTTATTATCTACTATCTGCCATAGTCTTCCGTACAGTAGGGATATGCCATGAACAGCAGAAGAATGGTTATACATGTCAACATGGAAACAAAGGAAGAGATAAAAGGGTTGGCGGCAGTAAAATTATCATTTGTCAATGAACTCTTTCTCTCCTACCAATGCATGGATAATTGTAAACCTAATTGGGATTACAGCTAGAAAAGGATGTAATTGTAGTACAATAATTCAATGGCATTAAACAAATCAATGAAACACACATATTAGGTCCTCATTTATTAGTCCCCCACCGTTTACCGGTTGGGGGACTATAGGTTTGCATGATTCCGTCCGTCTATCCGTCACACTTTTGTCCGGGCTATATCTTCTAAACCATATGTGCTAGCAACTTCAAACTTGGTACACTTATAGATCTCATTGAGCAGAAGTGTCATGTTCAAGATCCATAACTCTGCCACGCCCATTTTTTGAGTTATTGCCCTTTGTTGTTTTTACCCTTTCATTCTTGTCCGGAACATATCTCCTAAACTATGTGTGCTAGCAACTTCAAACTTTGTACACTTATAGATCTCATTGAGGAGAAGTGTCATGTTCAAGATCCATAACTCTGCAACACCCACTTTTTGAGTTATTGCCCTTGGTTGTTTTTAGCCTTACATTCTTGTCCGGATCATGTCTCCTAAACTATAAGTCCTAGCAACTTCAAGCTTGGTACACTAATAGATCTTATTGAGGACAAGTGTCATGTTCAAGAACTGTTATTCTGCCACGCCCACTTTTTGAGTTATTGCCCTATGTTGTTTTGACCCTTACATTCTTGTCTGGAACATATCTCCTAAACTATGTGTGCTAGCAACTTTAAACTTTGTACACTTATAGATCTCATTGAGGAGAAGTGTCATGTTCAAGATCCATAACTCTGCAACACCCACTTTTTGAGTTATTGCCCTTTGTTGTTTTTAGCCTTACATCTTGTCCGGATCATATCTCCTAAACTATAAGTGCTAACAACTTCAAGCTTGGTACACTTATAGATCTTATTGAGGACAAGTGTCATGTTCAAGAACTGTTATTCTGCCACGCCCACTTTTTGAGTAATTGCCCTGTTGTTGTTTTGACCCTTACATTTTTGTCCAGATCATATCTCCTAAACCATAAGTGCTAGCAACTTCAAACTTTGTACACTGATAGATCTTATCGAGGACAAGTGTCATGTACAAGAACTGTTACTCTGCAATGTCCACTTTTTGAGTTATTGCCCTTTGTTGTTTTTAGTCTTACATTCTTGTCCGGATCATATCTCCTAAACTATAAGTGCTAGAAACTTCAAACTTGCTACACTTATAGATATCATTGAGGACAAGTGTCATGTACACGAACTGTCACTCTGCCATGTCCACTTTTTGAGTTATTGCCCTTTGTTGTTTCTATCCTTACATTTTTGTCCTGTACTTATCTCTAAACCATAAGCCCTAGCAACTTCAAACTTTGTACACTGGTAGATCTCATTGAGAAGAAGTGTAATGCACAAGAACTGTTACTCTGCCATGTCCACTTTAAGTTATTGTCAGTGGTTGTTTTTCATCCTGACATTTTTGTCCGGACCATATCTCCTGAGCCATCAGTGCTAGCAACATCAAACTTGGTACACTTATAGATCTCATTGAGGACAAGTGGCATGTAAAAGAATCATTCTTCTCCGCCCACTTTTGGAGTTTTTGCCATTGGTTGTTTTTATTCTTATATTTTTGTTTGGGAAATTTAGTTCAAAGCCTAATGTGCTGGCAACTTCAAATTTTGTATACAGTTATAGATCTAGTAAGTAGGAGATATATTATAAGAAAGGATTTTTTGTTATCCAGTGGGGGACTCCTGTATTGCATCTTAATACGACATGCACTTGTTTACCATTGGTAAAAGTCAAGATCATTGGATTTTATGATATCCAAGAGAACAAGGACACATACACATGAAGACGAACCTTTATTCTTGATAAAAGGTTGGATTCGAATTTCAATCCTCAATCGATGATGAATTAATGAAAGGTTGGATTAGAATTTCTATCCTCAATCGATAGAATTCTCTACATGAAATTTCATCTTCCTTTCAGTATGGTGCTAAAGGAGAAGATTATGATCCAGCTAAGAGTGAGGAGAGAAGAACATCGAGTGTGATGGTAGAGCCTTCATTGAGAGAGGATACTACATCTTTAGAGGAGAGTCTACCTTCAGATAGCAAGAAAAAAGATAGGTCAAAGTAAGTTATGACGTTAGTCATCTTGTAGTGGATAAGATATCTAGTGTGATGGTAGAGCCTTCATTGAGAGAGGATACTACATCTTTAGAGGAGAGTCTACCTTCAGATAGCAAGAAAAAAGATAGGTCAAAGTAAGTTATGACGTTAGTCATCTTGTAGTGGATAAGATATCTAGTGTGATGGTAGAGCTTTCATTGAGAGAGGATACTACATCTTTAGAGGAGAGTCTACCTTCAGATAGCAAGAAAAAAGATAGGTCAAAGTAAGTTATGACGTTAGTCATCTTGTAGTGGATAAGATATCTAGTGTGATGGTAGAGCCTTCATTGAGAGAGGATACTACATCTTTAGAGGAGAGTCTACCTTCAGATAGCAAGAAAAAAGATAGGTCAAAGTAAGTTATGACGTTAGTCATCTAGTAGTGGATAAGATATCTAGTGTGATGGTAGAGCCTTCAGTGAGAGAGGATACTACATCTTTAGAGGAGAGTCTACCTTCAGATGGCAAGAAAAAAGATAGGTCAAAGTAAGTTATGATAGAACATGCTAACTAGTATGGAGGGAACTTTAAGGATTGTATATCTATTGATTAAATTCTTTCATCAGCTTGCACAAAAAGGATAGTTTCAAGCAAGTCATTGTACAAAATGCTAGCTGTTTTTGCTTAGCTCAATTTTATTCTGAAGTGAGCCAAAAGGACCACTCTACCATCATGTTTAAAATCTAATTATCAAATTTTGAACAAAGTAAGAGCTAAGAAGAAAAAAAAAAGTCAAATACATTTTGGATTTGTAAGTCTGTTTTCAGGCCAGAAAGCAGTATTTTTCAAATATTTTTTTTATGCCCCCGTATCGAGAGATCGGGGGCATATTGTTTTACTCATGTCCGTCTGTCTGTCCGTCTGTACATCCTTCTGTCCGAAAACTTAACCGAAAACTTAACCTTTGCCTTATCGAGAGATCGCTGTTACGGGGGCATTCATGTTTCACAAACACATCTTGTTTGTAATGATTTTACATTTTCTCCTGATATTTCATGATTATCCTCTGTTACAGATTGAAAACTGTATTTATGCCTTTCCTCAATTTCTACAAACAACTCACCTCCCCTGAGTACAGTGCAACTACTGATGTCTACGCTCCTATGTTTGCCTGTGACTTCATCAACTTTCTCATAATACTGTTTGGTTATCAGTCATTTGGACCTGCTGTAAGTTCAAACTACTCGTTAAATAGTTGTCCTTCGACAATTATCTAATCTTACCCTTAATGTGCTGAATTACAATTTTGATAGCCGACAGTGGCACTCATCCTTCTGACTATTTTTTTTTTCCACCAATGGGTTGATAATCATTTACCTGTGTGGGATAGCAGCTGGAGGCTAGGAAAGGATGTAATGGTAGTACTGGTGCAAGAAATGCCAGGAATCCATTGGTAGGTGCTCTAGCTGCCACAATATGACTGAAAGATTGTTGAAAGCAACATGAACCCCATTCAAACACAAGCAAATCAAATTTTGATAGAAAAAAAATGTTATATTTTTCAACATTTCCGCCAGTATCAGGGATGTGGAAATTGAGATTTTATCAACTTAAATTTGGGCAAGTAATCAATGATTTTCTATTTGTCCAGGATCTAAAGGAACTTGTCCACAAAAAAGTGAACGGACAAACATTGAGACAATATTTTTTTAAATAAAGAATAAGCTTGAACCCAGCATTTTCTTGGATAAAACAATGTTTTCTACCCTTTGATATAGATATTTATCTTTTAGATCTATATAATAGCATTGGAAGATTTACCTGGGTATTTTCTTGCCCTCCCTCCTGACAACTGGTCTCGAAAAATGTTCTTGTCTGTAAGTAGAAAAGCCCATGTAGGACAAGTCAGGCATGGGAATTCCACATCCTTGAGTACTGTAAACCTAGAAAAGTTCCCGGCTAGAAATGTTCAGGTTTTTGTAATACAAGGCTTTTTCGCGGAGATTTAAGTTCATGGATTGTTACTACCTGCAAATACCACGAAAGATAAAATGCTACGAAAAATGTGCATGTTAAGGCCTACTAGATAGGTGTTTATCATGGGTGAAAAGGTTTTGTCAACAAAACAAACAAATTAAACCAGCTAATGAAAGCTTTAGTTTTGATCTTATGCTCGCCAATCAACGGGTGTATGTAATCAATCGATTTCAATAAAGCTATTGTTAAGGTTCACGCATAGTACCATAGTACATCTTCTTGTAAATTTCAACAGTTTGTAAAATTGTTTTGCAAAATGAAAACCCTTTTGCCTATATTGGCGCCAAATAACTCTTGAAATAGCTATTTAGTTAGATGGATAGACTTAACATCGTTAAAATATTTGGCCAAGAAATCATATTGTGCAAAATTGATCACATCACATCAGCTTTTTAAAAAAACTTATATTTTAAAAAAGGCAGTTTTAAAAGTATCACTCGAGTTACAAGTTGTTTGCTCTATTTGTCTCTAGTTGTATGTGGGTTAGGTTGGGCAATCTTTCCAGGGAAAAACCCAACTGAGAAAAAAATTGTAATTCCACACCCCTGTGTTGTAATTGGTCGGTCAATATTTTGATCAAGAGTTTAAGAGTATCTATTAATCACTCGAGATATCGGGGACATCCTTTCATCAGTGCTTGGATTATATTATGTTGACTCCAGACATCTGTCAGAGGTCGTCAAATTTCAATCCCGATTTATAATCTACTTGTTATTTTCTCAAAAGGAAACTTGCAAATGTCATTAAGGTTTGCGTTTTCTTGACGCATGGGCTATTTTCGGCGATTAAAGTTTGCGGTTTCATCCCTCCCGTGAATCACACGAACTTAAATCGCGCCAAATCATTTCTAGGTTTACAGTATGCCTTGTGTTTTCCCTTGAAGATTAGATAGAAAGCATGCTGTGTAGGCTAAGATCAGACTTCATTTCTGTGCAGGCTGATCTCAATCTATACTATCTGCTGAAGTAAGTTTTGGGACTACAGGATTACATCTTAAGATGGATTGAGAGGCATGAATAGTTTGAGTCATTTTAAAATTATTCCATTGGACTAATTGCTTGGTGTAATTAGTGGAATAAGGTTTCTAGCTTCATGAATTCTTTTTGTCTTTTAAATGAATATGAATAACAACTCTCATACTAAATCAACTATTTATTTACAGCAAACAGCTGGTGATGGTGATGTAACTTCGTACATATCAGATAACAGGGTGAGTACTTTCCTCATTAGTGTTTGTCTTTTGCTTTATAAAGGGAAAATATAACCTTGCTTTGGTTTTGGGTTAATATATTTCAAAAGGGTTACAATAACCCTGTTGAATATATAATTTTCATAGTATTTCATACACTGGTTCATCTACTTCAAAGAAAGTCCACAAAATTACGTTTTGGTACAGTATGTCCTACGTGGTAAAAAATTAACAGAGAATACTTGTATTTTAATATGAATTATATATGATCTATCATGAGATTTTATTTTAGACAACCTGATCTTAAATAAGTGTTGAATTGAAAACTTATTTAGTGAGCCCTGGTAAGCTTGATAACATTTCAATTCTACAAGATCTTAAGATCACCTTGTCTCAAATAAAATTGAGTCCCAGATTCTTTTTGTCTCATCAACACTTTTTTGTACATTTAAAACCATTTTTTGAAACAATCTGATGACAGAAATACAGTAAGAATGTGCATAAGATAATTCCTGATGACATTTAACCCTTTGCTGTTTAATCCCTGCTTTTTACGTGCCTGTGATTTTATGATTGAGAAAGCTTTGTGAAAAAAGAAGAAATTGCTTCTGACAAGCAATTTCTTCTTTTTCCACACTATTTTCTACCCTACTGAATGGTTATTTTCCAAATTAGATCCACTTTAAATTTTCGTCTGCAAAACCTTTGAATTTGGACATGTCCAAAATTTTGTAAAACAGGAAAGGGTTAAATTGTGATCTTGTACATGTGTAAGACAAGGACATCTCTGATTGCTGTTCGTTGTAAAAAGACAATGGGAGCTATATGGAAAACTTTGATCTTAGTTTTGACTTTTAGATTCAAGGTCCCATATATCATTTATTACATTTTCTATATATATCTAGATTCCAGTCCCTTTCCTGATCATGCTGCTTGCCCAGTTTGTTCTGATCATCATAGATCGCGCCCTGTACCTGAGAAAGAACGTCCTCGGAAAGTTTATTTTCCAGATTATACTAGTCATCCTTGTACATGTGTTACTGTTCTTTGCTCTACCATATGTTACACACAAGTAAGTGGGAAAGTTGGATATAGATTTTGGAGTGTATGATATGGACAAAGCTCTTTTTTAAATGGGATCTTGTTGCAAATAATTAGATTAAAGTATAAAAATTTAGAGAGACATTATAAGCACTCTAGGGGGTCACATTTTTAGCTCAAATGACATCAGAATGTTTTTCTACATGATATCTTGACTTGGTGAAAAATTGAGTCAAGGCGGGTAAAAAATAGGACAAAAGGTCAATTCTAAATTTATTGCCTGCATGAAGTTTAAGATAAGTGGAAATCTGTAAACCTTAGTAGAGCGCTTAAGGGCCAATGGTCCTCTTATTAAATCAAATTTCACTCTCTTTTCATTGTTGTCAGCACCACAATTTTGTAAAACAGAGAAGGATAAATTTTACCTATGGTTAGAATATTATGATGTCTTTTATAAAAAAAAAAAATCTTTTTTGCGTAAAAGCAGTAGAAAATGTGTTTGCTCTTAATGCATGATTGTCTTATCCTTTGTATTGTGATCAACGGAAGCTATATTTTTCCTTAAAAATAGATCAACTTGTATTGTTCACCGAATGAAAGGTTAATCGTTTTTCACTGAAATAATTGTATTCTATTTCTCCCATTTTCAGACCGTTTGTAAATAACAAGGCAGCGCAGTTATGGTACTTCATAAAGTGTGTGTACTTTGCACTGTCAGCCTACCAGATTAAGTCAGCATATCCTACAAGAATTCTGGGAAATTTCTTAACCAAGAAATACAACTATGTAAATCTCTTCTTGTTTAAAGGGTAGGTAACTCTGAAGAAATTCCAGGAATTATTATCAATTAGATTTTTATTTTCACATAAACATAGCACAAAACCATTTTTTCCTTAGCTGCACATGTGAGAGATTTGGTTACTGACTGGGACATCGGATAATAGAAATCTCTGCTGAGTAGAACTGTTTGTATGTTGCTTCTAAGTGGATTCTTCTGTATAACAGTGATATTTAATTTGATTAAGTATCATAAAAAAAGGAATTTTGACAAGGACCAAGAAGATGGTTTCCTGCCATAGACTTAAGTATCATTTAAAATGGAAAATTTGAAATCATTAAACGCATAAACATAAAACATCGGGAAAGGAATTAATATAAGCAAGTAGCTTGTTTTCCGATCCCAGAAAATTTTCAAATTTGTTATAAATTGTATAAACTGTAAATTATTGGAAATAAAATAAAGTTTAAACCAAACACATAAGGGTGATTTGTGTATATATACTGAGCAAATATTCACATTTGACCTGGGTTTTTATAAATGTATAACCAAAAAGAAATACTTTTTAGGCAGTTTTTGATATACAAACCTTATTAATATATGCAAGTCTTAAAAAAGCAATTGTTCTTTTTAACCAAATTATGGGTTTCATTGAAATGAAATGAAGTACAGCTTATTGCAAGCTCAAGGGGTCAATGTATGACTGAAAGCATAATATTTGAGGTGAGTGTTGGATATTTTTGTATGACATATTATATTGCAGATTTTTGGCGATTCCATTCCTGTTAGAGTTACGTACCTTGATGGACTGGATGTGGACTAACACCACAATGGCTGTAGGTAGCTGGTTACAGATGGAAGATATATACGCAAATATTTATGTGCTTAAGTGCTTCAGGGTCATTGAAAAGGTAACTATATGGTATCTCTTTACCTTCCAGTTGAATTTTCAATCCAGCTAGAACATTCATGGTGCCATTATCTGTGCCAAGGGATTCGGTGTCATTGAAAAATTTGGTCCTATATCCCTTACAAGTTTAGTTTATATATTTAGTTTATATGGCTCAGCACAAAACAGTTGTAACTCCCAAAATGTTTGTAATGAATTACAACTGTTTTGTCCTGAGCCATTAATTTGCCTTATTAGACCTTTCAAGATGCAATTATCTTTTTACTAAAGTCTCTCAGATTCATTAAAAGTTAATAACTTGGTCCATATTTGCATGTAAATGGTTTTAATTCATGTGTCTATTTAGACATTTCACAATGCCAATATATTTATGCACTTAAGGATCATTATAAAGTTAATTACTTGGTCCCTATTCTCCTTGGTCCCTCCCTATTCACCTACCAATTGATTTTCTTGTAAAAGCAAAAATTTCATGACAAGGGCTCTGATTGGACAAGTCTTGGCTAATCAGGGCCTTTGATTTGAATTTTATAGACAACAGAATGATTAAGACTGGACCAAAGAAGTGAAATTGATTATTTTTATGATAATCATAATTATTTGAGTAGATAAACGTCTTAAAGAAAATATTGCAAGAAAAAGAAATTAATTTTGAAAATCAGTTTCTTTTTCTTGCTATATTTTCTTTAAGACTTTTATCTACTGAAATAATTATGATGATAATGATAACAATAATAATGATAGATACATAAATTAATTAAAAAAGAAGGAAAAAAAAAATTCTAAAAGTTCTCCTGAATTTATTTTCCAGAACCATCCAACACCTAGAGCCGTTCCCAAGAATGCAGTAATCAAGTACGGTGTAGGTGGTATCCTGCTATTTGTGATTATTTTCATCATCTGGTTCCCACTTGTCATCTTCTCCTTTGCTAACACTGTGTTTGTGGCCAACCCACCACTGGAGTGTACTATCACAGTGGCTCTTGCTGGGTACCAGGTAAATTTCGAATGCTTTGTAACACCATATATAGATAAAATTTTTACCTTTCCAATTGATGGAGTAAAATTTGTACACAATTCTAGATCGATGCAAACCGAAAGGAAAATTTTAGAGGAAAATGATTTTCTTTTGCAGAAAGCTTCTTTGGAATGATAGAAAATGTTATTACATTAACTTTTCTTAAGTTGAAAAGGCTTAATATGTGACATTAGATACTTGTATACACTTGGAATTTGATTCCTAGCAGGCTTTGACATGTATTTGTGAATCCATTGTATGATTTAAATGTGGGATGAAGCTTTTCAAAAGATTTCATGGTACATAAATTTTACAATCTTTTTGCAATAAAGAAATAGAATCAATAACTTAAAAAGTTTTAGCTTTTGTTGTTGTTTGAATCAAAAGATGAATTTAGCCTGTGTGTCTCATTTCTAACAACTTTATGTGTTTGATATGGTCAGCCAATGAGCAGCCTAGACTACAACACAATAGATTAGTGATATTGTATAATTGTGGTCAAAGACCATAGGTCTGCAACTATCTTTTTTATTATACTGCAAAAAGAAATCTAGCATTTTAATGAAGACCTGATAAACATTGATACCTACGGTATAACTTCTACTTCTTCAGCGCCTCGCTGTGAACATAGACAAATAATCAAAATGGTAATGGCAGCCATGATACTCTCGCTTCGCTGATAACTCGACCCCAATATACACACTAGGTTACAGTTGAAAAGCATGTCACTTAATAATGTGCAAATAAAAATGATATAGCTGTCAATAAATACCTTAATTTTTACAAATCTGTCCGTTGAAACTGCCAAGTTTCTCGAAGGTTCAGCCAAGAACCGCTTTCATATCACAACATTGCAGTGTAGTAGTGTGACGTAACAACTATTTATGATGTCACTTTGTACATGTTTACTTTTTATAGGGACGCATCAAGGGATATTGGTGGTTTAAAGGAAATCGGTTAATACCAATGCCTTAAATAGGCAAAAGACAGATATTTAGCCCTAAAACTTTGAAGTGTAATAAATTCCAGCCGGGAATAAATTGTCATATACCCCGGCAAGAAACCGTATAATAAATATAGTGCAGAGTGAAGAATCTGATCAGACTGTGCAGAAACACAGGCTGATCTGAGTCTTCATGTTGCACAAACATTAAATTGTTGGAAATAACATACATAGCCTAATTTGATTTTGAACTGAAACGATTGATCATCATCTATTTTAGCCCCTGTTCACCATATCGGGACAACAACAGAATATACACGGATTAACAGAAGGACAATTCTCACAACTCAAAGTGGATTTTGAGAAACAAGGGGTAAGTCATAGATACCTTTCTTCAGAAATAAAGAAAACTTATGTAGCTTTCTTTAGAATAAGATGGACTTTAATTTAAAATTGAAAAAAGAAATGTCCCATTCTCAAGACTTGTTGAAAAAAGTGAATATTAAGAGAAAATTCAACTGATCTCTTAAGTTACGGAAAAGTACCCCTTTGGTCAAATTTTGCTTTGCTGTTTAAATGAGTTTGGTAAAGCATTGTTACTCTCTTCATTAGATGGGAAGAATTTGTATGTGGAATTTTGCAAACACCAAATGTTCCTTATTTTCATGAGTACATAATGCTTTAAAAATAGCCAAGAAAAAGCTTTGATTATTGGTGTCAATTTTCATAAAGCCTCTGAGATTCTTTTTCAAATTAGTGAAAGAATGATTTTAAAGATTTCTTGCACTTGTTTTCTGTGACAGCTATCAGTAATTCACCTATAGCCTTAGAGCATTTAAATGACACAAAAAGCTCATATGGGTAACTAAGGAATGGAACATATGAATTTCCCAGAAAATTTGGATGTTCTGCAATATCTTTGGAATAATTATCTGCCATTACTCCCAAAACTACTCCAACTCCTGCCTTTACACACAAACATCCATTCAGAGACCACATAGAAAACCAAGATTTGAGTAAGTTTAGTCTGCTATACCTTGAGGGTCCTATGTTTGGAGTCTGAAATAGACAAACATATTACTGATATCTCAACTCCTGTTATCAATGGTGTTTTAAATCAATTTGGAAAATGACATATTATTGAAAGCTCAGAAATAAGCCTTTTTTACTGAAAGATTTTTGTATAATTAAAATTGTTCTGGTGTGTTGTTTCTTTTGTGATATAAGAATATCTTTATTGTGACTGTCCATGGTATCCTTAATGAAATATGATTTGAAAAAACATGCTATTATCTTAATGGGAATGCCTTCTTTTTCTAGGAAATGGTAATGTGATAGTTGTAGCTCATATTGAAGAGTTAGTGCAACTCTATTGTAAGTGACTATAATTAATATGGGCACTTACAATCGTGTTCCCTGAACCCTTGATATATTTTTTGAGGTTACAAGGAAGGCAACAATGTTGGAGCAGAGGTGGCTTTGCGTCCTCTAATTGCCTCATGTTATTGACATAATTTCTTGACTCACAACAACATCGTTTTACCCGATATACAGGCTGCCACAAGTTTCCTCAGTAATTACGATGCGCATGATGTGACAGAAATACAGCTAGATGGAAAGTCCACATCATTATGGGGTATTAGTCCGCCTAGTGAGATACAGCTAATCAGAGATCTGAACAATGCTAATGTTTCTGTCAGAATGGAGTTCTTGGTCTCATTTAAAAGGTATGGTTTTGTAAAACTTTTTATCTGTGGAGAAAAAATTCAGCTTTTGAAGATAGAGAACAATACACCTAATGTTTGCATGGAAAATAGTTGAAGATTGTGAAACTAGTAAGGTTTGATTTATCATAGTATTTAGCAATACTTAATGTGTATTTCAGTTGTATATAATGAGTATTTCTGTTGTAAACAAAAAGCTGGTGCACCTAATCATGGTTTCCTGTGTTGAAAATTGCTGCCATAACATTTGATTCTAGCTAGCTATCAGCTGCTAATCATATCTATGGAAGCAACCTTGCCCTTTATGTGGCTTACCAAATTTAGGTTCATCGTATATTTACTTCCTGATCTACAACTTGATTAGTTTCAGACTTTACTTTGTTCAAAACAAAAACAAAATTTTTTCTTTGCACTTTTCTCAGAATCTATAAATCACAGGAACTTAGAACTTGTTATGGTGTATCAGTTAGTGGTCCTATATTCTGCCTACATGAATTAAACTTGGCATATCTACACTTCCTATATAATGACTTCAATCATTCTTTGGACATGATAGGGTAATGTGGAATCATTTTGTTGCCCTTTTCACAGCAACTAAGAATCACAGTTACTTGTTTTGCACAGATGTTCCCGTTAAGGAAGTTGACCTAAAAGTTTCGCAACATTTGGGAACTCATGATCTTTCACAATGTTAACCAAGGTTTCCTAATGAAACATTAGGAAAGCTTGGTTAACACTGTTAAAGTTCTTGACCGCCAAAAAATTGCAGAACTATTTAGGTTCCACTATCTTAAATAGTGCTAGTGTCACACAAAGTCTGTTTAGGTAGATGGAAATAGAGTTAATCTTGCCTGAGCGACCATGTCTATTAAGCCAACATTTTATTAAGTGACCATTTTCAAAATCTTCTTTTTTATAACAAAATATTTCAAAAAGAAGATATTTTTGGTAAAAAAAATTATCGTTAAATGGATCCTCGTGAGACGATTCTATTTAGTTTAGACAACATAGGATTATTGAGAAATCCGCAGTTACATACATATTCAATCAAAATTATTATCGTCATTATTAGACAAATAATGTACAGAGCGATAAGTCTCGTTAATGGGCGCTTTTTGATGGTCCTATAAGTGGTTGCTAAATGCAAGTTTTACTGTATAGAATTTGTAAGGGGTATCCATGTCTGTGAAACATTTCTCGTTTGTAGAGAGCCACACTCTGAGACTGGTGAAATCTTGAGCCTGCAGTTTACAAAGAATCTGAGTCCCGACGAGAAGAAAGCAACAGCTAATTTGATTGGCAGCAATAGTACAGCTATTCCAGTGTGAGTATACTATAGAGCCCAATGGTGGAGGGATTTTATTTTCTAAGAGTAAACTTCATTGAACTAGCCCACTAAAAAAGTGATTATGTATTGCAAGGGTTAAATTTTACCATGTTTTGCTATTCAAAATCTTATGACTACATTTACAAGCTGAATATATAGTAGTTGTTATGTTTTTATTGTCAGCTGATGGTATGTCCCGAATAAAGGTTAAGAAAATTTGGACTTAAACAATAAGAATAAAAAGAAATAATAAATTTACTTTATAGTTCCCTAATATTTGTCATGATCATGGGCCGAGATTATATAACGTTTTCAATTTTCAACTGAAAATTTGTAAAACTTTGAATTTGAATAAATGTATGAATATAAAAGTTAATATAAATTTTATATCCATACATTTATTAAAGTATTACAGCAGAGTTTAGGCTTTAATCTCAATTTGAAATTTGTGATAATTCTTTATTGAGCATGAAAAAGTTTTAATAATCATGGGCCTATACAATAGGGTAGTGTGAGAAGTATTTCTAGTTTATAGAAATTAATCTTTTTTGTATTTCAGCACAATAAAGAATGTATTCCCAGAGTACATCAGACTACGAAGTAAAACTGTCAATCCGGTTACAGCCCTATTGATTGGAGGTAAAATAATGATTGACCGTCATTGGGCAGTTGGTAGTGTGTTTGACTGTCAATCTTATGGTCTTGTTTGACTGTCAATCTTATGGTCTTGTTTGACTGTCAATCTTATGGTCCAAGGTTTAATTCCCAATTATGGCATTCATCCTTTCCAACTTTGTCTCCCACCAATGAAGTGATAATCATATACCTATTTTGGATAGCAGCTGGAGGGTAGAAAAAGATGTAATGGTAGCACTGGAGTGAGAGATACAAGAAATCTATTGTTAGGCACCCCAGTATTGTGATATACCTGAAAGAATGTTAAAATCAGTTTTAAACCCCACTCAAACAAACAAACCTATAATGGCTCCTTATGTGCTATGCTAAATTCTAGTTGATATGTACCTTTTAAAACAACTTTATATTTTGGTGATATAAATTGGAAGGAAACATTCTTGTAAGTAATTAAAGGTTAACATTATCCTTACTTTGTCATACATGTGGTCAATCAGGCTACAAGTACCATAGAGGTAATGTTAAAAGTATGCATAGAACAGATTACACAGGCTGTAAATGTTCTATATTTATTTTGATGTGATGATTAAGTCAAAATTGTTACAAGAACAGTTTGTTGTATGCAGATGAGTGTGTTTGTACAATTTTGTCCTGTAGAATCCTCCTACATTTATTTGTATATTTAAAATTAACTAGGAAAACTTAGTCACTAATTTGATTTGTAGATACACCATTTTAAACAAACAAACAAATGTTCTAATAGCTCCAAGGTCGCAGCTAAAGGTCTTACATAAAAATTGAACTTATCCATTTATAGATGGATTTCAAACTACATTGGTAAGCTTGTTCTCTATTAATATTAGATTTGACATACAAACAGGTTTTCAGATTGCTTTTAGTTCAAGGTCACAGGTCAAAGTCATATATTGAAATTCAGCTCTACTGACAAATTACATTTCAGGACGGTCTGCATACAGTGATATCAACATTACTCTACAGCGACAAGCTGACTCCAATTGGTGGGAGATTTTAGATTTGAAAGGACAAAATAATCTACTGACCTTGACGACCTTCAATGATAGAGTGGCGCCCTCTGGTTTATCTGTCATCACAGGATACGGGTATGTAGACTAACTTAATGAAACAATTATCAGATGAAAATTAATACCACTTAAGCTAAAAACATGATCAGGAAAAGAAAGTACATTGGCCAGTAAATATATAATGCATACTTAGTGTATTGTATGAGAAAAAATATCTAACGAGGTTGGGAGAATTGATCATTGTCGAGGCTCTGCCGAGACAATTATCAATTCTCACATCCGAGTAAGATATTTTTTCATACAATACATTAAGTATGTATTATATTTATCTTTTAACCTCTGTTTGTCTCGTTTTCGTCGATATTTCTAACTGAAATGAAAGTTTCTAAAAATAATCGCAATATTTCATTGTTCTAAAAATAACTATGTGATATCATAAAAAATATCATACGGGATGTTATCACACGGATATTTGTACAATTATAAGATAAAAAGTATTACCGTTAGGCTAAAAACATGACAAGGATAAGAAATTGCATCTGCCAGAAATACTCTTTATGCCCCTGTCTTATAACTATTTCTACAAGATGATGATGATGATTTTGTAGTATTATAAGGTCCCTCCGTGCACAAGGGATATATGGTATGGACCCCAATTGCTACAAGACCTTTCTCTTTGTACCATTTTCAATATCATTGGTTAAGGTCAAGGTAGTTTTCTTAAAGCCCAATTTGTTGAAATTGACTGGGGAATTTTTGTTTAACACACACCTCATGTTGGTATGCAAGTCAGTATTCATCAGTTGCCTGAATTGGATTCCGGGCCATTTTAGAGGTCTCAGGTGACCTAAGATTAATAAGAATTGTGTTGAAATTCCATGGAATTTTACTAGCAATTTTTGTTATTTGACAAAATTATCTTGTTATATTTAAACATATTCATAATTGTTAAAGGGATAAATAATAGCAATTGGTAGCATGGTTTTTAAGCGCTTGTATGGTGTATATTTGCTGTAATATTTTGCTTGTGTTATGTTAAAAGTTAGCCTTTACCCTGCTGAATTTTTTTTCATACTATTTTTCAGGACATTTCAAAAAGTCTTAAGCATGCTTTGTCATAATAGTTTTGTAAAAAGTAGGCAGTGTTGGTTATGATCAGACTTTACATCTGTGCAGGCTGATCTTAGTCTTTTCTCCCTGCTAAATCTTAGAATTTGCCATGAACAGCATGGGATAGGGTTAAAACTGAGAGCTTCAGTTTTATATTGATAAACTATGTAGTGCATTATTGTATGATGCTTAAGTTAAAGGCTTTAGTTACACCCTATATTTTACCATATATTGTAATAGCATGTTATAACAATGAACATATTAATATATGAGACTTTCTAGGTGACATTTCTAGTAATGGTATATATTTGCCATGTTAAGATCAAATCAGAATGTTGTTTACCAACAATGCATACAACAGTTTTTAGCTCGACTGTTTTCAGAGAAAACCCTGAGGTATTGCTATAGCCTTGGCATCATTGTTGTCATTATCGTTGTCATGCAAAATGTTAAATATTTTTTTATATTTCTGGTTCTACTCAAGGCATTCACTTGAAATTTTTTGGTACACATGTTCACTATCAAAAGAGTAATCTATACTGTCAAGGGAAATAACTCTAGATGCATTTTGTGCAAATTATGCCCCTTTTTGGACTTAAATTTTTTATCCACTATTGAGCACCCAACAGTCGAGCGTAGGCATCTGTAGGTGATGCTCTTGTTATGATCTGGCATTGATGGATCATTGGCTTATTGTTTTACAAGTGTCTGTCTGTCTGTCTATCTGTCTGTCTGTCTGTCTGTCTGTCTGTCTGTCTTCAAAAACTTAACATGCAAACTAAACATTTTCCCATGAATTCAACACAATTTAAGTGACAATGCTCATATGAGGCAAACAGGTTCCTTACAATAATTTGCATCTTTGAAGTTCAAGGTCATCTGACAAAGTCAAGGTCAATTACTCAGGTCAAACTATTTAAGAAAAAAATGTTATTTTCGGGGCATTAGTATTTATCAAACACATCTCTGTAGTTGATGAAATTTTGAAGATCTATGACTCTTTACAAAGAAAACATTGTGAACAAGGAAGAAATAGCTTATAACAAGCTATTTCTTTGTTTTCCATAAAGTTTTCCAAAGTTGTTTTCCTCACAGGCATCAAAAAAGAAAATCATGTGGAAAACGATTAATAGGTTTATACCTTCCGATCATCAGATAAGGTAATGGACCCATAATATTTTTTGCAACCTTTCAGAAGTAATGAACTTTAAAAGTGTTAACCAAGGGTTCCTATTGATTTCATTAGGAAACTTCGGTCAACATTGTGAAAGATCATGAGTTCCAAAATGTTACGGAACTAAAACAGGTCCAATACCTTGATAGATCTATATCAATTCAGATTGATATTCTCCTCTATTGGAAATGTCACTGGAAGAATCATAATTATTTGACCTTTCTCCAAAAGGGTCCATCTTGGATCTGTGAAAGACAAGTACTAAAAAAAGAAGATGTCCCCAGCACATGTCTATTAGAGCTTCTGCTGTAAATATGGCACATGCTGCAGGCCTCCCTGTGTTCAGGATGACAAAACATTTCAAACTGTATGTCAATTATACCCTGCTTTGCATGTGCACTTACATTCACTGCTGGGTATAATTGGCAAACAGTTTGGACCATTTTGTCATCCTGAACACAGGGCTGGTCTAAGTGTCATGTACTACCTTGGTCAGCTAGGGAAGTCTGACAAGGGTCAATACTTTAGGGCACTGTAGATGGTTGCTTTCAGAGTAGAAGGTCACATATAATTATAGCATATATTACATTATTAAAAGCACTATTTAATTTATTATGCTTTAGTTGTATTATAGTTGCACCCAATACTTTTTCTAGTAATGGTTTGGTATGGTATATAATGGTTTATATGTGTTTTTTTAGCCCCTTTCCAGATAATATATTATGAAATTTTAGGTTTTTTTGAATGAATAATGGACAATTGTTTAAGTGAAAGATTGATTTATCATTCATTGAGTGAATAACAAAAGCAAGTGTAATTATACCCCCAAAAACTATTGGGGGTATATAGGAGTCAGCTTGTTGGTCTGTCGGTCCATCTGTAGCTTGTCACGTTTCTGCTTAATTTCTCATCAACTATAGGGTGGACTTCATTCAAGCTTTACAGAAGTAATCAGTATCAAGCAGAGATGAGTAAGTGAATTCTTAGTCATTGACTTTTGACTGAGTTGTGACCATTTGGTGGACATGGCTTTTCGTTATTGACAAGAACTTATAAGGGGGGTATTAGTCAACTTTGTGACAGTCTAGTTTCCATTAGGAGCAGAGCCATGAATGAAATTATTTTTGTTGTCTTGAAAGATTTACTGACTTTTAGTGAAAAAAAACTTATTCTGTATATTTAATGTAAAAAAGAGACCAAATGAGAAAGTCTTGGGATCATATCTTTTTAAGATCCCCTTCACTTTATATGTTAAATACTTGAGGCTTCACCTACTTGACATCTAAAAGACTGAGTTATATGGTTGGAGGGTTAAATTAAAACAAGGTTATCAAGTTTGTGTTATGGTCGATACAATGCACATTATAATAGATTTCTGAGAACATAAATATATTTATATTTTACTTAGTAACACTATAGTCTTTTTGGCTTCCGTGTGGATTAACATTTTCATCAGTTGAAATATCTTTGCTTAAGTATTTTGTTTGTAGTCCAATCTGAATTTTAAACAAATACAATCACAAAAAGTGATTTCCAAAGCTCTGTTCTTTTCAGAAGTATTACACAGATATTAACATGTCAATTGTTGAACATAAATGCAAATTTACTTTAGGTTCAGAAATGTTTTTAGCTCAATTGATTTCAAGATATCTTTGTGAAACTTGGCATGTGTGTTCACCATCACAAGAGCTATACGGACTACCAAGGGGGGTAATTCTGGAAGCATTTTTGTAAGAAATTTTTTACTTAATTATTTTGCATTATCCACCACCTGCAGCTAAGCATTGCATCCTTAGGTGGTGCTCTTGTTTGGAACTTACAAATGTTTTTTCTTTAAACAATTGCACTAAATTTGTTCTTTTTTATTAGCTCACCTGAGCACGAAGTGCTCATGTGAGCTATTGTGATCACCTTTCCTCCGGCGTCCGTCCGTCAGTTGTCGGTCGTCGGTCGTCGTCCGGCGTCTGTCAACAATTTCTTTAAAAGACATCTCCTCCTAAACTACTAGGCCAATTAACACCAAATTTTACAGAAATGTTGCTTAGGTGGTCCCCTTCAAAAATAGCTAAAAGAATTGAAATTCATGAAAAACTCTGGTTGCTATGGCAACAAAAGGTGAAATTTTAAGAAAATCTTTAAAATTCTTCTTCTTCTCAACCAGTAGTCCTGCAGACTTAAAACTTGGCATGGATGATCAGTTCATAGACCTGAATAAAAATAGCTAAAATCATATCTTTTGGGCCACCAGGTGCGGAGCACCAGGGGGGAGGGGGTAGTACTCTGGGTAAATTTTGTAATCTTTAAGCCTCTTCTTCTTCGGAACCAGGAGCCCTACAGACTTGTAAATTGTCATGGATGATCAGCTCATAGACCTTAATAAAAATAGCTAAAATCATATCTTTTGGACTGCCAGGTGCGGAGCACCAGGGGGGAGAGGGTAGTACTTTTGTGAAAATTTTGTAATCTTTAACCTTCTTCTTCTTTTGAACCAGGAGCCTGACAGATTTGAATATTGGCATGGTTGATCAGCAAATGGACCTTTATATGAATAGCTAAAATCATGACTGTAGATTCACCAGGTGCGGAGCACCAGGGGGGAGAGGGTAGTACTTTTGTGAAAATTTTGTAATCTTTAACCTTCTTCTTCTTATGAACCACAAGCCCTACAGACTTGAAAATTGCCATGGAGGATCAGCTCATAGACTTTAATAAAAATAGCTAAAATCATGACTGTAATGCCACCAGGTGCAGAGGACCAGGGGGGAGGGGATAGTACTTTTGTGAAAATTTTGTAACTTTAACCTTCATCTTCTAATGAACCAGGAGCCCTACAGACTTCAATATTGGCATGGATGATAAGCATATGGATCTAAAATAAAATAGCTAAAATCATGAATGTAGGGCCACCAGATGCGGAGCATTAGGGGGGAGAGGATAGTATTTTGGATCAAATTTGAAATCTTTAACCTTATTCTTCTCCTGGATCAGGAACAGACTTGAAAATTGTCATGGGTGATCAATATATTGACATTAATTAAAATAGCTAAAATCATGACTGTAGGGTCACCAGGTGCTGAGTGTCTTGGGGAGGGGGTAGCACTTTGGATCATTTTTGAAATCTTTAAACTTCTTCTAATGAACCAGGAGTCCTACAGACTTGAAAATTGGTATGGATGATCAGCATAATTATGGACATTAATTGAATTAGCTAAAATCATGACTGTAGATTCACCAGGTGCAGAGCATCTTGGGGGAGGGGGGTGCTTTGTTGAGAATTTTGAGTCCCTACAGCCTTTATATTTGACATGGATTGATCAACTCATTAAAGAAAACTTTAAAAGTCTCAGACTCAGCCTGAATATCTGGCATAGATTAGCTGATCACAGACCTTTTATGAAAAAAGCTTAAATAAATAATGACCAGGGGAGGAGCAGAGGGGGGAAGGATTATTTCAAATGTTATCTGATTGAATAAGTGAAAATCTCTTTTTCTGTGGTTGCATGGACATACCTAGGTAATGAACCTTTTTTCTCGGGTGAGCGACCCAGGGCCAATGGCCCTCTTGTATGATATTTATTGTAATTAGTCCCCCACTGGTTACCTGTTTGGGGACTATAGGTTTGCTCGATTCCGTCGGTCCGTCCGTCCATCTGTCCGTCCGTCTGTCCGTCACACTTTTGTCCGGGCTATATCTTCTAAACCATATGTGCTAGCAACTTCAAACTTGGTACACTTATAGATCTCATTGAGGAGAAGTGTCATGAACTGTTACTCTGCCACGCCCACTTTTTGAGTTATTGCCCTTTGTTGTTTTTACCCTTACATTCTTGTCCGGAACATATCTCCTAAACTTTGTGTGCTAGCAACTTCAAACTTTGTACTCTTATAGATCTTATTGAGGAGAAGTGTCATGTTTGAGAACTGTTACTATGCCATGCCCACTATTTGAGCTATTGCCCTTTGTTGTTTTTAGCCTTACATTCTTGTCCGGAACATATCTCCTAAACTTTGTGTGCAAGCAACTTCAAACTTTGTACACTTATAGATCTTATTGAGGAGAAGTGTCATTTTCAAGAACTGTTACTCTGCCACGCCCACTTTTTGAGTTATTGCCCTTTGTTGTTTTTACCCTTACATTCTTGTCCGGAACATATCTCCTAAACTACGAGTGCTAGCAACTTCAAACTTTGTACACATTTAGATCTCATTGAGGAGAAGTGTCATGTTCAAGAACAGTTTCTCTGCCACGCCCACTTTTTGAGTTATTGCCCTTTGTTGTTTTTACCCTTACATTCTTGTCCGGAACATATCTCCTAAACTATGTGTGCCAGCAACTTCAAACTTTGTACACATTTAGATCTCATTGAGGAGAAGTGTCATGTTCAAGAACAGTTTCTCTGCCACGCCCACTTTTTGAGTTATTGCCCTTTGTTGTTTTTACCCTTACATTCTTGTCCGGAACATATCTCCTAAAGTATGAGTGCTAGCAACTTCAAACTTTATACACTTATAGATCTTATTGAGGAGAAGTGTCATTTTCAAGAACCATTACTCTGCCACGCCCACTTTTTGAGTTATTGCCCTTTGTTGTTTTTACCCTTACATTCTTGTCCAGAACATATCTCCGAAAGTATGTGTGCAAGCAACTTCAAACTTTGTACTTTTATAGGTCTCATTGAGGAGAAGTGTCATGTTCAAGAACTGTTACTCTGCCATGTCCACTTTTTGAGTTATTGCCCTTTGTTGTTTTTACCCTTACACTTTTGTCCAGATCATATCTCCTAAACTATAAGAGCTAGCAACTTCAAGCTTGGTACACTTATAGATCTTATTGAGGACAAGTGTCATGTTCAAGAACTGTTATTCTGCCATGCCCACTTTTTGAGTTATTGCCCTTTGTTGTTTTTAGCCTTACATTCTTGTCTGGATCATATCTCCTAAACCATAAGTGCTAGCAAATTCAAAGTTTAGACACTGATAATTCTTATTGAGGACAAGTGTCATGTACAAGAACTGTTACTCTGCCATGTCCACTTTTTGAGTTATTTCCCTTTGTTGTTTTTAGTCTTGCATTCTTGTCCGGATCATATCTGCTAAACTATAAGTCCTAGCAATTTTAAACTTTGTACACATTTAGATCTCATTGAGGACAAGTGTCATGTACAAGAACTGTTACTCTGCCACACCCACCTTTTGAGTTATTGCCCTTTGTTGTTTTTACCTTTACATTTTTGTCTGGAACACATCTTCTAAACCATAAGTGCTAGAAACTTCAAACTTTGTACACATTTAGATCTCATTGAGAAGAAGTGTAATGCACAAGAACTGTTACATCCACTTTTTAGCTCACCTGAGCACAAAGTGCTCAAGGTGAGCTATTGTGATCACTCACCGTCCGTCGTCCGTCCATCGTCCGTCCGTCCGTCCGTCTGTCTGTCCGTCTGTCCGTCCGTCCGTCCGTCAACAATTTCTTTAAACATCTTCTCCTCCTAAACCACTGGGCCAATCAAGCTGAAACTTGGCAGGGATGTTTCTTGGGTGAAGCTCTTCAAAAGTTGTTAAAAGAATTTAATTTCATTAAAAACTCTGGTTGCCATGGTAACAGAAAGGCTGAAAAATTGCGAAAATCTTAGAAAAAATTCTTCTCCTAAACCACTGGGCCTATCAAGCTGAAACTTGGCAGAGATGTTCCTTGGGTGAAGCTCTTCAAAAGTTGTTAAAAGAATTTAATTTCATTAAAAACTCTGGTTTCCATGGTAACAGAAAGATTGAAAAATGGCCGAAAATTGCTAAAATTCTTAGAAAATATTCTTTTCCTCCTTAACCACTGGACCAATCAAGCTGAAACTTGGCAGAGATATTCATTGGGTGAAGTTCTTTAAAAGTTGTTAAAAGAATTTAATTTCATCAAAAACTCTGGTTTCCATGGTAACGGGAAGGTTGAAAAATGGCCGAAATTGCTGAAAATCTTAGAAAAACATCCCTTCCTCCTAAACCACAAGGCCAATCAAGCTGAAACTTGGAAGAGATGTTCATTGGGTGAAGCTCTTCAAAAGCTGTTAAAAGAATTCAATTTCATCAAAAACTCTGAATTACATGGAAACATAAAGGTTGAAAAATGGCCGAAATTGCTGAAAGTCTTAGAAAAACTTCTTCTCCTCCTAAACCACAAGGCCAATCAAGCTGAAACTTGGCATGGATGTTTCTTGGGTGAAGTTTTTCAAGAGTTGTTTAAACAATTTAATTTCATGAAAAACTCTGAATTGCATGGTAACAGAAAGGATGAAAAATGGCAGAAAATTGCTGAGAATCTTAGAAAAACTTCTCCTCTTTCTAAACCACTTGGCTTATTAAGCTGAAACTTGGTAGGGATGTCCTTTGGGTGAAGCTCTTGCAAAAATTGTAAAAATAATTTCATTCAATCCAAATCTCTGGCTTCTATGGTATTGGAAATGTCAAAATATTGCCAAAAATCTCAGAGAAGGTTAATCTTCGCCTAAACTATTGGGCATATCTTAAAATTGGCAGGGATATTCTTAAGGTTTAGGTCTACTAAACTTGTTAAAAGAATTCAATACCATCAATAACTTTGTTTGTAATCAAAAGCAGTAGGAGGAAATTAAAGTATGTTTCTTTTAAATCCATACTAAATGTATATCAGACAATCTCTGGTATTTATAACTTGGTTGACAAGTTATGACTTGACCCCTCAGGTGAGCGATATAGGACCATCATGGTCCTCTTGTTTAGTTATTGTTCTTTTATCCTGACATTTTTGTCCGGACCATATCTCCTGAGCCATCAGTGCTAGCATCTTCAAACTTGGTACACTTATAGATCTCATTGAGGACAAGTGGCATGTACAAGAATCATTCTTCTCCGCCCACTTTTGGAGTTTTTGCCATTGGTTGTTTTTACTCTTATATTTTTGTTTTGGACATTTTATTCAAAAACTTATGTGCTAGCAACTTCAAATTTTGTATACAGTTATAGATCTAGTAAGTAGGATATATATTATAAGAAAGGATTTTTTGTTATCTGGTGGGGGACTCCTGTATTGCATCGCAATACAAATTGCACATGTTAAAATATAAGCTTGATGTAAGTTTACGTGGCTTTATTTACTTCCTATACATGTTGTTTTAGTATACAATCATTTTGTTTTTCAGCAAAATGTGTTTTATTGTACATTTTATGTTACAATATTTTTTTTCCTTGTCGTCTTCTCAGTAACTACGCCATTTCCCATACTGCCTTGGCAGATAGCAGTAGACTAATATTGCCTACACAAATATAAAGTAGGATCTTATCCTACAATATCTACTTCATTCTTTGTTTATTAAGGGAAAAGCTAGAGCTAAACTTATTTGAAGTGTATAAAAAATCTGCAATTTGTCTGAAACTAACATTTACAAAATTCGGGGGGGGGGGGGGGGGGGGGGGGGGGTTGTTTGTTTGTTTTTGGAGGGGGGGGGGGGCCAAGAGTTCATTTTTGATTTTTGTTTTTTTCTGCTTTTGTCTCTATATATATTTCTAAGAACCTGCCTATTTCATTGCAATTTAATGCAGTTTATATCAGAATTCAACTTTATTTTGCCCTTACTTGTAATAATTTATGCATGAATATTTTGGTGTACCAATAGATGCATGATATTTAAGCACTTGTTTCATAATTTCTGTATTTCATTAACATTTTGTTTGTTTAGGGTTCAATAATTGGTTTCCAGTTTAACATAGCATGGGTTACTAATTGTAGCCCTAATAGCAAATGGTACCATCAGTAACCAACAGACTCTTATATCTTGTCATGCTGAATTAAAACCTGGGCAAAATAGCATTAAAAGAGTCCAAATCATGTGATGAGCTAATAGCAAGTCTGTATATTGTTTCAAGTTGCAAGTTTTAAACTTTCTGGTTTGAAAAGGAAAATCAGGCGGTATAGACTAAGATCAGACTGCATTGATGTGCAGGCTGATCTTTTGTCTAGACCTCCTGTCTGAGCAGGAATATTCTAGGTCTTTCATGATAAGGGTTATTGAAAATAGCGCTGAATGATAAGCAAACATGGTAGATGATCAACTACAAAGATTTGGGCAGAGGATTCATGCTTGGATTACATCTGTCACATAAATTCCCTCACAGATTAAATGGAGGAACATTTAGGTGACACAAAAGGATAGCTTTGAGCTTGCATAACCCTATGATTCCTTGTGCTGTCACATTGGAATATAATTATTTAATTAACTTAGATATTGCTTTGGCTATCTAAGGATATACTTAACTTTATTAAAAAGTTCTTTCATTTTCCATGTAAATTTTACTCAAAATGAGACTTCCTAGGTTCTAGTCTTGTATAATGTCTTGGTAATTTGTAGTCAATAAAGATTTTGCTGTTTTACTGATTGATACTGAAGATACCAATGGTTGAACCCTGGGCTCACTCATTATCAATTATTTTTGCACTGTATATTGTAGCTTACAAAAATACTAGCTTTATATATGTATTCAGTATGTAATATTGCCTTGTTGATAATCTGCTCTTGGTGAGGGATATAGTTGTTAGAAGTTTTAGTAGTTCCTCAAGAAACACAAAGATGCTTTGAAATTGGGAAAAATATGTTTAAAGGATAAATTGAATAAGGAGAAATTGATGGTATGAAGAAATTTCTCCTTGTTTCAAGATATTCCACATTTTTTTTTTTTTTTTTTTTTTTGAGAGCATCAAACAATTGAAAAGAGTGGAAACAATGATTAAAGCTCCTTACAAAATCCCATTACTGAGATCATGTACTAATCCAAGATGGGCTTGCTCATTTGAATATATATTTAATTAATGCCTAACTACTTGATAAAAATTCGTAGACCTATGTGGGATAGCAGCTGGAGGCTAGGAAAGGATGTAATGGTAGTACTGGTGTGAGAAATACCAGGAATCAATTGTTAGGTGTGCCAGTCCCCGTGTTATAACTGAAAAAAATGTTAAAAGCAGCATAAAACCCCATTCAATCAATCAATCAATCAATTCAAATTAAAGATTTATGTTATAGCAGAATGGAAATCTTATCCTAAGTACTTCCTCATTTTTTATACCCCCGCAAAACGAATGTTTTCGGGGGTATATTGGAATCAGCCTGTCTGTCTGTCCGTGCGTCTGTCTGTGCGTCTGTCCGTCCGTCTGTGGACACATATAGTAATAAATTTGTGTCGCGAACTCCTCCTTCAGTTTTCCTTCAAGAACTTTGAAACTTTATAGAAACATTCATCACATGTTGAAGTTTTGCAAGACGCAGTTTTTAGGTCCAAACTTCCCCTGATTCATGAATTATCTCCCCTTGAACTTAGACATTTTTTTCTATTTGTTACCATGTACTTATAATTTTGTGTCGCATACTCCTCCTTCAATTTTCATTCAATTGTAATGAAACATTTATCAAATATTACAAGTTGAAGTTTTGCAAGACGCAAATTTCAAGTGTCAACTCTCCCAGGTTCATGAATTATCTCCCCTTGAACTTAAGACATTTTTTCCTATTTGTTACCATGTACTTATCATTTTGAGTCGCAAACTCCTCCTCAAATTTTCATTCAAAAGCTTTTAAACTTTATAGAAACATTCATCACATGTTGAAGTTTTGCAAGACTCAAATTTCAAGTCTCAAATCCCCCTGGTTCATGAATTATCTCCCTTTGAACTTAGACAATTTTTCCTATTTGTAACCATGTACTTATCATTTTGTGTTGCAAACTCCTCCTTCAATATTCATTCAATTGAAATGAAACATTTATCAAATATTGATCACAAAATTTCAAGTGTCAACTCTCCCAGGTTTATGAATTATCTCCCCTTGAACTTAAGACATTTTTTCCTATTTGTTACCATGTACTTATAATTTTGTGTCGCAAACTCCTCCTCCAATTTTCTTTCAAAAGCTTTGAAACTTTAAAGAAACATTCATCACATGTTGAAGTTTTGCAAGACGCAAATTTCAAGTCTCAAATCCCCCTGGTTCATGAATTATCTCCCTTTGAACTTAGACAATTTTTCCTATTTGTAACCATGTACTTATCATTTTGTGTTGCAAACTCCTCCTTCAATATTCATTCAATTGAAATGAAACATTATGCAAATATTGATCACAAGTTGAAGTTTTGCAATATGCTTATTTCAAGTGTCAACTCTACCAGGTTTATGAATTATCTCCCTTTGAACTCGAGACATTTTTTCCTATTTGTAACCATGTACTGATCATTTTGTGTCACAAACTCCTCCTTCTATTTTCATTCAATAGTTATGAAACATTATACAAACATTTATCATATGGTGAAGTTTTGCAAGACGCAAATTTCAAGTGTCAACTCCCCCAGGTTCATGTGTTATCTCCCCTTGAACTTTGACATTTTTTCCTATTTGTTACCATGTACTTATAATTTTGTGTCGCAAACTGCTCCTTCAATGTTCATTCAAAAGTAATGAAACAGTATACAAACATTTATCACATGTTGAAGTTTTGCAAGACTCAAATTTCAAGTGTCAACTGCCACAGGTTTGTGAATTATCTCCCCTTGAACTTCAGACAATTTTTCTTTGTGAACACGTATACTTGTTATTTTGTTTCCCAAATTCCTATTTTAGTTTTCCTTTAATCAGTTTTCATGTAATATCTTTGAAATTTTATACAAACATTTACCACATGAAGTTTTGCAAGACACAATTATGAGGTCCCAACTCATCCTGGTTCACACTTACTACATTTTTTTCTTTTTCGTTCACATATACTAGTAATTTTGTGTTACAAACTTCTCCTTCAGTTTTCCTTCAATAGCTTGAAAACATTTATTATATGTTTAAGTTTTGCAAGACGCATTTTAGAGGTCTCAAATCCAAGAGTTATCTTTGTATTTGAAGCATTTTTGCCGCTTCTGTCAAAGTATCTCATTCTCTGAAAGCACTTGCGGGGGTATTAAGTCGCATTCAGTGACAAGCTCTAGTTTTAACACCCCCACCTTGTTTCATTGATAACTAAAAAAAAAGGCTCTTGTAAAGCTTTTGGAAAAATAGAGACAGAAAGAATTGTTACAAGCAGTTTTCATTTTCAACAATGTTTTGTACTAAGACAGAAAAGACAATAAAAAGCATCTTTTGGAATTTGTTTCTGTAACCTCTTTTAATTTGGAACCAGTCTAAATTCTTGTGCATGGCATTTCCAACAATATGAAATGTGCATGAGGGGCAAACATCTAGCAGCCTAGACAGCCACATACTGTAAACACAAAGTTTACCTCTACTTTGAGACTTATCTATCTACTAAACACATGGTGAAGATTAAGGTTAGACTGTGCGGATGCATAGGCAGGTCAGAATCCTTGTTTTGTGGTTATTTGAAAATGTAGGAAACCCCCCAAAAAGGCTCATATATGAAAGTTAAATCCAATTTAAAAGGGGCAGAAAAATCGTTAGAAAGCATTTTAAAAAAACTTGAAACAAATTACACCCTTCATGCGAAAAAGGACCATCTGTGAACTTCCCAAAATGAATATTTAATAAAAAATGTTCCTGTAAAGGCAAGTGGGAGATCCCATTTCGAAAGCTCTTATACATGAAGGTAGATTTTTAATCCTAGATCAGATGTACATCTAAGTCCTTAAAGTGTTGATCATAGTCAGACTGCATAACACGCACAGGGTCGACAATTTATGCACTACCCAGATAGTCCCTTTTTGCGTTATTAGTCACAAATATATAAGGAAACAAGCAATTTTATTGGTGCATCAGGATGGATGAACAAATGCATTGGCTTAATTTGTATCGGCAAATGATCTCGGGATATAAGGCCAGGATAAATAAAATTTGCGGATTCGAAAATGATTGAAAATAGTATTTTCTAAAGTTTTCAAAATAATGATTCAAGGGTTGAAAATTATAAGAATTAAATAATTCAAAATATAAAGGCATTAAGTATATGTTCTATATGTTATATATGATACACCATTTTCAGTGTGATTGGCCTGTATGTGTCGTTTATTCTCTTGATTGGCCGAGTGTTGAGAATCAGTACAACTGGACAGTCCACAACTATCAGCTTCAGAGAACTCCCGAACGTCGATAACATTCTCCGTCTGTGTCTGGATATTTACTTGGTGCGAGAGATGCAAGAATTCCATTTGGAAGAGGATCTGTATGCTAAGCTCATCTTCGTGTATAGATCGGCAGAGACTCGTGTTAAGTGGACAAGACTCAAAGATTCAGAGATTCTAGAAGCAAAGAAGAATATGTAGAGAACGAAAGAAGATTTTATAGAAATTTAAAGATAAAATTAATTTCATGGCCTAGCACAACACAGTTGTAACTGCCTTAAAACGAATAGGCAATTAAAACTTTTTTTGGGCTGGGCCTTCAATTATTGTGACCTGAAACAGGAAAGGAACCATTTAGGAACTTGTTATTGTAATACCTGAAAGGAGACTAGGGGGCCATCAAAGGTCGTTCACAAAAATGTGCGTTTTGTGATGACACATTTAGGAAGGTAGATTAGTGATTCTATTTTCATAATTTTCTAAAACTGACAGGGGTCAGCCAACCCTATTCGGCTTCAACGTTCTAACTAGGGTCGACACTTTTTCTTTTATCAGTGCTACAGAAAGAGAGGGTATTTTGGATGTCATACTAAAAAATTTCAACAATTCTTTCAGAAATCCTATATTCTAGGCACTCATTAGAAATGTCTTGTCAAGATAATTCAAATGAGTACCAACAACATAGGGTTGGTTGAGAGAAAAGATTTACGCCCGCTTTTCTCTATCTCTGCTTTATCCAGATAGTTCCTTTTTATGCAACGTGTCACAATTATTGTTAAGTTGTAACTACTGATATTTAACGGAATATATGGACAGATATAAGGGTTTAGAAAAAGATATGTTATCTGTCACAAGGAAATGAATATTTTTGTTGTCATTTGGCTATGTATTTATATATCATTGGTTCAGTGCAAGACTGTACTAAGTGTCTATACAATGTATAGACACTTGGTACAGTCTTGCACTGTGTCCCCTAAGTATATTTACAATAAAATTGTTTGGAAGCCATCATCATAGTGCAGTTGGTAGCATTGATCAGGCTCCCAAACTTCCAATCATTGATATTATTATTTTGTTTTGTATATTTTTGAGGTATGGACTGTATAGTTTGGTATATTCAATAGTTTGCATTTGTACTGCATATCATGTTCAAAGGAAATGAATTGTGTGTAAAGAGAAAAAAAACCCTCATTTGCTTCACCTGAGAAATTTATCAAGCTAGCAAGTTTTTAGCTGTAGATGGCTTGCAAACTGTTTGCTTTCAGGGATCGACACTTGCCTTTGTCTGTAAGAAGTGCTTTTGACTCCCAACTTAGGAAATCAAGAGTCCAAACTCAAAGTACGGAGTCTGAATATATTCATGATAGGAAGAATATTGTGGAAAGGAAGAAATTGCTTTTTACAAGCAATGTCTTCTTTTCCAAAAGTTTTCCCTGTAAAAGAAGATTTTTCTGGCAAAAATACTATGAGATGCAAGCAAATTTTATGCTCAATGATTTTTAGCTCACCTGAGCACATCGTGCTCAAGGTGAGCTTTAGTGATCATTGAATGTCCGTCGTGTGTCGTGCGTCGTGTGTCGTGCGTCGTCTGTCGTCCGACGTCAACAATCTTAGTGTTTACACTCTAGAAGCCACAAATATTACACAATCTTTATGAAACTTGGTCAGATTGTTGGCCAGGTCACAAGGATGAACCCTATTGAAAATGGAAAGGATCCATGCCATATCAAGGGAAAAGGGGCCTTAAAGACAATTTTCTTGTTTACACTCTAGAGGCCACAAATATGGCCCAATCTTCATGAAACTTGGTCAGATTGTTGGCCAGGTCACAAGGATGAACCCTATTGAAAATGGAAAGGATCCAGGCCATATCAAGGGAAAAGGGGCCTTAAAAACAATTTTTAGCTCCACTGGCCGAAGGCCAGCGAGCTATTGTCATGGCGGAGTGTCCGTCGTGCGTCCGTGCGTGCGTGCGTCCGTCCGTGCGTAAACTTTTTCTTTAAACATCTTCTTCTCCCAAACCAATGGGCGGATTTTAACGAAACTTTGTAGAAATGATCCTTGGGTGGGCCCCTTCTTAAATTGTTCAAAGAATTTTGATTGGCCCCCAAATATGGGCGTGGCAGGGTGTGGCATTTTTTCACTTTGAAATCTTTAAAAATCTTCTCCTCCCAAACCATTGGGCGGATTTCAATGAAACTTGGCATGGATGTTCCTTGGGTGACCCTTTCCTTAAATTGTTCAAGAAATTTTGATTAGCCCATAAATATGGGCGTGGCAGGGCGGGGCTTATTTTGAGCCCGAAATCTTTGAAAGACATCTCCTCCTGAACCACTGGGCCGATTTCAATGAAACTTTAACAGAATGTTCCTTGGGTGACCCTTTACCTAAATTGTTAGAAAAATTTTGATTGGTCCATAAATATGGGCGTGGCAGGGCAGGGCTTATTTTGAGCCCGAAATCTTTGAACGACATCTCCTCATGAACCACTGGGCTGATTTCAATGAAACTTTATCAGAATGTTCCTTGGGTGACCCTTTACTTAAATTGTTAAAAAAATTATGATTGGTCCATAAATATGGGGGTGGCAGGGCGGGGCTATTTTGAGCCTGAAATCTTTGAACGACATCTCCTCCTGAATCACTTTGCCGATTTCAATGAAACTTTAACAGAATGTTCCTTGGGTGACCCTTTACTTAACCCTTTCCTGTTTTACAAAATTTTGGACCTGTCCAAATTCAAAGGTTTTGCAGACGAAAATTTAATGGGGATTTAATTTGAAAAATAACCATTCAGTAGGGTAGAAAAGTGTGTGGAAAAAGAAGAAATTGCTTGTCAGAAGCAATTTCTTCATTTTTCACAATGTTTTCTCAATCATAAAATTACAAGTACGTAAAAAGCAGGGATTAAACAGCAAAGGGTTAAATTGTTCAAGAAATTTTGATTGGACTAAAAATATGGGCATGGCAGGGCGGGGCCTATTTTGAGCTCGAAATTTTCAAATGACATTTTCTCCTATACCACCTGGCTGATTTCAATGAAACTTTACCAGAATGTTCCTTGAGTGTCTCTTTTCAAAAATTATTTGCTAAATTTTGATAGGCCTATAAATTTGGGCCTGGCAGAGCGGGGCTTATATTGAGGCCAAATCTTTGAACAATATTACCTCTGGAACCACTCAGCCGATTTCAATGAAACTTTACCTGAATATTTCTTGGGTGACTATTTACTTAAATTGTTCAAGAAATTTTGTTTGGTCCATAAATATGGGCATGTCTGGTGGGGCCTATTTTGAGCCCGAAATCTTTGAACGACATCTTCTGAACCTTATGTTTTAATAAGATTGGTCAAGGGTTGCAGGTTCATTGTGATTGAGTATTTTGGTGCAATATGGACCAGAACCATTTAATCATTACTAAATAGGTCTTAGGAGATTTTGGAGTGTTAATGTATTCATTTAAAGTAAGCTTTATTTAATGAAAGTCTAAAGATTTTAAAGCCAGTGGAGCGATACAGGCCCTCTTGGGCCTCTTTTCTTGTTTACACTCTAGAGGCCACAAATATGACCCAATCTTCATGAAACTTGGTCAGATTGATGGCCAGGTCACAAGGATGAACCCTATTGAAAATGGAAAGGATCCACGCCATATCAAGGGGAAAGGGGCCTTAAAGACAATTTTCTTGTTTACACTCTAGAGGCCACAAATATGGTCCAATCTTCATGAAACTTGGTCAGATTGATGGCCAGGTCACAAGGATGAACCCTATTGAAAATGGAAAGGATCCATGCCATATCAAGGGGAAAGGGGCCTTAAAGACAATTTTCTTGTTTACACTCTAGAGGCCACAAATATGGTCCCATCTTCATGAAACTTGGTCAGAATATTGGCCAGGTCACAAGGATGAAGCCTATCGAAAAAGGGAAAGATCCATACCATATCAAGGGAAAAGGGGCCTTAATGCCAATTTTCTTTTTTACACTCTAGAGGCCACAAATATGGCCATATATTTGTGAAACTTGGTCAGAATGTTGGTCAGTATGCCAGAATGAACCCAATTGAATATGGGAAGGATCCATGCTATATCACGGTAAAAAGGATCTTAATAACAATTTTCTTGTTCACGCTCTAGAGGCCACAAATATGGTCTAATCTCCAAGGAACTTGATCAGAATGTTGGCCATGTTTCGAGGATGAATCCTTTTGAAAAAGGGAAGGATACATGCAGTATTAAGGGAAAAGGGGCCTGACAATTTATGTTTACACTCTCGTCTCTAGAGGCCACAAATTTGGTTCAATAGTCATGAAATTTTGGAAGAATGTTGGCCAGGTCACATGAAACTGGTTTAGAAAAGAAACTTATGCAGGGATCATAGGAATAGAATAAAGTCTTTCTTTGAATAATCTAATGGTCATTTAATGATCTTTAAAGCATTTAATTTTGCTAAGGGAGGACTCAAAGAGACGAAGGTGAGCGATATAGGACCATCATGGTCCTCTTGTTGTATTAAAAATATCTACAGTTTTGACAAAAGAAGAAAAGGAAACCACAATATGCAGTTGTTTGTTAAAACATTTTTATTATGTTCAAGGGAGTCCATTGGACTCCTTACTTGTAAGATAAAGGAGTCCCAGCTGGTGAACATTGAATCTTGGACTCCCAAACTCCCCTTATTGTTGAACCCTGTTTTTATGCCCCCGTATCGAGAGATCGGGGGCATATTGTTTTACTCATGTCCGTCCGTCTGTCCGAAAACTTAACCCGAAAACTTAACCTTTGCCTTTTCTACAAAAGTATTTGACATACAAAGCTGTACACCAAAGTCAAGGTCATCTGTCAAGGTCAAACTTTACCAAAAAATGCTGTTCTGGGGGCATTCTTGTTTCACAAACACATCTTGTTTTCTTTGGTTATCTGTAGGTTGATTTTATATCCTGCTCTTTAGCAGTTTTTTAATTTAGACTTTGTTTAGTAGTTCCTAGAAATAGAGAAAAAGAATCAGATCTTTTACCATTTACCAGAGCTATTTTAGCAATTTGTTTCCTGCTATTATCCTAAAAAAGAACATAAAAACTTGTCTTTTTGAAAGGGTTGTCAATTCGCAAACACAATGCCATTCTGAAAAAAAATCCTCGGAAAATTAGAATTGAAATCAAGTCTAATTTTCTGAGAGTCAGTATTTTTTGTTAGAAAGAAATCATCAATATTTTCTTGGTTAAAAATGAAAATCAGACTGCACATATATGCATATATAGGCCCAAGCAGAAGTTTTCCAGGTTCAGCAAGGATTTGTGGTAAAGGGAACTAAAGAAAAAGAAATTGATTGTACATGTGATTTCTTCTTTTCTGAAAATGGTTCTATCCCTGCTTGGAACATATTTTCCTTTAAGGTAGGGGACCTGTAAGAGTTCTGCCATGTTTCAGAAGTAATGAACTTTATCAGTGTTACCTGAGGTGTCATAATAAACTAATTAGAAAACTTTGGTCAACATTGTTACAGACCATGTGTTCCAAGATGTTGGGGAACTATTACAGGTCCACTACCTTAAAGTGTAATTTAAATCACAGTCTGTAACAGCCAGAGTTTGGACTAGTCTAAAATTTTTTGTCAGGTAATTACTAAAACATTTTTTAAAGAGGATATCCAATTGAGAATTATAGTGCAATTTAATGATTACCCAAAAGGTTTTAATGACGGCCAATACAATACTATTGCAAGTGCATTATATAGAATTGGCAGTTACAATAGTTGTGAATTTATCCCCCCTTACATATATTTTTCCTATTTACATATGAATTATTTTTTCTTATCATAATGGTGCATTTTATCAATAATATACATGTTTTAAATGATTAGCTTTTATTTTTGTTACTTTTTTTTATTTGCTTATTGCTTTTCATACTTTTATTATTTACAGTATAATAGGACTGTATATATCGTTGGTGCTTGTGATTGGGCGTTTTGTACGGGTGTTTTTCACCGGAGGATCAACGAGAATAATGTTCGAGGAATTGCCAAATGTGGACAACATCTTGAAACTGTGTTTAAATCTGTACATGGCTCGAGAATGTGGTGAATATTACTTGGAGGAACACCTCTTCTCAAAATTGTTGTTTTTATACAGGTCTTCAGAAATGATGATCCGGTTTACTAAATTTAAACAAGATTAACCCTTGTGATGCTGAATAAAAATCTTTGCAAAATAAATATAAAATCAAAGTGCTAAAAGCACTGAAAGTTACCAATTGTGAGTGAGTATTGATTTGTGAAATGCATTGTGTTACACCTTTCTGGTTTAGAAATGATTGATTGATTGAATGGAGTTTAACGCCGCTTTCAACATTATTTCAGTTATATCGCGGCGGCCGGAGCACCTAACAATGGATTCCTGGTATTTCTTTCACCTGTACTACCATTACATCCTTTCCTAGCCTCCAACTGCTATCTCACATAGGCTTTACAATTATCTACCCTGTTTAGAAATGAAATTCAAGTTGTATGAACTAAGATCAGAGTGCACATATGTGGTGTCCAATGAACCAGATTGTCGGTGACTAGGAAAATTGGATACAACTTCAAAGGAAAGTATTCTTTGTGGTGGAGAACATTGTGGGTAAAAGAGAAATTGCTTGTAACAAGCGATTTCTTCTTTTTCCACAATATTTTCTCAAGTATAAAACCGGAATGTAGTGTTGGCTCCTTTTATTTCCAGCCTTTTATGTCAAACATTATGTGTGTGGATATTTTAAACATTATAACTACCATTTGGTCTTGCTGTAGTTATGATGGTAATTGCCCACTAATGATATGCTCTTTTTTTATGTGAAAGATCATACTTATATTTTTATACACTCTCAAGCTATGTTTTGGAGGTATATAGGAGTCAGCTTGTCTGTCTGTTGGTCCATCTAGCTTTTTTGGTTATGGTCTGTTGACTTATGAAAGAGTAAAGGCCCTTTGAATAATCAAAGTACTGAAAGTACTGATAAGTTGGAATGCGTTCAAGAGACTATGACATCAAGCCACTAGCGAAGCTGACTCCTCCAGCCCAGGTGATCACATATTACGTCTCGACTTTTGACTAAATAATTCACCAAACCGCGTTAAAATATGCGCTAGGTCAGATGACTAGGAACATTTTGTAAAAGTTTCATCCAAATCGGTCCATAGATGGGGGAGGAGTTGCGTTCACAAGATTTTTCAAATGAAGGCCTCTTTTTCGAAGACACGGCTAATATTCACCATACCGTGACAATAGGCACTAGGTCAGGTGACTAGGAACTTTCTGTGAAAGTTTCATCCAAATCGATCCATAAATGAGGGAGAAATTGTGTTAACAAGATTTTTTTTTTACATGAAGGCTCTTTTTCCATGACGAGGCTGAAATTCACAAAACCGTGACTTTATGTGCAAGGTCAGGTGATTAGGAACATTGTGTGAAAGTTTCATCCAAATCCAACCAGAAATTTTGGAGGAGTTGTGCTCACAAGAAAAGTGGACGTACGTACGGACGGACGGACAGACGGAAAAGATGACGCCAATATATGACCGCCTCCAGCTGTGTATAAAAATGAAATCCGAGAAAATACTATGCTTGTTCAGTCAAAATCGCAAAATTCAAGACTAGCCTTTAGGTAACGCAAATTTATGCGTAAATTAAACAATACATGTTTTTTGATAGCCAAAAATGTTTCATGAAAGCCAATTTCAATTGTACGATTACCATACGATCAAATTTCGGTCGTAGGACCTTTCTTGAACGTGGCCCCTGAAGGCAAAACACGTGGGGTTGGTAAACTCGTTCAGATATTTGATAAAAACAAAGGCTGTAGTTAACTTGTGATAATCTTCAATGATATTTAAAGGATTGCGCACCTGCGTATTTTTGCACAAGTGAATTTATGTCTAAGCAATTTTAAAGAAAATGGACAAAAGCAGAAAGAAAAGATAAATGTTTGCCTATAGACACGCAATTTAGAGTGAGTGATACAGGTATAGACAAAATTGACCTTTGATCTATCACTTAAACTTGTGGATCTATACATTAATCGATCCTTGCTGCGTCCACCATCAAGTGAAATTCTCGCTCGATTTGGAAATGGGGTTCCATTTTTTAAGTAATAAAAAAAGAATATTTGCTGGATCGGGTTGCTAATACAGATAAAAAAATCTGCAGATTTTGTGCTTTTCTAATAATGGTTTACGAAACAATTAGATAAAAAAAAACAAAAACATTTGAACTACGATATGTTGTTGAAGTGTGTAAAAAGTTCGTTCAGAAAGAGAAACTAGACCTATAAAAGAAGCTATAACATAATTCTACGATAACAGGTCGCGACGTTACCAAATAAGTAGATCACGTGATTGGCTTGTGCCATTGCCACAATTCTACGAAAAACAGGTCGCGTATTACCAAATAAGCAGATCACGTGATTGGACAGTGCTGTTGTCAATAGTTTACTTTATTGGACTTGACTTATCACATGATTTCCAAATATAGTAATGCAAACATTTGGTACTAGTGATTTCGTACGCAAATTTCAATAAATTTCGTTTAAAACATAATAAGCGTGTTAATAATTTACATGAAGTGATAGCTGTGTAATTGTTCAACATTATTACTTCTTGGTGAATTAAACTGTATGTCTGTGTCAAGTTGAGATATACAAAATAGGCCGGAGTGTATTCACATCCTGTTCACGTGATGTGTGTTATCAAAAAACCCGAAATGAAATTATCTTGTGTTCATTTTGCGGTTTTGTTAAATCTAAGTTGGAATTGCTCTGCATTCCAACTTAAAAATGAAATTTCATAATCATTAT
Source organism: Fragum whitleyi (assembly GCA_948146395.1). Lineage (NCBI taxonomy): Eukaryota > Metazoa > Mollusca > Bivalvia > Cardiida > Cardiidae > Fragum > Fragum whitleyi. Next base: position 34,771,920 of record OX411552.1, on the reverse strand, counting down.
GAACAAGCACTTGTAGAGGTGTGTAAGTCCACTGTTGACAGTCTTGTTAAGATAAATTGTATTTGATATTTGAGAAGGTCTGCTTTATCTGATGTATAGGTTGGGCAGTGATTAATCTATGGTGATATATTTTAAGTTGATAATTTTGGGACAAAAAGTTGAGTCTTTTTTCAAAATCTTGGGTTTGTTGGGTGTTGATATGCAATTTTTTTTCAATTTGGCTGTTTTGTTTTGTAGATAGCTACTGCGAACTTGGCATGTCCGTTCTCCACCCAAGAGCTTACTATATCATTAAGGAGTGCAACTCCAAAAACCTTTCGTATGAATTATGTCCCTTTTTGGTCTTTTTTAAGTGGCTTTATTCATATAACACATTTATCCCTTAACAATAGGTAACTGAACCCTGAAAGTGAACTAGAACAAAAGAAACATGACAGTGAAGACAAAATCCAAAACATTAATTAATACTCAGTACAATTTATATAAAGTATGAAAAAATCTTTTGGTACTGAATTTTATTGAAGGTGAAATTAATTTCCTATGAAGTCAACAGTGAAAAATGAATGACATATAAATAAAAATGTGCAATATCTTGTTGTTTTGCTTGTTTAAGTGTGAAAAATGTATATGTACATGTCTATGTGCTCAATTTGTTGTGTTTTGAAGTGATTATGTTATTGTATCATTAACCAATTCTCATTTAATCCTGCTTTTTGAAGCCCCTGAAGAAAAAATGTTGGGAAATATTGCGGACAACAAAGAAATTGCTTATTATAAGCAATTTCTTCGTTATCCACAATGCTTTCTTCTGTAAAGACAAAGATTTTTAAAATTTCATCAACCTAAAATTGTTGTCCTCATATTCTTTCAAATTACACCAGTCTAAAATTGTGTTGCCCAGTATAGGGGTATTTTCAAAACTGAGCTCAGGAATCTATATACAAATATTGATTTCATGGTTCACTGCACGAAATCTACCTATAAATGGATTGAATAATTATACCAGTCCTAAAACCAGCCCGATTAGCTCAGTTGGTAGAGCACCAGACTTCAAAACCATTGGAGTTCGGCGGCGTGGGTTCGATTCCCGGGCTGGTACACTAATAAAAACTAATTGTCTTTCGAATGAGACGTTAAACCGAGGCCCTGTGAGACGAAGCTTTACACCAAGCACGTTAAAGAACCATGGCGGATCTCAGCAGTAGTTTCGTCATGTAGTCTTGCACTATCCCCCGTAACAACTAACCGTCTTCTGGGGGCGTCGCTCATATGGGCATGTGCTACAGTAGCGACGATAAATAAACGGAAATACATACACAAGTCCTAAATTTTGTTGCCCAGTATAGGTGTATTTTCAAAACTAACCTCTTGATTCTATATACAAATATTAATTTCATGGCTAACTGCACATAATCTACCTATAACTCGAATACGATATCGTGACTTGTGATTACAATACATTTGTATGCGAACGACGAGTCACAAAAGCGAATTCTACTTATATAAATGGGTTGAATATTGTTATGCCCTCACATTGGATATATGGGGAAATATTTATCTATATGGATTTAATGCCACCCAGATTCAGTAATTAACTTTAACCTGCAAAAATAATAACTGTATCAGACAGAGCTTCAGATAGAGGAAGTGATTTTGCTGGGAAAATCAATACTAGTAGTTCATTTACCCATGAATCTTATCCTATGTTGTTAGTACTCATTGAAATCCTCCCATCAAGAAGATTACAATGAGTACCCACAACATAGGGTTTGATTGAGAAATACGGAATTAGATTGTCATTACTACCTCTTATCTGGAACCCTTGGTCAGACCGGTGCTAGATTTTATTATACATTATCCCCAGATAGTCCCCTTTATAGATCCACAAGTTTGAATGAGTGATCACAGGTCAATTTTGTCTATACCAGTATCGACAAAATTGACCTTTGATCACTCATTCAAACTTGTGGATCTATAGCTTTCTTGTTTGCAAGTAGCTTGAAGAAAATTTACCCATTTGCCCTTAGATGGCGGATTTGAAAGTGCTTGAATACAAAATAAGTGTCTGTTATTATTGTGTTTTTATCATGTAATGATATTATGTTAGGGTGTTTTAGGGTGATTTATTGTTTTGTATAACTGTTGTGTAAACCATTTGTAATTTATTATCATGATATGACATAGCTGTGCCTATTTGTAATAAAGTATGTCCATGTGAAGCTTTGATGTCTTCTTGTTTTTTTACCTGGAGCATATCTCTTAAAATATTCAAGCTAGAATCATGATACTTCATGAGAAGTGCAGCGAAGAAGAACCATAACTCTACTCATCATATTTTGGGAGTTATTGCCCTTTGTTGATTGACAAAGAATAGGCTATTGACCTGCTTTTATGGGGGACATAAATGTTTTACAAACATCTCTTGTTTGAATTGGCTTGAACACAGCAATTAACAATTACTCAGTTATATGGTGGCTGGAGCACCAAACAATGAATTCCTGGCATTTCTCTCGCCAGTTCTACCATCACATTCTTTCCTAACTTCAAGCTGCTATCCCACCTAGGTTTATAATTACCAACCCATTTGTGGGAGACAAATAGAAAGGAAGAGTGCAGTCATCAGGGATTGAACCAAGACCTTTTGAATGAAAGTATGACAGGCTTCTACTGCGCTTTGATGGTGCTGTCAAAGGTCAAGGTCAAATGTGACAAGAGCCATGTCGGACATGGCCATCCCCCGCCGTGAAAGCTTGATAGTAAACTGAAGCCTAATAGATTAAGGATTAAAATAACAAAGGGCAATAACTCCAAAATTATGCAAGCAAGAGTTATAGTTCTTGTGCACTACACTTCTCTTCCATGAGATCTATCCACCCATAAAGTTTCAAGTTGATAGATTTTGTTCGGAGCATATCTCCTAAATGCTCCGAACAAAATCTAAGTCTTAAAAATAACAAAGGGCAATAACTCCAAAATTATGCAAGCAAGAGTTGTAGTTCTTGTACACTGCATTTCTCCTCCATGAGATCTATCCACCCATAAAGTTTCAAGTTGATAGCTATTATACTTTAGGAGATATGCTCCGGACAAAATCTAAGTCTTAACAAGAGGGCCATAGTGGCCCTAAATCGCTCACCTGAATGAACTGTCAAAAATTGTTTAAAGTAGATTTAGAAAGGATAATGAATTCTTACCAAATTTCAGGTCGATTGGGCAAAAAATGATGCCTCTACACTGCTTACAAGGTTTTTCTAAGATTTGACCCTGTGACCTCATTTTTGACCCCACTTGACCCAATTTCAAACTTGACCTAGATTTCATCAAGATGATCATTCTGACCAATTTTCAGGTTGATCGGGCAAAAAATATGGCTTCTAGAGTTTCTACAAGGTTCTTCTAATATTTGACCCTGTGACCTCATATTTTTTACCCCAATTGACCCAATTTCGAACTTGTCCGAGATTTCATCACGACAATCATTCTGACCAAATTTCAGGTTGATTGGGCAATAAATATGGCTTTTAATGTGTCTATAAGGTTTTTCTAAGATTTGACCCCGTGACCTCTTCTCTGACCCCACTTGACCCAATTTCGAACTTGTCTGAGATTTTATCAAGACAATCATTCTGACAAAATTTCAGGTTGATTGGGCAATTAATATGGCTTCTAGAGTGTCTACAAGGTTTTTCTAAGATTTGTCCCTGTGACCTCAATTTTGACCCCACTTGACCAGAATTCAAACTTATCAGAGATTTTATCATAACAATCATTCTGACCAAATTTCAGGTTGATTGGGCAAAAAATGTGGCCTCTAGAGTGCATACAAGATATTTCTAAGATTTGACCCCGTGACCTAGTTTTTGACCCCACTTGACCAAATTTTGAACTTGTCCGAGATTTCATCAAGGCAATCATTCTGACCAAATTTTAGATTGATTGGGCAAAAAATGTGGCCTCTAGAGTGCATACAAGGTTTTTCTAAGATTTGACCTTGTGACCTAGTTTTTGACCCCACTTGACCCCAATTCAAACTTGTCCGAGATTTTATCAAGATAATCATTCTGACCAATTTTCAGGTTGATTGGGCTAAAAATGTGGCCTCTAGAGTGCATACAAGGTTTTTCTAAGATTTGACCCTGTGACCTAGTTTTTGACCCCACTTGACCCAATTTCGAACTCGTCCAAGATTTCATCAAGACAATCATTTTGACCAAATTTTAGATTGATTGGGCAAAAAATGTGGCCTCTAGAGTGCATACAAGGTTTTTCTAAGATTTGACCCCTTGACCTAGATTTTGACCCCACTTGACCCAAATTCAAACTTATCCGAGATTTTATCGAGACAATCATTCTGACCAAATTTCAGGTTGATTGGGCAAAAAATGTGGCCTCTAGAGTGCATACAAGATATTTCTAAGATTTGACCCTGTGACCTAGTTTTTGACCCCACTTGACCAAATTCCAAACTCATTTAAGATTTTATCAAGACAATCATTCTGACCAAATTTTAGATTGATTGGGCAAAAAATGTGGCCTCTAGAGTGCATAAAAGGTTTTTCTAAGTTTTTACCCCGTGACATAGTTTTTGACCCAACTTGACCCAAATTCAAACTTGTCTGAGATTTTATCAAGATAATCATTCTGACCAATTTTCAGGTTGATTGGGCTAAAAATGTGGCCTCTTGAGTGCATACAAGGTTTTTCTAAGATTTGACCCTGTGACCTAGTTTTTGACCCCACTTGACCCAATTTCGAACTCGTCCGAGATTTCATCAAGACAATCATTCTGACCAAATTTTACATTGATTGGGCAAAAAATGTGGCCTCTAGAGTGCATACAAGGTTTTTCTAAGATTTGACCCCGTGACCTAGTTTTTGACCCCACTTGACCCAAATTCAAACTTATCCGAGATTTTATCAAGACAATCATTCTGACCAAATTTCAGGTTGATTGGGCAAAAAATGTGGCCTCTAGAGTGCATACAAGATATTTCTAAGATTTGACCCCGTGACCTAGTTTTTGACCCAATTTCGAACTTGTCCAAGATTTTATCAAGACAATCATTCTGACCAAATTTCAGGATGATTAGGTGAAAAATGTGGCCTCTAGAGTGCATACAAGGTAAATGTTGATGACGGACGACACACGACGGACGACGAACGACGGACATCCACCCAACCACAAAAGCTCACCTTGAGCACTTCGTGCTCAGGTGAGCTAAAAATAACAAAGGGCAATAACTCCAAAATTATGCAAGCAAGAGTTGTAGTTCTTGTGCACTGCACTTCTCTTCCATGCGACCTATCCACCCATAAAGTTTCAAGTTGATAGCTATTATACTTTAGGAGATTTGCTCCGGACAAAATCTAAGTCTTAAAAATAACAAAGGGCAATAACTCCAAAATTATGCAAGCAAGAGTTGTAGTTCTTGAGCACTGCATTTCTCCTCCATGAGATCTATCCACCCATAAAGTTTCAAGTTGATAGCTATTATACTTTAGGAGATATGCTCCAGACAAATTTAGTGACGGTACCTCGGAATGACGGACGGAGACCATTACTATATCCCCTCGCCAAAAATGGCGGGGGATAAAAATTGAGCTTGTTTTTCATGTTTAAGAATGAATTTCGAAAAAGCACAATTGAGCTCCATGATGAAAAGAAGAACCCTAGATGATGATTATTAAAGTTGTTCTCCATCTGGTTTCAGAAAAGAAGATTTTAAGTTTTGTTCTTTGTTTCTATGTAAATTTGGCTAAGGCACAGAGATAAGGTTACATACCAACAAGAGGGCCTGTATCGCTCCACTGGCTTAAAAATCTCAAGATTTGAAAGAGAGATATTGAAAATAGAAGGTAATGAAAGTGAACAGCATTCAGAAGGAATTCCGACTTTTTATACGCCCAAAGGGTCGTATTATGTTATGGCCTTGGTCGTCTGTCCGTCCGTCTGTCTGTCTGTCTGCTGTCCGTCCGTTAGCAATTTTTTGTGTGCGCAACTCCTCCTAAACTATCAATGTGAATGACCTGAAACTATACACAATTACTCTCTATGATGTTTAGTTGTGCATAAGACCTTTGAAATTCAAATTGCTCCTGTCATTCCTGAGAAATCTTGAATTATCTGCCCTTGAATTTAACGAAAATCACTGTTTTTTGTGTGCCCAACTCCTCCTAAAGTATCAATTGGAATGAGCTTAAACTACACACAATTACTCTCTATGATGTCAAGTTGTGCATAAGACCTTTGAAATTAAAATCGCTCCAGTCATACCTGAGAATTCTTGAATTATCTGCCCTTGAATTTAACGAAATTCACTGTATTTTGTGTGCAACTCCTCCTTAACTATCAATTGAAATGAGCTGAAACTAATTATTCTTTATGATGTCTTTTTTTTCATAAGACTTTTCACTTAAAAATGCTCCAGTCATTCTTGAGTTATCCTGGATTATCTGCCCTTTAGTTGAAGAAACACAAAATTTCTTGTCAGCTCATTTTCTCCTACATTTTGGATAGGAATGAAAGGAAATTGCCATAATGACTCTGTAGGTTGTCTATTTGTGCTTAGGACTAAATATAATTTCATATTTAAAGTAGTTCCTGATTTATATGCCCTTTACTTCACAAAATAGTTTAAATTTACAGATTTTTTTGTGCGTGTGTGTGCACAACTCCTACAAATTTAATTGGAATGAAATGAATCTTGCCATAATGTAACCCTGATATATGGTTTAAGCATAAGACTTCAGAAATTCAAAAAGCTTGGGTCTTTCTTGTATTATCTGCCCTTGAATTGATTGAAATTCACTATATTTCTTTTGTGAGCAACTCGTCACACTTTGAATTGGAATAAACTGAAACTTGCAAAATAACTGTTTGGCATATATTTGTGCATAAAATCATTTTCAATTTTCACTCAAAAGGTCATACTATGTTATGGCACCAGTTGTCTGTCTGTCTGTCTGTTTGAAATATATTTAGCTATCATCCAAGCTCACGTTACTGACAAGCCAAGGTTACTGACAAGCGTATTATGCGCCGCTCTGCTAAGCTCTTGTTCTAAGTTGAAACTGACTTATGAAGGAATGAACTTATTTAACTGATATGTAAAATTACAGGGAAGAAAACTATTTAGATATCACTTTGAAACAGGAGGACCAGAATGGCCCTAAACCGCTCACCTGAATTTTATTGATTCAGTGAATCTTTTCCAATCCAAATTTCTTGAACAACTTAAGAAGAGGGTCACCCAAGCAAAATTCTGGTAAAGTTTCATTAAAATCAGCCCAATGGTTCAGGAGGAGATGAGGTTCAAAGATTTCGGGGTCCAAATAAGCCCTGTCCTGCCACGCCCATATATGGGGGTCAATCTAAATTTATTGAACAACTTTAGAAGAAGGTCACCCAAGGAACATTCTGGAAAAGTTTCATTGAAATTGGCCCAATGGTTCAGGAGGAGATGTCGTTCAAAGATTTTGGGGTCAAAATAAGCCCCGCCCTACCACGCCCATATTTGGGGGTCATTCCAAATTTCTTGAACAACTTTAGAAGAGGGTCACCCAAGGAACATTCTGGTAAAGTTTCATTGAAATCAGCCCAATGGTTCAGGAGGAGATGTCAATCAAAGATTTCGGGGTCAAAATAAGCCCTGTCCTGCCACGCCAATATCTGGGGGTCAATCTAAATTTCTTGAACAACTTTAAAAGAGGGTCACCCAAGGAACATTCTGGAAAAGTTTCATTGAAATTGGCCCAATGGTTCAGGAGGAGATGTCGTTCAAAGATTTTGGGGTCCAAATAAGCCCCGCCCTGCCACACCCATATTTGGGAGTCAATCCAAATTTCATGAACAACTTTAGAAGAGGGTCACCCAAGGAACATTCTGGTAAAGTTTCATTGAAATCAGCCCAATGGTTCAGGAGGAGATGTCAATCAAAGATTTCGGGGTCAAAATAAGCCCCGCCCTGCAACGCCCATATTTGGGGGTCAATCCAAATTTCTTGAACAACTTTAAAAGAGGGTCACCCAAGGAACATTCTGGCCAAGTTTTGTCAAAATCTGCTCATTGGTTTAGGAGGAGAAGATGGTTAAAGAAAAGTTTACGCACGCACGGACGGACGGACACCTCGCCATGACAATAGCTCGCTGGCCTTCGGCCAGTGGAGCTAAAAATCAAAAGCTTTCTTACTTTCAGTTTCAAAGCTTTTGTTTCTTTGTAAATTAGGAAAGACTCGAATAGAGCCCAATTATGATCAAGGGTCATAATATGAATATACTTGGTAGAGGTCTTATAGATGATTCTACATATCAAATATGAAAGCTGTCTGTCCTCTGGTTTCAGAGGTTTTAAAGTCTTACTTTCTCCCTTAATGTTGCTTTGGCAACCACAGTAAAGGTATTATTTGAATAATGTTGGTACAGCCAAGAAACAATTCTGCAAAGTTTCAAGATTTGGCCACTGGTTTAGGAGGAGAAGGTTTTTAAAGACATTGGTCAATCATAATAGCTCACCTTGAGCACAACAAAGTGCTCAGGTGAGCTAAAAGAATCCCAAAAGGATTAACATATATCGAAAATATTTTCAATATTATATCTGAATTTTCTTACATGAATAGATTAGTCTTGATTCATTCTGATATTGTTGTAAAACAAAAGGGACATGGGAATTGAAAACAAGGACATAAGACAATGACAATTATACATTTATACATTCAAAAACAATTTATCAAATTCAACATCCTTATGCAATTGAAGATCTCAAAAGATAAATTCTCATGAAATAAATCTATTACAAAGTAACAATATTCTAGACTAGTTAAATTTGAAAGTTTTAGTAGAAAAGGAAATATATGAATTGTAACACTGATTGTCCCCAGGTGGAGTCAGCTAATCATGAATTAATTTCATTTTCGCGTATATGTGTCCTTGAATAAAGTCTGATGGAGGAGGAGTTATATGGCAGAGGTAAAATCTGAGGATGAAATTGAAATAATATCAACATAATCATAATTTTGAAATTAGTTTTAGCACATTTTACTGAGTGTAAAAAAGTTTTTTAACCTTTTTCTGGATGTAAAATAAATGAGCAAGTACAATGTAATGATATTGATGTTGGGAGAATTTCACTTAAAGCGAAGTGCATCATTAAGCGTTTGGTTTATATTATGTCAAAGCAACAACTTTCCAGCTGAAGATTACGTTGAGTATCATAAATGGGCAGAGCTATCTGTGTACACAGTAAAAACACATGACATATAAATTTCATTGCGAATGAATGTCTTTGTAATTTCTTCTTATTTCATATATGAGTTTGACGCCATCGTGTTATACACTTTCAGCCTTATTTATACAATACCTATTTCATGTAATGTAGCTATAAAAACAACAAACAAAGGGATAGTTTTAGAAAATGACTGTTCAATAATGATTCTTTTCTATTTAGTAGGAGAAAAAGTCTTACAATTCCAGTCCTGCTAAAAAAATTCAATAATCAAGGAACTCTGATAGAAGATCAGTTTTCACAAATCTATCATAAAGTCTCTTACAATAGCTTGAAACTGATCCGCCTTAACCATTGTCATGCTAAACCAAGAATATTCCTGCTTTGGCAGGAGGTATAGACAAAGATCAGCCTGCACATATGTGCGGTCTGGTCTTAGTTCATACCGCCTGATTTTCATTTGAAACCCAGAATAGTTATACATGATTTACATTTATTTTCAAATAAATTACTAACTCTTAATTTATGCATCTAGTGCTTTTGGAACTTTCTTTTTGAGACAATTGATCCAAGGTTTTTAATTTTTGACAAAGGTTAATATGCCAACAATGATCTTTGTCACAAGACAATTTGTAATTCATTTTATATTCCAAATAATCCATCAGAAATTCGGTATCTTTTTTTCATCCATTTAGGAGATTTTTTCCGAGATTGTACTCAACTTAATGCAACATAATGTAAATGTGGTACCTGTCACAAAACAATCATGACAATATCTATTTTGATTAACGTATATGAGCTGATGACTCATGCCAAATTTAGAGCCTGTAAGGTTCCTACTTCATCATCAAAGAAGGTTTTAAATTTAAAAATTGACCCGAAATACATAATATACTACCCTCTCCCCCAGTGCTCTTCACATGGTAGCCAAAAATTCATGGTTATAGCTATGTAAATAAGGTCTATGAGCTGATCATCTGTGTCAAATATAAAGGTTGTAGGGATTCTGGTTCTGTAAAATGTGGTGTTAATTGGCCTAGTTGTTTGGGAGGATATGTTGTTTAAAGAAATTGTTGACGGACAACGACGGACGGACAGACGCCAGAAGAAAAGTTATGACAATAGCTCACATGAGGACTTCGTGCTCAGGTAAACTACAAAACATCTTGACCTCAATCGTGAAAGCTGGTGTCTGTTTGACAAAAACTATGAATATGGCTGCTCAGATTGAGAGAGCACTAACAGAAAAAGGCCTGGACATGAGATAAACATGTCGGATATAATAAATGGATCTCATGACGCTATGGGCCTCATGGGTCACTCAAACTACCAAACAAATATGTTTAGGAGAGAATTATTGCGTCCTGAACTAAAGAAGGAATATGCTCATCTCTACCCACACACTACCTGTTACAACTGAATTGTTTGGGGATGACGTGTCTAGGACGGCACGCGAGATTGAAGACACAGCCAAAATTAGAGACAGAATGGCTGGATCATAAATACAACAAAATAATAACAGGCCTAGGCCATGGAATCGTGGTCGTTTCAGGGGTCTTTTTAGATCTAGACCTAGCCAAAGAGCTACATATTCAAATTTTCGTAGCACAGACTCCAACTAGAGGCGCTTGAGCGCCTGATTTGCTCCACAGGCCTGAATATCCTGATAATGATTATTAGAGGATGGTAAGGCAATTCAAAACAGGGATCAATCCAGGGTATATGTTTGAGAGCCAAAAATAAAATTTTCAACACTAACAGAATATTACTGCACAATAAACCGGTCATTTATCTACAAAATTTTGATTGTAGATCTTTCCGCTTTTCATTAAACACCACACATTGTGAATAACTTCACAATAATTGTTTGTCATCAGAACAAATTCTAACTAATGATAATAAGAAGTAAAATATTAAATCCAATACATTTATTCTGTTCAATGCCTTAGAGTGCAGTCAACTCAGCTCTTTTTTCCCCACTCTGAACCACAGTGGGCCACTTTACACCACTTGTATGTCCTCTTTGTGCAGTCACCCTTCGTTCAACTTAACTGACCAATTCTCATGGGGTCTCAGGCTTATTCAACAAATGTTTCTACACATTTGGATTCCAACAAAGCTTATGTTCTTTCTAACCTACAATCTTTACACCTATTAAATTTAATGAGTCTAAAAAAATTATCATTTAGGTGATACCAAAAGTGATCAAATATTCACTTTATATGTTGAAATGTCCTCTGCCAATAAAAAGCATGCTGTTGATCTAATCAAATATTTTTTGCAGCATGATATAACTTCACAGATTTAAAACTACCATGATTTTTAGTTGAAATGCGTCTGCTTAAACTTTGAAAAAAGTTTGTTTTACCCTATATTGGATATTACACCATATAACATATCAAAAGAAATGACCTCTGAAAATAAAATACATATTTTGCATCTGTTCACAATAATTTCTTGCAAGCTGATAAAGGATCACTAAAGAATCATTCCAGTGAAATTCGGTTGATATCCATCAATTAGATTCTAAGAAATTTTTTTTAAATTTTCACTATATAACATATAGAGAAATGACCTCAAGATCACTCAAGAATAATTCATGTGAAGTTTGGTTTATATCCATCAATTAGTTTCTGAGAAAAGCCACCTATTACCATATATGGAAATTAGCCACGCCCACTACAGCAATTGTTTTCAACAGATTAAAATTCTATGAAGGAACTGATAGAGGGTCACCAAAGGAATATTCATGTGACATTTGTTTGAAATCCATCCAGTACTTTATGAGGAGAAGATTTTTAAAGTAAAAGTTTACGGATGGACGGACGGACGGACAGATGCACGGACGGACGTAAGGACACCCTGCCATGACAATAGCCTGCCGACCTTTCGGCCAGTGGAGCTAAAAACTACAACAGACAGCCAGGGGTTTGTCCTCTGCGGATAAACTAGACAAACTTTTACAAGATGTAAGTACTTTAAGGGTAGATTGGAATATTTTGTCTCTGAATTAATAATTGTCTCGGCAGAGCCTCGACAATTTTCAATTCTCCCAACCTCGTTAGATATTTTTCATACAAACATTAAGTACGTATTATATATACCTTGGTTCAGCTGTCAAGAGCTTGATAAAAAATATGTCCAACAAGATGTGATCGAAGAATATCAATACTCCAAAATGGTAATTTATTAGACATTTGACCTTGATAATTAACCTTGACATTGTCAGGTGACTTTGATAATCAATGATGTGTATTGATGCTTATTAGCATTGTAACAAGAATGATGTTGAATTTAGGGGAAAATGTTTACTTTGCAGGCTAAGTTTCCGCAGAAATACTGACGCCAATAAAACAATATGTAAGATTTTAGTCTGACTCCAACAAAACGGGATCCAAAGGACTCAATAATTGGCATTCTAGGGGTCCTATCTTAAAGTTTAGGAGTCCCTGCTTAAGTAAAGACTATTTCTTGTCAGCATTGAAATTATTTTTATATGAGTATAGAGTTATTTACTGGTAAAAGGTAAAGAAAGTATTGATTACACATTGACTATTTGGGACTCAACTTCAGGAAAGAATTTAAGACTGTTTTAAACAGTCTACGATTCTTTGCTGAAGCTGATACCCAGAGGGTCTTTTGGACTCTCACCAGATGGTTTAGAGGGTCCTGGCTACTTATTTGAAAGTCCAAGACTTGCAAAACCCTGAATAGGCCCCTGATCTATTGATGGGGGGGGGGGGCATAAAAAGGGGTATATTTCATAGAAAAATGCATTACAGTTACCCCCTTGATTGCCCTTTTGATGGTAAAAAGATATTTCAAGTTGCAGGTGAATCCCTTTAGAAATATCAGAGGTTTTCAAAAAGGTAAAAAAAGCAGGATAAAATTGCTTCCAACTTTGACACAAAGGCTTTAGCAATTACTGTGGCTTTCTCCAAAAACAGTTAAAAATATATATCATAATTATATCCAAATATGGTTATGGATGGTGAATACCTATGCCAAACAACCCTGTCAGATCTCAAAAAGGAACTTGGTGAGCAAAATATATTCACGTAATTCTGAAATAATGCTACACCATTATCAACAGAAATAACTTACATATAATCATAAATAATATTTCAAGCTTTTCTATGTTTTTTTGTTTGTCACAAGAAAATATCTATTATAAATGTCCCTCTTAAAGTAAAAAGATCCACTTTAGACAGAGATTATTCCATGTAAATAAAACAAAAAAATGAGAGCGTAAAGAAATATCTTTGGAGCATTCTTTAAACATTTTGAGAAAAGAAACAAAAGACGATGCCCTATTCAAATTATAAAAGCTGATAAACTAGTGTTTATTACATGCTTGTTTTGTAAGATTTTAAAAATCTATAGCATTATCATACTAAAAATCTCCCACTTCAGTAGAAATACTCCAGGTTCAGCATGACAAGGGTTACAAACTTGTAAAACAACACCTTTATCCTAAATACAAACAAGTTAGCTTGTTCACTTTTTAAGTGAAATGAAATCTTCATATATTACACACATTAAAACTTACAAATCTGTTTAGAAAGGCTGGTATTTAACCCTTTCCTGTTTTACAAAAGTTTGGACCTGTCCAAATTCAAAGGTTTTGCAGACGAAAATTAATTTAAAGTGGATTCAACTTGAAAAATAACCATCCAGTAGGGTAGAAAATAGTGTGGAAAAAGAAGAAACTGCTTGTCAGAAGCAATTTCTACTTTTTCCACAATGTTTTCTCAATCATAAAATCACAGGCACGTAAAAAGCAGGGATTAAACAGCAAAGGGTTAACAAGCACATTTTAAACATTGATGCACTTGTGTATGACAATCACTGACCATTATCAATACATACTACAAGTCAATATAAGAAATTAACTTTGAATTCTTTAACCCTTGTCATGCTGAATAAATTTTTGGCTAAAAATTTGCATCAAAATCAAAGGGCAAAAAGTACTGAAAGTTCCAACTGTAGGTCAATTTTTATTTGAAAAACTAAAACTATTGAATATTCAGGTTTGAAAGTGAGAAACAGGTGGTATAGACTAACCTCAGACTGCACATATGTGCAGGCTGATGTTTGTCTATAGCTCCTGCCAAAGCAGGAATATTCCAGGTTCAGCATGACAAGGGTTAATATTATTCAATTAGAGGCAATCGAACACCTGATTTGCTCCACAGCTCTGAATCTTGTGATTATGATCATAAGAGAATAATAGTGCTCTTTAAAAAAGCATCAGTAGTTACCTACATGCACATTACTTTTTCGGCATCATTTGAAATGCACCCTCAGAACTTTCATGAGAAATAAATTGAAATCAAACAATCATAACCTCTGGTGATTCAAAAATTTTCATTATATTTACCATAATTAAATTGAAATTAGTTTGTCTATAAAAGTTATATTTTCTTTCCAATTAAAATAACTTTTTGTGGGATCATCCAAGGAATCTGAAGTGAAACTTGGTGGATTTCCACGGGTAACATTTTGGGAAAAATGATTTTCAAAGTTGCAACTATATAATATATTATTATAATTTTAGTGAAATGATCCCCACTCAAAGAGGACGTATTTTAAATCGTATAATATTAATTTTTTTGTAGCCTAATAAAACATCACCGCAAGGATCAGTCATGTGAAATTTGGTTATGTAATTATGTCCATCAATTAGGTTCTGAGGAAAATGATTATCAAAGTTTCCACTTTGTGATATATAGAGAAAAGATCTACGCCAATAAAAGACATTTTTCATCTGATCAGAATATTTTTTGTAGCCTGATACAGGGTTGTCAAAGGATCATTCATGTGAAATTTTATTGGTATCCATCCATTAGGTTCTGAAAAAAGTTACATTTACCATCAGATAAAATTTTCTTGAACTACTTTGAAAGAGTCACCTAAGGATTATTCGCATGAAGTTTATTTGAAATACATCCAGTAGTTTCTGAGGAGATTTTCAAAGAAAAAATTTAAGGCCAGACAGATAGCCTCAAGACAGACACAGGGCCATGACAATATATAGTGGTCTTTGGCCAGTGTAGCTAAATATCATATGACTAGATAAGTCAAAATTAATATTAAATTTGAAATTTTTGAGAATTATAGCAACTTTGTCTCTCTTTAGAAAAAAACATTGTAGAAATTGAAAATTTTGATAGTCAAAATGCTTCCCTGAAGAAATTTTTAAAATTTAAGCATTTTGACTGAATCTTTATTTTTTTTTAAAGGTGAGGACCTAGCCAAAGTAACCTCCAAAAATATTCTTTTCATCGGGATACTGTTTTTTGAAATAAATGTATTATGCAATTAAGAGGATATGCTTCATGATAGCATTAACTACCAAATTAATTTTACTACTTTCCATGGACAAGTAAAAACAAAGCCCAGTATTGTGTTTTATATAACAACTTTAACCATTCATATCATTACAAATTCGAGATTCTATGTATAAACTAAAACTCCTGGTATTCTTGTAAAGGATCATATGACTTTAACACCATTTCACTCATCCATGATACATAATCTGCCATATAATTATGGAACAAGAATATCTACCAATTTATACAACTTTGCAAATAACGTATTTAAACATACTACATAAATGCAATGTAATATAGAATATCATTCATCGGGAACACATATATCAATAATACTATTAATATAAATATATATACATATATAATTCAAGAACATCTAATATTGGTGCCTTGCCATTTCTAGGAAGGCTTGAAAAAGATGAGAATTCTGTGTCAAATCAAAGGACTGAGGGTCCTCAAAGTTGCCATCAGTCAGATGAAGAAATTTCTTAATTGTTCCAAATGAATCTTTGCTTATCATTCACTTAAATTTTTATTTGTCCCAAATCAATTTTCTTTGCCAAGTTTTTTTTTATATTTATATTTTTAGCTATTTTAATTTTATAGCTATCCAAACCTTCTGACAATCAAAGAGGCCCAGGATCTTTTATCAAACACTAATTGAGGGTCAGTGCAAAACTATTTTAAGTGCCAATAAACGGACACTTACAAAAGTGTTACAATGACCTCTCCATTGGGTAACAAAATTTATTTCGAATTGTGATCAATCTCATCTTCTCTTGTACAAAATTCTTGGAGTTTTGTAATTTACCATCCACAATTTCGGTCTCTTCTTATTCGAATGGATTAGATCTGGTCTAGATTTATAAGGTACATCAATAGTCAAGTTGCATTTAAAATGAAAGACTTTGTGCAATTAAAAATCTTTACACATTAGCTATAGATAAGTTGTTGTATTTTAAGATTTCATCTGTACTTTGTCAAAAAGTTTTCGTGGAATCCTCTGAATTTTTCAAGCAAAACTTGTAGCTGTTCTGTTGGGGGTAAGATAGTCGTTCTGTAAAACAGAGAAATAGAGCACATGTATAGATGATGACAGTTTAACCCGTCTGCTGCTGGTTTTTTTTATATTCCTAATGGACAAAAAGCCTTGGCAGGCAGTGTAGACTAATATCAGCCTGCATAGACATGCAGTCTGATCTTAGCCTTCACTTCCTGCTTTCTTCTTAATTGGTATGGGAAAAACTTGATCAAGACTGTTTGTAATGTTCAAAATGCACTTATCCATACAGTGCTACCTAAGTTTTGACTGGGCCAAAGAATGAATAAACTGCCATATATGTAATATGCCATAAATAGTAATAGTTAAATTCCACCCTAAAAACATTTTGATACTGATTCAAGAAGTTTTTAATGATTTCATAGAGAAGTTTTTGAATGGCAATCTAAAAGTCCATTTATAAGCAATTGGGGATTTTATCCCTTTTATTTTGATCATTTTTTGGGTTGTCTATGATAAGTGTTTTAAAACTTCAAATAAAATTTTTACAGTAGCAATTTCATTACAAGCTATGATTAAATGTCTGAAACATAGGTCCAAACAGCTTTCTAGGTAATTTACAAAATGTCTGTAATTAGCAATAATACATGTTTTCAAAACTAAATGTGGTTTAATACAGTGTGTGCTATTTTCAAAATTAGTTAAGGAGAATTTTGTCCCCAACTGTCAAATGGATTTTGTATAAGTCATAAACAAGAGGTTCTAAATAACCCTTTAAAGTGATATCATCTTTCTGTCCAAACCCTGACCCACATTCCACACTTATTCCTGCGTTTTCTAACAACTGGTAATAATAAATTCATTGGGTTTTAACTTTAGGCTATCCATAGTATATAAGAGTTTACAATAGCCCTAGATTGCTCACCTGAAGTGATAGGTACCATCTTTCTGTCCAAATCCAGACCCAGGTACCACACATATTCCTGTATTTTCTAACAACTGGTAGCAGTAAAATGCATCAGGTTTCTGACCTGCAGCCTGTAATTGAATAAGATGTGTGTGAAACACTAATGCCTCCCCCCCCCCCCCCGACTGCCATACAGTAGTTTGATACAAAAGCTATGTGCTACAGCAAACCTTGATTCAATTCTGTAATCCTTGGCAATACTTAATTCAATGTGCAAACCTTAATTCAATCATGTAATCTGTGGCAATACCTAATTCCGTGTGCAGTCAAAAATTTCCCCATATTTGACCTAAAAAAATGACCTTGGCCTTGAACTTGGTACCAAACAGAAAAGTCTTGTTCTAAGTAATTTGGTTTATTTTTAGTTGACAGTGTTGACTGAGGTATGGGCGAATTCATAATTTAGCCAAATAGTACCTGATTTAATGCATTACTTCTAAAGAGTTAGATGTTGAACAAACCTATGCTGTGTGTAATGCTCCATCTGGAATGCATACATAGCCTCTTGAAACCGCGCCCTGCTTTAAGGATGTCTAAATAGTGTAAACTGTTAGCAAATTATACTCTGCTTTGCATTACCCTTGTGTGCAAAGCAGAGTAAAATTTGCAAACAGTTTTTTATGTTTTATGTTTGTTATTCTGAAAACAGGGCAGGTTACATGATATTCTCTCCATTATCAATTTAATGTTAACCCTTGCTGTTTAATCCCTGCTTTTTACGTGCCTGTGATTTTATGATTGATAAAACATTGTGAAAAAAGAAGAAATTGCTTCCGACAAGCAATTTCTTCTTTTTCCTCACTATTTTTTACCCTACTGAATGGTTATTTTTCAAATTAAATCCACTTTAAATTTTCGTCTGCAAAAGCTTTGAATTCGGACAGGTCCAAAATTTTGTAAAACAGGAAAGCGTTTAACTAACCTGAGCCGTCTGTATAGCCCCATCGGGTAATTTTATATTCGGGAATGCATACATAGCTCCCTGAACCTGGTTACATGATACTCCTTCTATAGAATTAAATGTTTCTGTTACCATGGAAGCTTTTTTCTTCAACTCACCAAGAACTGAATCTTTTTGCTAAAAAAAAGTTAGGATATTCATTTTCAGTTATCGTCTGTTGTATGGTTATCTCATTTTCTTCAAAATTCTCCTTTAGATTATCACGAAAAAATGGTAAATTATCACTTAATAATCTTTCTGCACAACCAGTGAATTACCAAAAGATTATACCCTGCCTTTGTTCATTTCACCAAATTTGGTATTATCTAAACAAAGCCAAATGAACAAATGACGTCATGACATTGCTTAGTAATTACATGCAAAATGAAATTAAGAAAATTTGTTGAAGATTTTGCTCATTTTATCTCATTTTAGCATTAAAGAAATAGAAAAATCATTTGTTTTATGTAAAATCAATAAATCTTCATTTTGTAAACAACAAAAGCTATATTTTCAATTGCGGCCACATGAAAATAAAGTTTTTTCTTGTTCACCCAATGAAACATACATTTATCTGCCACTAAAACAAACAATAATTCTGTTAAAAAACATTGATAAATGAAATGGTAGTTTTAGGCTGGTCACTGGTACATGTAGTTTCCATCATCATCGTTGATTGATATACGGTAGGCCCAATAGAAATTTATGAAATCTTTATGTAAAACCCCTGTTGGTTAGCTAGGACATTTCTAACTATTTCGTTTACTACATCTCCAAACTTATTTACTTTTATCCTACCACTCCACTCGAAATGGAAGCACATGCTGCAGGGTGTCATGTGACCTGCCTCTAGTACTTCCATTTATTGGGGATCTGAACTCCTGTACATATCTCTAATAACCTAATAATTTCAAATTTTGCTATGGTATAAATTTTGGCTTTTCAAATATTTTGGTTGGAAAGATCTTCAAGAATTAAGGTAGTGGACCCGTAATAGTTCTGCAACATTTCAGACCACATGTTCTAGCACAATGTTAACTGAGGTTTCCTAATGAAGATCATTGGGAAACCTCCGTTAACACTCTTAAAGTTCATTACTTCTGAGACGTTGGAAACCTATAACTGATCCACTACCTTAAAAAAGCGTTTGTGTAACAACAAGCAACATTAAGATGTAAATAGGAGTCCCTTTTTTGCCTTTACAAGTCTTATCTTATTTCTACTCCTACCACCATTTGATCAACAAAGCAATCATGACGCATGTGCAGTCTTTTTCCCATATCTAGTTGCCACTTTGATAAATATTGTGTTTAAAAAAATGACCTTAAGGGACAATACCTACAATATATTTTTGTTATAACTTTGTTATATACTGAATTAGTAATGCAAAAATACTAATATACCTTTGAAAACATATCATAGGAAGGCTCCCCTGGTTGGGGTGGATTAACAACAACATCCATTGCAGCCTAAAATAGAAATATGAGAAGTCTTAATTCACTCTACAAAAGTCACTTTTATATCTAATTTATTAAAAGAAAGTTTTACAAGTAAATTATTGCCTCAGATTTGAAAAATAAATATGTTCTCAAAAAATAAGGTCACAATATTCCCACACCATCAATAGTAACATAAGGTGCATTGTTTTTTTAACCTTTGGCATTAGTGGATGATTTAATGTTTATCCATTATTTCCTTAAAATCTGGTTGATAATGTCAACTGTTTATGTTAACCACTTAAATAGTAGGAGCATAAATTTAAGAACCTAGTCTTTTGCAGCTTCACTGAAGATAACTGTATTTTTAAGGCTCAGTATGTGAGCTTGGCATAACAGTTGTAACTGGCTCTAAAAATTAATGATATATTGATGGGTAGCTACACTTGTTTTGCGCTGAGCATAACAAATAACTTTGGTACCTCAGCATTTTTTAGCTGAGTCTTTGCACAAGTTGGCATGAAAACATGTTTTTTTGCATGAGCTCTAGCAGATAATATGACTATAAACCAACCTGTCCTGCCACAGAAGAACACAGTTTTGCTGAGATTGACTTTAAAAGCATCGCTTTAACATCTGGGTCTAGGTTTATAACCTCACAGTAGCCTCCTCGAAATCCACATCTGGAAATATTTGCACATACAAGCCTGTGTGTGACACTTCTAACAATTTAATATGAGCACAAGGTTAAGACTCAGATTAGTCTGTGTATTTACACAGTCTAATCAGTGTCTTCATTATGCGCTTAAAACCAGTAGCTAGCTACTGAGTCATAGAGCTTGCTCACAATCAGAGAATACATATAAGGCTCTGTTTGGTTGTCCAGGTTGTGAGAAGAATTTATTTATTATTGAAAAAGTCATTTTAAAACTATTTTAGTTTAAAAAGGCAAATCAGGTGGTAAAAACTAAGATAAGACAGCACATATGTGTTCTCTGACTTTTGTCTATACCTCCTGCAAAAGCAGGAATATTCTGGATTCAGCATTACAAGGATTAAGAGGTTTATTTTCCTTCAGTCTCACTCATTACTTTTGAAGCCCAGATATCTTTGTAGAATAATAATAAGCGGACTAACCCTCCCATGTATCCTTTTGTAGAATTACTCATGTTTCCTTTTGTAGAATTATCATATTCAGACTTACTTATTCCATGTATCCTTTTGTGGAATTACTCATGTTTCCTTTTGTAGAATTATCATATTCAGACTTACTTATTCGATGTATCCTTTTGTAGAATTACTCATGTTTCCTTTTGTAGAATTATCATATTCAGACTTACTTATTCCATGTATCCTTTTGTAGAATTACTCATGTTTCCTTTTGTAGAATTATCATATTCAGACTTACTTATTCCATGTATCCTTTTGTAGAATTAAGATGGACTTAATCTACTAGGCATCCTTTTGTAGAATAATGATAAATGGACTTACTCTCCCATGTATCCTTTTGAAGGATAATGATAAGAAGACTTACTCTCCCATGTATCCTTTAGAAGTTGACATAAAAGATGCGAGTTCTTGTGAGCTATAATCTGGTCCCATCTCACTGAGTACTTTCTTAAATGAATGAAACTCTGATCCCTCAGCATATACATTGTGTTGATACACCTATACATATAAAACAGGAACAATGGGTAGAAAAGTATCTATGAGACTGTGCGTGACATTTCCAACAATTTCAAAAGTGCGCAAAGCAAAGACTCTAGCCAGCCTGTGCAGCCCCACAGTCTGTCCAGGCTTTTTGCTAAGCGCCCTGTAGATAGATAATGTTTTTATCCTTCATAATAAGACTAATGAATATTCTTGATACATTGTGTGGTTGTCTAGACTGCACAGTGTTTGTTCAACAAATGAAAATGTTGGAAATGCCATGCACAGGCTCATATTTCATTTAAATGCTTAGCTGGATTATGGAGAGATAACTGTAGATTATTGATTGGTAATCTCACCATCATACCAGTCAAATTTCCAACAGATTACATACTTCTTTCATTTAATTCACCCTACTTAACTTTATCTATACCCAGAACATTGCCCACATATCATCTGCAAATCGACATGCTTTATGAGAATTAGTCCTAAAATTGAAATATTTCATCTAATTTAGGACCTAATCACACTGTATGAAAACTAGAAGCAAATTCATCCATGAGTGTGATTAGGTTTTAAGTTTCATACCTCCATGAAATCAACAAAAAGTTTTTCCATATCTAATAATTTAATTTATTGAAGCAAGATTTACCCTCAAATACATGGAGTGTTTATGAGATACATGGAGTTTTTATGAGACAACTTTTCATGGAAGCTTACAAAAAATCTGCGTTATCAAAACTGTTTTCATTGAGTAACGATACCAATTTTTCAGCCAATCAGAATTAATGAATCTTGGTGAACACAACTAGAATTAAATTATTTTTGCATAAAGGAAATGGAATAATCTTAACAACAATAGTTTTATTTCCATTTCGAAACTGATTAAAATATAGCTTTCATTGTTCACTTAATAAAATATAAATCGATCTAACACAGTCAATGAAACAAACAATTATTTTCTATATATACAGACCTAAATATAGACCTAGTGCATCATAGATTGTTCTACAAAAAAACAAAGCAAGGAATGTGTGCTGCTACACTATTATTAATGTCCTAATGCTAAATACAAACTGGGTGCCTTTTGATTTTATATTTGACCCAAGTCGGGGAAACAATCCTGCAATAAGATTTCTGTTTCTTTAGAGATATTTTTTTTTTAATTGATCTCATGAAACACTCTCAAAAGATTTGCTCTTGCAATTATTTTCATTATCACATTGCAATTGCAGTGATTCCCTTTGACAGTAAACCAACATAAAGAGCAAGAGGACCAAGATGGTCCTAGATAGCTCACCTGAGTCTCTTTGACCCCTGTGTCATCACATCAATCAAATAGGCAGATGTCATAAAGGAGATAATTTCTACACAAAACCAAGTTTCATGAAGTTTCGGCCAAAATTGTGGCCTCTAAAGTTATAACAAAAAAAATATCATTAAGACCCCCTTTCCCCGTGATATGGCATGGATCCTTCCCATTTTCAATAGGGTTCATCCTTGTGACCTGGCCAACATTCAGACCAAGTTTCATGAAGATTTGGCCATATTTGTGGCCTCTAGTGTGTAAACACTTTAATTGTTGAGGCCAGACAACAGACGACACACATTCAATGATAACAAAAGCTCACCTTGAGCATCGTGCTCAGGTGATCTAAAAAACAACAACATCAATATCTATTTATTCACTGAAATTAACTCACCTCATCTGCTAGGATAAATAAATTTTCTTCTTTGGCAAATTTGATGATGTCTTCTATATTCTTTCTTGGCAATACTTGTCCTACAACAAAATCAATCATTTATAATACCTTCAAGAAAAAGTCATCTTTCCGTAATGCTTTACTATCATGCAAGATGAATATTTTTTCAAATTTATGTAAATCAGTCTGATATTGTTATCACTGAAAGGTATCTCTAGTCTATAACTAGCTTTGGGTTATTTTTTTTTTCCAAAGTATCTAATAGTTTCTAAATGGAGGGGTCAGTGCAACACTATTGTAAGTGCCTATATAATTATAGGCACTTACAATAGTGTTGCACTGATCCCTCAAAATGTAACTGGTTGATTCTTCTACAACAAGAGGACCGGATCGCTCACCTGAGTCTCTTTGACCCTGGGACATCACATTAATAAATAGGCAGATGTCAAAAAAAAAGATAATTGCCTAAGATCAATACCATGGAACGTTTTCAGCGAAGAGCAAGACAGATATGCCTTTTTGCTCTTTGATACTATGTCAAAAGGGATGCACCCGGGTGGACCCCAAATGTGACCCCAGGGTCTTGATATGAACAAACTTGGAAGAGGTCCATAAGATGATGCTACATACTAAATATGAAAGCTGTCTGCCTTCTGGTTTCAGAGAAGAAGATTTTTTAAGGTTTTCCTATTTTCACCCATCATGCTCAGGTGAGCTGAAAGGGATGCTCCTGGGGATCCCAAATATGACCCAAGGGTCTTGATATGAACAAATTTGGTAGGGGCCCACTAGATGATAATACATACTAAAAATGAAAGCAGTGTGCCCTCTGGTTTCGATTTAAGAAGATTTTAAAAGATTTTCGCTCTTTGATTCTATGTAAAAAGGGTTGCGCCCGGGTGGAGCCCAAATATGATCCTAGGGTCTTGATATGAACAAACTTGGTATAGGTCCACTATATGATGCTACATACCAAATATGAAAGCTGTCTGCCTTCTGGTTTCATAGAAGATTTTTGAAGATTTTCATTTTTTACCCTTTGTGCTCATAAGAGATAAAGGGATGCACCCGCACAAAGCCCAAATATGAACCAAGGGTCTTGATATGAACAAACTTGGTAGAGGCCCACTAGGTGATGCTACACACCAAATATTAAAGCTGTCTGCCATCTGGTTTCAGAGAAGAAGATTTTTAAAGTTTTTCGCTCTTTGATTCTATGTAAAAAGGGTTGCGCCCGGGCAAAGCCCAAATATGACCCAAGGGTCTTGATATGAACAAACTTGGTAGAGGTCCACTAGATGATGCTACATACCAAATATGAAATCTTTCTGCCTTCTGGTTTCAGAGAAGAAGATTTTTTAAGATTTTCATATTTTCACCCTTTTTGTTAAGGGTAAAGGGAAAGTTAAGGGTGGATTTCATTTATTTGAACAACTTTGGTAGAGCTTGATCCAAGGAACATCCCTGCCAAGTTTCATCAAGATTGGCCCACTGGTTTAGGAGGAGAAGATGTTTTAAGAAATTGTGGACGACGCACGACGGACGACTGACGACGGACGACGGACATTCTACGATCCCAATAGCTCACCTTGAGCACTTCGTGCTCAGGTGAGCTAAAAATGTTAGAGTCCCAATATACTCGCCATGTAATTATGTGGCAGAATATCACCAAACACTGATAAAATGCACAAGGTCACATAAATCCACCTTCGCTGGTGTATAAACAGTGTTTTACTTTTTTACTTAGACTGTCAACTTACCGGTAGGATTTCCAGGATTAATGATAACAATTCCTCTAGGTTTACAGTGTGGTCTTGCTTCATCGAGAGATCTCTTTAATTCTTGTAAATCTAGACCCCAGGTGTTTGATTCATCTAAAAAGTATCCTATCTGAAGTAAATATAGCCCATATAGCTAAGGCATACTTTGGAGACAAAATGAAAGAGTGAGCAACACAAAATTGGTGATAATTTCAAATTAGTTCTTTTGATCAACAGATAGACAAACAGTTACTGACAGAATGATTCTTGTATATCAAAAAACCATATTTAATTTACTGAATTGAAACAAATGATTGGAATGATTTTGTAATTTCCATATGCTTTATTCCAAAAGCCTTCCCAGATGTTCATGTGATTCAAGCTTGAGGAGAAAATGTATTATAAATGATACTGTCCTAAGTTCCTAACTTATCAAAAGCTATTCATGATTTTTTCTGCAGTACACAAAGCTTTGACAGACAGAAATCAGACTTTAGCCTATACCCCTAGCTTTCTTCTAAATTATTTTAAGAAGAATTTGAGAGAAAGGTTAATATGCTGCAACACTCAATGTCAATAAGAATGACAAAACCGAAAATTTAGTGTCGCAAGCGTATATCTCAGCGGAATTTGGGATTTGGACCCCATTATCCTGCATGTTTAGCCTACTGCATCTAATATACCTCGGACACATACTTTTTGTCGCATAACGATCCACAAACAAGAGATAAAATAAGTGAATGGACCAAATTTACCCCAAAAACGGTTGTCGCAAAAGAGGGTTGCTATTTGTTAACGCACATATTTGCAAAGCTAGCAGTAAGAATTCAAATATTTATCCGTATTTCATTCGTGTGATAGTATTTTAAATAGGGAAAATACATTTTGTTTCACTGCGTTAAGGCAAGAAAGAAATTTTACATGAAAATCGTTGTCGCATGAAACCAGTCAGGTACGTTAACTGTTTTTTGTGAAAAAAGTTCACAGTCAAAATATAGAACAAAAAACAATATTTATTGACATAATCACTCCCTGACAAGGTCTTATCAAAAAGTAGGCAACTTTGACTAATTGTGATAAGCGGTAAACGAAAAATAAACCGAAAGGTCTTTTTCATTGGAGTGTTACGTTTAAAAATGTCAGGGACGTTAAATCTTTCACTTACCAATGTTTAAATAATATGCTACTAACGTATATAAGACATTGGACAAAGTGAAAGTACCAAAGTCTAGTATTACAGGGATATACATTTAGCAGGATTGTTCCGCATATTTGAAAATTAAATATGGGCAAGTTAAGAAACGTCAGGTACGTTAAATGTCAGTAACGTTAACCGAAACAAACTTTCCTTTCCCTAGTTGTAGTAAGCGCGTATAACTTAGTCACGTTACATCATGTATTATGTGCGAAGCATGGGCATTTGATAAAATCAATAAATCCGTTTATTTTGAAGTAGTGTTTCATGTAAAAATGCAAAGTTAAGCAGATTTATAGAGTTGACAAAAAAAGAAAGAGTTTTACAGGTATTTACCCTTTTATTTCATTTAAAGATAGAAATCAAATGAGAGATGTTTTGTGAACAGGTTAGACATATTTGCGGCATATTTAATTAGGAAAGAAACTGAGAATTTGCGTTCAAAATTGGTTTAACGTCCCTGACAAGATATCTAACGTCCCTGACATATCTTTTCATGGCCTTAATCATGCGTAAAACTAACCCTGAATACTAGAAAGCTTACCGAGAGCGGAAGATAATAGATATCGAAGGACAATTCATTTCTACTACGAGAAAGAGAGTGAACAAGAAAGTACAAAGCACCAATCGAAAGTTTGAGTAAAGCAAACCCTGATGTGGGGATTTTTCGGAAGACGATGCTATGATTATATTTCAGCGAACGTTTTAGCACTTTTGACTTCAAATTCATATTGCTTAAATCGGTATTCTACTACATGGTTCTGATACTCTTTTAATGAACAGTATAATGACGAAATTAATGAACAGTATTATGACGAAATTAATGAACAGTATAATGAAGAAATAACTACTGGTATTTCTGATGGTAAGGAAGTAATCCGTTAAACACCCGATGTCGTACCGATTTCAAGGAGAATCATGTTTTTATTATGGTTTTACTACCTTCAAATACAAATAGGTTTTACAAAATATTATCCATGATTAATGCCCTGGCAGGGCGGGGCCTAAGTAACGGGTCATTGCACTTAAGGTTAAGGGAAATCAGCTTTTATCTAAAATAACCTACTTCTAAAGAGAGTCGACATAAATAACTCGAGACCTTAAATCGTAGATTGGTAACCAAATCCTCGTACCTTCAGCTTAATGAAGCTGAAGTTACGAGGCCTTGGTAACCAAACAATGACATGTGTTCACGCTCTCAAAGCATGTGAATCCTTTAGGTTTTAGGATACAGTTGTTTGCAAGCGTTAACGATGATTACCGACTAAAATTTGAAAGAACCCAAACTATTGAAAAGTAAACTCGCCAAATTACGTCACGGTTACGCCCCGCCCTGCCAGTTCATTAATTACGCAGAATACTGCATTTACTTTTTTAATTGCCTATTGCGTTAATAGTATCGGCAAATGATTTCGATCTGGCGACAACTAAGTAAAAAAGACAAACTTCAATTTGAATTCTCGGTGTAAAATGTGGCAATTTAAGTGCCTTTTTAGTTTAAAAGTACTAACGACCTTTGCGCATTTGGACATTAAATACCCTTTATCTTTAATTTCTATAAAAGGGTAAGAGAGATGCATTTTATTGTCGGTTGTTCAAGGCACACACGGACCTTAGTTAACACGGCGTTATTTATGTAGGTATGAATCGAAAACAAAATTTTTGATTTTGTGATTAACAATGTGGACAATTATATAGAAATCCTTGCTTTCTGTTCTCGAGAGTGAATAGACTTGCTTGGCGTTTTCATGTGGAATCTTAAAGATTTTGAGGCTTTTGAGCGTGAAATTCTTAAAAAAACAGATTTGTATACAGCTATATCAAAACTCTAGATTGGCGGGACTTTTTTCATTACATATGAGTGATTTCTCATAGGAAAGTCAGTTAGTGCTTTTTAATCATCATTGGGCGACCAAATTGTCGAAATTGCAGCTTTTGAAAAGCTGTAGTTACGACTTTTCATTTGTTAAGAAGGATTATATATCAAGAGAAGAATTATTAACTTTAATTTCGTTTTAAGAATAGCAATGACATGTAATGTTCTATAGTTTAGCGTTTTTTGTCAGGTATGTTAAATCATTCAGCTCTTTTTAAAACACGAAATCGTAAAAAGCATATCCGCTATATCAAAGTAACTTAAATTCCACCGGATAAACAATATTTTAGTAATTATAATTCAGTATCCATTTTATAATATGATTGATGGCAATATGATTAAAGTATTTTGACAATAAAGCAATATTGAAGATTTCTGAAAAAAAACACATATATTTGTCTTCGATAGATATTAACAATGATAGAAAAGGGTTCTTTTTTGGTTGTTTTTCTTTTAAATGAAATGTGCCGGAGTAAGTAAAAAGGTGTAAATACACCATTACTCGCATGCTGTCTTATTTAATTCAGACATTAAGTACATCTAACGTACCTGACATGACGAACACAGTTGCTTTATTAAATCCATCATTTGAAAAATTTTTTGAAGTGGCAAAAGGGCCCCGTTGTTTATTTCAGTTGTGTTACATGTTAAAGTTATTAAAAAAAGTTTATTTCACTTGAAATGACGTGGTTGATTTTTTGATAGTTGCTGAATTGCAATTGTCCTTCTTATTGACATTGAGTGTGCAAACATTTACAATTTGTTTGAAAAAAAACTAGACTGTTGCAAAGCGGACCCCCTACAAGTGTTTGTCAATAATTTAAAGCTATTTTCATTCAAAGAGACATAACTCAATCAAAAGTCAATGGATCAAAATCAAAAACATCACATGCACATCTCTGCTTGATCTTGATCACATCTGTAAATTTTGAATGAAATCCACCCATAAGTTGCTGAGAAATAGAGTGGACAAGAAAAAGCTACAGACTGATTGACCAACAGAAGGACTGACAGACTGACCAACAAGCTGACTCCTATACATCCCACACACATAGTTTTGAGGGGGGTATAAAAGAATCAATTATTATTAACTAATATCCACTCACTGGGTATGCATTGTATTCAGCTATTGTAGCAGTATAGAGAGGATATTGTGGTATAGGAATCATTACACCGGCTCTCCCATTCCCTGACTCTCCTGTCATCATTAGCTTCATGATAATCTGTAAAATTAAATTCAGAGATCAAAACGAATATATATTGTTAGTGCCTATAAAGTTAAAGGCACTTACAATATTTTTCCATTGATCCCTTAAAATAATAAGCTATTGTGATAATAAAGGGAGGATATTATGGTAAAGGAATCATCATAACACCATATCTCTCCTTTCCTGACTCTCCTGTCATTCTTAGCTTCATCATTATCTGTAAAAATAAAATATGAGGTCGAAGCAAAACTATTGTAAGTGCCTATAAATTTATAGGCAATTACAAAAGTTTTGAACAGACCTCTAGAAATAATAAAGTATTGTGGCAATAAAGGGAGGATATGGTGGAATAGGAATCATCACAAAAACTCTCTGATTCCTTGACTCTCCCGTCAAAATTTACTTTTATTATTATCTGTGAAAATGAAGGTTTTTCTAAAATTACAAGGCCAATATTGGGAAAGAACATAGCCGTCAAGGTCATAGAATTATTTTTTTTTAATGTTTTTTGGTTGACATCCAGAAATACTAGTAGATTATCATTTGATCAACTCTCCACCTAACCAGTGAAATTATCAAAAACATAAATCCAGCTTTGTTCAATTCACACTATCAGATTTTATCTGATAGTGTGAGCCCAATAAGTGACATCATCATGAATGGGGCAAAGCAACCACATGCAAAATGAAGTGCTTTAAGAAAATATGTAGAGATGGGAATGATTACCCAATTAATTGAGTACTCGATCAAGCATCCAAGTATCGATTACCAATTTCACTAATCGAGTAATCGGAGATAAAGAAAATCATACGAAAATACATTACAAAACTATTTTTTAAAAATCCTCAAAATATCGATCTTTTTATTTTCAATGTTGTACAATGGTAAAGTATGCAGCAACTGATCGTCTGTCGATTATCTTATCCGTGCAAAACTTTCCATATTTGCAATCAAGTGCCAACAGTTATTGTTCTCGCTGTCAACCAATGTCATAATTTTTCGCACCTTGGACATTTGATACCCTGAATAGAAGCTATGCGTTTTATATAAACGTATGCTAAATTTCCTTTGAGTTGAATTATCAAATCAACGGAATGTCTATTGACATGACAAACCTTGTAACTCAGGCTTGTTGATGGTGTAGTTGCTTAGTGTTTGCCTACCGAAGACAGCATATTTAAACGTCAAATAACACCGATAAATATCACCAAGAAAGCCAACCTCTAGGCCTGTGTTTAACAATTATACATTTCTCCTTTTAAAATAGGGAACAAATTTACCCTTTACTTTCAATTTGAGCGAAGATATACTGCAAATACCATATGCTAATACATATATGTTTTAAACACAATAATCAAAAATGTTGTCAACCCTATGCGAGTACTCGAGTGCTCGATCGGAAAGGTAACCGAACAATCGATTCGTAATTAGTAATCGTTACCATCCCTAAAAATGTGTTCTAAAATTTTCACATTGTGTCTCATCTTTGCATTAAAGAAAAAGAATTATTGTTTGTTTTTTCAAGTATGATCTATTGGATATTTCATTGGGGACAGCAAAAGCTTTCTTTTCCCTCGTTGCTCCCCCCTCGTGAAAATATAGCTTTTGTTGTTCACCCAATGAAATATAAATGAAATCTTATTCTAAAACAAATATCAGTCATTGGACTTTTTCTTACATTTTTTTCTACAGGATGGATTCATTTCAAATTACACTCACTTTCAATTGTCGTCTGCAACATCTTACAATTTGGACCAGTCTCAAACTATGAAAAAACGGGAGAATGTTAAAGTAAAGATTGGGAACCTATGGTCATTAGATACCTTAATTGCATCACTAGCTCCAGTACTGAGGAAGACGTCTTCTGGATCACATGGATGTCGGTCTCTCTGTGTGATATATTTGGCAATATCTTCTCTTATAACCCTCACACCTGAACTATCACTGTATGCACCTATAGATAATGGAACACAAAATTGACAAAAATAAATGAACCTGTGCGTGGCAATTCCAACAATTTCACACGTGCCCAAGGTACAAATGTTAAGAGACGTTGACAACGACACACTGCAAAAATAATGTATGCTGACTGCATGAAGATAGTTTAAGACCTTATCTATCTATATCATGCAAAGCAAGGATTCTGGTCAGACTGTGCGGCTGCACAGGCTGGCCAGAAACTTTGCTTTGTGCACAATTGAAATTGTTGGAAATGTCTCGAACAGGCTCAAATATCTTTTATAATGGTCAATCTTTATAATTAATACATGTACACAAAACAATAACGCAACATGTGGGCAGGGGTGCAGGTGAGTGTAAATTATAAATATTTGACCCGTCACGCAAAAAGGGACAATCCAGGGATTCTGTAAAATGAATTATTGAAAAAGAGATTTAATCCAGCATAGGTAAACCAGAAGTCGCCTTTCAAAAATTCTTTCACTGGAAGGTAGATCATTCATTCATTCATTCATTCATTCATTCATTCATTCATTCATTCATTCATTCATTCATTCATAAGCCTACTTATTTTCTACGCAAACTTATCATAACAAGAGGACCATGATGGTCCTATATAGCTCACCTGAGTTAGTCACTCATAACTTGTCAAACCATTTTATGAATACCAGAATTTGTTTGATGTACATTTAGGGTGGTTAAATTTTGTCCTACTGCAATTTGATTTTCTTTAATTTTCATAAATTTTCAACTGTTCTCTTACCATAGCAAATTCTTTTAACAACTTTAGTAGTAGACCTACACGTTTAGAACATCCATGCTAAGTTTAAAATTGATTGTTCTAAGATTTTAGGTAATTTATGCCATTTTTCAGACATTCCGTTTCCACGGCAACCAGAGTTTTTGATAAAATGAAATTATTTTAACAACTTTTGAAGAACTTCATCCAAGGATCATCCCTGCCAAAATTCAGCTTGATTGGTCAAGTGGTTTGGGAGGAGAAGAATTTTTTTTATATTTTCAGTCATTTTCGGCCATTTTTCAGACTTTCGGTTACCATGGAAACCAGAGTTTTTGATGAAATTAAATTCTTTTAACAACTTTTAAAGAGCTTCACACTAGAAACATCTCTGCCAAGTTTCAGCTTGATTGGCTTAGTGGTTTAGGAAAAGAAGATTTTTTTCTAAGATTATCGGCCATTTTCGGCCATATTTCAACCTTTCTGTTACCATGGAAACCAGAATTTTAGGTGAAATTAAATTCTTTTAACAACTTTTAAAGAGCTTCACTCAAGGAACATTTCTGCCAAGTTTCAGCTTGATTGGCTTAGTGGTTTAGGAGGAGAAGAATCTTTTCTAAGATTTTCGACCATTTTCGGCCATTTTTCAACCTTTCCGTTACCGTGGAAACCAGAGATTTTGATGAAATTAAATTCTTTTAACAACTTTTGAAGAGCTTCACCTAAGGAACATCTCTGCCAAGTTTCAGCTTGATTGGCTTAGTGGTTTAGGAAAAGAAGATTTTTTTCTAAGATTATCGGCCATTTTCGGCCATATTTCAACCTTTCTGTTACCATGGAAACCAGAATTTTAGGTGAAATTAAATTCTTTTAACAACTTTTAAAGAGCTTCACTCAAGGAACATTTCTGCCAAGTTTCAGCTTGATTGGCTTAGTGGTTTAGGAGGAGAAGAATCTTTTCTAAGATTTTCGACCATTTTCGGCCATTTTTCAACCTTTCCGTTACCATGGAAACCAGAGATTTTGATGAAATTAAATTCTTTTAACAACTTTTGAAGAGCTTCACCTAAGGAACATCTCTGCCAAGTTTCAGCTTGATTGGCCTAGTGGTTTTGGAGGAGAAGAATTTTTTCTAAGATTTTCGCGATTTTCAGCCTTTCTGTTACCATGGCAACCACAGTTATTTATAGAATTAAATTCTTTTAACAACTTTTGAAGAGGTTCACCCAAGGAACATCCCTGTCAAGTTTCAGCTTGATTGGCCTAGTGGTTTAGGAGGAGAAGATGTTTAAAGAAATTGTTGACGGACGGATGGACGGACGGACGGACTGACGGACGGACAATGGACGGACGACGGACAGTGAGTGATCACAATAACTCACCTTGAGCACTTTGTGCTCAGGTGAGCTAAAAATACAGAAACTCTTGTGAAAAAGTCTTATAATTATTTAATTGTGTACTGAAGGGTTAACAAAATATTCATCCATACCAATACTACCCCCACCACAGCTCTGTAATATTCTAGCAGCTCTTTCTTTCGCATCAGATGGGTAAGCTGGATCCTGCATTAATTTCTCTGGATCTGTACACAGAGCCACAACCTAAAACATAACATAGAGATTGTCCCTTTTCTTTCATGTTTTCAGATTGAGTTCTTATTCAGAGTTACAGATGGTGATATTTCAGATTTTAGATTAACATATTTGAATTTTTCAATAGCACAAACCTTAATATAATGGAACTCTTTGTTATCGTCTAGCCAATATCATTCGGAAAATTGTGACTGGTTTTATCTGTACCTCTGCTAATAAGATATCCTTGTGATTTATCGCTTGATAATTTCACCAACAAACCCCTGAAATTGTCAAATTGGTAAACTATCTGTTTTGACAGATTTAGCCCTGATTTTATTCATTGACCCTCAACATAGCCCAAAGATACCAATGAAATCATCATATTAAGACATAGTCACACCTTAATATTTCGGTCAGCATTCTAAGTATGTTTCAATAATTCCATGTGTGCATGTATTAGAACCGCTAGGCTATGACGAGTGTGTGTAACATATATATAGCAATTGTGTGACACACAAAAAAATGAATTATCCAATGATTTCGAGCAATCAACTGACACCAGTGTTTAGTGGTGTCACAAAATGTTCTTTTTACAACAGTGACGACCAATGGTCTTTATCAATGTTTCCTCAAACGATAGCCAGAATGGTAAAGTGTAATTTCCAAGTAAATTCCCATGGTTTAGGTTATTTATGTATACACAATTTATCATTGTGTCTTATTTTTGTATAAGAAAAACAGAATAAATGTTTAACTTTTGTGTAAGCGTAACAAATCTTTTATTTTGTAAATAGCAAAAGCTTTAATTTCACCCAAGGCTCTGCCCCTCATTCAGGTCAAAAAGCACTAAAGCACTCCAAAGAACCCAAAACTTCATAAAGACATCCCAAAGAACCCCATAAGCATCCAATATAATTCCTAAAATCCCAAAACAACCCCTGTCATACTCACAATTTAAAAAAAGTTGAGCCCATGTGACATTTCTCATTGCATAAAGAGTTCAACATCCAATTATAGTCCGTTTGACTTCTATATGGACCAACATTCCGCCGAAAATCTCGGGAATTAATAAATGAAACGCATATTTTTCTTGACATATCATATTTTCCAGCTAATACCATGACGAATTTTGTTTTCCAGAATTTTTGAATGTAAAATAATGATTTTGTCCGTCCGTCTACATGTTAACTGCCAGCCTTTCATACCTACTTGTGACTGTGTTAAACAGAACAGCGAACTGTATATCCAAAAATAGTACTGATTTGCATAGGGGCCGAGTCAAAAGTGTCAGATTTTAAGAGAATTGTTTTAGTAAAGAGTTAAGTATTTTAATATAATTAAGTTTGTTGAAGAATTTTACTACCGTTGGATATCAAATCTATGTATATTCTCCTTTCTTCAGAAACCATTTGATTAGATAATTGATTATTGTTTTTATTTATTCTGTGATGAACCCTATATTTACATGTAAAGACCAATCAAAAAGCATTATTAAACGAAGAAGTTGGGAACTAAACACTAAACAGCCTCCACCACCCCTCGTGTTTAAGAGCGGAAAATGCAAAAATATTAACATTAATTAGATAGACAAAATCATTATTTTGAAATCCTTTTATTTTCAAAAAATATTTTTTGGAATGGTATAAAGCTGAAATTAAGATTTTCCCTCTAATACCATCCTACATCAAGGATACCACGGACTTCATAAACAAGGTAGAATGTCTCACCAACTTGCCCAACCATTTCTATATGGTTACCATGGACGTCACGTCCCTCTACACGAACATTCCAAATCACGAAGGAATGACAGCCGTTGCTAGATTACTGAATAAACATAATCCGCAATATAGTCTTTCCAACAAAAGCATTCTCGCTTTGCTGAAACTTGTACTGCATTGCAACAATTTCACATTTAACGACGAACATTATCTCCAAATAGGGGGAACAGCTATGGGCACCAAGGTAGCCCCTTCTTTTGCCAACATCTTTATGGGAGACCTAGAAGAGAAAATGCTCCGTTCCGCTCCAACCAAACCCTTGGTATATTTCAGATATATTGACGATATCTATATGCTATGGACAGCAGGACTTGAAAAACTACAGCAGTTTTTCAACCACTGCAATAGCTTTCACAGAACAATTAAGTTCACAATGGATTATTCCGAGGAAAAAATCACATTCCTGGATACTGTCACCATCAGAACAAATGATGGCAAAATCCTATTTGACTTACACTGTAAACCCACGGATAAACACTGCTATTTGCAATATAGCTCCAATCATCCGGATCACATCAAAAGATCCACCCCGTACAGCCAACTACTACGCATTAAACGAATATGCTCACGCCAATCTGACTTTGTCAGGCATGCAAAAGACATGTTAAAATACTTCAAGAATAGAGGTTACGCTGAAAAAGTCTTACATGAAAGCTACAACCGAGTTGCCAATCAGGACAGGCAATTACTTCTTACTCCCCCTCCTAGACAACCCAAACAGGCTGTATTACCTTTGGTCTTAACCTTTGACAGGCATAATTCCTTTATCAAAAGTGCCATCTTCAGCCTTTGGCCGCTCATAGGAATCACACTCACTGAAGTATTTCCTAATCCGCCAACAATCGCCAACAAAATTGGTCCCAAAATCCAAGACACAATCACATGTGCCAAATTCTCCAGATTCAACCCAGCCACATCTGGCATGATTATACAGAACTTCATTGAAGATTGCCAGCTCACCAACTGCAACTTCTGTCGCAATATGAACAAGAGCAAAGTTTTCCAAAGCTCTTACACTACACTTAAATATCGTTGCAAATTAAGAGGACACTGCACGACAAAAAATGTAGTCTACCTACTAACTTGCAAAAAATGCTCCAAGCAATACGTGGGAGAAACCAAACGAGAATTCCAGATCAGAATCAAAGAACATCTGCGAGATATACGTCTGAAAAAAGACACACCAGTGGCCAACCATTTCAATTCGATTTCACATCAAGCCAGCGATGTCGAATATCAAATCATTGAAATCTTACGGCATAACCCTGAATCTAATAAGAGCACCACTGCGAGACGATTGCGTGAATCATATTGGATCTTTCAACTTCACACTCTTCACCCAGTAGGGATCAACATCTCAGCCTAGTCAAAAAACATGCAGTCAGTCATCGTTTTCGCAATTTTATGTAATTGATGAAAAGGTTGGTCCATATAGAAGTCAAACGGACTATACCAACTGACAAAGTATATCTACTAGTAATGGGCAGATTAATTGATTATAATCAATTATCAGTTGGTTTGGGCTTCTGATTGTGAAAATCATCTAAGAAATTTCATAATCAATTAATCAGGTCCTAAAGTAACACATAAATGAAAGCCATTATAGTTTGTTTACAAAACCGACATGAGTTTGATGGCTCAGTGTGAAACAGTTTTAACTACCTATATGTTTATAGGCAGTTACAACTGTTTCATGCCGTGCCATGGAGTTGGTAGAAAAATCTGCAGAAAGAGTCTTTAGGTCATGAATTTTAACTAAACTTTCACATTCTATTTTTCCAAGGATTTGTTTTTTTATTCATTCAATCAATTTTTCCAAGAATTTGTTTATTTATTCATTCAATCAATAAATCAATAAATCATTTATTCAATCTGTCTATCTTCTTGTCTGTTATCTTTCTATCTATCAATCTACCTGTGAATCTATCTAATTACCTGTCTTTGGGATGTTTTGGGTAAATTTTAGCAGTTATAAGAAACTAATTAGTTTGCAGGTTAAGTTTAGCTGATAGACAGATGGTCACCAGTAAAAATATATGCTATCATTGTTGGGCAATAAAGACAAATAACCTACGACTTACTTGTCTCAAGAATGTCAGAGGTTTCTGCCCAGTTGCATGGCAATCTCCAATGTTTGCTCTTATAACCTGATTAAAAGGTTTCTTCATTCCCTGCAAGATATATTTGTAAAGAAAATGCAAATTCTTATTCTAAAGGACCAAATGGTGAATGAAAATTTAAATCTCTTCAGTATAGTCTATGTAAGAGGTACATTTATTCAACTTTGACCTTGTAACCAAGTTTTTGACCACAGTTTACCTAAAATTTGACAATGTCTGAAAGCATAATATTCTATATTCACAAATGGATTTAAAAAGAGCTTGGCATACTCATCCCCACAAAGAGTAATTGCATTTGGCAGTGTTTGTTTGGATATGCCTAAGGTCAAAATCACAGATCCGATGAATGTCAGGGGATAAAATTGGATGGATTTCAAAGCAATTTGGCACCATCCTTTCACTTTATAAGTACTTGTGTCATGCCAAGAGTCTGTAAAGTTACACTTAAGGTCAGGGTCACTGCCCAAGGTTAAACAATATAATAAGTCTTGTCCAGTTCATTGGGAAAGGGGCCTTATTTGGGGGATACTGTGTCTAATGTACTATTACAGGGGAAAAATCTTCAGTTGTGTATTTTGCTTGACTACCGAAAATGCTTGAAAATATTTCAATAAACACTCACAAAAAGATTTGAGAAGCAGTTATAAGCTGATGATCAAGGCTCTAGTCTTTGATTGTTAATTTGAATATTCCCATATCAAAGAAAACCTTGTAAAGGTTGGAACATTGATTTTTGAGGGGAAAACTGTAATTTTAGTGGAAATATTCCTAGAGGGGAAAGGGGCTAATATTCAGCCCAATATGTGCACTTTCTTGGTAAAAAAACTCTTTGGCATCTATATCATAGAGTTTATTGACAATGTTGATTAATTCATACCTTTCTCTTTTACCCCTTTAAAAATAGCTTTGACCCCATTATATTTATGTATTTGTGGTCAATAACTCCCAAATTCAGAAATTAAAAAGCTAGCAAAAGCCATAGGTTATATAAATATAAAAAAATGATTTTCAATGTTTTTGGACGTAACTGTATACTCAAAGGATATACAACACTTCATCGCATGACTCTTTGTCGAAATGACAGATGGTCGAAATTCCTTTTCTTCAAGAAAGAACTTCTGCTAAAAATCATTTGTTCTAAAGAATTCCACGAAAAAACACATGACAAAGCCAAGGGCGCCATTCTAATGATTGGCTCGTTTGATTTGCATAATGATATATTGAGGAGGTAGCCTACTGGCGTTAAATGCTGAGAAAAAAAGCTATTCGTCAAACTTCTACTTTAATCAAGTCAATACAATATTTCAAAAATTATTTCAATAAGAAGGTTTATGAGAAATAACAATAATATAAATCATCACAGTGCATTGAATCGAATAAGTATTTTATAGAATTGTCATCAATATCACAAATTTAAAGCAAATCCTCTTAGATACCGAGTCAAGAATGGGTACTGCTCGCTTAGGCTACTACAATTCTGTAAATTCCCATGTTCACTGATTTCACTTTCCTTGATCCCTTGACTACTCAGACTTTTTTCATTGATCCTCGCAATGCCAATACTCCCCATACTCCCTATCACCATTAGCGATATCACATGTTTATCTGTGTTCAAGATAACTCATTTTATGTTTCTGCTTTGCGCTTTCATGATATTGTGGGGTAGAAAATTCATCCATTCTAAAACACACATCAAAACTCTTAAATACATGTAAATGACTTAGCCTTATATAAAATGTCCCCTAAGCTGGTATTTCAAACTGGTTATTAAATGAGGGAACATCCAATGGGAATTCAAATTACTGGAGTAGAGAATACGTCACAATTTTGTCAATTATTTATCTATATATATCTATCTATATATACTGCCTGACTCCCCTTTCGGGTATTACTGGCAGGTATAAAAGAATAATACGTGCCAGTAATACCCGAAAGGGGAGTCAGGCAGTATATATAGATAGATAGAAAATTTTTCGAAGAAGTGTCATATTGAACTAAAAATACTTTTGACCAAATGTCATTTTGTATTAATTGTAAAATTTTGACAGAACCTTTCCACAAAGTATTGTTTGGCGATATGTCGCGTTCCCATAATCAAAGCAGTACAAGGCCAACTTAATCAAATATCTTACTAAAGTTAAGTAGATTATTTTGATATACCTGTGAAAGCTCTTTTTCAATCTCACCGGCTCTGATTACTATTGGTCCGCGGACAGCATATTCCATATTCTTGACGTGTGGGTTTATGTTCTGTACTGTCAGCACTCGACATTTTCTCAAGCTTGTGGAAAATCTAGACACTGGCATCACTATCTTCAGAGTCTTGAATGAGCAATTATGCTTTGTTCTTCCAACGACGCATGCCATCTTGAAAATCATACGTCCTGTCTCCCAATATTTCAGTTTAAATCTAGTGCGAACTGGATTCCCAAGGTCAGTTTGTTTTGTAAACAATAGAATGGATTACTAAATTGGATTAAGAAGCACCAATTTGAGTAAAATTAATGGAGAACCCGACTATATTTCAATCGGATTGTCTCTAATGTTTACCTTCGATGAACAAGCGTCTGCTTAAGATCTGCTGACTTTCTCTGTCGATTCTTCGTCTTCATTTGGTTATGAATAGATGTCATCATGATATATATATGTAGAAAATTACCTGATGATTTTATTTATCCAATAGATGGCGCGTATAATCAGTAAAAAGCTTATAATCATGCATTTATCCGCTTATGAGTTTCTGTCCTTGACAGATTTCATCCTGGTCACCAGACGCTCTTGACACTATAGCGTGGTTATGTTTTGGTATGTATATTGCATGAGGTAAAGCAAATTTGTTGCATTAGTATGTAAAGAATGATTATTAGTAACCTTCAAGTGTATTCAACTCCATCAGGATTCAAACCCGGGACCTCTGTGTCCCTAAGTGAGTGCTCTACTACGTGGCTATAAAAGCTAGCTTGTACGGCAAGCCCACGTGGCTATAAAAGCTAGCTTGTACAACAAGCCAGTACAAACACCCCTTACATCTAACCCAGCTACATATATAGGAAGCAGGTCAACTCATACCCACAGCAACTCATACCAAAGACAACTCATACCATTTTGGTCAACTCATACCCAATTTTTGGTCAACTGGTACCCTTTCCAAAAATTAGTGTTCAAGGTGAGCTATTGTGATCGTACAATGACCGTCGTTAGTCGTGCATTGTGGGGCATCTCTCGTCCGTCGTCCACAATTTCTTTAAACATCTTCTCCTCCTAAACCAGTGGGCCAATCTTGATGAAACTTGGCAGGGATGTTCCTTGGGTCAAGCTCTACCAAAGTTGTTCAAATAAATGAAATCCACCCTTAACTTTTCCTTTACCCTTAACAAAACGGGTGAAAATATGAAAATCTTCAAAAATCTTATTATCTGAAACCAGACAGTAGACAACTTTCATATTTGGTATGTAGCATCATCTATTGGACCTACCAAGTTTCTTCATATCAAGACCCTTGGATCATATTTGGGCTCCAACCGAGCACAACCCTTTTTACATAGAATCAAAGAGCGAAAATCTTTTAAAAATCTTCTCTTATCGAAACCAGAGGGCACACAGCTTTCATATTAAGTATGTAGCATCATCTAGTAAACCTTCA
Organism: Fragum whitleyi; assembly: GCA_948146395.1. Taxonomy (NCBI): domain Eukaryota; kingdom Metazoa; phylum Mollusca; class Bivalvia; order Cardiida; family Cardiidae; genus Fragum; species Fragum whitleyi. The sequence goes on along the minus strand of OX411552.1, from coordinate 34,730,820 downwards.
TCAAGTCTGTTAATATCAAGACCCTGGGGTCACATTTGGGCTTTTCCCAGGCACATCCATTTAGCTCTTCTGAGCTCGAAGGGTAAAAGGAAAATCTTCAAAAATCTTCTACTCTGAAACCAGAAGGCAGACAGCTTTCTTATTTTGTTTGTAGCATCATCTGGCGGACCTCTACCAAGTTTGTTTATATCAAGACCCTTGGATCATATTTGGGCTCCACCGAGGCGCATCATTTTAGCTCATCTGAGCAAGATAGGTGCAACCCTTTTTACATAGAATCAAAGAGCAAAAAGGCACACCCTTCTTGCTCTTGGCTGAGAATATTCTATCTTATTGATCCTATGTAGAAATTATCTCCTTTTTGACATCAGACTATTTAAAAAATGTGACGTCCCTGGGGTAAAAGTGACTCAGGTGAGCAATCTAGGACCATCATGGTCCTCTTATAGTTTAGCTGTATTGACCAAAGGTCTGTCAGTAAAGCTATTAGAATGATGTTCCTGTCAGTAAATTATTATTGTTTATCCGATAGAGTAAGATTTAATGAGTTTTGTTTTTAAAATTTCACAGGATGATTTGAAGAGTCATTAGGAATGTTCCTTTCAAAATGGAATGATTTGTCAAAAACATGGGAAAAGGACCTAATGGATTTTTCACTTGAATGTCTGAATGATTGTCCCTAAACTTGCTCTCAATGGGAGACTTTTGTGTGTTATCTCCCTTGCATTACTGTGGATTAAGTCAAAGGTGCTCCAAAATCGTTAGCGGTCCTTTTAGAAATTTTCCTTGGATTTTGTCCATGGTTTCTATGGGGAAGTTGCGAATTTTGTTTTTGTAAATGCAAATCACTTATCTATGCAATTGGTATTTATGTTAAATATTTGAACAGTAAAGTACAAAATTAATATTTATTTTGCATCAAACGTATCTTATGAATTGCACAATATTTGATTAAGAGCTTATCTTTAAATCTAACAGTGCAAGGGAAATAAGGATAAAAACCAAGGTAACCGCTGCTTTGGACCCTTCCTCCTTTGGGAGTATTTCAAGGGAGATAACTTACCGACATCCCTCATTGATTTCTGAATGCATATAAAAAAGACTTCAATGGATACTTAGAGGCCATTTCTTCTCTCTATTAACATGAGTGAAAATGTAACATACTGTCCAAAGATTTTGCTTCAAACTTTATTAGCTGATTATTTACCCTTTGCTTGCAGAGGAATAAAGGAGTCAGACTGTTGGTCAGATAGTCCATTGGTTGGTTGTCTATCAATTTGTTAGTCTGTAGCTTTTTCTTATCCACTCTAAATCACATAAATGATACCGTAAGTATCAAGCAGAGATCATGTGCATATTTTATTTTGGTCATGGTTCATTGACATTTTCCAGAGTTATAGCCCTTTGATTAAGAACCTTTCCATTCAAATTCTAAGCAACTGATAAATGAACTATATACAGACCTAATAAACAGAAACCTCCATATTATCTTTGTTCCATAAGTTTTGACAGAGTTAGGGCCCTTTGTCATCTCAATATCTCATCTCCATCCTGCATTAGCAGCAATAGTATTTTTCGCAACCCATTGTAAGTGGTGCAAATCAGAAATTCCAAAATAAAACCACATTTGGGTAAGTGTGTCAAAAGTAAGACAAGACAAAAATATCCCAATGTACGGTAATACTTTGAAGAATCATCAGAAATGTACTCCGTATCAAGCAGAGGTAATCATTATGCCAGTTAATTGTCAGTGATATTATGGTAGTTCCTTACACCTAAAGAATGATACTTGTCTTTTTAAAAAAGCATTGTATCAGTATGTTTGTGACTTTATATACGGTACTTTGACAAAGAGTATTTTCGGAGGGTATTCATCACTATCAGTGATAGCATTGCCAAACTAAATATTTCGAGGGGTCAGCGCAATACTATTGTAAGTGCCTATGAATATATAGGCACTTACAATAGTATTGCACTGACTCCTCGATATAAAGGGTATGTAATGTGTCCAAATTTTCCTGTGCCATTCTGGTACAATCATCATTACAGATATTCTAAGGGACAAGGTAATGGCATGATTCTAGCAATGTCTCAGCTCAGCCTTAAAAATTTCATGAATCGAGACAACAAAATTCATGGCCAGCTATAATCATAATGTACATTTTGAGCGGTCAGTGTAATATTTTGTAAGTGCCTATGAATATGTAGGCACTTAATATAGTTTTGCACTGACCCCTTGATTTATAAATATTCTTTGAACATGAATACTTATACATGTATATATCTTTTTATAAAACTTTCCTTCAGGTGCTGTTTAAGGGAACTTAAACCCTTTTTAATTCTCAAAAGAGGATTAAATAGTAGTCAAACAGCAGCTGCGTTGAGGCCGTTTTACTTCTCAGTACATCCTGATTTGTTTGGAAGATTTCCTAGAGAGAGGGTAAGGCATAGAGGATTATTGTTTGTTTCAGTGTAAGATCTATGTATATTTCATTGAGCAAACAACAGAAGCTATATTTTCAAGAGTGGCAGAGCCTTGAGTGAAATATAGTTTTTTTGTACACAAAATGAAAAGTCAATCTATCTTACTTGAAAAACAAAGGATTATTTTATTTCTGCTAAGATAGCATCAAATAGAGTGAAATGAAAGAAAGCAGGGTATAATTTTTAAGTTCATCTGAGCACAAAGTGCTCAAGGTGAGCTTTTGTGATCACTCACTGTCCCCTGTCCTTCCATCCATATGTCCATCCGTCTTTCAACAATTTCTTTTTAGATCTTCTCCTTATCCGCTTGCCTGATCAAGCTGAAATTTGGCAAGGATGTTCCTTGGTCAATGTTCTTCCATGGATTCCTTGGATAAATTCTACTATGGTTGTCAAAAGAATTTTACTCTGGTTTCCATAGTATCAAAAAGGCTGAAAATTGTCAAAACATCTTAGAAAAAAATTTCCTCCAAAACTACTTGGCAAATCAAGCTGAAACTTGGTAGGGATTATCCTTGGGATAAGCTCAACTTAAGTACTTAAAAGAATTTAAACCCATCAAAATTTCTGGGTTCAATTGTAACAGAAAGAGGGAAAATTGCAAAAAAAAAAAAAAATAAAAAAAAAGAAAAAAGTCATCTTCTCTAAAACAAATTTAGCTGAAACTTTGTAAGGATGTATCTTCAGTGAAGCTTTACTAAAATGTTTAAAGAAATTTAATCCATCAAAAAGACTAGTTTCCATGGTAACAGAGAGGCCGAAAAGCTTGATAATAAATCATCTCTTAAACCATTAGGCCAATCAATCTGAAACTTAGCAGGTGTGTTTTTTGGGTGAAGCTTAACTTTAATTGTTAATAGAATCCAATTCCATCAAAATCTCTGGTTTCCATGGTATCAGAAAGGTTGAAATAATATGAAAATTTAAAAAAAAATCATATTGGGTAGGACAAAATTTAAGTCTGTTTCTTTCGAAACCACCCTTAATGTACATCAAACAATCTCTGGTATTTATGATATGTTTTACAAGTTATGAGTTGACTCACTCAGGTGGCAATTTTGGACCATTATGGTCTTCTTGTTGACAATTTCAATGGCTAGGCAGGAGTTTATCAAATGATAATCTACTATTAATAATTTCTTAATAAGCCACCAAAAAGCATCAAAGAAACAGTGATTCCTGAGAGTAGTTTTAGATAAGGATTATGACAGCTGCTAGCCCAGGAAGGTCGAGTCTTTTTGCTGTTGAAAGATTTTCTAATTCAAACACTGACCATACCATTTTACTTTCATGAAAGTTTGAAAGTTTGCATGATAAGGACTTGATGAAATGCCTTTCTCAAAAACTGCCCTGAGAATAGTGAATTCAAAATCGAAGTTATGTTATACTATATATAGAATATATACATTGAATGTTTCAATGGTTGATTTAATGATTTTCTGTTCATGTATTAGTTAATTGTTTACAAGTCTGAGTCTTAGGTTCAGACCTGGGACCACCTGTATTTAAGGCAAGTACCAAATACTGTGCTTACTGTGCTGCTTACATGTAGTCTCTGAAAACTGTGTTTGAGTTCAACTTGCAAAAGATATTCTTTAATAACACTTTTTTACTTGGTTTGAATATTTCTTTTTTATTTTATCATTCAGTTAGTAAATGAAGAATCCTTAAAGACTCTACATGAGTATGTGTCTTCAATCCAAGCAAAGAGATCACTGACATTACAACCTATAGATCTTGTGTTTTACTTGAGGCAGATCAACACTCTCAATAATACAACAGGTGGGTAACTTGAAACATCTTACACTTCGTAAATGAAGAAATTCTTAACCCTTTGCTGTTTAATCTCTGCTTTTTACGTGCCTGTGGTTTTATGATTGAGAAAACATTGTGAAAAAAGAAGAAATTGCTTCTGACAAGCAATTTCTTCTTTTTCCACACTATTTTCTACTCTACTGAATGGTTATTTTTCAAATTAAATCCACATTGAATTTTCGTCTGCAAAACCTTTGAATTTGGACAGGTCCAAAATTTTGTAAAACAGGAAAGTGTTAAACTATAATTGGGAATGTTAAACTTTTGTCAGGCTGAAAATAAGCAATGGCAATTGCATAAAAATCAGAGTACTGAAATTATTCTGATATTGGGAGTTGGTATTCATTTTAAAAAAAATAATTTTCAAACTCCTGGATTAAAAGGAAAATTTAGTGGTAAAGACCAAGATCAGACTACACAATATGTGCAGGCTGATCTTTGTCTGTACCTTCAGCAGAGGAAGGAATTCCAAATATTCCAGGTTCAGCATCGCAAGGTTTAAGTTTGGCTTAACTTAATTTTTCTTTTGTTGTGAAAAAAGGTCTTAAAAATGAGATTGATCTAATCATTTTTTCTTTCTGCATAATATTCCAGTACTCTTGGTAACAGCAATGAAATATACTCCATCTTGCTCAAGAGATCATTTAGTGACCGTTTTTATTATGCATCTGTTTTCAAAATCCCCTTTAAATCAAAATATCTGATCAAGTAGTAAGTAGATATAATTGGTCTAAAAAATATTGGAAATGATTCATTTGTTGATAAAACTCATTTTTTAGCGTTTCATCAACATCGGATTATCAAGAAATTCCAAAAAAACACGCATTCAATCATTCAATCATATTAATGTTTCTAATTTGGTAAACCAAACATGTACAAATGACTATTTTCTTTAACGGCCACTTTTCGGTGGTCCCACAAGTCGTCACTTAACACCCTTTCTATTGTAGCAAGAATTTCAAATCTCATACTACACAGTATATGTGTAAGATCCCTGTTTCGGCAGAGGACATTGCTCAGAAACATTCATCTTTTGGCCCTGTTTTGTTGATGTCAGACTAGAAACCTGTACATGTTCATTTCCAGAGTTGAGAAGTGTAAGAATATCATTACAATCTCAAGACCTGAGGAAAACTGTGTCAACAATTCTGAGTGCCTGTAATTTATCACTAGACTATGTGAACAGTATAACTGAGTCAACCACAACCTATACAGGATCCACATTCTACCCACAATGGAGTGAAACTTATCATGGTACCAAACCCAAAACACCAAACAAGAGGACTTTGAAGTAAGAATATCCTTTACCAGACATTTTTAATTGGTCTGTTTTAGAAAAACTTGAGGTGTTTCTAAAGCCTAGGTTTCATTGTTGTTGTTGTTGTTGTGCGAAAACTGACATCTGGGTGTTAGGTATTACTAAAGGCATTCAATTGAAACTTGACACACAAATTGACTATCCAAAGAGCAACATATACTCTCAAGGGGGAAAAAACTTTCTTATCCAATTTTCAGTATCAAACTTCCAATCAAAGATGCATTCGGCGGTGCTCTTGTGTCAGATTGGTCTAAATTAAGTTGTAGACTTCATAATTAAATGAATAGAGCTTAGTCTATTGTGATAGGAAATATAGTGTAAAATATAGTTATTGCTTTTTACAAGCAATTTGTTCCTTTCTCACATATTTTTTGGAGTTACAACTCATACTCAAATTACATTCTACCCACAGTGGAGGGAAACTTAACATGGTACTGAACTAAAAACACAAAACAAGAGGACTTCGAAGTAAGATGATAAATTAGCTAACAAAGTATTTTCAAATAAGACAAAAAGAATTAAAATTGATACAAATTTCTAAGATGTGGATGTGAAGCTTGAATAGAATTGTGTTTTCTCAGGAAAAAGCATTGCGCTTCACAACAATTTTCAAGACTAAATATCACTACAACATATATTATGGCAACATTCTATCCATACTTAGGTGAAACTTGCTGAGCCAAATACACCAAACTTGAAGTAAGATAACTACAAGATGGTGCATAAGTGAAATATCTGTGAAATAAAAATGTTTTGCAATTGGTCCTGATTCATGACAAATTTGAAATGATAGAATAATAAAGATCTGTATCTTTTAAAGTAGTAAAACCTTAAAAGTTCCGCAACATTTCGGAACTCATAATCTTTCACAATGTTGACTGAGGTTTCCTAATGAAAATCATTAGGAAACCTCAGTTAACATTGTTAAAGTTCATTACTCTTGAAGCATTCCGGAAATTGTACGGGTCCACTACCGTAAGGTGTAAATTGAAATTATTGATTCTTGTCAGTGTCTTTAGATTGGCATGTTGTATTATATGTCAAGGTGAATAATGTAAAAAGAAATGACTATTTCTTACAATAAGGTGACTTCCAAAATAAAACTAATTATAATCTCTTGACATTTGTAGCTTTTATAAAGAGTACTTCTTTAATGCTTTTCAGTGGTTTATTGAGAAATAACGGTAGATTATCACTTGATAATCTCACCACAAAAGCAGTGATATTATCAAAACTTATATCCTGCTTTTGCGCATTTTATCCTATCTGATGTCATCTGTGCGGGGCAAATAAGTGACGTCACAATGAACGTTGCATAGCAATCACATGCAAAATTACGCACTTTACTAAAATATGTCCTTGAATTTTCACATTTTGTCTCATTTTTGCAATAAAGAAATAGAATAATTGCTTGTTTTTGAGTAAGATCAATTAATATTTCATTTTCTGAAAAACAAAAGCTGTATTTTCACTCATGGCTCCACTACTCGCGAAAATATAACTTTTGTTATTCACTCAATGAAATATAAACCGATCTTACTCTGAAACAAACGAGAATCCTCTATTTATCTTTTGCTTTTGATTCTCCTAGAAAGTGGTTACAAGAAAACCATGAAAGAATTCAGGCTTTTGAAGAGAGTAGTCAACATACACATGGTGAGGTTAACCGGCTGTCAGCAAAGATATTATCCCAGACTGGTGTAGCCACAGTGAGATGGGAGAATGTTTGGGGACTTCAACATTATATAACATGTCTGAGAACTTTCCTTGGCTTGAGAGCTGCACAGAGCAGTAGGATAAAAAAGGCATTGACTGGTAAATATTCAAACTTCATATGTTAAATTTTTAATTTATCCTATTACGAAACAAATATCCATGGGTTAACATCCCATATGATATTTTTTTTGATATCACATGGATATTTTTAGAACAATGACATAATCCAGTAATTTTTGGAAACTTGCTTTTCTGTAAGAAACATCAACAAAAACAAGGCATATAGAGGTTATAAGATAAATATAATATGTACTTAGTGTATTGTATGAAAAAAATATCTAACTCGGTTGTGAGAATTGATAATTGTCTCTGCACAGCCTCAACTATTATCAATTCTCCAAACCTCATTGGATTTTTTTTTTCATACAAAACACTAAGTACGTATTATATATTTAGCAATTTTTGACAATATTTCAGACTTGACCAAATTCAAAAAATGTTCAGATGAGATTGAAGTCCAAATCCTTGTAAATAGAGGATATTGAATGAGTGATCATTGAATACAGAATTTATTAAATGAGTCATCTATAAACAGATGGAAACGAGGCAGTGCCGAGTTTTTATCTGTTATAGCTGACAAGTTTTATATATCCTGTATTTTATGAGCACAAATTTGATATTCTATATAATATGATCTGAATTTTTGCGATAAATCAAGGAATTTCCAGAAATTTATCAGTTCAAGTTATTCAGAGTAACATATTATGCCGTTTTTGAATTGACGTCAGATATACATTATGACGTCATTTTAACAACCAAAATATAACGTTGCTTTGCGTTCTTATCTCATTTGCATACTTATTTCACTTATGTTATAACATTTGTGTTATATCAAAAATATTCAAACATGTTATCTCACTACTGCAATGTAGGTCATATTATAAAGCTTATTATACCAATACACTTTCGCTCCAGCCATTGTTCAGTTGAAAGCATAGTGAACTGCAAGTCATTAGATCAGAGGCTTTATCCATTGTGTGGCAAAAATATCAGGTTTGGACCAACCTAAACTGAAATTAGAATTGATTCCTTCATATAAAGCAAGAAAAAACACATTAATGGAAGGGTTGATATCATATAGTTTTGTGGTGATGCCTTTATATAGTGCTATCATCTTCTTCATATTTCTCTTTGTGGATTCCATGTGAACACCTATGTTTATTGATGTATTATGATGAAACTTTAAAAAAAAATAGACTAAAATAAGTATCGATTCTGATATTCAAATCCTTCATTGATGGAAGCGACTACTGTCTTTTCAAACATAGTGGAGAAATAATATTTCCGGCTCTAATGTTAGAGCTGAAACAAGTATTGTCATCCATTTTAATGCCACTTCATGGAAAAGGTGTCCATATTGCCTCTGGGTGTAATATTGTGACTACAGCCCGCTTATCTGTATCATTGCAGGACGTAATCTTGTGTTTGGAAACATAACTGGTGTCAACATTCATGGAGATATTGTACTGGCAAGTGAGGATGTACCGGAAGAATGGATCAGGGTAATATATAATCGGGATGTGAAAATATGAATTTTCTCCACCAGTCCACAGACAAGTAAAAGTCAATTTCTCACTTGTCCAGGTTCAAAATGAACTTGTCCGAAAAAAGATTGGAATGGTAACTATTGTGAAAACATTGTTTTTAATGAAGAAAATGCTCTCACTTAGCATTTTCTTCATTAAGTACAATGTTTTTTACCCTTTGATACAAACATTAGGATGACTTTGGTCCTACATCTTTTAATAACTGTTGCGAGATTTGCTCTGGTATTAGCTTGTCCACAGACAAGTAGCCTAGAAAAATGTACTTGCCCGCAAATGGTAAAGCTCGTGACGGACAAGTCTGGCATGGGAATTCCACACCTTTGATATAATACATTCTTAGTGTTTTGTATGAGAAAAACTATCTAACTAGGTTGGGGGAATTGATCATTGTCGAGGCTCTGCAGAGACAATTATCAATTCCCACAACAGAGTTAGATATTTTTTCATACAATATACTAAGTATGTTTTATTATGCCCCCGATAGGGAGGCATCATAAATTTGACTTGTCCGTCCGTCCGTCTGTCCGTCCGTCCGTCCGTCCGTCCGTCATTCCGTCCAAAAACTTTAACATTGGCCATAACTTCTAAATCAAAGCGGTGTCGGGGGCATTGTCATCTTACAGTGACAGCTCTTGTATTTAGTTTATAACCTCTATTTGTCTTGTTTTTGGTTCTAAAAATATCATAAGATATGAAGAGGAAACTTTTTTGGCATGTACACAGTTTAGAAAAAATAGAGAATTTAGCAAAAGTCTTCCTTAGGTGATATTTCAAATATGAATACAGAGAAGCATATATTAAAAAAAGTTGGGGCTGGGACCTATTTTTAGCTCCAAAGTCCACTGGGGCTATTGTTATGGCGCTGTGTCTGTCATGTGTCAGTGCGTCAGGTCATAAACTTTTTCTTTAAAAATCTTCTCAGAAACTACTGGATGGATTCTTACCAAACTTCATAGGAATTATCCTTAAGTGACCCTCTTTCAAAGATGTTCAAGGAATCTTGATCCAATTAAAAAAAACAAGGCTTTAATGGGTGTGGCTAATTTCCATATATAGTAATATGTGACTTTTCTCAGAATCTAACTGATATCAACCCAATTTCACTGGAATGATCTTTGAGTGACCTTTTACCAGTCTTCAAAGAAGTAATGTGATTGGATGAAAAATATGTCTTTTATGGGTGGAGGTCATTTCTCTATATATACTATAGAGGAAACTTTGAAGATCATTATCTCAGAATCTAACCGATGGATATGAACCAAATATCAAGTTTGAAATTGGGTCAACTGGGGTCAAAAACAAGGTCACAGGGTCAAATCTTAGAAAAACCTTGTATGCACTCTAGAGGTGACATTTATTGCCAAATCAACCTGAAATTTGGTCAGAATGATTATCTGGATGAAATCTTGGACGAGTTTGAAATTGGGTAAACTTGGGTCAAAAGTAGGTCACAGGGTCAAATCTTAGAAAAACCTTGTAGGCACTCAAGTGGCCACATTTTTTGCTCGATCAACCTGAATTTTGGTCAAAATGATTGTCTTGATTAAATCTCGGACGAGTTTGAAATTGGGTCATCTGGGGTCAAAAACTAGGTCACAGGGTCAAATCTAAGAAAAACCTTGTTTGCACTCTAGAGGCTACAATTTTTGGCCAATCAACCTGAAATTGTGTCAGAATGATTGTGTAGCTGAAATCTGGGATGAGATCGAAATTGGGTCATCTGGGGTCAAAAACTAGGTCACAAAATCAATTATATAAATCCTTGTTCGTCAACCTTAATATTGTTAAAAAAGGATTCCCAAGTTGTATAGAAGTAACAGCTTTGTTTAGCTCAGTCATTCATCATTCTATTTCTCATACTTCTTTTGAAAATTTTAGACAGTTCATTCAGGTGAGCGATTAAGGGCCACTATGGCCCTCTTGTATGCAATTACTCACATACACTGTATCATCAGTGGGTAATCACAACCATATAACTTAAGCTCATTGATGCTGCAATTACAAGTTTTAGTTGCCAACTTATCATATTCAATTTCAATTCCTTGTAGCTACTAGATACAATCAAAGCTTATGATCCTGTGATCGAGAGAATACCAAAGATGGAAAAGGAACTCTCCCGTCTTCTGAACAACATCAGTGTCATCAGAACAACCCAGCAAAAGTTTATGATGGCACAAGATTATGAGGTGCTCCTGAATAAAATGTTGAACACAGTTAGGCGATGTCAGAGCCTTGTCCATCAAGAGTTAGGCGATCAAGATCTCTCACACCTAATTATGGTTACAGAGGGGTAAATAATCTTGTCTATCATGCATTTATTTGGTATCTAAAGATAGTTAAATTAATTATATAGTCTATTAAAATTCAAACTCATCTCATAACTTTACAATATTTAACCCACTATCATTAAAGCTTCAAGTGACTACTTTGGCTATTGCCTATTGGTATGAGACAAGTTTTATTAGCTCGGCTGTTTTCGGAGAAAACCCGAGGAATTGTTAAAGCCTCTGTGTCGTCGTTGTCGTCGTCGTCGTGCGAAAACTTTGACATTTTGTTATATCTCTGTTTCTATTAAAAGCATTCACTTGAAACTTGACACACCACCATGAAAAGAGCAACCTATACTATCAAGGGGGATAACTCTAGATGCATTTTGTGCAAATTATGCCCCTTTTTTCACTTAGATTTTTTCCCACAATCCAGCACTTGACAGCCGAGCGTAGGCACCTGTAGGCGGTGCTCTTGTTTGTATTCATGGTTAGCTATATTGCTAACTCAGAAATTCCCATGGTTGGCAGGATTCAAACACATAATACTCTGATCCCAAAGTTATGTGTCTTTCACCTAAACTATGGACATCTTGTTTGGTTTATCACTTGAGACAAGTTCATTTATCTAGGTCATATCTCTAAAAAAAGTTTACAAATGATTTTTTTTCTGCCTCCATCAGCAAAACCACTTCAGATAAGAAAAAGAAATTTGTTTGAAAATTTTACAATCTTGGACATGAAACAAAATGCATATCCATAGTGGCAACCTAAACATTGTAAATACAGCTTTTTCAAGCCATAGTGTTAACATTTAGGTTGCTTTTCTAAGAAAATGTAGGTCAAAACTGCAGTCAATGATAGAGGTTAGTATTAAGGCAAGCATAAACAAGCTATGGGATTTATCAATTGAGAGGGTATTTGTTGATTTCATTGAGATATGAAACTAAACACATATATACTCACACAGTATGAAAATGTGAAGAGGATTCATACATGTGTGTTATTAAGTTTTTAGTTTCATACATCTATGAAATTAATTAATACTCTCTTCATAACTTGTAAAATAGCATGAATAAAAAAAATAAAGATTTATCAATAGTGAAAAAGATGTTTTATGGGACTATTTTGCGGGCAAGCTTTCAAAATACCTGCATACTCGTAATTGTTTTCATTGAGGAATAAAATCAACTTTTCAGCTAATGAGCAAATTTCTTGGAAACAACTATGATTACCCTATTTATCTAAATAAACACTCCAGGCAGCTAGCTATACATAACATGGTCAGGGATCTTTTTTTCTGATTTAAAAAAATCATGAAAATTGATGTCTTTTATGCCCTTTTCCCTTTAATTTAAGGTGAATTTCCTTTAAACAATCATATAAATGATTGTTTAGAGGAAATTCATCCCAAATTAAAGAAGAAGTCTCAAAAAGTTCCTAAAATTTAGGCATTTGAATTGGGTTTTCTTAGTAAAAAATGTAGGGGTGCTTTAATAGGGAGGGTGCTATTATTAGAGGAAATATGATACATGTATATCATTTTTAGCTCACCTGAGCTCATCATGCTCAAGGTGAGCTTTTGTGATCATTGAACGTCCGTCGTGAGTCGTCATGCGTCAACAATTGAAGTGTTTACACTCTAGAGGCCACAAATATTGTCCAATCTTCATGAAACTTGGACAGAATGTGTGTCAGGTCACAAGGATGAACCCTATCAAAAATGGGAAGGATCCATGCCATATCTAGGGAAAAGGGGCCTTAATGACAATTTTCTTGTTAACACTCTAGAGACCACAAATATGGTCCAATCTTCATGAAACTTGGTCAGAATGATTGTCAGGTCACAAGGATTAACCCTATCAAAAATGGGAAGGATCCATGCCATATCATAGGGAAAGGGGCCTTAATGACAATTTTCTTGTTATCACTCTAGAGGCCACAAATATGGTCCAATCTTCATGAAACTTGGTCAGAATGTTTGTCAGGTCATAAGTATGAACCCTATCGAAAATGGGATCAGTGCCATATTACATGAAAAGGGGCCTTAATGACAATTTTTTTGTTTAAAATCTAGAGGCCACGAATATGGTCCAATTTTCATGAAACTTGGTCAGAATAATTGTCAGGTCACAAGGATGAACCCTATTGAAAATGGGAAGGATCCATGTCATACCATGGGAATAGGGCCCTTAATTTTTTTGTTTACACTCTAGATACCACAAATATGGTCCAATCTTCATGAAACTTGGTCAGAATAATTGTCAGGTCACAATGATGAACCCTATTGAAAATGAGAAGGATCTGTGCCATATCACGGGAAAAGGGGCCTTATTGACAATTTTCTTGTTTACACTCTAGAGGCCACAAATATGATCCAATCTTCATGAAATTTGGTCAGAATAATTGTCAGGTCACAAGGATGAACCCTTTTGAAAATGGGAAGGATCAGTGCTACATCATGGGAAAAGGGGCCTTATTGACAATTTTCTTGTTATCACTCTAGAGGCCACAAATATGGTCCAACCTTCATGAAACTTGGTCAGATTGTTTGTCAGGTTAAAAGGATGAACCCTATTGAAAATGGGAAGGATCCATGCCATATCACAGGAAAGGGGGCCTTAATGACATATTTCTTGTTTACTCTCTAGAGGCCAGTAATATGGTCCAATCTTCATGAAACTTGGTTAGAATGTATGTCAGGTCAAAAGGATGAACCCTATTGAAATGGTAAGGATCTGTGCTTTGTCACTGGAAAAGGGGCCTTAATGACAATTTTCTTGTTCCACTCTAGGGGCCACAAATATGGTCCAATCTTCATGGAACTTGGTCAGAATGTTTGTCATGTCACAATGATGAACCCTATTGAAAATGGGAAGGATCAGTGCCATATCGCAGAAAAAAATAAATTATGACCTTTGCTTGAAAATTTGCTTATCATTAAATGAGACAAAGATACGAAGGTGAGCGATATAGGACCATCATGGTCCTCTTGTTTATTGATAGCAGCAATCTGTTAATTACAGGGGATCGTCACCCTTAGCCCTGACCAACTGTGGACATCTGATGATTCCATCATCAATACCAGGCAGCATTCTAGTGAAGTTTATTGTTGAAAATAAGGAGAGTGCAGCAACTTTTCTTATTGATGCTAAAATGTAAGTACTTTGTACAGGCTTTGTTAAAGCTCCCAGTGTCAAGGTCATATGTGAGTTAAAGGAAAAATGTGCTAATTATACCCTCCTAAACTATGTTTTGGGGGTTTATAGGAGTCAGCTTGTCAGTCCGTCAATGGGTCCATGTGAAGCATTTTCTTGTCTGCACAATTTCTCATTAACTAGTGGGCGGATTTCATCGAAACATAACAGATGTGACCAGTATCAGGCAGAGATGTGCAAATGAAATGTTGGTTATTGTGCATTGACAGAGTTGTGGCCCTTTGATGGAAAATGGCTTTTCATTATTGACAAGCATTTGTAAGGGGTTATTAGTCCGCTTTGCGACAGTCTTTTTTTAAGTTGCCATTTGTCAAAATGGCTGACTTAATGCGATTAGCTGGAAGGGTGTATATGGTGATAGTGTAAAGGGTGTCTGTATACTGGTTTAGGCAAAGAACTACTTTTTTCTGGAATTTACTCTATCTCTTTGCACCGGACCCAATGACACCAAAAAGTAGTGCAGACAGTTTAAAAAAAGCAGCTTTTTTGTTTGTTTAATGTAATACTTTGACTTATATTTTTCCTTTTGAAGATAAACATAATCTTATGAAAACTTCATAATGGATATATTGATGTCAAAAGTAAATTTAAGTTGCAAAATTAGTACGCCATGGATTCCACAAATTTTATTGGGGAATTAATATCATCGATCTTTGTATTGCACATTTAATCACTAGGTGAGTAGACAAATTGTTTTGGCTTATCCGTCTGTTTTTGTTTTTTTTTATTATTATTAATCAATCAACGTTGAATTTAACGGAAAACTTCCATCCACATCATTGATTTAGCCTTTCAAAAACATCGTTCTAGTGATTCTCAAGCCGTAGCCGTAGGCCGCCATATTGGAAAGATTGACGCCCCAGATTTATACATGTAAACAAAAACGGTACCACTTTGTATTTCACTTCCACACAAATATTTGTTCAATGTATTTGATGAATTTATTAGTGCGTGGGCAATTTATATAAGAAAAAAATTCTGATAGTGCTTGAGCCGAGAGCCTCATTGTATTGACATAATTTTATTTTGTAACTGCTTTTATGATACTACGATTTTGATAATCCAGTACACAACTTTTCAATTCTACACGATATCGGTTTAAGTAAAGATATTGTTGATAAGAATTCAAGAGTGCTATTTGCGAACGGAATTAAATTCTGAACATCGATGTCAAATCAGTCAGCTAGGTTTTACTTTTGTTTTGTTTCGTTTTGAACTGAAGTGATAAGCTCGGTGTTGTTTTTTTTTCAAAAAATACGATTATTTAGGGGTTGGGTTTTTTGTAGTGTTTATACTTTGCATACCTGTCCAATTGCTTGGACCACTAACCCCTTATATTAATATGAATTGACTAGATCATTGATACATCTTGAACTGGAAATTGACTTTGGATTTTGATTCTCAGGAGTTTCAAATTGAAAGTGAAATAACATTTGACAATTAACACATCTTGAACTGGGAATTGACCATGGATTTTGATTCTCAGGAGTTTGAAATTGAATAGATTATTTGAATAATAAAAGCATGGAAGAGATCAAAATAAAGAAAAAAGTAAATGAAATTTAAAGCAGTATTATTTGTCTAATTCTGGTGTAAAGATCTTGCTAAAATGGGATTTTCTATGCAGCAATACTGTCGGGTTATTCTTGTCTCAAAATCTGAGTTATTGATCACAAATAACCAAAGTTCCAAAATATCATGGTATCATCCTAATGGCGACTTTCAGGACCTTCAGTCCTTTGATTTTTATTATATCCTTATCATAATCCCATTTATGCAATGACTTCATTTAGAGAGATGTTTGTAAGGTTTTTGCATTAAGTGAAGATCAAAAGTCTAAGACTCCTGATATCTAAGGTATTCTTATAGCCTTATTGCCACATTTTACATGTATTTTGAATTAAGGATTTAAGGATGTCCTCACATCTGGTTTTGGTTTTTCAGCCATTAAAAAAACATTTTTCATTTGTGTGATCGATATAAGGCTATGAATCGAAATTTGAACTATATTTTTGAATAGAACTGCATTAAAGGTTGACAAAACATGCAAAAATTTGTATAAATTCAAAAATTTACTTTTTTGCCAATTTTGGGGGGCATTTTTCCCATTTTTAGAGTTATCAGAGAAAACAACAGGCATGTATCAACCTTACTTCTTGCCTGTCTTTCGAAGAGAAAGCAAATAAAACTTATGAAAATGGTATAAAGAACCCCTACCTCATATCTCTGAACCAAAATATCAACAAATTTGTTATTTTCGATAATGAAAAACTTGTTTTGAAATTAGAACTTTTTAATGTGAATTACCTCCTTTTATTCTAACAAATGAGTCAAAATATGTAAAAAAGTAAAACTGTGACCCCATTTTTTTTTCGTATCAAAATATTAATCATTATGTCAAGAATTTTAAAATTGTACAAACAAATAGTTTAGTTTTTGCCTGAAACTAAACTTTGTCATCTGGTGATTGGTTAAGTTTTGATTGGCATCAAAATGATGGATTGTTGGGTTAATGTTTAGCAGAGTTGATTGTTATAAACTATTATTGTACTTCAGGCACACATTTTACATGGATCAGATTTTAGACCAGTGTTATGAAAGACTCTCAGTAGCTTCATTAACAAGGGACGAGGCAATTACACCCCAACAGATGACAGAGTGTTGTCAGCGACTCTTGGATAACAGTTTGCTTGTCAATCAGTGGTTGAATGGCATTAGAATAAAGATATCAACATATTATACTGTTATGAGTGATGGAGAAGTTACAATTCCGTGGGATTGGGCAGTTCATGACACATAAATAACAACCTGTCAAGCAAAATGTGAAACTTAGAAATAAAAGTCCATTTCATCTTGGACAATGGCTGAGCTACCAGAATTAGAAGACATATCAGCCTGTGTGTGAAATTTCCAACGTTTTCAAATATGATCAAAGCAAAGACTCCGCACAGTCTGACCTGAGTCTTCACTATGCTTTTAGAAGATGGATAAGGTCTCAATGTATTTGTAAACCATCAGGTAGCTTTATATATACAGTATGTGGCTGTCTACACCACCCAATGTTTGTACCTCATAATTTCTTTCAAATTTTTGGAAATGTCACGCACAACAAGTTTTGACCGTGAGCAACTTCAGATTCTTAGTCCTCCAAAGACTGAGCATGTACATTTATAATATGACCTTATTTGTAGAAGTGAAATTACTCCGTTGAATATTTTTTATATTACATAGGTGTTATCACACTAGTGGAATAATTATGTGAATGAGCTTAGAATGTGGAAACGCTATTTTGGAACAGTGAAAATGATGTCATAATTAACTTCATGACGTCATTTATGAACAGCGTTATATTGTGCGGAAAAAATAAAATTGTATTTAAATTCAATAATTTTGTCAATTTACCATAAGAAATAGGGTCATATTAGAAATAAGATAACAAATGTGAAGCCATTAACTATAGAATTTATTGATTTTGGCATCTAAAAAACAGATAAAACTTGGCAAAGCCAGGGGTTATTTTTAATTTCTTTTAGATGACTTGTTTAATAAATACAGTATTTCATGACTACTCATTCAATATCCTCTATGAATTACAAATCAAATCAAATCAAATCAATTTTAATTGGTATAAGAGTCCAGTCACAGGACTGTCACCATTGACATACATTTTGATAGTAACAACAAGTACACACAGACAAATTCAAATAACATGTAGGTACGCTATCCAATGAATTATGACATCTAGCAATTATATATAGTTAATTCATAATAACAGTAATAATAACTATAATGGCAATATTGCTTTCATTGACACCCTTCAACTTCGAGGCCATGTCAGTTAAGGCAGAGGAGCCGCAACAGTTCCGCAAATTTTGGACCATATGATCCCCAACAATGCCAACCAAGGCTTCCCAATGAACATCATTAGGAAACCCTGGTCAACACTGCTAAAGTTCACTACTCCTGATACATCGCAAAACTATTGCGGGTCCACTACCTTAGTATAGAGTAAAGGAACCACACAAACAATAAGTCCGTGGGGCACCATCACTCTATCTAAAAGGATAAAAGAAAGGGCGAGCCATGGAGGGATGGCGTCTAAGTTAAAGAGATGTCAATATCTATTGCAAAAAGCCACAAAATACCTTTAAGTAATACTGTTGCTTTTTATCAACGTTTCTCTAACTTTAAACATTTTACAAATATTCTTAATACATGTACTAGCAATGTCATAATCTTTACATTCCATTATAAAAGCAAACTTCTCTTCAGTCGTTGTGAGATCGAAAGATGGGACAATTTGATTCAATTCACTAAAAAAAGTAGTTCTCTGTGTCGAAAGTGAAACACACTCCATCACAAAATGCCTCTCATCCTCGACACACAAATTGCACAAGTTGCACTTACGGTCAATCAATGGAGTCCTAGTATGCCTGCCCTTTTCAATTTGAAGATCGTGGGAGCTTATTCGTAGCTTTGCAAAAGTGGAAATTTCATTTTTAGGCAATTCGTTGACAAAAAGATATGTTTCTTTTTCATATAATGATTTAAATATTCTATAGTTTCTTAATTTATTGCCATTGGGTAGGCTTTTACCGTCATCATGTAATTTATTTAACCAGGAGTGAACATAGGAGTCTCTAAGTTTAGATTTAATTGCATGTAACAATCTACTTTTCGAAATGGTATTCTGGTTATCCCAGAGATGAGAAAATTGAATGTTCTGCAGAAAGATTCTAAACTTTTGGGCAAAGCCTTTTTTAAAAGTCATGCTTTCCCTGTAGGCCAGATAGGCAAGAAAATTTTCTTTCAAATTCACTAGATGAACCCAAAAGTTAGTTGATGCCTGCAGACCATATATTGCTAAAGGTAGTATACCAAACTCTGCCCTGACTGCATCATTCACTGAATATTTGTTGACACCCAAAACATGTTTAAAATATCTTAATTGTATTTTCTCAGATATTAAAGAGTCGTACTTATTCTCCATTTGGTCAACTCCTGGTTTATTTATTAGAAAATCAATAGACCAAACTTCACTGCCATATAAAAGAATTGGTTTCACACAATGGTTATACAACGTCATGTAAAGTCCAGTGTTCATACTATCTGACAACAGGGCTTTTCTTATACAAAAGATAGCTTTAAGTGCCTTATTGCAAAGGTATTTAATGCCTTGTGTGAACACACCAGATGACCTAAAATATATTCCAAGATATTTATGTTCATTAACAATTTCTAGGAAATTGTGTCCATATAAAAAATCATAGCCCTTTAGGACTCTACCGGATTTATTAAAAATAATTACTTTTGTTTTGGCTATATTAACTTTAAGGTTCCACTGGTTGCAAAAATCTTCCAATTTGTTAAGAAGACTTTGCAACCCACTGGCAGTTTGAGATAAGAGGACTATGTCATCTGCGTACATCAGGCAAGAAATTTGCAAACCGGCAAGTGTTACCGGGTCACAATTTTCGCCAAATCCTTTCTTTAAATCATTAAGATATAAGGAAAAGAGAGTTGGGCTTAAAACACATCCCTGTTTGACTCCGATCCTAGTTTTAAAGGAGCTGCTTAGACCATTTTCTGTCTTTATACAAAACAATAAATCTTTGTACATATCTTGAATTATATTCAGAAATGGGCCTTGGATGTTGTATTTTTCCATTTTATGAAAAAGGGCAAGTCTATTTATAGTATCAAAAGCTTTACTGAGGTCCACAAAACAAGAGTATAGACGAGAGGATGATTTAAAAGCTTTGTCTATTAGTGTTTTCAGTGTTAAAATGTGGTCAGTCGTGCGACAGTGCTTCCGAAAACCAATTTGTTCCACACCAATTATATCATTATATTCTAAGTATTTGTCTAGCCTGTTAAACAGAACTTTACTAAATAATTTTGAAAAACAACTCGAGATTGCTATACCCCTGTAGTTATTCACATCAGAGGTACCACCACCCTTATAAATGGGTTTAATAATATTTTCTCGCCATTGAGAAGGATAGGTCCCATGCTTAAGTATCTGCGAAAATAGGTATGCATACTCATTTGCTAAATGTGGGACTGATAGTCGGAGCATTTCGTTACAAATTTCATCTGTGCCACACGACTTTCCACCCTTTAACCCCTTAGCACCAAACACAACCTCTTCAGAAGTAACATCCTTATTCAGTATTGAATTATCCGGATCAGTAAAGTATTCTTCTGTAGAGGATTTAGAAAAGTTGTTTGGATAGTCGATGTTCATCAAAGATTTAAAATGTTCCACCCATTTTTCAGTGGAGATATCTGCTGAAGGATCAGATTTTTGTTTCTCCATCAGCTGGTTTACCGAGTTCCAGAATTCCTTAGGATTTTTCTTTTCATTTTCAAGCAAGCTGTCCACATCCCATGTGGAGAGGAACAGGTAGAGGCCAGTCTAAAATCTTTATTTCATGAAGAAACCCTACGTTGTGGATACTCATTTTAATTGTCTTAATGAGACAATTAAAATGAGTACCAACAACACAGAGTTTGCTCAATAATCATTAAAATACTTTGACTTAAATCCAAAATACCCCCTCTATCTGTAGCTCTGCATGCGGCCATTTTGTGTGTAGGTGGGTCACATTTGTTTATATTTGTTGAATTTTATTATGAATGAAATATTACATGGTAAGAATCATTATTTTGTTCTTCTTTAAAGATGAAATTTGTTTACCCATTCTTATGCACCACTGGCCAAATGGGGACAGTATAAATAGATATTTAATTGATTATCAACTGATGCTATGCTTTAAACTACTGAAGAAACATTGTAACAAAAGAAGAATTGCTTGAATCAAGTTTTTATTATACGTCGCCGGAGGCGGACGTATATTGGCGTCATCTTCTCCGTCTGTCCGTCCGTCCGTCCATCCGTCCGTCCGTCCACTTTTCTTGTCAACGCAACTCCTCCTAAAGTTCTGGCTGGATCTTCTTGAAACTTGGTCAATGTTATCACCTCAATTGGTAGATGTGCATGAAGGAAGGATTTTACGGCTCGTTTATTTTTGCCTGAGTTATGCCCCTTGATAACTTAGTCTCTGGGTCCACTTTTCTTGTCAACGCAACTCCTCCTAAGTTTCTGGCTGGATCTTCTTGAAACTTGGTCAATGTAATCACCTCAATTGGTAGATGTGCATGAAGGAAGGATTTTATGGTTCGTTGATTTTTGCCTGAGTTATGCCCCTTAGAAACTTAGTCTCTGGGGCTTATTGCCTCAGTTATGCCCCCTTAAAATTTAGTCTGGGGCTTATTGAAATTGCAGCCTTGTGAATGCAACTCTTCCTAAGTTTCTGGCTGGATCTAAATGAAACTTGTAGGATGTTATTACTGAAATTGGTAGATGAGCATGAAGTAAGGATTTTATGGTTCATTAATTTTACCCTTAATTATGCCCCCTTAAAACTTAGAATCTAGGGCATATTGAAATTGCAGCCTTTTGAACACAACTCCTCCTTGCTTTTTGTCTTTATTTAAATGAAACTTGGTCAATGTCATCACCACAATTTGTAGATGTACATGGATCAAGGATTTTATGGCTCATTTATTTCCCTGAATTATGCCCCCTTAAAACCTAGTGCCTGGGGCTTATTGAAATTGCAGCCTTGTGAAGGCAACTCCTCCTAACTTTTTGTCTTGATTTAAATGAAACTTGGTCATTTTCAATTTGGTTCTGTCAAAATAAGTAGTGTCTTCAATTATTTTCGTGAAAGAGCAGCAAAGTGGCGGCGTATTTTGTGACGATGGCACTCTTGTTCTTTTTTTTTATCCAAGGCTTTTATCGAGCCCTCTTGTGGTGAACAAGCATTGTTGTCATGACAACAAGTCAGTGTATGTGCATTATTCCGTCAGTATTTATCCCTAACATATCTGCAGATATAGGGATGAGTATCTTTTTAACTGCATTTATTGGGGTATAAAGTACAATTGCCTTAGCACAAGGCAAATAACCCCCTTTGGGTGATTTGAAAGAAATTTGCCAGTAGTCCCAAGATCAAGATTACAGCTCAAGATCAAAGGCTTATGTTTATTATTGTGTTGTCAGGAGTAGATCTCTGACAATTATGGAAAGATTTTTAAAAAAAAGCCAAGTTCAATTCGATGGCTCAGTGCAAAACAGTTGTAACTGCCTATAAACATATAGGCAGTTACAACTGTTTCATGCTAAGCCATTGAATTATTTTTCATCATGTTTAGGTGTGCCTTATGAAAGACATATGTGTATTTACAATAGCTTCAAGGTCATAGCTCAAGGTCAAATGTTAGAATTGAGGTTGACATTCAAACAATTTGACATGTGTGTTAAGTTAAAACAATAAGCAGCTTAATGCATTTAGAAGATTATGTGACTGTTTAAAGGCACTTTTAAGACCTTATCTATCTATAAAGTGCATAGTGAAGACTATGGTCAGACTCTGCAGATGCGCAGACTGGCCATAGTTTTTGCTTGGTGCACTTTTGAAATTATTGGAAATATCACTCTCAGGCTCAATTAAGTTTATCTGGAGCATAGCTTCAACATGTATGGATGGATTTACAAATTATTTGGGGCAATTGCATTAAGGCCCCTTTTCATGTGATATACAATGGAACTTTTCCATTTTCAATAGATTCATCTATGTGACCAGAAGAATATTCTGAAAAAGCTTCACAAAGATTGGGCCAAAATTGTGGTCTCTTCAGTGCTAAAAAGGATTTAGTACTCAAATCCCTTTTTCTAGTGATAAACAATCAAACCTTCCCATTTTTAGCTGGGCTGTTTTCGAAGATTACCTTGTCATCGTTCGCATTGACTTAGGCATTGGCATTGGCCTGACAAACTTAAACCTTGCTTATAACTTTTGAATGGATAGTCATAGAACCTTCATATTTCACGTGATCATTGTTTGGGAGAAGACCTTTCTGTATGTACCAAGTTCAAGGTCATCCCTCAAGGTCAAGGTCATTTTTCAAGATCAAATTTGTTTATATTTTTTTTACCTTAGTAATAACTTTTGAATGGTAAGTCATAGAGCCTTCATATTTCACACGATCATTGCTTTGGACAAGACATTACTGTAGGTACCAAATTCAAGGTCATCAGTCAAGGTCAAGGTCATTTTTCAAGGTCAAATTTGTTTGTATTTTTTTACCTTGGTTATAACTTTTGAATGGTCAGTCAAAGAGACTTCATATTGCACATGATCATTGCTTGGGACATGACCTTTCTGTAGGTACCAAGTTCATATATTTGCTTTTGCCTAAGAAATTATAAACAGCCGAGTGTTGGCACCTGCTTGTGGTGCTGTTGTTAGCTCACCTGAGCACAATGTGCTCAAGGGGAGTTATTAGGATCACCCTGAATCTGTCATGCGCCGTCCATCGTGCGTCATCTGTCGTCAACAATTTAGAAAAACTTCTTCTTCTCCTGAACTACTGGGCCGATTTCTATGAAACTTTGCCAGAATATTCCTTGGTTGACCCTATTTAAAAATTGTTCGCAAAATTCTGATTGGGCCATAGATATGGGCGTGGCATTTTTTTCACTTTGAAATCTTTGAACGACATCACCTCCTGAACCACTGGGCAGATTTCAATAAAACTTTACCAGAATGTTTCTTAGGTGACTCTTTTCGAAAATTGTTTATTTTGCTTATTTTGAGCCTGAAATTTTTGAAAGATGACTTCTCCTGAACCACTGGGCAGATTTCAATGAAACTTTACCAGAATGTTCCTTTTATGGCCGTCTTCAAAATTACTTTGAAAAATTTTGATTGGCCCATGAAAAAGGGCATGGCAGGGCGGGCTTATTTTAAGTTGCCTCAGTAAAGAATGTGTGGGCATGGTCTTTTTTCACTTTAAATTCTTGGAATAACATCTCCTCTTCAACAAATAGGAAAATGTGAATGAAACTTTGTCAGAAAATTATTTGGAAAGGTTCAAGTGGACCAATAAAATTCAGGTGAGCGGTTTAGGGCCATTCTGGCCCTCTTTTGTAGTTAAAACTAATATTACCCGTAACTTTTGATTGGGGGGGGTCATAGAGTCTTGAAATTTCACAAGTGCATTCTTTGTGACAAGACTGTCACATGCATAACAAGGACAGGGTCATTTGGTGAGAGTCGCCCATTTACAAAGCAAAAACTTCACAATTTGCTTTAACTTTTGATTGGTAAAGACACAAACTGTTGAAAAATGGTCTCTAGAAGCATTTTGTGATAATAATGCGCCTTTTTGACCCGCTTTTTCACTATACAGCACTTGACAGCGTAGCATAGGCATCTGATAGCTGTGCTTTTGTTTGTTTATCCACCAAAAAGCATTGAAGAAAATGTTTAATTTGCCTAAGCATTACTACCGTTAATTAATTCACTAGTGACAAACACTGGTTGGAAATATATGTCTTATAAACATGTCTTTTAAGAGGAGCTTGATGGGATATCTTTACATTTCTCCCAGTAATCGGTCCGAAAGCGGTATACGCTTGGTATTCAAATTGGAGTTAAAAATGTTGCGGGTCATAAATATTAATCAAGTTAGGCCTATATATAGATCATCGCGACATAATCATTTACATAACCAAATATTGGAATGACAAATACAAACTTATCTTTGAGAATAAAAGTGTAGTTTTTGTGTACATAGTCGTCTTAGATCATTATTTTTGTGTTTGCAAAATGTTCACGAACACAGACGGGGACTTTTAAGCAATAGACTCAAGTGACTTCGAGCGAGTTAGAACAATTGTCAGAATAGACTTGATATCAATCAGAGATGTACATATCATATTGTTATAGTTTTTACTTTTTTTATAATTCTTATGTCCTTTGATGCCATTTCTATTTGGGGAATTTAATTTTAGTTAGTACACAGCAGAGTCATATTTTGGATGTTATTCATCATTTTTGTTACAAATATATTTGATGGTTGCTTTTCTTGTTGTCGCTAATTTAACAAGCCTGATGTCACAACAATTCCAGAAATCGCAACTTTAAGAATATTATATTGGTAATTTTTTTATGGAGATTTCTCTGTCCAAAGTTTAACATGAACATGTTAGTGAAATGTTTAAAACTTAGTTTCCTACTTTGTAAAAACACTTGCGTAACAGGGGAATGCTTTTAATGTCCTAAACTATTAATTTGTATGATAATAGAGATGTCATTAATTTTGATAACTGCTCCTTAGTTTGGAATAATATGCTTCTCTCATTGCATAATGAATTTCATATAAATTAAGAAGTCTTCAGACCTTCATGCCAGATGAGCGCTTCAGGTTTATTTTCGCCTGGGTCAGACTGTTTTATTAAAAAAAAACATTTCTCAAATTGTTATTTTCCATGACATGGACCTGGGACTGTATTAATCACTTTCTGTGATAGCTCTGATTATATTTTTCTTATTTTGATTTTATTATTTTTTGTTTGAATCTAGTTAATATTGTATAATTCAAATCAAAGTCCTGGTAAAATACTCTAGGTAGTAAACAAATCAAGTATTTCCTTCCTAGAGCCCTGTCTAGAATTTTACATCAAGATGACCTTACAGATTAAATAATCCAATAGAAAATCAGACCAGAAAGTGATAACAATCTTGTTATTGTAAGACATTCCATGTCCCTATATTGACCCTTGAATAACCTGCTAATTGTAAACCTGTACATGGGCTCTGCAGAGTTTAACAGTCCCACTGATCGGACGCCCAGAGAATATCAGCTGATAAGAATTTTTTTTTCTAGTTGAATTTTGCTTATCAAGTTTTCACAATACTTCAGATCAGTGGGACGGGAGCCAGTCAGAGAATATACATGTATAAGCTGATAAATTTTCTTTCTCTAGTTGAATGCTGCTTATTTTTTCACAATACTTCAGATCAGTGGGACGGGAGCCAGTCTATTCTCAAGGTTTCTCTCCGCAAAATCACTGTTTATTTCCTTAATGGCGATACTAGAATTCCTCATCACATGAAGGTAATGAACAAATTCCCTTTAAAACACAAAATGAGGTTGCAATGTTTAATCGGACAAATGGATGATCCGCTTAAGCCTGTCGAAGGTTTAGAACAACAAGATGTGTTTGTGAAACACGAATGCCCCCGTAATGGCATTTTTTTTCAAAGTTTGACCTTGATAGATGACCTTGACCTTGTCACATGACCTTGACTTTGGTACCAGCGGATGCGGATCATTGAGAACTATTATCATGCCAAATATTAGCTTTGTATCTTGAATAGGCTTGAAGATATTGGCAAGGTTAAGTTTTCGGGTTAAGTTTTTTTCAAAGTTTGACCTTGACAGATGACCTTGACCTTGTCACATGACCTTGACTTTGGTACCAGCGGATGCGGATCATTGAGATCTATCATCATGCCAAATATTAGCTTTGTATCTTGAATAGGCTTGAAGATATTGGCAAGGTTAAGTTTTCAGGTTAAGTTTTCGGACAGACGGACGGATGGACAGACAGACGGACATGAGTAAAACAATATGCCCCCGATCTCTCGATACGGGGGCATAAAAAATGTTTGTGTCTATACTCTGCATAGACAGATACTCTGTTTTTTTCAGAGCCCTCGCCTTTGCAACTTTTCGTAATTTGTAGGACATATGTGAATTTAGGTCGTGATCTACTGAACTTTTTTTTACCATAATATCTATACACCTTGTAGCATTAGAAACGGTAACCAGTCATCTGTGGTCAATGCAGTTTGGTTTTACACAACTTTTCAAAATGCGAAGAATTATTCGACATGTGTTTTAAATATACAACCTTTCTTTTACCTTTTGTTTGAAAAGGGTTGAACATTAACATTTGTTTCTGTAAAATCGCGGTGGTTGATGCACAGGCGATCTTTAAATAATCTGAGTTTTTCCATAAATATTGATATATAATAACGTATTAGACGAAATTCGGATTGTGAATCAATCGCCTGTGGGCTGGAGCACCTTAACATAGATTTGTGGTATTTTCTCGCACCAGAACTATTATTAGCATACATCCTTACATAGCTGCCATCTTCTACCCGCTAAGGCTTACGATTATCAGCCCATTAATAGGAGCAATAGAATTTAAACTAAGACTATATTTAGACAATCCTTTAGCTGTACAAAATACCTACCTACATGAATCCCGTTGTTTTTCTTTTATTCTTTTTTACGCAATTGCGTTAGATAATCATTCTTTCACAAACCCTGCATATTACCGAAAGAGACCAAAATAGTGCAGTTACAGCGTTTCAGTTGAAGACGAATTAGCGGTCTTTTCATTCGAAGGATGGTGAGGGGGGAATTCAGAGCCATAGCGGATTACGTTTCATATTCAAAATGCAGAAAGACTGAGGTTTGATCTGGTAAAATATGGGTTCTGCATGTTGAAATTGAATAACCTTTCTGGATGCTTTTTAGAGTTAAAAAGTAATGAATAGTCTAGACACTATAGTTGCCAGTTTTCTTTTCTCAGTCTCTCTGTCTGTTCTTCTGTCTGTCTCTGTCTGTCGCTCTCTTTCTCTCTCTCTCTCTCTCTCTCTCTCTCTCTCTCTCTCTCTCTCTCTCTCTCTCTCTCTCTCTCTCTCTCTCTCTCTCTCTTTCTCTCTCTCTCTCTCTCCTTCTCTCACACACACGCACACATACACAAACACGCACACACATACACATATATCTCCCCCTCTTACTAAAAATTATAGAACACAAACAAGCAAAACAATTCCTCCTACTTATATGCATTCTAATGAAAGAATATTGCGTTTAAAATAATGACATTTGAAAAAGGTTTTGAATACATGGTGGGGTTACGACATGTAAGAGCGCAACGGCAGCGTATGATAATTGAAAAAAACTCAAATATTCGGAAAATAAAATCAAATTCCGTTCGAATTATGAATAGAACTGTAGATTAAAACAACAGCAACGAAACCCAAACAAAATCACACTATTTTTTTTTTACATAAGTGGTCTGCTTTTTTTTCAATGTAATACTTGAGAACAGATTCGACATGCAAAACAAATTTGAATTTATAGTGAGAATTGCCGAAATTTTGTCGAGACACTTTCTTTAAATTATTTTTTACATTTATAATTTCTCTTTTCTCAACGAATTCAATATATCACTTTAGAAAGTCATCAGAATCGTTCACCATCACTACTTTCAGTCCTTTGATTTTACAAATAGTCATTTGTCTACCGTCAATGATACATTTGTAAGTAGATGTGAGACTAGCAGCTGTTGGCTTGGATGAACCGCTTTGGTTGCAATGACATGAGAAATAGCAGGAAACCATTAGTATGTGCACCAGCCGATTAGCACCTTGAGCTATGTTGCAAATCAAGTTCAACCCAATTTTATCAAAACAAACAAAATACAGTCAATCTTGCTCGAGCGACCACGTCTATTAAGGGGCCGCTTTTATTAAGCGACCATCGTAAATGGTCGCTTCGCCATAAGTAAAATTTCCGAGAAAGTGGACATTCTTTAACGACAATTTTTTTGTTTAATCTTATGACGTTAGAATTCATAAGAATCGTCTAATTGAGACGATTCTTATGGGTTCGAACATCCTAAAATTCGGTCAGAATTATGTTACAATCTGTATATTCTATAAAAGAAAATACGTCTGTTTATCATTAATTATTGTATTAAGCGACCATTTCCATAAGCGACCGCTTTTTAATGGTCCCCTTAAAGGTCGCTTAACGCAAGTTTAACTGTATGTTCATGGTAAGGTAAAAAAAAATCAGATTTAGGAGATCAGACGGAAGCAAAAGGTGATGAACCCTAGTCAGTCGACGCAATGGGACCAGGGTCATCTTTCGCTCATCGAAAATGGTTCCTTTTCGCGAGACGTGTCACAAATGATAGCATAAAAAAGAAAACAGTGTGGCCATTGCAGCCATTCAGTAGAATTTGACATTGGCGTAACTAGGATTTTGAAATTTATACGCACTCAGAAGGCGACCAGCATAGAATATATGAGATAAAGGCGATATGTGGATTGTGACCAAAGATGAATGTCCTCCGTTCGTGCCCCTTTACTTTGACTTTAGCGATGGTGAATAATAAAAGCATCGTAATAACAGCTTGAATAAGCTGTAGTTTCGATGTTATGGCCATTCTTCAACGACATTTCTCGAAGAGGATTTATTTCTATTACGCACTTGCGCAATGTGCGTAATGGTAGTTACGCCCTTGTTTGATGACATCAGCTCTGTGTTCTGGGTGTAAGAAACGTTAGGAAACGTTTTCGTTTTTCGCCTCAGCGTTCCATTCATTCATTCCAAACCCTCAGTCAAACCATTCAAACACGCTCCAAACTATAAATAACGTATTACAGCAACTTCATTCAAAATAATTAATGCTAGAAAAAGTCGCGATTTCACTGACAAAATTAAAATTGTAAGCGAAACTATTTATGGAACTTGAATGCGCATTTCATAAAAGGGAGGTGATAAATATCGCTTCATCCATTACAAAATTAGCTATATTGGACTACTCCCTCTAATTTCACTCAAAACTCGCCCATCCCACTCATTCAATTTCATTCCAAAATCATTCAAAAACCATTCACCTTGTCAATTTCACGATGTTTATAACAGTACCACTTTTAAAATTTATTTTTTTGATTGATTCACCTTTTCCGTACTGAAAAGAGAAGTGGTCTTTTAAAGTTAACTATCCATACTTCTCAATACGTGTAATCTTTACTGTATGAGTCCAACATTTACATAATTAGTATCTACTTTTAGATCCACTTGCATAAAAAAAAGGTTAATTTAACCTCCGTGTTAAGCTGTGTTCAAGACTTAATAGCTTTTTCGAACTTTGAATATTTCACCCGGCTTTGCACATGAGTGCACGTGCAAAGCGGGCGACATTTTCCAAACGTTCGAAAACGTGTTTGACTTTTCAGTCCAAGGTTGTTTTTAGTCTTAACACTGGATTAAATCAACTTATGTTATACAATTGGGCCATAATGTGTGACAAGGAGTTAAACCCCAACTTTCGAAAAACAGAATTTTCCAATATGAAGTGATTTTTCTCGTGTTTCTTTGGCACTTTGAATTTGTTTATATCACGAGTGCATTCAAAATCCGCATAGCTAAAGTCAACGCAAATTGACTTGAACAAGACCATTACGTTCGTTGAACCGTAATAGTTCTGCTTTATTTCGGAACTCGTAATCTTTCATAATATTGACCGAGGTTTCCTAATGGAATCATTAGAAAACTTCGGTTAACAGTGTAAAAGTAATTCCTTCCGAATTTTATAGGAACTATCACGGATCCACTACCTTATTATTTGAATAAATTTATAACTGATCAATCTTATACATCCGCAAGCAAATGTGAGGTTTGGGAAAACGTTATCTCTTGTCATTTTCAATGTAGAATTGATCTTTAACCGCTCTCTTAACCCTTTGCTGTTTAATCCCTGCTTTTTACTTGCCTGTCATTTTATAATTGAGAAAACATTGTGAAAAAAGAAGAAATTGCTTCTGCCAAGCAAATTCTTCTTTTTCCACACTATTTTCTACCCTTCTGAGAGGTTATTTTCCAAATTAAATGCACTTTAAATTTTAGTCTGCCAAACCTTTGAATTTTGACAGGTCAAAATTTTGTAAAACAGGAAAGGGTTAAAAGTGCTCGTTTTTACCTACGTAATCCGCCCGTGAACGTTTTAGCGCACGTGTTAGTAAACCCGTTACTGATCATGAGTCAGACTATTACCATGATATTTTGGCAACTCAAGTGACTTTGTGCATCGAAACATTTGGTTATTCAGTTTCCTTTAGCATTTTTGGGACGACTTTGTTAATAGTTTATTGAAGGAATTCATATAAACGATGTATATGGCATTTGATCAAAAATAAAACAAAAAAAGAGACAATTGAACTTGATTGAACTGCTTCTTCTTCTTTAAACTGTAGTTATGACGTTTAAGCCACTAATCCATTACATATAAAAAAAACGGGCGAATAGCGGAGGTATATAGCTCTCTCTCTCCCCCCACTCTCTCTCTCCCACTCACTCTCTCTCACTCACTCTCTCTCACTCACTCTCTCTCTCCCACTCACCCTACTCTCTCTCTCTCTGCCCACTCACTCTCTCTCCATCTACTCTCTCCCCCCTACTCTCTCTCTCGTCCTCTCCCCACTCACCCTCTCTCCCCCTACTCTCCCACTCACTCTCTCTCACCCTACTCTCTCTCTCCCACTCACTCTCTCTCTCTCCCACTCACCCTACTCTCTCTCTCTCTGCCCACTCTCTCTCCATCTACTTCTTCCCCCCTACTCTATCTCTCTCGCCCTCTCCCCCTCACTCCCCCTACTCTCTCTCCCCCACTCACTCCCTCTCCCCCTACTGTCTCTCCCACTCACTCCCTCTCCCCCTACTGTCTCTCCCACTCACTCTCTCATCGTACTCTCTCTCTCTGACCCTACACTCTCGCCTCACCCTCTCTCTCCCCACTCACTCCCCCCCTACTCTCTTTCTCGCCCCACTCTCTCTTTCTCGCCCCACTCTCTCTCCACTCACTCTCTTTCTCTCGCCCCACTCTCTCTCTCTCCCAATCACCCTCTCTCTCCCCACTCACTCTCTCGTCTCACTCTCTCTCCACTCTCTCTTCACTCTCCCCACTGTATCTCTCTCTCTTTCTCTCCCCGCCGTCTCTCTTCTCCTCTCACTCTTTAATGCCACATCAGAAGGAAACAACTATGAGACAGTTAATAGACACTTAGTGCAGTCTTGCGCTGAATCCTCGAAACAGTAATGGAGGTGCGGGTTGATCTATGGAGGTATTTCTAATTTTTTATGCTGTCCCCTTTTGGCGTGGCATGGCCTTGGTATGATTATGTAGAGGGATAGAGAGAGAGAAAAAGAAATAAGAGGAATGCTCTAACGGCACTCACTCAGAAAATTGTGCTATCACGTGTCTATGATTGCACTTAAAAAGGCTTGTAAGAGCTGACCTTATCCCAGAAAGAGTTGTTTTTATATCGAATTTATATGTCTTTTTTCTGTTTTCTGGTCATGAATTATCAATGAGATAAACTTCCAATGTTAAAGTGGGTATTTATTAGGTTTATATCAAAGAATCAATTTTCATCATACTTAATTTTGTTAAATTGATAGTAATCACTTGTTACCGTCAATTATAAAAAGGAAACTTCAACACATAGCATTTGTCATTTATGAAAAGTTATTTTCTTGGGCGAAAAAACTAATCATGGCCACCCGGTAATAAGTCTTTACGTTAATATATCATCATTTTATCAACTCTATTGTTAAGCGGCGGATTAGCTGGGAGGGCTAAACAGAAAACCTGTATTCCAGTTTTTGGTTGTCAGGTATAGAGTTCGAATCCCGGTAAACGCTAGTTTGTGAATTTTTTTTATTTTTTTTTTTTTTACTATACATATTTAAAGAAAACTTTTAGTTCATTCCAACTTATACTTGTCTATGCTTCAATTGGGAGAAAAGCGATTAAACAAAGACTTTTGATAATAATTGTACCATTTCTTTTCATTTTTTTTAATCTAGTTACATTATCATTGAAAAGAATTTAGTCTGTTATTTTTCGCTATCAAGACCAAAATAGTTCGATGGTGGATTTAGTATTTCTGCACAGGGGGTTCAAATATTATGATTCAAATGTGTGGAGATAAAAATGATTAAGTGTTCGTCCCATTAAAATGAAAACAAACAAAAGTGTGCAAATGTTGTTTTGGTTTTTTTTTCTTTCTTTTTTTCTATGAATGTGTGATGATTTCAGTGTTTTGACATTAAATATGAGACAGTACTCACAAAATACGCGAGTAATTTAATCGCACTTTTGTCGCTAAAACTTACTTTGTAATTTGTTAAGAACGTGCCCAAACTGAACGTTCTATTCTGTCATGATGTATAATCCAACCAACCGCTTCAAGAAATGCTCTCTGCGGTTATTCATGGATAAACTACTGTTTCAGTAATATTGTTTAACCGTTGTCCTGAGAGGGGTGAGGCCCTGTCATAATTTAGTTTTGTGTGTGTGTGTATGTGTGTGTTTTTGTTTTAATTCAAACGAATTTAGCAGCTTTTAAACAATTGGGAGACATTTGGTTAGAAATGAAGGACATAGAAATGGATTCCCATGGATAATTTTAATCATTTCAACATTGATGAATGGTAAAACTAAACTGGTAGCCCTCTCAGAGAGGGTCTAGTATTAATATACTGAACAACAAAAATAACGCGTCACCTTTGAATGACAAATAATTCTGCCCCGAAATCCACCGATTTACTGTTATGACGTTACTTTAGTTTGGTCGGCCACTAGGTAAACACTGATTATGGGTAAAGATTATTCCTTAGTCCATACTCGGCACCTGAGCAGAGACACTTGAATATGATAAATATGCTTTCTGTCCATGCAGCAGATCGAATACATCGTACGAAACTTAAACGAACTTATTCGTACGAATACATCGTACGAAACTGTATCGAGTAATACAGCTTATAATGGTGATGACGAAAAAAAGTAAAACATTTATCAAATAAAGCCAAGTCTTCGAGTTTGGTGGTAGCGAAAAATTGCATTTCGGAACGTCATCGATCATAGTCAAAATGAACGTGATTCATTTACGTGATTACTGAAAATCAAGGACACTTGCAACTACCATGAGGGATCATCGATGAACTCGACCATTTCAGTATAAAACGTCGATTGTTACATTTACCGACGCTGACTTTGGACTTTGGATGCTGACAGGATGGGGGGGTGTCATATTGTAATGTGTTATGACCGGAAACTCTTTACTCTCTAGGTCACAGTTTTTTTAGGTTATCGTGGACGGGTGATCATCGGACATTGAACCACAAGGATGAGGTATCTGGGTCGTTTGTCACAACTCCGGCCTTCAGCACAGTAAACGATAGTCATAGGGTTAGCCCCCGTAAATAAGTCAATGTTATGGTCTATTCATCTCATGCCCGATTTATGGATTTAATTCGCGCACACCTTCTCAAAATAAGAACAATGCCTTATCCTTCACTGACCGGACTTATTTCAAACTCGAGCATATCAGAAACGAGCTTGCAATGATAGCCCGAGAAAGAGCGCGAAAACCCAAGATTTTGAGTCAGACTGGGACAATATGAATAGTAAATACATATCAATGATGGGGGATTTACTCTTGGTAATATTCAGAGATCCACTTGTCAGAGATTCTTGGAGAGCAATATTGACTTTTACTGAGCAATGTTAACTGACACTGAATTTCAAAATTTAGATTTTGGGGGTAGTCGCCTTCGTGCGTTTATAATTCTCGAATGCGTATGTCTAGGGTATCGATCTTTTCCCCACAAATCAATAATTGATTTAAGTTTATTTTGGTATAACCACTCTACTAAACTTTAGTTTACGGAAAAAAGTTATGATGAAATAAGTGATGCATTATTTTTGTTGTTCAGTATAGATCTAACAATAACCAAGCTTGGAAAAGCTGTAGTCACCACGTTATGATCATTCATCAACGATTTTTTTGACACGGATGATTTATTGTATTACGGATATGCATAATGTGCGTAATGGCAAGTTACGCACTTGTACAGTCCAAGACCCAGCGAGGATAGACTAGAGAGTAGGGTGGGGGACTACAGGGGTGCTAGCCTGGCTCCCAGGCTGTCAGTAAGTATTAAATAAGGTACACCACTCATGTTTTACTATTTCAAATAACCTCCCATATTCTCAAAAACTGATCGGCCAGTTAGAGAAATATAAGATGATTAGAAATTAGTCTTTCTCTAGTTGAATTTCTCATTTCATAATACTTCAAATCAATGGAACGGGAGCCAGTCTAATTTTGAAGGGATCGTGTTTATTGTTTGCCATTTTTTTCACTGTCCTAACAAATACGGTTAATACCTACGGCTCAGTGCAAAACAGTTTTAAATACCAATATTTTTATAGGCAGTTACATCATTTTTTTAAACTGAATCATCGCTATTTAGGGTAGTCTCTAATAAAAGCCCGTCCCATGCTAATGGGAATGCAATGATTATAAAAGAACCCCAGTGTTCTATAAGAGCTTTCACGGTACTATCAATTTGTTCCTTTGAATTGGTTCTAACATTGCTTTCAACAATTTTTCATTTAGAGGCAGCTGGCTTCATTTCCTCATTCAGAATTCATAAAATTCTTTTAGCACTTAAAAAAATCTCGCTTTACCAAATGCTGTATCTTAAAAATCTTAATTTGAATTTTAAGTGTCTTGCTATAAAAAATGCACCTTTGGTGTATAAAAAAGTATTATATATCCTATGATATCCAAAGCAACTCATTTTATCCAGGGTTTCAAGGTATGCAGGTTTTGTGAGTCTGAGACTCGCATATAAGTAGCCATGACCCTAAAAGCTATTAGATACGAGTCCCATAGACCCTCTAGGACTCAACTTTAGAAAAGAATTGAAGGTCATTTTAAACAGTCTTCAATTCTTTGCTGAAGTTGAGCCCCTATTGTTCATATATTTTTAACGCTTTCTTTACCTTAAACAAGGGAACATTTCTAACTTTTTAAAACAAAAACCAGATATTTGCTGAAGGGAATCAAAGCAGCTAGGGACTGACAAACCTCAAGAAAGGATCCCTAAGATCGAATTCATAGAGTCCTTTTAACCCTTTGCTTTTTAATCCCTGCTTTTTACGTGCCTGTGATTTTATGATTGAGAAAACATTGTGAAAAAAGAAGAAATTGCTCCTGACAAGCAATTTCTTCTTTTTCCATACTATTTTCTACCCTACTGAATGGTTATTTTTGAAATTAAATCCATTTTATATTTTCGTCTGCAAAACCTTTGAATTTGGACAGGTCTAAAATTTTGTAAAACAGGAAAGGATTAACCCAGTATTGTTGAAGTCCGACTAAAACTCTGTACATGTATTCCATTCAAAATATAACAGTAATAACAATCAACAAATAAGTAGTCTTGAAAAATGTCCTTATGTTCCATAAGTATTTCTGCCACGTTCCCTAAACCAGAGTAGGCCCTGTTTTACTAAACATCTTATAAAAAATTGGTTGTAAGTTAAAAATCACAAATCACTCCTGGTGTTTTCAGTCATGGCATTGTTAGAATCTGCCTTTCAATGTCTCATTGGAATTGTCTTTAGAAGATGATTCTTATGAGCTATTGCATGGCAAAAAATTCCATATTTAGTTACTGTGAACTGTGCAACTCAGAATGTAAGCAGATTCATTTTAATACAACTTTCATAAGGCCCCTTTTCTTGTGATATTAATGAATGTGACATTTACAAAAGGAATGGTGCCATCATTTTGAGGAAGATTTTATGAAAATTCAGTGAAACTTGACACAATTCTATATCATGATTTTAGTTCACCTGAGCACATGCTCATTACCTTTGACCTAGAGCATCTCAGAAGAAAAAAATAAAAAAAAAAAAAAGAAAAAAATTGGAAAGAGGACAGTTCATTTTTTGGAAATTTTGGAGTCACATCAATTGTAGTGGTT
Source organism: Fragum whitleyi (assembly GCA_948146395.1). Lineage (NCBI taxonomy): Eukaryota > Metazoa > Mollusca > Bivalvia > Cardiida > Cardiidae > Fragum > Fragum whitleyi. The sequence goes on along the minus strand of OX411552.1, from coordinate 34,693,892 downwards.
TTATGACAAGTAGAGAACTAGGGCAGGTAATTTTTTTTTTTTTTTTTTTTTTTTTTTAGTGTCAGGAGAGCGGCTCAGGTCCTATTGGTCCTCTTGTTTGCGAAAGAGAAATACTGGAGGAAAATGATTAAAGGCTTATTTCCATTGATCCAGAAAGAAAACAGAAGTTTTGGAAAACCAAACTATGGTGGTAAAACCGAGCTAACGAAATTTGTAAAATGTAAAGCTCATATGACTGCTTATTACACTGAGTAAGTTTCTAAACATAAACATGCAAAATCGCAGTATCTTGGATATAAATGTTGTGTTCCTGCTTCGGTCTTAGTTTACGGCGTGAAAGGCGAGCACCAGAAAGTTTATTCCATTTATATTATCCAATCAGACTTGGTCAAATATTTACCTCAGTGTAATGAACCAGAATTAGGAAATCCCATATTTTTGACAGAAAGTAATTTTACTTCAATTAACTTTGATCGCTTGATCTTTCTCGTCTAGCTGTGCATTTCTCAGGTTCTAAAATATGAGTGAAAATAAAAGCTTCTTTCAAAGGGTGTTCGGATCGGGGAAGAAGGGTGAAAAAGAGCCAACACCACAAGAAGCTATCCAGCGACTTCGAGAAATCGAAGAGATGTTGATGAAAAAATCAGACTTTTTAGAGAAAAAGGTAGATTCGGAACTTTCAATTGCAAAGAAAAATGGAACAAAAAACAAAAGAGGTAATTCTTCTGAATTGTTATTTTGAAATTTTTCATTTTTTAAGCTCCTCAAAAGTCTTTTTAAACTAATTTTAGTATTTGATTTCTGGCTGTGATCCACGTAGGATTTAAGACGTTTATTACCCTTGCTGACTGCCTAAAACCTTAAATAATATGGTGGAGTACTAGTTGATAAAATATGATACATGTAAATCATTATTAAATCTGAAAAAAAGGTAATTTGAATAATATTTTTTATTGTTTCATCATTGTTTATTTATACAGCAAAATGTTTTAAATGCTCCAAAGTATTAACTACATGTCGACAAGTTGTTACTTGAATTTGTTACTTGCAAGGGTAACAACATTGCAATCACTCCATGTCAACAAGTTTTTACTTGTATTTGTTACTTGCATGGTTCAACAACGTCACATTCAGTGTGACACTGACATGTTTTCATTGTTTTTTTTAACAATTTCCATCATAAATCATACAGTAAGTCAACCTGTTTACGATATGAACCCTAATTTGAGACCCTGTTCTTGAACATTTTGATCTGACAGTCACTGTTTACATTTTACCAATTAGTTGATCTTGAAATCTTCACTTACTCAAAATTTTACAAAATGCATCAAAAACAAGAGAGCAATTGCTCATCTTTCATTTCTGGACTTTTTCATGGATTTTTAGAACAATTTTTAATGAATTCACAGAAATTGTGAAAAATACCTAAAAAGGACTTCATAAGGAAAACTTTCTGGCGAGAATAGGACAGGCATATGTAATTGTTTTAAAAAATTCACATAACAGTACATGTATTGTCCCATGTTTACTCTTTTACCAGAAAATAATAAAGAGTCACAAAAATAGGTCAATAGACCTATTTCACATAAGTCTACACTTGCGCAGAAATCTCTCGACTCCGCCCCTTATACATACGAGGGGGCATTGTCATTTTAGTCCAGTAATAGTTTATAGAAAAATAATATATTTCAAACCACAAAATACTCATCGTTATAAACGAAATCAAAGTTTTTTTTACACATAATTAGAATGTAGTTTTAATGCTTTAATTCTTCATGCTTATTTTTGTCATTTTTCTACTTTTTGCTTTTGAATAACTTATATTAATCTTAACTCTATTTCGCGTTCCTGACCTATGAAGAAGTATTTTGTATTTCTTGTTGGTAATTATGTACTGACCTTTTTTTTTTAAATTTTGTCATCAAAGTATGTCTTTGAATTATATTTATTCGTATATTATTCCCTTTTTTTATTCAGATCTCATCATTGATTGCGCTCTTTTCATGAAAATACCAATACATGTATTACTAAAAAAAAAACAAAACAAAACAAAAAAAACGTAGCCTTCGCATTCATTTCTTTATATAGTATTTTCTTTGTAAAAAAACATTATTACCATCACATCGTAATTAACACACTGAGACAAGGAAATGTATTCTTGCAAAGAGTAATAGTAAAAAATTGATTAAATAAATAAATCGTTGAGCGAATAATCCAACCAAATACGCCACCTCGTTTCATAGATTGTTTGTGATATTGCGCTGTTGAAACTTCGTGGCAAAGAGAAAACTAAAACCAACACATTGACGATCTTTCACTCTGTGAATCATGATTGAGGAAAAGTAGACCTATGTGATACAATGTATTTTGACCGTGCAATATATATTTCTTTGTGAAAAAGTTATCTATTCACAACAGCGGTTGTTTGTTTTTTTGTTTTTTTTTGTGCAAGAAATTTTCATACTAAGGAAACATTTAATGATAATATTAAATAGATAAATACGTGGTATTTTTTAAAAAGCACAGAAAGACCAGACTTAGTTATAGTTAGATTAATCATTAATGTTTTAACATATAGGGGCCATATATCTGATACTCATTTAGAATCGTTAAAATATTTTAGCACAAACCCCTTGCAGCACAGTTGTTTTTCATATTGCCTGATAAAACTTAAGCGTTAAAAGATGTAGGGCTGAATTCATGTGTAATCTTCATGTTTGTTTATGATTTTAGAAAGGGTTTTTCATTATGCCATAGACCCCAGATCAAAGAGCGGTAAAACACTAAGGCAGCAGTTATAAGTTACAACACATGCGCTAAATAAACATTGTACTGGTGTCAATTAAGCGTCGTATGTGACATATGGTATTACGTAATCGTATTTAACGTCTATCATATCTTCAAGATCAATATATATCCATAAAAGGGGTATCTAAATAATGCGTTCAATAATTCATGAATTTGGAAAATTAATTGGATTCGTAAGAGGTGAGTGTTAAAAAAAAGGCTGTATGAAAAGAAATCAAGTGAAATTCAGAACTACAAATCTTTAATTTCGAAACAGCGAATGCACGTTTCCAATGTATTTAAAAGCCTTTCCCAATGCAAGTATGTGTTCAAATTTGAATCATTATTAAAATGAAATAGCTACTCGTAATATTAAATCTACGGTGGAACTATTTCTCCCCTTTTCACATTATCTTTCACTCTCGATATGGTTTCGTGGGTTTTTTTTGTTTGTTTTTTTTTTATATTATTTTTCGTTAGAGAGAGAGAGAGAGAAAAAAACCTGTGTCGAATTTGCATTCTGTCGTCTGCCGTTTTTGTTGTCTGTTTTTTATTATCTCTTTATTTTAATCTCTTTTTTTTTTGTATTTTTTAGTTAATCAATTACGATCGATTTGTGGCGAACAATGACTAGTTCTAGTATTGAAATAATGAAAATGAATTGTCAAAATAAAAGAAATCCATACAAACTATCATATTGAAGTGATTTCTCAAAACGGTAGATTTTCTATGGAGGGTATCTGTTTCGACCAAATATAAATTCATCAAGCGGATTAACTCTGAAGAGTTATATCTGCAATTCATTCCACCCAACTAAAATCAAACGTCGCTTTTTGTCAATATTTAAACATAAAAATTACTAAAAGCGGTCGAAATAGTTTCTAATGACATTTAAGTATTGGTTTGAATTATAAAAGATTAATGATCTATTTTATAAATAGTTGAAATCGACTGATTTATTTGGATAAATTTCAATGAAATAAAGAGTGGAGAAAAGAAGGACGCCCCCTCGTTTGCATTATTATGTAAATTTGACTGGAGAGTACATAAGGGAGATAATTACGTGAAATACCTCTATTTTACAAACAGTGACCTACTTCACCCTGTGTGAAAAAAGCTTTTGTATTCTAGAGCTCCTCTGATCAAAATCGGCAAATGTAAGATTTTTTGTAGACAGAAAGGGTTAGAATTAAGGGTTTATGTCTGATTTTGTAGTTCCATTGGTTTATTTTGCCACTAATTACTCCCATCCGTTATAGTATTGAAAACTAGTTAAACCACAATAATTTAAACATTTCACAGAATATTATTTAAATATATATTTAAACTTTGATAGATTTATAAAGCTAAGCTTACCATTTACCCCATTTTTCTAACATTTACCCCATTTTTCTGAACTGAGTGAGTTCTTAAATCTTAAAGTAAATATAATATTTTGCTATAAAATAATGATCTTGGTATTTTCACAATAAATTCAACACTTGATTTTGGGTAATTTTCTTGCATAGGCTAGCACACAACTACTGGATGATTGTTCTAAAATTCCCTTCAGCCCATTACTTTTGGCTTACAAGTGTAGAATCCATCTTAATTTTGAGTATGAACTATGCGTCGGTGTGGATTAATTAACCTACACTTACTGTTTGAGTGGCAAAAAATAGTTGGCCTTGCAAAAAAAGAATCGTACAATGTTAAATTAACTTTCATTTTCTAAAGGAAATCTTTTCTATTTGTTTTTGTGTACCCGTTGATACAACATGAGACATTGCAAAACACTATTGCAGTGTTTATCATGAAGCTACTGGACAATTAACATAATGACCAGCAATATTGGTGCACATCTAACGCGTGGAACTTACTTCAAATTTTTGTTTGGAAATGCACTAGAATCCTAGGTCAAAATCTCCAAGGCCATTTATAGAGAACATTGCTTTCCTTAGAGAAAAAGCTGTAGGGAGGATAAATTTGAACACCATACACCTGACGGTGGCACTCATTCTTACCAACTATTTGTCTCTCACCAATTGGTAGATAATCGTAGAATAGATGTATGATGGATAGCTGCTGGAGGGTGGGAAAGGATGTGATGGTAGTACTGGTGAATTTAACAGGAATCTACTATTAGGTGCTCTAGCTGCCGAGATATAACTGAAAGATCGTTGAAATAAATAAATCAAAGTGGCATTAACACCAATTTAAAAAAAATCAAATATTGAATTATTTAAACAATGATATTATATAAAATTATTGAAAAAAAAAAAGACAGTAATAAATCATGGGATCAATGCAGTACTATTGTAAGTGCCTTTTATATATATATATATATATATATATATAGGCACTTAGTAAACAATAGCACTATACTGATCCCCACCAATACTGTAATGTTTTAAAATAAAAATAAACAGAGGTTTCATTGGTAATGCTGGACATCATACTTAATTTGTTTCAGTTGCCTTACAAGCATTAAAAAGAAAGAAACGTTACGAGAAGCAGCTTCAACAAATAGATGGCACCCTGTCAACTATTGAATTTCAGCGTGAGTGCCTCGAAAATGCAAGCACAAACACAGAAGTTCTTAAAGCAATGGGATCTGCTGCAAAAGCTCTGAAAAAAGCTCACAACAACATGTAAGAAATAATAAGAAATGTATTCATTTTTATGCCCACTGCTGTGAAATAGTGGAGGGGCATAAAGACTTACCTCTGTACATCTGTGTGTATATGCATATGTGTTTGCTCACAATTACAAAGCACAATTATCTCATTAGAATGTTAACCAGTGTCATGGTTGATTATAATCCCAAATATTGACAAGGTCAAGACTGAAGTTTAAAAAAGGGTTTTGTATGTTTGTGTCCCACCATGTTTTTAACTTTACAGAATATCTTCTAAATTTATCAAAAAATTATGTAATAACTGCAATCTATTTATGAATGTAGATAATTCTCCCAACATCAATATCATTACTTGTTCACTAATTTTAAATACAGAAAAATAATTATACCCCCCACCTACGAAGTAGAGGGGGGTATATTGGCTTCTCCATGTCTGTCTGTCCGTCCGTCCATCTGTCTGTAGACCTTTTCGTTTCCAGACTCTAACTCAAGAACCAAATGACCTACAATCATGAAACTTTATACAAATGTTGCTTATGACCCAAGGAAGTGCCCTATCGTTTTTGGGTCACATAGGTCAAAGGTCAAGGTCACAGTCAGCCTTTGTTCAATTTTCGTTTCCGGACTCTAACTCAAGAACCAATTGAACTATAATCATGAATCTTTATACAAATGTTCTTTATGACCCAAGGAAGTGCCCTATTGTTTTTGGGTCACATAGGTCAAAGGTCAAAGTCACAGTCAGCCTTTGTTCAATTTTCGTTTCTGGACTCTAATTCAAGAACAAAGTGGCCTACAATCATTAAACTTCATACAAATGTTCCTTATGACCCAAGGAAGTGCCCTATTGATTTTGGGTCATATAGGTCAAAGGTCAAGGTCACAGTCAGCCTTTGTTCAATTTTTGTTTCCGGACTCGTAACCCAAGAACCAAGCAACCTAGAATCATGAAACATCATGCAAATGCTGCATATGACCTCAATATTTGTTACAAAAACATCCTGCACTAATAGCACTTCCATTCTGACAAAGTGCTTGTTTAAAACAGTTTACACCCAGAGAAAGGTAATAAAACTAATTTCAGATTTGTGATTGTGTTATTATGCATATAATTTCATTTGCACATTGATCATTGTGTACATGAATTGGGGGTTTGCACCAGTTAGGTTGTGATGTTTACCAAATAATAATCCAGTGATCATTTTACAGTCTACCATTATTTCTAGATTATCAATTTAAAAGCATTTAAGAATAAAAGTTTTAATTCATGCAGCATTAATTTTGTTGATATTTTTAGGGACGTTGATAAAGTTCATGACTTGATGGAGGATGTAGCTGAACAACAAGAAATAGCCAATGAAATAAGTGATGCTATCTCAAATCCAGTTGGCTTCAACACAGAGTTTGACGATGTAAGTAGATTTTTTGTTGATGTCCCTCATTCAAGGACTTATCCTAGCTTTGAATTTAAGAGTTATTAAAAGTCTTTGGGAGTGGGGGGAGGGGGGGGGGGAAAGCTTGTTACAATATTTTGAAGGCTTTGAAAAGAGATAATCATCAATTTTTATTGATGAATTAATGATAGAGTGTTCATTGACACTTTATTGTTCATATTGATTAATTTATATAGATCTATTACTACTAATACAAGTACATGTATATGAAGGAATAAACTGTCATGGCTTTGTGTCTGTCCTGTGTTCATGTGTTTCTGTCTGCATAAAACTTTCTTTAAAAATCTTCTTCTCACTAATAGTTGGGCTAATTTTGACTAGAATTGGAAGAAATAATTCTTGAGTGATCCTCTTCTCAAGTTGTCCAAGAAGTTTTTATTGGCTATAAATAAAGGTGTGATAGCAATTTAGAATTTCTCCGAATCTCACTGTAAAACAAGGGTTTTGTGAAAAAAAATGTTGATAAAAATGATTTTATGAATAAATTTTAGGATCTGTATCTCTGGAAAGACTTAAAAAGAGTTACCACTTTCTGTGTCACTGTAATGTGTGATTTATTCAAGGTCAAGGTCACAGCTATGATAAAGGTAAAATGGGTAGAATCAAGTGTTTGCAGCGTGATCTGTGTCTGTGACACATTTCTAGGTTAAGCAATTTCTCATTCTCTATGAATGTTTTCTTCACTGTATTTCGCACTTTTCTTTGTAGTTTGCTACAATTTGTTGGAATTCTGAGAAATCAAAACCAACCTTGTCTTGCTTGATATTTATTTGAGTGATATGAAAATATCGTCTTCAGTGTTATTTTAGAGATTATTCATATATTTATTCAAAAAGTTCACTTCTGTTAGCTTACAAAATATATGAATTTTGAATAAGAGGGAATTCTGTCTGAATGCAGGAGACGTTCAGGACCTTTGTTCGTTTCGTTTCTATTTTGAATACCAGTACATGTATCTTTTTTTTTCAAATCTTTAGATGTTAAAGCAATTTGAGAATTACAGTCCCTCTTGGGCCTCTTGATAACAACTGTAATTGTGGATATTATACATTTTGCCTAAACATTTCTAAATGACCCCTGTCAGAATTCTTTGAAGGTATAATTGAATTATTTCAACTTTGTTGAGGTAAAAAATGTGGTCTAAGGTTCAAATGAGAGCCAACCTTGAGACTGTACTAAAGCCCCTGTGATAAGGTGTTTGTTGAAATAAACATTGTATGACTATATTAATAGCTGAGCAGATCTTCAAATGAAACCTTGCCTATTGGAACTGTGTTGCATTTACCCCTTAAAATTATTTATTTCAGGATGATTTAGAAGCAGAATTAGAAGAGTTAGCCCAGGAAGAGCTAGATGAGCAATTGATAAATGTTGGTCCTTTGGCAGATGACTTGCCGTCTGTACCTACAGCAGAACCCAAAAAGACAGGTAGACTTAATAGGCTTATATTAACATCAGAGCTGAGAGGAATAGGAAAGCTATTCTAAAATCTTTATTTCCTAATGAAACCAAATGTTAAGAGTACTCATTGGAAACGTCTATACAAGATATTTCTAATGCATACCAACAACAGATGTCAAAGTGAAACCTAAGGCACCCTGGTTTCAGGTTTATTTTTAGATTGATTTTTAGAGAGCTATTCTAAGGGGTCCAGATTAGAGGTCAGGGAGTGAAGCCAGTCTAAAATCTTTATTTCCAAATGAAACCTTATGTTGTGGGTACTCATTTGAATTGTCTCAATGACCCATTTCAAAAGAGTACCAAACAATATTGGGATTAAGTTGAGAATAATGAAATGTTTAAATTTGAAAACCAAAATACCCCCTCTATCTGTAGCTCTGTTAATCATTTCGGTCACCTTGGTGTAGGTGTTGGCGCAAGCATAATACTGTGTCAAATCTCTGTCTTTTCTAAAGCTATAGCTTTGAAACTTTGCACATGCTTTTGTGACCATAATATCAGCCTCTAGACAAAGATTCATGACTCTGATATCTAAATCATTTGATTCATTTCAACATTTGTCTTGCACCAATAGGTGAAAAATCTTAAACATAAGTGGATTCGAAGCTGTTAGCTATTTTAGTGAAACTGGTGCAAGAAATACCAGGAATGCATTGTTAGGTGCTTTAAGTACAAGGAAATATATATAAACTACTGGAAATCCAAAAGACATTCAACATTTGTAAACTATTTCTGCAAGTACAAGTTAGTACTGGATAAGCAAGGGGCATGTTTTACTAAACATCTTACGATCATTTTTTGCGTAAGTCAAAATTTAAGTTGCTTCTACACTAGTAACTAAATATATGGAATTCTGCCATTTCATCATCTCATTGGAATCGTCATCAAAAGACGATTCGTATGAGATATTGCAAAGCAGAATCTAAATTGATTTAAAACACTAAGTATGAGTTGTTATTTTGACTTAAGATTGATATTTTTTAAAAGAAATTTATTAAAACGGGCCCCAGGGGTCCAGATAAGAGGGTGTAAAGCCAGTCAAAAATCTTTATTTTCCCATGAAACCTTATTTTGTGGGTACTCATTCGAAGTGTCTCGATTAGACATTTCAATTGAGTACCAACAAAATGGGGTTAAAGTCAGACATAATGAAATATTTGAGTTTGAAATCAAAGAAAAAAACAAAATAAAAAAACAAACAAAAAAAAAACACACCTCTCTATCAGCAGCTCTGATAACCTATTTTTATTTTTGTGTTTTTCAGTGGCTGCCCAAGAAGAGGATGATGAGCTGGCCCAGTTAGAAGCCTGGGCGAGTTAATTCACTGTGATTTGTTTGTTTTATTGCTACAGAGGTCTAAAAAAGACAGGAGGGGCAGGGGGGCGGGACAGGAGATTCTTAAATTGTTAGATGTCTATAATATGGATAGACATTTGAATATCTCATTGTGGGATTTAAATGAGCACCTAAATATAGGGTTTTGGACAGTCAAATTAAATTTTTCAAATTTAAAGTCAAAAATCAAGAAGCCTGGGCAAACTTTTTCACTAAGATTTGTTTGTTTTATGGTCACAGAGGTAAAATAGGGAGGAAGCAAGGGGGACAGGAGACTCTTGAATTGTTATTCCTGAACAAAAATCCTATATGTGGGTACTTACATGTATCTTAATTGTCATGAATCAAATTAGTACCCCAACAATAGGTTCTAGGACTGTCTAATAAAAATGTTCAAATCAGAAAGCCTAACTCCCTCCATCTTTTAAGAGCTCTGATGCTGTGTATTATACTGATTTAAGTGTACCTCTCTGTGACAATAGTTCTTTCATTTCACTCACTTTCAAGATATTGTGACTGGAAAATTTTCTGTTATTACTGACACTAATGTTCAGTTTCTGCAAAAATTAAATTATGTGTAATGTCAGAAATTACGCTAGAATCGAGACTCCTGATAATATCCACTTTTGCAGTACTCAGTATAGCTGTCAAATTATTCAATGTAATGAAAGTGTTATGGTCCTTTCAGTTATATGACCAATTATTAAACCCTTATTCTTCTGATTTAAATTCTGTTTCTTACACATTTCTAATCTTAAGGGCATTTTAACTAGGCAGGCAGAATATTTTTCCACAATGATTAAGCAGAAAAGCCAGCTGTATAGGCTAAGATCAACTGCACATCTCATTCAGAACATCACTCAGCCATTTCCGTAAACTACAAAATACCTTGGATGTATGTAAGGCGGATGGGTATGTAACAAAATCGTGCATTTTGTTAGGCGGAAACAGTGTAAGAAAAACTAGCAAACAGGCGCTATCTTTAGATTGATATTTTTTACAGTAAATAACGGCTGAAAAATCTTAATTTTTGAGAATGACAATCATTCTCAAAAATAAAGTTTTTTAGCCGTTATTTAAGAATCTTAAGTTGTATATATATGGATACGATGGTTTCACGCCAGTGACTTCAAACGAGTAGCGTTGGCGACGTCGAATGTTTTCACTCAAACTTTCGAGGGCTAACGCCATTTTAATTGATTTCATCGAGATTTTCCGCGGTTTTCCCGTAATTCTTGAAAATAGTCCCTATGTACATCCGAGGTTGATCCTGAGATTGGCTGAGTGGTGTTCCTAATGTTGCTCATCTGTGCAGGCTGATCTTAGTGTATACTTTCTGCTGAAGTATTGTGTACAGCAGGGAGACAAAATGGACAGCATGAGAAGGGTCAAAGACAATGTGCAGGCCACATTATTCCAAATGGTCCACAATGTACCGTTATCAAGAATTATTGAAAGCCCCAGTAGATCATAGATCATTAGGATATCAAAAGAAAAGACTTATTAAATTCTATCGCTAGGCATTAGCATTATGTTTTGTCAATTACTTCTGTTAAATGTTTAGTTTTATGTTTGGGCAAATTCATTAAATTAATGGCTGGATTTAATAAGCAGCCATGTTTTGATGGGCAATAACAGAGAATGCTTTCTTTTAAACACAACCTTAAATGGTGAAATAATTAAGATACAAGTTCTAAAGATCTTTTTAAGAAGGTTATAAAGTTATGGAATTGAATATTTATCTTTTAATTGGTATTTCTGACTATTTCCAGGCTATCGTATTGATTTTGATAAATGCTCGAGCTATACAAAACAAGGACACGTAGCTTTTATTTTGTACCCATTTTCTGAAGCAAATAATGTCTTTAAACTCCTTCCCCTTTAAAATGATTGTTTAGAGGAAATTAATACTCTTCTAACAATTATTAATATCATCTGCCTAACTATGTTGAATAATTAGAAAGAAAAGTCCAATGGTAACCCTTTTTATGGATATGAAAATAAAAGCTATTTAGATTGATTTTAGGTCAAATTAACACACGCAGATAAATTCAAGTTTTGACAAGAGAAAAGAAAGAATACATCCACAATTTCAAGGTCAATTTTGTGGATCTATATACTGCTTATTGCTCAGTACTAAAGGTTCTGTTTACACCAAGTGCTAATCCATTACCAAACAACAAATTTTAATCTGGTTTAATTTCAAAGAAGTTATGGATGACAGTTTTCAGTTGATAGCATTTCCAAAATCTAATTCTTTGTCTGTAGAGGAAGAAAACATTGTGGAAAATGGAGAAATTGCTTCTGATAACGGATTTCTTCATTATCCACAATGTTTTCCTAAGCTTCATAAATCTGGATTGTGTGGGAAAGAGTAAGAGGGTGTCAGTTAGAGTAAATAAAAACCTTATTTTGAACTCTGATGTTATTTAATGTTGATTTACTTTTAAAATTACTATGCCTTATGTACTATTTGTTCAAATTTGTATGTTAGATGTAAGATACCGTAAATATACAATTATACAGTTCAATCTAGTTGTTTCATTTTCTCAGTTTGCCTATACTCTATAAGGATTTTAAGCCTGAAAATCTTTATGTCAAAACTTATACGTTAATGTCAGATTTTTATGAGCATTTCATAAAATGATGATATTTTGGGACCATGTACTCATTTAAGCTTCTCTGAAGATTTATTCAGCATCATGCAAAAAGGGCCTTGACATTAGCATTTTTTTTAGCTCCACTTGCTGAAGGCAAGAAAGTCATTGTCATTGGGGAGTGTCCGTTGTGTGCCCATGCATGTGTCCATGTGTAAACCTTGTTATCCCCCGCCGAAAAAATTTTTTGGGGGGGATATTGTTTTTGCCATGTCCGTCCGTCCGTCCGTCCGTCCGTCCGTCCGTCCATCCGACATTCATTTCCGCGCTATTTCTAGAAAACTATAGACCCGATTTCAATGAAACTTGGCACACAGCTTCACTACAATGAGGACATGCGCATATCGTCGGGGTTACCCGGTTTGGACTGTTGAATTTAGAGTTACTGCCCCTGACTGTTTAAGCCATATACATACATAGTGATATTCATTTCCGCGCTATTTCTCGAAAACTATAGACCCGATTTCAATGAAACTAGGCACACAGCTTCACTACAATGAGGACATGCGCATATCGTCGGGGTTACCCGGTTGGACTGTTGAATTTAGAGTTACTGCCCCTGACTGTTTAAGCCATATACATACATAGTGTTATTCGTTTCCGCGCTATTTCTCGAAAACTATAGACCCTATTTCAATGAAACTTGGCACACAGCTTCACTACAATGAGGACATGCGCATATCGTGGGGGGTACCCGGTTCGACCGTCGAATTTAGAGTTACTGCCCCTGACTGTTTAAGCCATATACATACATAGTGATATTGGTTTCCGCGCTATTTCTCGAAACTATAGACCCGATTTCAATGAAACTTGGCACACAGCTTCACTACAATGAGGACATGCGCATATCATCGGGGTTACTCGGTTCGACTGTTGAATCTAGAGTTACTGCCCCTGACTGTTTAAGCCATATACATACATAGTGATATTGGTTTCCGCACTGTTTCTTGAAAACTGTAGGCCAGATTTTAATGAAACTTGGCACATAGCTTCACTACAAAGAGGACATGTGCATATTGTCGGGGTTACCCGGTTCGACCGTCGAATTTAGAGTTACTGCCCCTGACTGTTTAAGCCATATACATACATAGTGATATTGGTTTCCGCACTGTTTCTTGAAAACTGTAGGCCGGATTTTAATGAAACTTGGCACATAGCTTCACTACAAAGAGGACATGCGCATATCGTTGGGGTTACCCGGTTCGACCGTCGAATTTAGAGTTACTGCCCCTGACTGTTTAAGCCATATACATACAGAGTGACATTTGTTTCTGCGCTATTGCTTGAAAACTTTCGGTTGATGTAGATAAAAGATAACCTGTACCTAAGTTTGATATAATCTCCATTGACAACGAAAATATGTTCGGCGGGGGATATCAATTCAACGAATTTGCTTGTCGTTAAATATCTTTTCCACCCAAACCAATTGGCAGATTTTAACAAAACTTGGTACAAATAAATGTTTAAGAAATTTTGATTGACCCCAAATATGAGCATGACGGGGAGGGCAATTTTTAGCTCACCTGAGCACGTAGTGCTCAAGGTGAGCTATTGTTAATTTCTTTAAACATCTTCTCCTCCTAATCCACTGGGCCAATCAAGCTGAAACTTGGCAGGGATGTACCTTTGGTGAAGCTCTTCAAAATTGTTAAAATAATTTAATTCTATAAATAACTCTGGTTGCCATGGTAACAGAAAGTCCAAAAATCGTGAAAAATCTTAGGAAAAATTCTTCACCGACGAAACCACTTGGCCAATCAAGCTGAAACTTGGCAGGGATGTTCCTTGGGTGAAGCTCTTCAAAATTGTTAAAAGAATTTAATTCTATAAATAACTGGTTGCCATGGTTACAGAAAGTCCAAAAATCGTGAAAAATCTTAGAAAAAATTCTTCTCCGACGAAACCACTTGGCCAATCAAGCTGAAATTGGGCAGGGACGTTCCTTGGGTGAAGCTGTTCAAAAGTTGTTAAAAGAAATTAATTTCATAAAAACTCTGGTTTCCATGGAAAGGTTAAAATAGGCTGAAAATTGCCGAAAATCTTAGAATTTTTTTCCTCCTAAACCACTTGGTCATTCAAGCTGAAACTTGGAAGAGATGTTACTTGGGTGAAGTTCTTCAAAATTTGTTAAAATAATTTAATTTCATTACAAACTCTGGTTTGCATGGTAATGGAAAGGTTGAAAAAAGGCCGAAAGTTGCTGAAAATATTAGAAAAAATTCTTCTCCTCCATAACCACTGGGCTAATTAAGCTGAAACTTGGTAGGGATGTTCTTTGGGTGAAGCTCTACCAAAATTGTAAAAATAATTGTATTCGATCAAAATCTCTGCTTTCTATGGTATTGGAAATGTCAAAATATTGCCAAAAATCTCGGAGAAGGTTAATCCTCGCCTTAACTTTTGTGCATATTTTTAAACTTTTCAGGTATATTCTTAAGGTTAAGGTCTATAAAAGTTGTTAAAAGAATTCAATTCCATCAATAACTTTTGTTTGCAATTAAATGAAATTTGATCCACCTTAAATGTACATCACTCAATCTCTGGTATTTGTAACATGGTTGACAAGTTATGAGTTGACTTACTTGGGTGAGCGATATAGGACCATCATTATCCTCTTGTCCTTAATAAAATCTTTAAAGATCTTTTCCTCCCAAACCATTGGACTGATTTTAATAAAATTTGGCATGAATGTTCCTTGGTAGTCCCTTTACTCAATAAATTTATATTGACTTCCAAATATGGGCAGGGCAGCGCGGGGCATTTTTTCACATTAAAACCATTAAAAATCTTCTCCAACCAAACCATCTGGCTGATTTCAATGAAACTTAGCATGGAAGTTTTTTTGTGACCTTTTAATTAATTTTTTCAAGAAACTTTGGTTTACCCCCAAACATGGGTGTGGGAGGGCGAAAGTCTGGGGTTATTAAAGCTAGTGGAGCGATACAGGCCCTCTTGTTTATATATACCTTTGAACATTAATAGAAATCTTTCCTGAAAAGAAGGATTCCTATTAGCTTACTTTGTGCATATTGTGGCTTTTTCAGCTTATATGCTTGGTAATTTCACAAGATGATTGTACTACCCGTTTAAGTGACGAGGATGTTAAGTTGTTACGGGGGATATTGCAATTATACATGATGAAACTACTGCTGAGATCCGCAAGGGTCCTTAAATGTGCTCGATGTTAAGCTCCCTTTTGGAGGACCTCAGTTTAACATCTCATCCGAAAGACAATTTGTTTGTTAGTGTGTCAGCACTTTGAAGAGAGGGCCTTCCCCTAAATACTTTCAAATAACAAGACATTGCGATTATATCTTATGCCAGCCTATCATGACAGACTTTTCAAGGGAGTCAGTAGAGCGTCCCAGGCCCATGGGCCACTTGTTTTTCCATGATTTGGACTAGTTACCCCCCTTTTCATTTTGTATGATAGGTTTTAAAATATGATTGTTAGCTCCACTGGCTGAAAGCCACTGGGGCTATTGTCATGGCGTTGTGTTCGTCGTGCGTCCGTCGTGCGTCCGGTCGTAAACTTTTTTCTTAAAAATCTTCTCCTCAGAAACTACTGGATGAATTTCAACCAAACTTCACAGGAATGATCCTTGGGCGACCCTCTTTCAAAGTTGTTCAAGAAATTTTGATCCAATAAAAAACATGGATTTAATGGGCGTGGCTAATTTCCAAATATGGTAAAAAGTGTCTTTTCTCAGGTTCTAATTGATGGATACCAATTAAATTTTACATGAATGATCCTTGAGTGACCCTTAATCAGTCTACAAAAAATTATTGTTATCAGATGAAAAATAAGATTTTTATGGGCGGAGGTCATTTCTCAAAATGTTATATTGTGGAAACTTTGAAAATCATTTTCTCAGAATCTAAGTGATAGATATCAACCAAATTTTACATGAATGATCCTTGGGTGACCCTTTATCAGTCTACAAAAAATTATTGTGATCAAATGAAAAATATGTATTTTATGGGCGGAGGTCATTTCTCTTCGTATATGTTATATAGCGCTAACTTTGAAAATCATTTTCTCAGAATGTAACAGATGGATATCAATCAAATTTCACTGGAATGATTTTTGAGTGACCCTTTATCAGTCAAATAAAAAATATTTTGATCGGATGAAAAAATTGTATTTTATGGGCGGAGGTCATTTCTCTATATGTTATATAGTGCAAACTTTGAAAATCATTTTCTCAGAATGTAACTAATGGATATCAATCAAACTTCATTGATATAATCCCTGGGTGACCCATTATCATGCAGCCAAAAATTATTGTTATTGTCATTGTCTTTAATGGGCATGGGTCATTTCTCTTTATGTTATATACAGGAAATTTTGAAAATCATTTTCAACATCAGTAGAACCTAAAATATGTAAAAATCTAGTCAAAACTTAGATTTGCTATTACAAGAATTTCAAGCCTGTGGAGCGACTCAAGCCATTCATGGCTTTCTAGTTTTGAAATTTAATTTAGACACAATGAAGATATTTATTCTTATAAATTTTGATAATAATTGAGCATAAAATGTGGTATCTAGAGTGAAAACAAGGTTTTCATATGTTTAGACATAGTGACTAACTTTTTGACAAGGCATGACCTGTTTTAAGCGTAACTGGACTAAGTCAAACAGAGCTTACAGCATGACAGGTCATTGTCATTAGTTTGTGCATCCATGCGTAAACTTTTCATTTAAACATCTCCACTGAAACTACTTGGCAGAATGTGACCAAATTTCAATGACCCTTGGGACATACTTTCTCAGATTCCTTCAAGAGATCCTGATCAGGTTGATAACTTTGGTGCTACCGACTGTCTAGTCACCGAAAAGGAGACCCCAATGATGAAATATATAAAAAAATCTTCTCCTCTGAAACTACTGGTCAGAATTCAACCAAACTTTACAGAAATGATCCCCAGGACATGTTCTTTCAGGTTCCTTTGTTAAATGTAGATTGGGTTGATACTTTAGGCGCTTTGGGCTGACGTGTCATAAAAAAGTGGCCTGAAATGGTGAAAGATAGAAAAATGGTCTTCTCTGAAACTTTAACCAAATTTTACAGAAATGATCCTCAGAACTTGTTCTTTCAGATTCCTCGATTAAATTTGGATGATCACATTTGTGAAGGTGAGCTAAAAATAAACAGCATATTGGATATAAGTGGCCTGAAGAAATTGAGGGATTATTTTTAAAGTTGAGGTGTTAGTGCAAAATCTACTGCGGATGCTTATAAATATTTATAGGCCCTTGCAATATTTTGGCGCTAACCCATTGAGATATGTTCTTTTCCCGTGATGTGTACAAAACTAGTTTGAGTACAGCCTGACATTCAAGAAGACCGTTAGCCCGTATGAGCGCCTCAGAGAAAATACTCTTAAATGTCGTCTTGGAAGGCGCTAGCATGAACTAAATTGTCCTGAATGAGTGACAGATCTCCAAAAAACATAATGAAATGATAATACATGTAGTAGAAGAATTAAAGCAATTTAGAAAATAATTATAAAAATAAGTACCAAAAGGCTTAGAAAATAAAAAGAAACACATCAACTTTTTTGGTCATATTATATTGAAGCATATGAAAAAAGTTACTTAGGCCATATTTAGAAATCCTAAGAGCTGTCTTTTATTCTTACAATTCTATAATTCCAGCTTGAAATTACCTGCAAGATATTGATAGGATATTAAAATGTAATCAATCAAATCCGTTATTCAATTTGGGAATGGGAGCTTTTTCTTAAACATTACTAGACAAATTTAATTTAATTAAACAATAGAAGTTGCATTTTTCTTAAAAGTTGCAAAAAAAAACGGAGATCATACGTTTGTCTGTTTGTACGCAGCATTGATTATGTAGATCTAATGTGTAAAAATAATAAAAGAAATATTTATAAAAAACAGGTTTTAATTGTTCAATGTTGAATTATTTGACTGTTTGGTGACTGGTAACGTAGGCCTATGTCTTATAAACGTAGGTAATAATTCTCGTATTTGATCTTTGAGGTCCTGTTTTAATTTTTTCGTAGATTCTTGTAAACTATCCTCGGTTTTTGAATTCAATATGACTTCATTCGTTGAAATGTTCGATTCTCTTTTACCCGTCTGTAGCCATTCGTGTTCTGCGGGTACGACATGTTCGGGAATTTCCGAACAGGGCCGACAGCGACACGAAGTCGGCGTATTCACTGTAACCTCCATTAGGCGATATGATTGCCGACTTGCGTCAAGACAGCGAACTCTATACCGGGTTGGATTAAGAACATCGGCATCACAGCATTGACAAAACCTCTCCAGTTGTCCGGGTATTTCCTGTGAGGGTCTAGAGTAAGACGTGCATGTGCCCCGGCACGCGCGGGTGAGAACGAGGCGAGGTAAACAGTTCGGTAGGCGGAAGGTTAGCTGGATTAACTGACGTGAGCATGCGTCCACGGCCGTGTTGGCTCCAAGTGTGATGAAAACCAGTGGTACCAGCGGACTGACTATCTGTAGGCGGGCCATCTCCTGAAACGAAAAAAATCGATTGCTAGAAGCGACACCACTGTAACTGCATGTACGGTCCATCTTGTCCAAACGACCACGTACGTCCATTTAACGACAGTTTCATTAAGCGATCGTTCTAAAAATCCTTTTTTAATATATCTTTTTTAAAGTAAGGATTTTTTTTGTGAACAAATTATTGTAAATTAATCCTTTGTTGTTAAAACCCATTAGAATCGTCTCACAGGCACGATTCTGTTGAGTTTTAACAACATAGGATTATTGAAAAAATTGCAATTACACATTTAATCAAAATTATGTTTCTTATTTGTAAACAAAACGTACTATGCGGCCATTCTCTTAATCGACCGCTCTTTGGTTGTCCCGTAAGTGGTCGATTCAGGCACGTTTAACTGTTTACATTTACAGTAAAAAATCTAATAAAGCCATTTCTCCGAAATTTATCAAATCACGAAATACGCAATCTTTATTTAAGATATTTTAGTCGGCCAGTAAGAATTTGAGTTCGGCTGTTTAATTGTTGCGAACCGAGACAGTGGCATGGCTCTTTGTAGGCAGACCATCTCCTAGAACGAAATTTATTTACTGTTCCTGTGTAATCGTCCCTAGATACATTTTCAATATTTTAGCACCAGGAAGCCAAATTGTGGCGACAAAACATATGAATAGTCATATTATTTGGAAAAATCTTGAAACGGCAGGCAAAAAAAGGAAAGACACGATAAAAGCAAAATTACAAAAACACAGGTTTTCCAGACCGAAAATATATTGTACCTTCCTAAAGTAGAAGTTTTATTTTGCTTAACTAAATAAGATAGGCTATTGAAAAAAAAAATAACACTATCTGTTGTGCCGATCGTCTGTTCAATGATTTCTTTTATAGTGTTCTCGGAAGGTTCTTTTTTTTCAAAAGGTCACATATCGATGGCTCAGCGCGAAACAGTTGTAACTGCCTATATATTTATAGGCAGTTACAACTGTTTCGCGCTGAGCCATCGATATGCAAAACAATCAAATAGAAGATAACTACGGAATCTTTCAAGTCATTGGCCATATTGATTATAAGCATTGAGAGAGGGAATAAAATGATTTACTAAAAGTACAGGTAAATCGACGCCAGAATGAAACAATTGTTTTTGTGGACAGTATAAATAAAAGTACATGTGCATTAATGATTGACCGAAATTGGAATAAATTTCTGCTATTTCAAATTGATTTTACGTTTTCACAAATAATGCCGATTTAGTTCAATTACGCTACTTTTCGCAAGCCATAAAAGACTCCAATTAAGCCCCCGAAATGAAATAGTCGAGGGGCGTATAGAATAACCTTTGCCCGTGTGTGATTGCGTGCGTAGGCGCGTGTGTGTTTTGAAGGGGAAGGGTAGGTTCGGAGGGGTGTGAGTCTCAATCTTGTCCGTAGAATAACTTCTACATTTATTGATGAAATCCAAAATAACTTGGCACAATTGTTCCCTGAGTGAGTACTAGTGTCATACGAAATATTTGTCCGGATATGCAAAATGTCAAGGTTATGACTAAAGGTCAAATCGGTCAAAGGGAAAAATAAAGTATTTGCGGGGAAATTCGTGTCTATGACACATTTGTAGGTCTGAAAAAACAAGTATATGTGACACGTCACGCGAGAATAGATCGTAATCACAAAAAATGATAGATTATACCAAGGCCCATTAAACGGCACATTTCAAAACTTCTGGTATATATATAGTCAGATAAAAACCTATTTTAGATTTAAGAAACCAACCAAAGATGGGAAGTTTCAACCCAGGTCAGCCTGCTATGCTCAACGCAGTCTAAACTAGGATTGACATTGTTCGCGCTACCAAGATGGTCCATTTTCGAATGAAGAGTCATACAATCCGTACTAATCAGTGTATGGATTTTGCTTTGACAAAACAAACAATTTTGAACTTGGTCAGGTACGAATCAGATCAGTCTATACGGCAAAAGGAGACGCTTAGATGCGATCAGTTTCCGATTCAGAAAGAAAAGAAATTGGACTATGCATGAAAAGGGAATGCACTGATCAGATGCGCAGTTTCTCTTTTTTTAATACAGTTAAATAACATCGTAAAATTGACTGTCATTCCGATCTAAACCATTCTGAATCGCTCAGCGCTCCATTTATTCATCCCAGACACTCACTCAAACTATTCAAAACCGCTTAAAATCACTGAAAAAGATAAGAACAACAACTTTATTCAAAATAAAAATTACTAGAAGCAGTTCAAACAATCAATGACTTTATTAAATTTTGTGAGCACATGATTGATTCGTGACGACAAAGGAAGCAATTCATAGAATCTGTATGCATATTGTATTAAAGGGAGGAAAAACATATCGCTAATTTTGTTCATCTTGAACTAGATAAGCGATATTGGATTACCTCTCTTTAATTGCATTCAAAACTCGCTACTCCCACTCATTCAATTTCATTCCGCATTCATTCCAAAATTATTTTTATTGTCAAATTTGATACTGTCAATGGATCAACTGGACGTATTATGTGATCACATATGGCGTCCGGCGGGCGGTGTCCACTTCTTTCTCCGCAGCATAACTTTGTCACCCCAATTCTAATTCACTTGGAACTAGGCAAATATATTACTTTTCCTCTCATAATAACGGAACGCAGTCCACAATAATCATAACTCTATATAACTCATTTCTCAGTTATTACTATTTGTTGATTTTTGTACTTAAAATAAAATCCCCTCAACCAGTCGACATCCAGCAGTGTTAAGGGTGTATCTTGTGACAATTTATCACCCTGTTTTCAACTGCGTATGTTTGACATTTCCCAAAAGCGAAAAAAGATCTGAATAGAAAGTCTGCAAAATCGAATGAAAGAGAGGGTGTTGAGAAAATCATGGACATCGAAAGTGAAAGTGCTGGAAGACAAATACGATAAATTGACAAGGATTGTCTATTTGTCTAGATTTATTGTTGAGTTTCTAGAGGGGATAAAGCCCACCCACGATATTTTCACAATTTTCCCATTAAATATATTACCTCCGGGACATTTTAAATGTCAAGCTTGCTAATTCACCTGTTAATTCCAGAAATTTTCAGAGAAATATACAGATTACCTTCGTGCCCTTATGGTAAAGTGGTTATCAGACGAGAGAAACAAATACGATACATTTCATGAAGTAGTTACGGGCGACATATTAGAGAAGTTTTTCTGCCATTGACGATGCAAGGAGATAACTTCGAATTGATCAATGTCCACCTGCTTTGCTATCACGCATGCGGCAGGGGTTGACACTATCTCCTGAGATTAAAGAGTCAATTTGACTCCTAACACATGAAATCAAGGAGTCTTAGCTCAAAGTAAGGAGTCCGACTTTTCATAATTGGAGAACATTGTGGAAAAGAAAAAAAATGCTTGTTATGAGCGATTTCTTTTTTCCGCAAGTGTTCTTCCAAGGAAGAGGGTTTTTTTGTCTCAAAAAACTTCAGGATGCAAGAAAATGTTTTCTTCAAAAATTCTTGTAAGGTAATGATCTACAGTTTTGGCATGTGTTAGAAAGGACACTGCTCAGTGCATATTTTTCCCAAAATATTCTTGACCATTGGAGTCCATCGGACTCATTCTTTGCAAATGGAAGGAGTCCCAACTTGTAAACAAGGAGTCTCAGACTCCCGGAATCCCCTTAGTGTCGAAACCTGAATGTGAGAAAAGGTCGGCACGTACTTTCAATTTGTAAAGTCTGTTGCCATGTTTTATGATTTACCGTTCTGGTCCAAACTTTTGCTAAAAAACGAGCGTTCTTATAAAAAGACCTGCCCCCTTAAATAATATAAAAGTCAAAAGTCAAAGTCAAATATTTTTTTTTCAGTACTTTGGCCTCCGGCCCAAATACATAAATACAATAAACATTACGAACATATATACGAGTGGCAATTCGATTCAGGTGTATCCTAATCTTTTGGGAGTACTGCCGTACCTTTTTGGGTACATGTCCAACAATTTGACATGCGCTCCCATTCTATTAGTCAATTTCCTTTTCAATGAAAATTTAGGGACCCCCCTGAGTTTTTTACATTAAATTTAAGGGTGAACCATTGAAATTAATGCACACACCCTCGTAATTGGTATTAAAATTTATTTTCACGTCCATAGGTGAGGTAGGGTCGTGGATATATATTTCCTTGTGTACGATGCCATTTCTTACATTGTTCAAATGTTTGCAAATTAAAGAAATGTTTTAAAATTCGTGGAATAACTTGAATCGATAAATATATCCGCTTATATCATGAAAATCCAGGCCATATTATGAGAAGAATGTCAAATTTATGCTCATTAAATACCGAATTTATTTAACTCGTCATCTAAAACCGATGAGAACTCTGCTTCGTTTTTAATTGTTTATAGATGGCTCGTTTAATAGATTCGGTATTAAATGGCCACTCATTCAATATCCTGTAAATCTTTGACATGATTACACCTAAATTTCTCTAAAACAAATTAACCTTTTTATGATCTATATCTAAATTTGCTGTGCTCTTTATGCTATATAACGTTATAAATTATAACTTCGCTAAAGTCGCCGACTTTTCATACCAAGTAGGTACAGTTCAATTTTTTTTATTGAATATAAGCTATATTATATAAATTTGTAGTTTTAAGCTGCGATACCTAATTTAAGTGAAGGTATTAATAATATGGCGATGTTTGAATTTGTCATCCCGGTCACGGCTAATTTCACAAAATACCCTACACCACTTGTAGCTAGCTAGTGTGTTTGATTAAGAAAAATAAGATGCACCAATCGTGTTTTACCAGCATCAAATGAATTATTTTGTTAATAATGAAAGAAAAAAAATGACTCTGAAACGGGGAGTGCTTATGATTCGGACAAAACTTTGATACTGTCTCGATCCTTTGCCACGGTAAATATCCTTTCCGTCTTCCACTGATATGGCGGAGTCATAAATTACTCGTAAATCTAAGTGGGGTGATTAATCTGAGGCTGTGAAATGAGATTATACTGGTGTGAGAAATACCAGAATTTATGGCTATGAGATCAAACCTTAGAAATACAACTGGAATACTCTTTAAAATGATATTAAACCAAATAAAATTAATCAATCAATCGACATTGCTGACCGATAAAGGGTGAAAGTTCTATATTCCCTGTTATTCACCACAGAAAACGTTATCCGGCCTACTTAATCTTTATTATTTTGACGTTAGCTTGAGTACGTCGCACAATGAAAGCTATAGGAATCTTAAAATAGTGCCAGGGAATGAACATGAATAAACTATTATTGTGTTCTTCAAGGTTCGACCTATATTTCTTGAACTTTCGATCAAGCCATTGAAAAAATCAATGTCGTCCATTTATAAACTTCTTTTCTCAAAAAAGAATTCGCAAAAAATAAAAGGCATAGCTTGGGCAAGGGAATACTGCAGGTTGACGGTGTCGATTCTTTAACAATTTGAATTTCTACTCAAGGACAAAAGTTCTGTCTTGTTGTTTTTTTTCAATAAAGCATTTAATTTGTTAGATAATATTTTGAAAATATTACTTAGCATTAAGAATCCTTTTTTCAAACCAGATGGACTGTTTTCACCGGTATACGATCTGAAATAACGCTGATTGAGTCCCAACGACGTTAATGACGTTATAGCATTTTACCGCTGCATAAGACATAATATGGAAAAAGTTTTGCCTTTCTTTGTTGATAACCCCATTGGAAAACACTGAAAAACTTTGTAGTTTTTCAGATGACGAGTTTAATAATTTTGGTATTTTGTGAGAACTTATTTGATATTCTATTTATGATATGACCTAAATTTATGCGATTAAATGAGAAAGTTACAGAAATGTATCGATTCAAGTTAGGCCTATTCTGCGACAACAAATGCATTATGACGTCATTTTCGCAACGAAAAGGTAATGTTTCTACCCGTTCTTAGTTCTTTTGCATAGTTATTCCACTAGAGTAATCACTTTGCATGACATTTCCAACAATTTGAACTGTTCGTGATGTGCAAACATTGGGTAGCGTAGACAGCCACATACTGTATATATAAAGTAACCTGATACTTCGATACCTTATCTATCTACTTAACGCATTGTGAAGACTCTGGTCAGACTGTGCGGATGCACAGACTGGCCAGAGTCTTTGCTTTGCGCATTTTTGAAATTGTTGGAAATCTCACGCACAGGCTCATTTGTTATTTCTAGGGAAAAATAAGATGAGCGTTGTCATTTACTTTCGACAAAAACACAAAAAATAAAGCTTTGAAGATTTTGAGCTTTATATATAACCGCACCATTCTTATATTTTATGGAAAGAATGAAATCATTTTATTGGAAAAAATGAGTCCTATCTACTTGATTTAATCGTGCATGTTTTTCCATTTCCGTTTGATGTGACTGCATTTTTTTCTGAAAATTCATTTTCTATCAAGTCTGTTACAAAGATTCAAAGTCTATTGCTCTGACATCGAATTTTGAAAATAGACAAATACCGCTCCGCAAAGAATTTGCCTAATTTTTCGATATAGACTTCACGAGTTTTTGGTGTAATTAGCATTTAAATTTCGTTAAGATGTCTTGAGACAATCAAATATTATCTAACGTTCTAAATATAATTATCTTGAAAATGATAATATTACTAATAAAAATAGTCAATATGAATAATAACAATTTCAATAAAAGAATAAAAGTTCAATTATTGTTGTTAAGACAGAAAAGGGCTAAGTAATATTTTTTATAATCTATTTTATATCATTATTATTATTATTATCATCATCATCATTTAATTATATTATGATTTATTATTATTATTATTATTATTATAAGCTTAGTATTGGTTATTTTTTTTAAAAAAAATCTTATCAATGCGTAACTTTCCACCATATTGATAGGGGAACATTAAAGGGGAAATTTCATAACACGTCGATTTTTCAGCTGACCTGGTAGCGCGGGTTCTGAAAGAAGCAAACTGAATTGAATCGCAACGTGTATACGGATTGTTTATGAAATCTGCCCTGCGTTCAGGATCACCAAACGGTACAAACAGTTTTCTAATTGAACCCCACTTCGCACGCAAGCGCATGTGCAAAGCGGGGTTTAATTGGAAAACTGTTTGCACCATCTGGTGATCCTTGAGGCAAGGCATGATTTTTTAATTTTTTGTCGAATTGTTTACAGTCAAAATGATTCGATTTTCAGTTTTGATCTTTAAAGTTTCGCATGTACTCTTATCAACTGAAATCATGATATCAAATCTGATTGAGAAATATATAATACGTACTCAGTGTTTTGCATGAAAAATATCTAACGAGGTTGGAGAAATTGATAATTGCCGAGACAATTATCAATTCCCTTAACCGAGTTAGATATTTATTCATACAATACACTTAGTACGTATTTTATTTATCTCATTACCTCTTTTTTTCTTGTTTTCGACTATATTTCAAAAATCTCATTTTTATTCTTGTTTTCGACTATATTTCAAAAAGAAATTCAAGTTTCTGAAAATACCCGCCTAATGATATTGTTCTAAAAATATCCATGTGGTATCATAAAAAATATCATATAAGATGTTATCACACGAATATTTGTATATTTATAAGATAAATAGAATTAGTTCATCCGTGGATTCAAGGAATTACAACAATCCTTCTACAATTTGATCAAATTTATTGTCGATGTAATTCGAAAATGTCAAATTATGTACAACGACAATATGACGACTGACTAACAAAGACCAAACGACTTAAATGAGTACGTAATGTCTTGCTTAAATAACAGTTCTAAATAAAATGATAGTCGGAAAGAATATAGAAGTTTTATTTCCGAATTCAGTTGCTGTTAGTATGTATCGTTATTTTGATTTAGTTTTCTTTTCTTTAATTCGCACGAAAACTTGCTTCAAATATAATAGTTACCTGTATGTTAATTCAAGACGGCCACCATTCCTTCTACAAACAATCTTGATGAAGAACGTCAGTCCATTAAGTTGGAACACGAGCCGGCCGTCCCTCCGTGTTAAAGACTGAATGAAAACTGGCACCATAGTCATGTGAGGTACAGACACCTTTAAATACGGAATGAAAATGACGTCGTTAGTCAGTTCACTTTTCCGCACTGAGCCGGACAAAAGATCGATCAAAACAAAAACCCGTCAATCCCCGTGATACTTAGTCCCTATATGGTATTAAACTGGCAGTGAACGACTCCAGAATACGACGCAGTTTTACCTAGAATAAACTATCGGTAAATGGAATTTGTTTCAGCGTAAAATCAAATTATACACCCTTTTCGTAAACAACACCAAATTTCCATGGCTTAGAAATATGATGTATAAGTCTGAACCATTTTAAGCATCAGTCAAGCTACTTTTTTCTTACATGGGTGTATCTGTCCTGCAAACGTATGCTATCATCCCCATTGGTTGCGACTTTTTCTTTTTTTTTCTCTACAGGCAATGATGACTTACGACACAAGGTTTGAATACATCTATTGGATATTTTGAAATTTATAAAGATAAAAGAATGATTTTCTCCTATCCAACTACTTAATCAATTAATTTTGTTAAATATGGCGATTTAGATAGGTCGAGGTTTTTATTTACTTCTGCACGAATACATTGGTACGTGCACCCCTCAATGTTACAAGTGCGCGTATGAAAATGAGGGCACGAGCGTAAAATTTAAGGAGGTTCTGCAATGGACCCTAAACTGCTTAAACTGTCATACAAAAAGACAGCCAATGCCAAAAATTCGTGCACCCCTAAACATTACAAGTGCGCGTATGAAAATGAGGGCAAGAGCGTAAAAATTAGGGAGGTTCTGCAATGGTCCTTAAACTGCCCAAACTGTCATACAAAAAGACATGCCAAAATTGCGTGGAAATGGGATTTACAATAAATAAATAAATAAATAAATAAATAAATAAATAAAAAAGACGTGCAACCGCATTTTGTGTGTGTGTGGGGGGGGGGGGGGCATCCATATTATGGACGTGCGCCATAAGTCATTTTATGATTACGGTCGCACTTTTTTATTAAGAGGACATTCGACCCAAACAGTATATCATAGAAAGGCGTGTCTGTTTAACGCATCTTTTTGAACCCAGCCAGTCACTACGATAACCAATATCTGCCTTGCGTTTAAGATTAAAAAAAAAAAAAAAAAAAAAACGCCGCAAACTGATTGCAAATTACATCCCGCTCTGCACGCAAAGTGGGCATAATTTGCAAAGGTTTGCATCGTTTTGTCATCAGAACGCAAGGCTGTTATCGGAAATTTACACATCGCTTATGTCAATTAAGAATTCGATTGACCAATTAGATAACTCGATGAAATCTGGGTGATTGTTGACTTCCGTGAGTGAGAGAGAGAGACAGTGAGAGACAGAGAGAGAGAGAGAGAGAGAGAGAGAGAGAGAGAGAGAGAGAGAGAGGGGAGGGAAAGGAGAGAGAGAGAGGGGAGGGGAGAGAGAGAGAGAGAGAGAGAGAGAGAGAGAGAGAGAGAGAGAGAGAGAGAGAGAGAGAGAGAGAGAGAGAGAGAGAGAGAGAGAGAGAGAGAGAGAAGGGGGGAAGGAGAGAGAGAAGGAGAGAGAGACAGAAAGAGAGAAGGGGAGAGAGACACACACACAGAAAGAGAGACAGAAAGAGAGACGGGAAAAAGGAGAGGGATGTCCTTGTGTTGGGATGATATTTGATTTCTGAATAAAAATTAAAATATTAACTTATCCAATAGTAATTTATCCAAGAGCGATTGGAAATCAAGGGGTCAGTGCAACACTATTGTACTCTTAACGAACTTCTAAACGGCCACCTTGTATTTTCAACATATCAACACATCTATAGTCATTTAAAGAAGTATCTTTAATTTCCATATGAAAGGCCGTTCCATCTGAATCGGGGGTACCCTTGAATGTCCTTTAAATTCGCTGCTTTTCTCACATTTTTTTTCAAATCGATGTTTATTGGAGACTCTCCCTTAATGATTAAAAAAAAAAAAAAAAAAAAAAAAAAAAAGAGAATCCGACTACAACTTCTTTAAGATACCAAAGAAAATATTGTCTTTTTCAGCAAAAACAAAGGGGTTTTAGAAGTTCGTTTCATTGTTTATTTAATGCACTTACAATAGTGTTGCGCTTTACCATCGAAATATCCGAATTCTTAAAATGATAAGAATTTGAACCTCATTTCTGCAAGTTTGATCTTCCTAGTAAATCGGAGAGGTTGTTTTTCACACAAATCATTAATAACGGACGGACAGACAGATAGCCCCGGATGTTACATCGTACTGTTGATAGAATGACGAAGAATTCTTTTCTCGTTTTATGGATATAATTGCCTTCTAAAAAAAGGCATTAAAATAACATCTTGTAACTTTCAGACGTTAAATGTAATTTATTGCAAAATATTTTTTTTTTAGATTCACACCAATCTGAGATTCTTAGCGATTTCTGCAGAGATGTCTTAGGAATTATTGCTCTTTTTTACGTCGTCTGCAACAAAAATAAAGCATAGATGATTTGTTTCGTCTGCATTATTTGGTACAAATTTATTGTCAAGACGGTGCTTTAGTGTCGTGCACAAATAAAATGTTGAACATGACGATTCATCAGAAAAACTAAGGTATCTTTAACCCTTTGCCGTTTAAACCCTGCTTTTTACGTGCCTGTGATTTTATGTTTAAGAAAACATTGTGAAAAAAGAAGAAATTGCTTCTGACAAGCAATTTCTTCTTTTTCCACACTATTTTCTACCCTACTGAATGGTTGTTTTTCAAATTAAATCCACTTTGAATTTTCGTCTGCAAAACCTTTGAATTTGGACAAGTCCAAAATTTTGTAAAACAGGAAAGGGTTAAGACATCTCGCTATGAGAAAATACATACAATATTTTTCAATGTAATCAAGGCTAAGTATAGACGAGGTCATGGTGTCATTAATTCGTTTTCATCGACACAAAATTAATCAAAGTACTGATAGTACTGGAGACCAGGAATATTTTAATTTGTACGATGAGAACTTAAAGAGATGGTCAATTTCAGATTGTAGAAAGAAATAAAGTCTATGAAATCCCGGAATTTCTTCTGATAAACAGAGTTGAAAGATGGAATTGAATAATCATTATCAAGTCATAACTTCTTTTCCACATTGATTTGTACAACACTAACCTACTCCTGTCTTCGTGATAAAAAGACGCCCATGAACAATTTCCTTCTGGGGCACACACTGGAAAGATTACAAATGGCGATGCAAGGTACATTACAGTTTAGAATATCGTAATGATTTAGGATTGATTTCTGACTGAAATTGAATGAGTGAAATGAGTATTTTTAACAATGAAATTAAGAAGGTAATCCATTATCGCCAATTTTGTTCAAGATTAACAAAATTAGCTTTACTTATCACCACTTCCCTTTAACAAAACGTGCCTATAAATTTATAAAAAGCTTTTTGTCTTCATGAACTAATCAGCTGCTTACAAAATTCAATTTAGTCAGTGAAATCGTGATTTTTATTTTGAAAGAAGTTGCTGCCTTTTTAGTAATGTTGGAGGAGTTTTGAATGGTTTGAGTGTGTGTTTTTGGAATGGATGAATAGAGCGTTGAGTGATTTAGAAGAGTTTTTATCGCAGTGAATGTCAATTTAATGAAGCTATTAACTGTAACGAGGCGCACGCGAGAAGTTTATAATTCTTAACTGCGGCATCACAGTGGTATACCTGGTACAGTGTAGTATTAACGTGTCCGGTGTAGAAACATGTAAGTTGGTCGAAGTTAACTTTAAAGCTGGCTTTGTTCGAGCAGGTTCGGTGCCTTGGTTGGACATTTTGATTGGCTTCATTTGTTCATTTGATTTTGAATAATGCTTTTGACAAAAACCTGTGGTTGTGCAAGCCACAATGTCGTACATACAACATGGATAGACAGCATATACGACATTCCGGTCATTAAACAAAAGCTAGCGTTTTCTCTACAGAACAATATTCTCTTTTTCCACTCGATATGACTAATTGCATCTATTTTGAAACAACTGAAGGCCGCGATTGAGATATGAAGGTAGAACATCGAAATCTCATAGCTTTCGCACTTCATCGTTGTTTGTACAAAAATGTCGTACCTACAGAATGAATAAAATCTGTAGATACGACATTTCAGTTATCCATCAACAGCTTGATTTTTTCTACAACCCTCAATCTCTTATAAGTCTGCATATTCTGCTTTATTTCGATAATTGACTTTGACTCGATGACGTCATATAATTGTGATATCATATCAAACTTCTACTATGGCTTTAGAAAATATTAATGCGCGGTTTTCATTCAGGAACTACTGTCTTTGGCGGACTCAGAGATGAAAGTGGACACCTAGTCCAACATTTTACTTTAACAGTAGTTCTTGAAATTTCCTCATGGTCTCTAGAGGCAAGAAAATATCTTCCTGGCCTAAAAAATAACACCGTACACACCAACCTTCTATAAAGTGTAATCCCTGCTTATTGTCCTGGCAGGTTGGAGCCTTAGTAACGGATCTCTGCACTTAAGGTTAAGGTAAATCAGCTTTATTAACAATTACTTACTTTTATAGATACTCGAGGTAATTGATTTGAGGCCTTAAATGGTAGTCGGTTACCAGACTCTCGTAACTTCAGCTTGCTCAAGCTTGCTCAAGCTGAAGTTACGAGGCTATGGTAGCCAAACGATAAAATATGTTACAGTTCACTGAGCAGGTAAATCATTTTGGTTTTAGGATAGTAATTTGGACGCGTTAAAGATAATGAGGGCTTACTCTTGAAAGAACCCACGATATTGAAAAGTAAACTCGCTAAATTACGTCACGGCTAAGGCACGCTCTGTCAGTTTAATAATTAAGCATAATATACATTTTACAATATCACGGCGAGAGAGAAGGTATAGAAACGTCTGGAATATCCTGAATGTGGCCAAATTCACTTGGTCGTGAAAAGAACTTATATCAGCAGTCCCACCCTTCCATGCCTAGGTTATGGGGCCAATTAAAATGTTTTGGACAACCCACGATGAGATTAACCAAAGGTACAACAATTCTTCAAAGTTTGGGTTAAATCAAAGTTTCATTAAAATTGACCAAATGTGAGGACTTTTTTCAAAAAAAGATTTAGATAGTGAAAATAACTCTAAAAATTTCCTTGAAATCAGGCTAATAGTGTGAGATGACATAGCTCAGAAAGATTTAAAAATGAAAACTAGCCCCATTCCTACCACGCCCATATTTGGGTCCGATCAAGATTTCTTAACTACTTGAGAAGAGAACCTCTCAAGGTAAATTTCACTCCAAGTTTTATTAAAATCGACCCGACGGGAAGAGAAAGGTTTTTTAAAGATTTTATAGTGAAAATTAGCCCCTACCTGCATCTCCAATAGTTGGGTTTCATAGACGATTTACGTAAACGGCCACCCAATTACCATTCAAATTTTATTGAAATCGGACCGTAGTTTTTGAGCAGATGATTTCATCTTTAAGATTCTAAAGTGAAAAGAAACGTCCTGCTCACGCACATTTAGGAAAGTGTGGTTTTCAGTTAAAATTTCACGTATGGACGGACGGACGCACGACAACACATCGCCATAAAAAATGGCTCGCTGTCTTTTCGCCATTTGAGATCAAAACTATTCATGTACTGTTATATGTGTCCATGGTACTCCACCGCTTGAAACGTTAACAGCCAAGCCACACTGTTGCCTGCCTCCATATATGCGGAACATTGCTTCAAGTTCTTTTCCGTAAACTGGAAAATGCACCAGACGTAACATTATACGGAATAGACCTCGGGAAAAATGAGGTCGCAGACATGATTGCGCGTCATATCGTACGTAGGATTATATGACGTCACAAACCTCAACGATTTCGCCAAGGATGACCTTGCATAAAACAAAATAAACGTAAGAATAACAGTGGGCATATTATAATATGATAACAAAACACAGTGTTTTACTGCGTTTTTTTCATCAAATTATAACATGCACAAAAGTTCTCCATAGACGATCGGACTAAGCATTAGCAAAATGTTGTTTTTTTCTCGAAGCGTATTGATAACCAAAGTACCACCAGAATTCGAAGTAACTAAAAAAGACCTAAAATTACCACACTTACGTCCGAGGTACTTTCCAGATTGCGGAAAAGTCAGAGCGACGTTCTGATTGCGGACGGACATTAGTCATCTGGGACACAACATAGACTTTTCCGATAACTGGGCAGTAGTGTAGTAATTTGGGTATTTTTGTTTGTTTGTTTGTTTTTAGAAAATTCAGTTTCTGGAAGTATGTTGGCTAATACGTTTGAAAAAATAATAACTTTCTTTAATGCTTACCAATGTTCTATAGAGATACTATGGTCATGATATTATTTTTTTTTGTTATCAAATTATATTATGAAAAATATATGATTCATACTTGGTTCATTTTGTCAAATCATGTAAACTCACTTGCGAAACGACGAGCATTCATGGCTTCTCCCGTATTATTCTCGAAATCTATTCCGAAGAACAGCAAATAGTTCCAGATATGTCAATTACCGGTATGGGTCGTTTTTAGGTTTAAAATGGCAAACGTTTGTGATGCAATAGTTTATGTCATGCTTTTGGGGAACGAAATAGAGGATAATCGTTTGTTTCAGTGTAAGATCGGTTTATATTTTATTGAGTGAATAACAAAAGAAATATTTTCACGAGTGGTGGAGCCACGAGTGAAAATATAACTTTTGTTGTTCACGAAATTAAACATAAATCGATCTTACTCGAAAAACAAACGATTATTCTATTTCTTTAATGCAAAAATGAGACAAAATGTGAAATTTCTATGACAAATTTTCGTAAAACGCGTCATTTTGCACGTGATTGTTATACAACGTTCATTGTGACGTCACTTATTTCGCCCCGCATAGATGACGTCAGATAGGATGAAATGCACAAAAGCAGGGTAAAAGTTTTTGATAATTTTACTACTTTTCTGGTGAGATTATCAGATGATAATATTCCGTTATTTCTCGATAAACCACCGAAAAGTATTAAAGAAGGTCTAGTTATCACCCTGATGTCGCCTGTGTAGGCAAAGTTTACGACGCTGTATTTTAATTTTTGCATGAGTAAGGCTTAACCTTGGCAATATCCCAGTTATGATTATAGATATCATGAATGAAGCTTGTATTGGCATGATTTTTTTTTCATATTGGCATTTTGTAAATATTATACCCCTTTTTTACAAAGATCTTCCACAATCAAGCTCTTTCAGCCGAGTAGTTTTTTTCTGGTAGAGAAT